>CM035097.1:28503962-29234105 GCA_020205505.1 Panax japonicus | reverse complement strand
GTATGCGTTTAATGTTATTGGGATTGAATTTTGAGGATTTCAAAATTCGGTAAAGGAAATAGGTGAATTATTCAGGATTAAGTGTTTATGTGAATATGCTATGTGTATATGGTTAATGATGTGTTCAGAATGTGGTTAAGGGTCATGGGTTGACCAGATAAATTACATCTGTGATAAACCCTAAGTATATATTAAGCACTTTAACGTTCAGTTAGAAAACCCTAAAGTCTAATAAGAAACCCTAGAAATCGGTTTTGGAAACCCTAGTTTCAGTTCCGAGAGTACGAAATCCTAATTCGGATATTGAAAACCCTAGATTGTGAATGCAATGTATATACAAGGTTAAACGCCTATAATTTTAATTAATTAGGGAAAACCCTAAAGAATTACTGGAAATTCTAGTTGATTATTAGAAACCCTAATACAAGATCTGAAAACCCTAATTTCAGATTCTGATAAAACGAAACCCTAATCTGGGAATATAATGGAAAATTTTAATGCTTTAGTGCTAATAATTAAGTATAAATGGTATTTATTTATTTAATTATAATATTAAATAAATTATTTAAAAATGATTTTAATTCATGAAAAATCACGAAAAATTATTTTATGGTATAAGAAAATATTTTAAGTTATTTTTGATGACTTTTAATATTTTGGAATGAGTTTCATTAATTAATCAATATTAATGATAATTAGTTTATTTAATAAATATATTAAATAAATTATGGAAAAATTGAATAAATGATTTAAAAATCATATAAAATGATTTAAGTGATATAAAAATATTTTAAGTTATAAATTATAACTTTTGATATTTTGGCATGAAAATATTAATATTTTAATATTAATAACAATTATCGGATAATGGATTTAATGGTTTAAAAATCATATAATTATGATTTTAAGTTATTAAAAATACTTTGATATATTATAATTATATTATAATATTATGTAAGGATTTTTATTAATATTTTATATTAAATGAATATTAATGATTAAGGTATTAAGTGGTATTTAATTCATTTAAATACGGTTTTAAGGATTGAAAAATGTTGATAAATGGTAATAATTATCCAAAAATTATTACGAGCCTAGAAAAAATGTTTTGTCTAATAAAAAATTATCTGTGATAATTGTTAAGTGTTTAGGCAGAGTTTAATTGAATTTAAACTCGATATTTGTCCGACTAGACCGTCGGGATGATAGAATTGTGTCGGTTTCAACTCAGACTGCAATAGTTTGACTTGATACCTAGTCTCATGTGCTGTAAAGACTGATAGGGTTATGTGGTAATGTGTATAGGTTATTCTGTGTGTATAAATATAACAGTATTACACTGTGATGATATTATTCTAATATTGGAGATCTATATTATTAATACTAGGTCTTCGGATAAAGCATTATTAATTGTGTTGCGGTAATTAACGGGTCAGGCAAGTTTTCTTTGTACTTAACTCTAATAAGAGTGTTTATTCAAGCTTATGGTTAATCATTGATGATTGCCATGAAAATTGTAATCTGTACATCTTGCATGTATAAGTCAGGTAAAGAAGGCTGATCACCTTCATTACCAGTTGGTTCAGAAATGTTTGTTCATGTTTAAAACTTGTTCAGTCAAAAGTTTGTTCGTGATAATTCTCAACTATATTGATGAATTATAGCCAGCTTATTATTCATACTCTTCAATCATGATATATCGTTATATTGTTGTATTTAAACTTGTTGGGTAACTTTCACGCTCACCCTTGCTATATCATGATAAAACATTGCAGATAAGGCAAATGCGTTCAGATACAGGAAACGATTAAAGCCAAGTTCAGCTTGGGATATAAAGTGCGGCTTGTTTGTAATAATATATTTTGATAAATATTGTTGTATAATAGATATTATATGAATGGTGTTTAATTTAAGGTTACTCGACTTGGGTAAAATAGTGTGTAATGTATTGTATAATCAATTTATGTTTATATCTTCCGCAAATAGTGAAAGAATTAGTGCACCGAGTCCGCGGCGATTTGGGGCCCGGATTCGGGGATGCTACAGTTGGTATCAGAGCTGTTGGTTATGAAGCTTAGGTAGGAATACCTGAGACCAATAACCGCAGTGATTAGGATAAGACTAACTCAAATAGAGTTAGTTGGTCGGTAAGATTCAAAGACGAATCTCAGCGAGTGTAAGACATAGAGTTCCCTAACTCTGATAATAAAGTTGAACAGTAATGGTAAATAGATCGAGTCTAAAAGACTAAAAGTGCAGGGATATGAGATCTTAAAACAAAACGATCATAGTGCATGGAATTGAATCGTAATATATATGATAAGATCACCCCGTGATCTGATAAAGGTTATGATATGGGAAATGAATCAATCTAATGATTGAAAAGTTTACAGCAAGATGCTGTGTGAAAGTTATACTATGAAACGGTACTATGAAAACTCATAAAAGAGTTATGGATTATGAATACGAATTGAATTCGTATTGAAAAAGGGGGTTAAGTTAAGGTATGGATTTCAATGAGGACTCGTGTCAGCAACTGAGTTGTATGATTCCTTGTATGGGCGGGGAATTGTACTTGGTGTAAAAACTACTTAGTTGGTGGCATTGGTAATAATTGAAATGTTGTGTCACGCTAGTTATTATATATAGATAAATAGGTCATAGGTAGAGAATATAGGATTAAGTACGAGTTCTTAGAACTCATACATATGTGACATTCTTGACTCATAGTTATATGAACTGTTTATGAGCCCCTCAGCGAACGGACGCCAAAAGTCAGACTAGGGTCAGTTTGTAAACTCATATAATTGTGGTCAGGTTATGAACTCATAAGTGTGGTTTTATGAATTGGGTATAGTTGTGTGTGAATGGAGTGTTAAGGATTATAGGAATAGATAGATTGTTAAGCAGTTGATTATTAGTGGAGACTTAGGTTTTCCTAAACTCCTAGCTATGCTAAACTTCGAAATTTTTGACATCAAGCTAAATACGCACTATGTGCCTTTTAAAAAAAATGTAGACTCGTAACCATTTTTGAAACGGTTTAAAGTACAGTATATGCTACTTATTTCGGCTAGACGCAAATGTTTTGAAATATCAAAAATTGTTTTTATTTATCACTTATGTACCATGTAACCTGGTGCAGAGATGATAAAAATGATGGAGTCATCAATACAGTATTACTTAGTGTGAATTTGACCTAAAGTCACTATTCCACTATGATATGATGTAGTATGATAAAATCACCAAATAACAGAATCCTCAACGGACTGTAAATATAGTGCGACATCATGACGTCATTCTCGAAAATGTTTTCAAAATTTTAATTTGCCAACGGGGTTTGGCTACACCTAAATAATTCGATTGAATTGAATTATTGATATGAGTCTATGCTATTTGATTCAGCTAGACTAATGTTATAAAAACTCCAAGTGTTTATTGAAAGAATTTCCCGAACCAAATTGTTTTGGTGCGGAATCCAATGATAAGACTGAGGTGAACGATAATGTTTGGATAAATAATCCAATCTAGTAGCGTAAATATTCGCTAAAAATGATTAATACGTTATGCATGACGTAACTGTACGATGGGATGATCACCTAAAGTACTAATAATGGTAGTTTACCTTCTTTGTGATTGTAAACAGACCAAGTAATGTATTGTTTTGCGGTATGATCACTACCGTTAAAACTAAATGTGTTCATGGTCTATATGACCCCTCAGCACAATTTCAAAACTTTTACTCTGGTGAGAGGTGTATTGGGTGGCATGTAATAATGTGTGTGAATGGTGTAAGGTGCACGGTGTAAGGTGTAAGGTGAATTTCGGGGGCGAAATTCTTATAAGGAGGGGTGAATGTGACAACCTGAGAATTTGGACAATTTATTAAAATCTTAAATGATTGATTTAAGGTCAAATATTAGACCTAGACAGAAAATAAGTGTATGCGTTTAATGTTATTGGGATTGAATTTTGAGAATTTCAAAATTCGGTAAAGGAAATAGGTGAATTATTCAGGATTAAGTGTTTATGTGAATATGCTCTGTGTATATGGTTAATGATGTGTTCAGAATGTGGTTAAGGGTCATGGGTTGACCAGATAAATTACATATGTGATAAACCCTAAGTATATATTAAGAACTTTAACGTTCAGTTAGAAAACCCTAACGTCTGATAAGAAACCCTAGAAATCTGTTCTGGAAACCCTAGTTTCGGTTCCGAGAGTACGAAATCCTAATTCAGATATTGAAAACCCTAGATTGGGAATACAATGTATATACAAGGTTAAACGCCAATAATTTTAATTAATTAGGAAAAACCATAAAGAATTACTGGAAATTCTAGTTGATTATTAGAAACCCTAATACCATATCTGAAAACCCTAATTTCAGATTCTGATAAAACAAAACCCTAATCTGGGAATATAATGGAGAATTTTAATGCTTTAGTGCTAATAATTAAGTATTAATTAGGGTAATGGTTAATTATTTAACAAACCCTAATTTCCAATTTTTGGAACCCTAA
Organism: Panax japonicus; assembly: GCA_020205505.1. NCBI lineage: Eukaryota > Viridiplantae > Streptophyta > Magnoliopsida > Apiales > Araliaceae > Panax > Panax japonicus. The sequence goes on along the minus strand of CM035097.1, from coordinate 29,229,581 downwards.
TTGTTCCGTCAGAAACCCTAATGCTCAATTGTGGATTTAATTGCTAAAATTAGCAATGTTGATTAGGAAACCCTAATCCTAATTATTTCAATTTATGAGTAATTAGAAAAATCTAATCTAATTACGAGATTTAATTTCTAAAATTAGAAAATTTATTTTCTATTAGAAACCCTAATTAGTGGTTTATAAACCCTAATGACCATTTTGACCCTAATTGCTTTATTAGCAATTGTAATTAGGAAATGCTAATCTTAATTAGCAAAAATAAATTTATGATTAAGAAATTTTTATATAATTAGAAAATTCTAATTATAAGTTAGAATTGTTAATTTTCTATTTTGAAAATCTAAATAAGAAATTGTAGAAATTAAATTTTTGTACAGTTAAGGGTTAAAACCTAAACCCTAAATCCTCTAAACCCTAAACCCTAAGGGTTGCAACAATTGAGAAATCTAGAAATTTAAGGAAATGACAAAAATGCCCCTTTTTTAGTATTATTGTAAGTTACTTGCAAATCTTGGCTAAATCTTGGTTGTTCAACAACACTAGGCCTATACTTAGCATAGCCATATGACTCCTTTATTGCTGATCAGCCAACCTTGACACCTACCAATTAGAAACAATGAATCAACTTGATTAAAAAGGAGAATAGAAAGTAAAGTTATTTACTTTACTTGTTAAATCAACCAAGACCCTTCTCTCTCCTTATTTTCGAATTATAGAGTGAGAAAGTGAGATGTGATAAACAAGTATTAACCTTAGATCACTCAAGAACAGAAATCAAATATCAGAAATCGGAAATCAAAGTCAAAAGAGGTATAAACCCTAAATTTCCAAATCTATGATTTTGATGTTTAATGTTGTTTGTTGGTTAAATATGTGTTTTAAGGTGTCAATTAGAGATCTGGGTTGTTAGATCATGGATCCATAACGCCTAGATGCTCGAATCTAGCATTTTAGAAAAACTGGAAATCTGGTAAAAATGTTGTCTGACAGTCATATGTCAGGGCTCTTAAATCTCTATGTGTTTGATGTTTGGAGTATTTGATGTTATAGATCTGTTCTCTGGTATATGTTCTTTAATCTGAGACTTGAATCAACCTCATATCATGTCTAGATCGAAAGTTATGAGCAGTCAAAACCCATTGACCATTCACGTTTTCTGGAATTCTGGGCAAAACCCAGAAACCCAGATCGCCTGTTAAGATTTTTGAAGCTTTTGATCTTGCTGTAATTTGATTGTTTGGCCACTTTGTTGTTGATTAGTTGTATTCTGGTATGTAGACTACACATTAAAGCCTTTAGGTCACTTAGAACTTAACTGGAATAGCAGGAAATTGAGGTCAAACTTGCTTTGACCGACTATTTTGATGAAATCTGGGAAATTCCCAGATTTTTGAAGAACAGTTGCTGGCAGGTAATTTGACCGGACCAGATCTTTGGTAGATAATGTTTTTAGGTTGTTATGATGTTATAAAGTTGTACTCTAACATCAATACTACAATTGTGAACCTTTATATCACACAAAACAGTCTTAGAATAGAAGCTATATGGATCCAAAGGAGGTACCTTGACTGTTCTTCATTTTCTGGGTAACCCAGAAAATGAAGAACACGTCTGTCAGACATTTCGGGAGCCCAGATCTTACTGCTATGTTGTTGTTTGGTCATGAAATGAGTTTGTAGCTGTATTACTACACGAGTACTACAATAGTAACCTCATAAGTTACCCAAAACGTATCAAGAACACGGCTTTAATGCTGGTCAAACTAGGTAGCATAATCTCTGACAGATTTTCTGGGTATTGGCCAAGAACACTCAAGAACACCATTAGCGACGGATTCGTCGCCAGAAACCCCTATAGCGACACTTAATTTCGGAAATTGATTAAAAATTAGAAAAAAAATGGTTTTTAATACAAAATAAATTCTGAAAAATTATTTTAAAGTCTGAAAAATAGTTTTTAACTATTTTGAAAATATTTAATATTTTTGGAATATAAATGGTATTTATTTATTTAATTATAATATTAAATAAATTATTTAAAAATGATTTTAATTCATAAAAAATCACGAAATTTTTTTTTTATGGTATAAGAAAATAATTTAAGTTATTTTTGATGACTTTTAATATTTTGGAATGAGTTTCATTAATTAATCAATATTAATGATAATTAGTTTATTTAATAAATATATTAAATAAATTATGGAAAAATAGAATAAATGATTTAAAAATCATATAAAAATGATTTAAGTGATATAAAAATATTTTAAGTTATAAATTATAACTTTTGATATTTTGGCATGAAAATATTAATATTTTAATATTAATAGCAATTATCGGATAATGGATTTAATGGTTAAAAAATCATATAATTATGATTTTAAGGTATTAAAAATACTTTGATATATTATAATTATATTATAATATTATGTAAGTATTTTCATTAATATTTTATATTAAATGAATATTAATGATTAAGGTATTAAGTGGTATTTAATTCATTTAAATACGGTTTTAAGGATTGAAAAATATTGATAAATGGTAATAATTATCCGAAAATTATTACGAGCCTAGGAAAAATGTTTTGTCTAATAAAAAATTATCTGTGATAATTGTTAAGTGTTTAGGCAGAGTTTAATTGAATTTAAACTCGATATTCGTCCGACTAGACCGTCAGGATAATAGAATTGTGTCGGTTTCAACTCAGAATGCAATAGTTTGACTTGATACCTAGTCTTATGTGCTGTAAAGACTGATAGGGTTATGTGGTAATGTGTATAGGTTATTTTGTGTTTATAAATATAACAGTATTATACTGTGATGATATTATTCAAATATTGTTGATCTATATTATTAATACTAGGTCTTCGGATAAAGCGTTATTAATTGTGTTGCGGTAATCAACGGTTCAGGCAAGTTTTCTTTGTACTTAACTCTAATAAGAGTGTTTATTCAAGCTTATGGTTAATCATTGCTGATTGTCATGAAAATTGTAATCTGTACATCTTGCATGTATAAGTCAGGTATGAAAGGCTGATCACCTTCATTACCAGTTGGTTTAGAAATGTTTGTTCATGTTTAAAACTTGTTCAGTCAAAAGTTTGTTCGTGATAATTCTCAACTATGTTGATGAATTATAGCCAGCTTATTATTCATACTCTTCAATCATGATATATCGTTATATTGTTGTATTTAAACTTGCTGGGCAACTTTCATGCTCACCCTTGCTATATCATGATAAAACATTGCAGATAAGGCAAATGCGTTCGGATACAGGAAAGGATTAAAGCCAAGTTCAGCTTGAGATATAAAGTGCGGCTTGTTTGAAATATTATATTTTGATAAATATTGTTGTATAATAGATATTATATGAATGGTGTTTAAGTTAAGGTTACTCGACTTGGGTAAAATAGTGTGTAATGTATTGTATAAACAATTTATGTTTATATCTTCTGCAAATAGTGAAAGAATTAGTGCACCGAGTCTGCGGCGATTTGGGGCCCGGATTCGAGGATGCTACAATAGTCGCGGTTCGCCTTTCGTCTATTAGAGACAATTAGCGATACCTGTCTTGTACACATTGGTCTTCATTCAGCTGAGCATTGAGCAACACTCTGAGGGATTCCACCTCAACTTCTATGGGGAGTACTGCTTCCATCCCATAGGTTGAAACATAGGGGGTTGCCCCAGTTGAAGTGTGCATCGAGGTCCTATAGGCCAACAGAGTCAGAGGCAATAGGTCAGGCCAATCTTTGTGGTTGACGGACATCTTTTGCATAATCTTCTTGATGTTTTTGTTAGCCGCTTCAACAGCACTGTTCATCTTCGGACGATAGATGACAGAGTTAAGATGTTTGATGTGGAATTTACTACATAATTCCTCCATCATTTTATTGTTGAGGTTTTTGGTATTGTCTGACACAATCACCTCTGGTTGTCCATATCGACAAATGACATTGTTTCTGATGAAAGCAATGATGACTTCTTTAGTGACCCTGGGGAAGGAGGCTGCTTCTACCCACTTAGTGAAGTAGTCGATCATGGTGAAGATAAATCAGTGACCATTACTAGCTTTAGGCTCGATGGGCCCTATAACGTCCTTTCCCCACATTGAGAAGGGTCAAGGCGAACTCATATTGTGGAGTTCCCGTGGAGGGGCGTGTATAGCATTCCCATGAATTTGGCACTGATAGCATCTTTTGACGTGGTCGTTGTAATCAGCTTTAAGGGGTAGCCAATAATGTCCCGTCCTGAGGACTTTCTTGACAAGGAGGGAGCCACTCATGTGGGGGCCACAGACTCAGCCATGGATTTTATCCACAAGCCTTTGGGCTTGATCTTTGTCTATACATCTAAGGAGACCTAATCCTGCATCTCTTTTGTAGAGCGCATCTCCACTTAGATAGAATTTCATAGCAAGTCAATGGATCTGCCTTTTCTTAGTCGGGCTCGCCTCAGCGGGTGTAGATCCATCTCGTAGATATTCCTTGATATACTGATACCAAGGATGATGGACGGGAGGTATCTCATCTGATACTTCTCCAAAGTAATTCCCATAGGCTCGGGCCTTGTGCAGGGAGATTGTGACGCTTGGTAAATGTTGCTTATCTGATATGCGAATCAAGGAGGCCAAAGTTGCTAACGCGTCTGCAAATTCATTCCTATTATGAGGAATGTGAAAGTAGTATGCACACAAGCCAATCATGTTTGATGATAAAGCATATACTTTGTAACAATCTTATTCATTTATTAATAAAAAGTATTAATTTATTAAAGGCTTTTAAATTATCTACATGATGCTGTTTTATAATATGTGATAAACCCATAGTTTTAAGCAATGCTTTTAGAATAATGATGATTATCATTCTAATGAGATCTAAATTCTTAGAAAGCTTAAAACTAAAATAGTTCCCAATCGTTGGATTACTAAATTGGGGATTAGTGAATCCGGATAGATTGGTACATACGTTGCTTGCTCATTGGATGAGGATGATTGATCTCATGATCATTTGTGTGGAGACACTAAAGCAAGTATGTAGGTGCTTATTAGAGAATAAGTTCACTGAACGTGACTCGCTAAGGAATACCTAATGGAGTTTTACTTGCATGTCAATAGGAATTCCTGTAGTGATAGTAGTACAAGTGATCCTTGGACTTGAGATCATCATAGTATCTTGTGTATGATGAGTTATACTTTGACTTATTTCTTAAGACCCTTAGGGTATATCAAAGGGTATGCTTGGGTTTAATAAGTTGTACATGGAGATAATGTATGATCAATAAAGAATCTACACTTCTAGTAAAAGAAGAGAAATGTCCTATGTGATTCGATAAATGACAACCCAGTAGTCCTTGGCCAAGGCAGAATGAAATTAGAAAGGAGTTTCTAATTTGCATTATTTGGAGTTGTGCATTTAGAGTCGAAATACATATAATTAAATAAAATAAGACTTGACAGAAATTCCATGTCTTATATTTAATTGGGACATTGTATGGTGGAAGGATTGAATTGTACGGTAACTATTTACTCAAAGGTTCTTTTATGATTAATGTTGAAATCTATATTATCTGGAAAGTCGTTGATCGCTAGGGAGGCTTATCCCTATTGTAGAATAAATATTATTTATTTAAATAAATTATTAGTTTAATTTATTTATTTAAATAAGATTAGAATTGTTCTAATTGATTTATTCACAACCGGTTTAATATGGAGAACCTAAAGGGTCACACCATAAAAGGAAGAATAATTATTTAAGAAGTTAATGGCATAATCGTAATAATATGTTAAGTATATTTAATTTAATCTATGGTGATAGAATAAATTAAATAGCTTAATATTTATTATTTAATATTTTAGAAATATTAAATATAAATTAATAAGAGGAGTCTTATTAATATTATTACAATTATTATTATTTTAATTTCTAAAAGAGTTTAGGAATTAATTGAATATAAGTACTCTCATTTATTCCTAATAGGATTAGGAGGGAAAATTAGTTAAAGGAGTTTAATTAATTATCCCTAATAAGATTAGGGAGCCCATTTAATTAAAAGAGTTTAATTAAATAAATAATACCTTATTTTTAATAGGGTTACTTGATATCTTTATAAGAGGAGTCTTATATCAGATATCAGATATACGTTATTCCAGTTGTTGGAGAGTACGCCCCTTTTTCTATAGAGATAGAAAACTAGGGTTTGAGCCAAATACCCATCTTCTTGAATTTTGTTCTTCCTTGGTGGATCACCTCTAGAGGCCAAACACTTGGGTGGCTAACGTTGATCAAAGGAAGGAACCAAACCCGGTGGATTCAAGTTGAACGCGAAAGGATTTGGAGGTGAACTTGTACCTGAGGAAGCTCGATCTTCAAGGGTATGATTTTATTCTTTATCTTTTCGTTTAATTAATAATTGTGCATAAAGGGTGATCCGGGTTTATGGTTTGTAAAATTTTTTAAACTCTGATTTTACACGCTTCCGCATAATTTTGCGCAATTTGATTGCGTTCATGAATATTACAAACCTAACAGTGGTATCAGAGCCAAACCTTTATGCGAATTATTAATTGTTCAGATTTAATATGTATATTGATATGTGTTTTGCACAATTTAATTGGGCATACTTTTGTTGTATAAAATTTATTAAAAAAAAAACTGGTACTGTTTGTGGTTTAAGGGAGAATCACGAACTTCTGCAATTCACGTGTGGGTAGATAAGTTATCCTGCATTCACGTGTGGGTAGAGTTTTTTAAAAAACTTTGCCAGCTGCTTGTTAAACGGAAATCAAGGTGAATTGCCAGGAATTTTCGTAGCCAAAATTTTCGGTTTATTTTGTATGCTGCACGGAAATCAATAACGCCTCATGAAATACAGGATTTGGCATATTATATATATTAACGGTTTTGTAATATTATATATAATATAATATTCTTAATTATTTTATAATTAAAATAAAAGGTTTATTTTAATTTTAAAATAAAATGTTTATTTTAATATTAAAATAAAAGAATTTATTTTAATTTTAAAATTAAATTTCATGCTAACTAATTAGAGTTGGAATTGGATTCCATGATAACTAATTAGAGTTGAAATTGGATTTCATGTTTCCTTAAATAAAGGAGTTTATTTAGATATGAAATAGGATTTCATATTATTCAAAATAAAGGAGTATATTTGTGAATAGGAAAAGAATCCATATTTCCTTAAATAAAGGAGTTTATTTAAATATGAAATAAGATTTCATATTATTCAAAATAAAAGAGTTTATTTGTGAATAGGAAAGAGAATCCTAATTTACTTAAATAAAGGAGTTTATTTAGATATGAAATAAGATTTCATATTATTCAAAATAAAGGAGTTTATTTGTGAATAGGAAAATAATCCGTGTTTCCTTTGATAAAGGAGTTATTTTTTTTTACTTGGAATAGGATTCCATAATTAATTAAAATAAAGGAGTTTATTTTGATTAAAGATTTTGAATAAAATAAAATAGTTTATTTTATTCAAAATTAGATAAATTAAAATAAAATAGTTTTATTTTGATTTAAATTTGGATTAAAATAAAGGAGTTTATTTTAATTCAAAATTAGATTTTATACTAACTAAATTTGCCCATTAAATGATATCAATATATATATTAAATGTTTATTATTCATGAGATGAATGTTATTTATTGATGTATATGGTGATGTGTATGATAATAAATGGGATTGATTATGGACTATTGAACAATGTAATTGGATTTTATTTTAGTTGGATGCATGAATGTATGGGTTTTATTAAATGGGGTCTGCGTACCTCGTCTTCTCTAATTTTTCTTAATGTAAATTCTATCTCCCTCCTATGTACTTCCCCTTGACTGCTGATCAAGGTTTCTATTTATTTTAAATAGTTTTGTAATAGGAATAGTTAAAATTATTTTGAAGAATTAGAGATCAAGGAGCAAGGAGCGCGTGAAGACCCGTTTGTAATGGAGCCCGGGTTTAAATGTAATAGTTATATTTAAATATTAATTCTTGCACCCCTAGGGTTTGACCTTTTGGTTCACTTGGTGGCTCTAGTGAACCAAACTAGAATAAAAGTCCATAATCAATCCATGTAGAATATAGTATTCTATATGTGCATGCTTATACTATATATATTATATATTATGCAAACATGCTTCGCATGTTTATTAATATGACGCGTATTTTATATATATATGTGCATGCGCGCTAAACAAGATGAGACAAATTAATAACAAACCCCTCAAATATTTTATATTAAGTTGTAACGTTCAAAGATATTTGGAATATCGAACGTCACCTTCTAGCATGATAGAAACAATAGAGTATTGAATATTTAATATGAGTTTGTTGTGCACACACAAGGCGAGTATTAAATATTTAAGATGTTGTTTTTATTACATACAATGTTTATAAGGAATTGAACATTACTGCTTTGTTGTGCACACACAAGGGCTGTAGTTTTCTCTTCACTTATATGGAAATGCTGGGTCTGACTTAACTTAAATTATTTTAGTTCGGATGTGCACACACTTGACCATTATGATTTAAGAGGCAAAATACAAGGAGTTACATAGTTGATGTAATTGACAAGAGTTGTCTACCTATTTATTTATATATAGTTTGTTGTGCACACACAAGGCTATATACATTTGAAATGGGATCCTTATTCTCACTAGCAAATCTTTAATTAGATTTTGCCGAACTATATAAGTGAGGGTAATATAGTTTGAAGAAAATAGTGGGAGATACCAATTTAAAACAAGACCTAATTTATTTTGGTAATTAATAAAAGAATGTATGTTAAAATGTTGTTAATTACAAATTCATTTACAGATTTTTACAATGTCTAAATTACTATCACTGCGAAACATATTAGATGTTATTTAACCGGACCGTATTAAACGGACTGGTTAAGGAATTGAGAATAGTTCTCATGGCTGAAAAGCTATCTTATGTCCTTAATACGCCTATCTCTGCAATGGTTGCAGACAATGCCTCTGAGGAAGATATTGCTACTTTTAGAAAGTGGCTAGATGATGCATAGTTGGCTCAATGCATCATGCTCGCATCCATGAGTAACGAGCTTCAGCGTCAGCATGATACTATGGATGCTCCTATTATATTCCTGCACATCAAGTAGTTGATGGTGAGGAAAGTAGGACTAATAGATATCAGATATCTAAGGAGCTCTTCCGATCTAGAATGACCGATGGCACTACGGTACAGATAAAAGTCCTTAACATAATCAATTTGATTGATTAATTAGGACAACTGGTTTTGTCATGGATGGAGAGTTGAGCCAAGATTTGATCTTGCACTCACTTCCGGACTCCTTTCACAATTGTTGTGAATTTTTCATATGAACGAGCTAGATATCAGCCTCGCTGATTTGCTTAACATGTTGAAAAATTTTGAGAGTCACTTTCCAACCAAGAAAGTCCAAGTCTTACTGGTAGGGGCCAAAGGATCTTCTGAAAAGAAGAACGATTCTAAGAAGGTAAATAGAAAGGGCAGAAACAAAGGATAATAAGAACAAAACTGATACGGATAGCAAAGGAGTTTGCTTCTACTGCAATAAGCCTGGACACTGGAAGAAAACTGCAAGAAGCATCTTGCAGAGGCTAACCAAAGAAGCTTAGTGAAGTTTTGGTTACACATACAATTTTGTTCATGATTTAAAATAAAATTTTTCTTTAAGTCAAGGTTCTACTTGGGTATTGGATACCGGCTTTGGTTATCATAAATATAGATTTATGAAGGGACCAAGAAGAAGTAGAAAGCTAAACAAATATAAGTAAACCTATGTGTGGAAAATTAAGCAAAGGTTGCTGCATTAGCCATAGGAACTTATAGTTTAGCAATGCCTACTGGCAAATCTATTAAGTCAATAAGTTGTTATTGTATTCTAGTTCTCGTTGGAAACATTATTTCCATTTTATTGTTGGACAATGAAATTTTTGGTATTATATTTAAGAACAATTATTGTTCTATTTGTAATAATAATGTTTTGTATAGATCTGGAATATTAACTTAATGGATTTTGTGTACTTGACTTACGTGAAAATAATTTTACGAATTGAACAAACTAGTATAAGAAAAGGAGATGATCTTTCAAAGAGTTGAATGTATGTATTTGTTGAAATACAAGTATAAATTATTTGAAAGTTTCAAATAATTCAGAAGTGAAATAAATTGACAAAGTATTAAGATTCTTTGATTAGATCAAGGAATAAATACTTGTGCAATAAGTTTCTAGATCATCTAAAATGGTTTTCTCATAATGGACACGTCCTGATACGCAATAATTGATTGATGTATCTGAATGGAAAAATCGTACCTTGTTGGACATGGTGCGGTCCATAATAATTTTACCGACATTCCAGTATCCTTCTAGGATCATGTCCTAGAAATGGCTGTATATCTACGGAAAAGGTAACCTCAAAATCCGGCCCCAATACTCCATAAAAGTTATGGACAGGGAGGATTCCTAATCTTAAGTATGTTAAGATAAGGGGTTGTCCAACTTATGTGAAAAGGTTTCAAATGATAAGCTTGGGACAAAATTTGACAAGTATAGATTTGTGGGACATCCTAAAGTAAGTTTAGGGCATATGTTTTATAATCCTACTTAGCAAAAGGTGTTTGTTGCGAAACATGCTGCCTTCTAAGATAAAGGTGTTTATCATTGAAAGGGCTAGTGGGAGGATAATACATCTTGAAAAGTTCAAGAACCACAAAACACTACAAGTCAAATAAGAGGAACCTATAGATAGACCTATTGTACCACAATCGAATCGTAAATCTGGAATAGTACCGAAGATACCTAGGAGGTATGGATTCATCATGGATGATGATGATGAGGTACGTATCATAGAAGATGATGATCCAGTTACATACGATGAGGTAAGAGTTGTAGACACTCAGAGAAATGGATTGAAGCAATCTTCTCAAAAATGAAACATTCATTTTGATATGATAATCAAAAGAGTTTGATTTTATCAAAAACAAGAATGAACCTAGTGTGTATTAAAGGGTCAGTGGGAGCGTCGTGACATTTCTGTTATTATATGTTGATATAATACGGATAAGGAATGACATGTCAATGCTAAAATTAATAAAGATAAAGTTGTCTAAACATTCCTCCATGAATGATTTGGGAAGAGTATCTTAATTGGGGATGCAAATCTATATAGATAGATTTAAAAGGATGCTCAACTTAACCCAAGGAACGTATATTCATTTGATGCTAAAGTCGTTTAGTATGGCAAACTCCAAAGGATATCTCATGTTGATGAGCCATGGAGTGTATCTCTCTTAATAGTCCACATAGACTCCTAAAAGAGAGATCGCATGAGTGACAATCATGTATGCAATGAAATATACACGACCTGATGTTGATTAGTCATATTCTGGAGAAGTTCACTGTGAGACAGTGAAAAACATCTTAAAGTACTTAACTGGCACTAAGGATGTGATCATACATGGTGGGTCTGAATTAAAACTAGAGGGCTTAACAGACACAAGTTTTTTTTTCAGACAGACCAAGACGACAGAAAATCCACTTTAAGGTAAAGGGTTACCTTGAACGGTGGTGCAGTGAATTGGAAAGGTTCCAAACAGTAAAGAGTTGCTGGTGTAGTGATAAAGACAAAGTATATAGCTATAAATGATGCTGCAAGTTGATTGTTTGGATTAAAAGTTCATTACAGAACTAGGAATTGTTCCTAAGTCTCATCTTGGATCCAAACATGTGTTGTGACACTTTCATTTGATTATAGGAATCATTGAAAGATGGGAAATCACTATAGAGATAGTGGACTCTCAAGAACAACATTACATATCCATTAACTAAAGCTTATCCAACAGCAGGATAATCGTGACTTAGAGAAGAAGAGTATGAGATACCATGACGATTGACTTTAGTGCAAGTGGGAGATTGAAAGTAGTATGCACACAAGCCAATCATGTTTGATGATAAAGCATATACTTTGTAACAATCTTATTCATTTATTAATAAAAAGTATTAATTTATTAAAGGCTTTTAAATTATCTACATGATGCTGTTTTATAATATGTGATAAACCCATAGTTTTAAGCAATGCTTTTAGAATAATGATGATTATCATTCTAATGAGATCTAAATTCTTAGAAAGCTTAAAACTAAAATAGTTCCCAATCGTTGGATTACTAAATTGGGGATTAGTGAATCCGGATAGATTGGTACATACGTTGCTTGCTCATTGGATGAGGATGATTGATCTCATGATCATTTGTGTGGAGACACTAAAGCAAGTATGTAGGTGCTTATTAGAGAATAAGTTCACTGAACGTGACTCGCTAAGGAATACCTAATGGAGTTTTACTTGCATGTCAATAGGAATTCCTGTAGTGATAGTAGTACAAGTGATCCTTGGACTTGAGATCATCATAGTATCTTGTGTATGATGAGTTATACTTTGACTTATTCCTTAAGACCCTTAGGGTATATCAAAGGGTATGCTTGGGTTTAATAAGTTGTACATGGAGATAATGTATGATCAATAAAGAATCTACCACTTCTAGTAAAAGAAGAGAAATGTCCTATGTGATTCGATAAATGACAACCCAGTAGTCCTTGGCCAAGGCAGAATGAAATTAGAAAGGAGTTTCTAATTTGCATTATTTGGAGTTGTGCATTTAGAGTCGAAATACATATAATTAAATAAAATAAGACTTGACAGAAATTCCATGTCTTATATTTAATTGGGACATTGTATGGTGGAAGGATTGAATTGTACGGTAACTATTTACTCAAAGGTTCTTTTATGATTAATGTTGAAATCTATATTATCTGGAAAGTCGTTGATCGCTAGGGAGGCTTATCCCTATTGTAGAATAAATATTATTTATTTAAATAAATTATTAGTTTAATTTATTTATTTAAATAAGATTAGAATTGTTCTAATTGATTTATTCACAACCGGTTTAATATGGAGAACCTAAAGGGTCACACCATAAAAGGAAGAATAATTATTTAAGAAGTTAATGGCATAATCGTAATAATATGTTAAGTATATTTAATTTAATCTATGGTGATAGAATAAATTAAATAGCTTAATATTTATTATTTAATATTTTAGAAATATTAAATATAAATTAATAAGAGGAGTCTTATTAATATTATTACAATTATTATTATTTTAATTTCTAAAAGAGTTTAGGAATTAATTGAATATAAGTACTCTCATTTATTCCTAATAGGATTAGGAGGGAAAATTAGTTAAAGGAGTTTAATTAATTATCCCTAATAAGATTAGGGAGCCCATTTAATTAAAAGAGTTTAATTAAATAAATAATACCTTATTTTTAATAGGGTTACTTGATATCTTTATAAGAGGAGTCTTATATCAGATATCAGATATACGTTATTCCAGTTGTTGGAGAGTACGCCCCTTTTTCTATAGAGATAGAAAACTAGGGTTTGAGCCAAATACCCATCTTCTTGAATTTTGTTCTTCCTTGGTGGATCACCTCTAGAGGCCAAACACTTGGGTGGCTAACGTTGATCAAAGGAAGGAACCAAACCCGGTGGATTCAAGTTGAACGCGAAAGGATTTGGAGGTGAACTTGTACCTGAGGAAGCTCAATCTTCAAGGGTATGATTTTATTCTTTATCTTTTCGTTTAATTAATAATTGTGCATAAAGGGTGATCCGGGTTTATGGTTTGTAAAATTTTTTAAACTCTGATTTTACACGCTTCCGCATAATTTTGCGCAATTTGATTGCGTTCATGAATATTACAAACCTAACAGAATGTGTAGAAAGGAGATTTCTTCGAACTCCAAAGCCATCTTCAAAACCTGCCGATAGTAAGGCAGCAAATGTAGTTCCTTGGTTTGATAGATTACAGTGGATTGTCTGATTACCAGCTCCGAATCTTCAAGGACAGTTAACTGTATGATGCCCATTGAACGGCCAAGTTTTAGCCCCATGAGACATCCTTCATACTCAGCCGTATTGTTGGTGCTGACAAACTGCAATTTGACAGCAACGGGATACTGCTCCCCCAAATCGGATACTAGAACTGCTCTAGCTCCAGAACCTTTCATATTAACAGCTCCATCAAAATACATCTTCCATAATTGGCGCGTATCGTACTGATGATGTTGTTGCACTGTCATTACTCCTTCATCAAGGAAATATGTTTCCTAGGGTTTGAAATCCCCTGAAGGTGCGGCGGCTAGTTGATCCACGATTCCTTGACCTTTGATGGACTTTTGAGTAACACATACGATGTCAAATTATTGTAGGATCAACTACCATCTGGATAGCCGACAATTTAACATAGATTTGTTGAACACGTATTTGAGAGGATTCACGAGGGATATGAGATGGGTTGTGTGACCATGGAGGTAATTTTGTAACCTCATGGAAGCCCATGCTAAACCACAACATATTTTTTTGATCAGAGTGTACTTGTGTTCACTGCTGCTGAAACTTTTGCTGAGGTAATAGATAGCTCGTTCTTGGCCTCTATCGTCCTTCTGTCCCAGCATGCAGCCCATGGCATTGTCAATGTCATCCTGCATATCCATCAAGGCTGAATTCATCTCTACATCAAAGATATAATCCCTGTGTAGAAGAGGCACCGTATCAACAAGTACAGGCACATTTAAATTCAGAGTCCTGAAACAAAATATGGTTTCACTTAGTATATATGAGATGCGTTGATCATACACAGTGTTAACATATACTGGAAAAATAAACTGCTAATACTGTATAGAAAAGTAAGCAGTTATTATATCTACAGGGTATAAAGATTTTCTGCCCGGTTTACCCTTGACGACCAATGCAAGGAATGCTGTCCCAATTGGCAAGGGCAAAGTCTGGATGGACCGCAGTGATGGAGGGATTGTCACCATCCTCCCTGTCCTGAATGATGGCCATTACGTCTAGGCAATCATCGTCTGGGGTGTATTTGTTGGTATGCTTGTCATGAACGATGATGCATATACCGGACATCATCCGTATGACGTCTTGCTTAATTCTCCATTCCTCTTCTTCTATTGTGGGATTTGGAACAAAGATTTCTTTCTCCTTCACAGGTATCGGCTTGGTAAATAACATAGTCATCACATTTGTTGGCACCTTTACAGGAGGTTGTGCAAACTCAGAGTTTGAAGGCGAAGCTAAACGCCACATGGTTGAAGCTGAAGGAATCTGCTGATGCTTATGAGGATTACTGTGACTAGAGCTGGCAGAATAGCCTAGTCCAGCGGTTCCAGCTTGTTTGGTTAATCGAATGGTGTACTTGATACCCTGGAAATCTTTACCCAACCCTTGTCCCGACTTATGACCTAACGACATCATTTCTTGAGTGGCTGACATCACCTCGGCAGAAATCTGGGGTTCGGGCAGTGGCGTTCCAACAGCATGGTATTGGATATTGCTTATTTCCAAAGTATGAAAACTAATTGGCTCAACATCCTCGTTGGCATTGATGAACAGCATGTCCCCGTGTTGAGGAATCTCTGGTTCAGCGTTGACTGTGACCAGGCTATTGTTGATGATGTATTTCAATTGTTGATGAAGAGTGGAGGGGAATGCCCCTGCCATATGAATCCATGGTCGTCCCAAGAGCAGGTTGTATCCCGAGTCTATCTTGAGCACATAAAAAGATACACAAAATGTATGAGGACCAATTTCTATTGGCAGCTCAATCACTCCGACCGAGTTACGGCGTGCTCCATCAAAAGATTTGATGATAGTATGGCTACTCCCAATTCTGTTAAGATTGATATTCATCTTCACCAAGGTAGCATATGGGCAGATATTCAGAGAGGAACCTCCATCTATTAGGACTCTAGCTACCATATATCCGTCAGACAAGACCGCAATGTACAACGGTTTGTAATGATCGGTCCCTTCGGGCGGTATGTCATCGTCGGTGAAGGATATAACATTGTTGTTGAAAATGTGATCAACCATATGTTGAAACTTTTCCGTATCCACTGATGTCGGGAGATAGGCTTTTTCCAAAACCTTTAACAAGACCTTCCGGTGATTCTCGGAAATTAGGACCAAGTCTAAAATTGATATTTGTTGTAGAGCTTCTTTTAAGTTTAAAACCATCGTAGATTCATTATGAACCACAGCGCGGAGGAATTTTTCAATCTTCTCCATGGGTATTTTCCCCTTTGATTTGGTGGTAGATTTCATCACCCGATGGGAGAGATACAGTGGATTTTCCTTCGACACTGCAGCAGTTGTATGTGAGGTGGATCCTTCACCTTCTCCATAATTCCACGGAATTGTGCGCAAGCTAACAATAGGATATTTTGCTCTGCACGATAAGTTGATTGGCTCAGGAGCAGCCACTTTCAAAGGATTGTTTCCTCCCTTGAGTATAATTATTGGCATTGTGAGTAAGGTATTAATCACATCAGTTTCAGTGGTTATGACCGCTACCACACTTTTCCAGTTAGTAGGGCCTGTATTCTCACTTGCACATAACACAGTGTCGTTATCTGCCAGGCGCAGGACACAGCTGTCGATTAGATTTTGAATAAGGTGGCGGAGTGCCCAGCATTCTTCAATGCTGTGACCGCGAGATTGGGTGTGATATTGACATACTCCATCAGAGTTGTATCGTCCCAAATGGGGGTTGATTGGAGGTAGAAGGGAACTAATCCTTCCTTCATTGATTAACATTTGAAGAATTTCCTCCATAGGTTGGCCCAGATAGGTGAATTCCCTTTTGTTGGCAAAATCCCGACGGGCTTTGGCATTTGTTCTCTTCGTCACTTTGTCTTCATGCATTTCATTTTCTGAAAGTGACGAGGGAATATTCATGACAAGAGGTAGAAGACTGGCATGCTCCTGGCTGATTAACTGACGTGTAACTTGATGTTGATAAGTTACTAGTTCCGCCAATTGTTCAATTTGTTTGGAGAGAGCTTTCATCTTTCGTTCCATTGTGAACTGGAACTTGGCATAATCCCATCTGTTATCACCATCTTTGATGGTCTAGGAAGGATCAAAGCTGAAATTGGAACTCTGTCCATTGCTCCAATTAATCATGTTGACCTCTTCTTTTTTGTGTTGAGGAATAGGGTTGTCTTGTACGTGAGGTTGATCTGGTTTTGTAACCATGATCTCTCTGTTGTCTATCAGGTCCTCGATCTTGTGTTTCAAGGCCCAACAATCCTGAGTATCATGTCCAGGTGCCCCGGCATGATAAGCACATTTCCTAGCAGCATTGAAACCCCGTCCATTAGGGCTGGCTGGTGGAAGAAGATGCGTAATTTTCTTCTGTGTTGTCAGAAGATTTAAAATGTTCTCGAGGGTATCCCCTAAGGGTATAAACACTCGAGGGCATTTGACTTCTCTACCTTTGGGTACTGGAGGGTTTACAGACTGTGCTTGAAAGAGAGTGTAGTTTCTCATTTGAATAGGCATGTTCTGATTGCCTTTTTGCCCCTGTAGTATCAGGGAAACATCTTCCTCTTTCTTTTTATGGACCCTCTGGGGGTTGTTCCCATAATTTCTAGATTGGATGTGATCAGCAACATCTTTCAGTGCAGCTAGGTCTTGAATCTTTCCTAACTTCAATCCCAACTCAGCCATCTCCCCATGTTTGACCATTTCAGAAAATGGTTTGCTGATGCCAGCTAAAACTCTCTCATAGAAGGGAGCTTCTTGTATGTCTAAGAAAGTCATGACGTATGTCTAAGAAAGTCATGACCATTTCTGATTCGGTCATGGAAGGACTAACTTGGGCAGCCAGGCATCTCCACCTCTAGGCATACTCTCTGAAAGACTCGTTAGACTGTTTCTTGATCTTGGTAATTTGATACTGATCATGAGCCATCTGAGTTTGAAAGTTGTATTGAGTGAGGAAAATATGTGCTAGCTCTTCCCAGCTATGGATTTTGGAGTTGTCTAATCTTGTGTACCACGAACGGGCTTCTCCAGTTAGACTTTTTTGGAACAATTGCATTCTGAGCTTTTCGTCCTCTGTATAAGATCCAAGTTCTCCAATAAACACCTTTAAATGTGTGTAAGGATCTCCTAACCCGTCAAATTTTTCAAAGTCGGGAGTTTTAAATTTTTCTGGGTAATGAACACCAGGAAAAATACACAGATCAACATACGATACTCCCGTGCGTTCCAATTCCTTTGAGAGCGCGAAGGGTCTCTTCCATTTGGAGGACTTGCTTTTTAATGTCACCAGTGTCTGGATCTCCAGTGGGATGGGTAGCATCATGAGTTTTGTTGGTCGTATCCAACTGTGGTTCAGGTATGTTAATGACCGGGATTCCCCCTTGTGTGGAGGATTCAGCATGTAAGGGTATTTTCTGACCCTGAGTAGACTGGTGTAATTCTTTGAGTAGAACAGCCAAATCTGTAATCTGTTTGCTTAATCCATCGAATTCTTTGCGAGAAACTAGATCAATTTCAGTTTGGTCGGATGACGACATGATTGACTGTAGGCCTATTGCCTTTTTGGATTTTGACCGGGTAGTAGGTTCGATTGATTCCCTACGAAAGACTTGCATAGTTTAGTCTTTAAGGAATGTATGGAATAACATGTTATGTGATGTGTCCATTTTAGGAATTTTTATCCTGCACAATGGGTGTCAGCTGTTTGTAGCATGTTAACATGTATGTGTATATATTTCTTCATATTTGTCATTACATGGAGATAGATATGGAATTAAATTACAAGTAATTGTGTTTATAAGTAATTGAAATGAGAGCATGAAGAGACTTTCCTCCGCTTTGGGTTTATCAGAGGCTAACCTATCTTAGGTTACTCTCGCAACTTTTTGGCATGAAGGTTCCCAAATCATCGCAATCTACTAGATGGGAAGTTAATCCGCTCATTCAACTGGAGCGAATTTCGGGGGTACCTTTCCTAAGTCTCGCCCAGTAATCAAACACCGACGGGATAGCCTCCTGGTGGAGGGACCACACAACATACATCTACATACATCGCTTCTCACTGTATGAAAATTATGACATGTGCGAAGCACTAATATCACAAGCAGTTATGGTGCGAAGCACTAGCATCACAAGCAGTTATGGTGCAAGGCACTAAGTACAATAAGGAAATGCATTCGTACACATTCATCAAATGTAAATGCAACATCCACACACAAGCATATAATTGTTTTGAAAAGATTGTAATAGAGGCTTAAGTCCTCTTATTGGAGTCCCCAGCAGAGTCGCCACCTGTCGACGTCGGGATTTTTGGGTGTCCCTTTCCGTTACTTGTTCTTTGGTGTTCTCATTTTAGGTGAGATTTGTTTGAAAAAACATGTGAAAAAGGTCCGACATGTATGATCTCGACGATGGGACTGTTAAGAGTCATAAGTTGGTTTTTTAAATGGTTGTACCAACACAACCGAGAAAAATATTTGCACATTGACCCAGTGATGTGACATTGATATACTGGTCAGTGAAACCGAGATTCGTTTAGGGTCCGGAGACTTGGTTATGCGGGGGGAAGGTGTTAGGCACCCCCCGACATCCGTGTTACCACGCTGACCGCCTCTTTTCAAGAAACTATTATCTGAGTGTGTGTGTGTGTGGGGGGGGGGGGTCAATGTACTGTTATATGGAAGATGTGCGATGTCTCGTTCGAACCTATATACACACGGTTTGAATTTATGTAAAAATTCAATTTTTAGCAAGATATGGAAGTGATGTTTTATAAAAGAGGTTTTTCAAACCCTGATGCTTAATAGGAATTGAGACCTTTTACACTCCCATTTTTATTAAGTGAGCGACTGAATTAATTTTATTTGACGGATGCGAGGCATCTGTACAAAAATAATATATACATAAATAATGCCGACTTCCTCGTGGGTATGGAAACCATCTGAGGAAATTCAGACACCGCAGAATAATTTACAAGCTGCTTACAGCTGAAAATGACCATCACAGGAACCGAATCTAGATCCAATGGGATAAATATGTGATCACATGATTCCTAGGCGCAGAGAATGCTGCAATTTATATGAAAGCAGTAAGCAAGTATATATATATATATATATATATATATATATATATATATATATATATAAGCGGTAAATATATATATACAGACATGATCACCAACCACGAAGCACCTCCATGGGGGATCAGAAAGGTAAATAAAACCGTAAGAGCAATCAACTGCCACGAAGGAAACTCCAGGCTCATCGAACAGTGTTCGAACACAATTCATATATATAATTATAAATATATATATATAAGCTAATAAATGCACATGATATAAAATTCAGGCTCATCGAACAGAGTTCGACCACAGTTCATATATATATATATATATATATATATATATATATTAAAGTAGTAAACACTCTAGACCAAAGTCTAGGCTCAATCGAGACATAACTCGATAATGTTAGTCAATGTATATATATATATATATATATAATATATATATATATATAGAGTAAGGATCAAGTGCATACCCCTTATCTTACTCACCCGTGCATACCCCCTTTAGGCGACGGTTTCGGTCATACAACCGTCGTTTATACTTTTAGCGACGCTATATGTTGTCCGTCGCTAAAAGTATAGACGACGGTTGTATGACTGAAACCGTCGCCTAAAGAGGGGTAAGCACGGGTGAGTAAGATAAGGGGTATGCACTTGATCCGAACCGTATATATATATATATATATAATATATATATATATATATATATATATATATATATATATATATATATATATATAGACTGGAATTAAACCACGGACCAAAGTCCGGGCAAAAGCAAGCAACACGACTCTCAACGTGTAAAAGAGTGTGTGCAAAAATGAAGAGAAAGACTCTAAAGAGTGTGAGAAGGCTTACAGCTGACTACTAAAAAAGGCGTCTATATCTTTATAGTGGGTAAACACTAGCTTTTGTGGATACAAAAGAGGCTATATATGAGCTCACAGATGTTTGAAAGTGGGAAATACACTGTATGTACGACTGCAGAGCGAATTGTGCAAGGTTTCCCTGTCTTTTTCTCTTAGAAAATCAGCACCCCAAGCCCTCTATTTATAGACATATGAGTCGCAGGTGTACCTGCGGTTGAGCCGCAGGTGTACCAGAGGCAACGCGGGTTGGCCCAGGTTTTTCAGGTCGGGTCATCTCGAAGTACGTGCACTCAAGCACTGTAATGTCCACTCGAATTTTTAGAAGTGCATTCTGGGCATCCATTTGAGGTATACAGGACCTATTTCGGACCGCCGTTGTCGAGAGTTATACGATGGCATGAGGTTAGAGCTTGTGCGAAGTCATTGAAGATGGGATGATGCCCTCCGGTCTTCAAGCTTCAACTTTCATATGTTACCCAGTACAATAGTCACGCGTGATTTGTTAGCCTTGTGGGCCATCATTCCACAGAGACGTGACGTGGCATCGTGTTTGACAAAATGACGATGTTGCCCCTCACCGCTGTTATTGCCGGATTGGGCTGATAAAGCAGACGTTGCTCATACTTCGCTGAGATTGGACTGCTGCAATTGTTGAAGGTCCTCATTGTCATCTTTGAGGTGTGCCTGTCTTCCCGATGTTATTGTCGGGTTGGTGCAGTGTATCTCGTTGTGAGCGCTGAGATTGAAGCTGGTCGTATTTGAAACAAGCATTTTTGGGGTTATCGCCGAAACTGCATTCCTTGGGGTTATCACCAAGGTTGGTGGCTATTCCCATAGTTGGGACTGAGACTGGATACCTCGAGGTTATCTCCGAGATTAATCGGTCTTCTCCGGTGTGTGTTCCGGTGTTGTATCTGCAGGCCTCGGGGTTGCATCCGAGGTTGAAATCTTTACTCCCAGACTGCGATCAAGGGTTAAGGCTGAACCTTCGGTAGTATGCGGTATGGATTTGGATTTCCTTTCAGGGTTCTCTCTTAAAAGATGAATCTGTCCATCTGCAATGTTAGTAACTGTAGTACAAAAAATTTCGAGTGTCTACAATGGTGGTTAATTATTGTTAATTAGACCACGTCCAAGAATTTATTGTTGATTATTCGCAGTTAGTGCATGTTTAATAATTCAAATTGAATTACTAATTCGGAAAATATATATTCGTAGAATTACTGTTGGTGGATATTCATATCTGTAAAAGCTAATATTGACAGTACAGATAATTCTTGTTTATTGTCAAATTATATTAAGAAATGTCTTAGCTAATTATTCTAGCTAGACGAACATTTGTTAGAACTTGATAGGTTCGAGAAGAGAAGAGAAGAGAATTTAATTATTATTGATAGATCAATGCCAGTTGTACCGGCTAGATCGAAAAAGAAAACTTGATAGGTTTGAGAAGAGAAGTGATTAGATATTGAAATCATTGCATTTCGTTGTTAAATCAAATTCTGATTCAAAGACTGAGAAGAACAACCTTTTATATAAAGGAAACATTTTAGGTCATATATTCGTTCATTGCGCATTGTTAAGTATTATGCATAATATAGGGTATAATAAAGTTGATCACTTGTTATACTTGCAGAGGGGTATGATTTAATCTTTATGGTTATCTGATACACCTGCGTATTTATCAAAGTAAATCTTTGATAGATACCCGAGAATAGAAGTTCTAGATCTTGTGTGATCACTCAACAAAATCTGGAAAACATTCCACTTTGTTATTGCGTAGAATTGAATCTTGTTTATTCAATAGAATATTGTAGAAACTTTGAAAGCGTTGTACTCTTTCATTATCAGATTATTGTGTTGCCTAGAATACGAGAAGACTTGTTATTGATTAACGATTTGTTCAGTTATTTCAAAGTTCCCCGAACTTTGGTGTCATTCTATCAACATAGATAGTCTATTATTCTGATACTTATACATTCATTGTATATCTTAACTTGCGGGGCAAACTTGTTTCTCACCCTAGCTAAATAAAATATTTCAGCTAGGAAAGAAGAGGCCAGCGGGTGAAAGAAGAACAAAGGCAAAGGCAAAATGCTGGATTAGTTTGAATGAACATTATTATTATTATGTTGAATTGTAAACCCTTTTTGTATATCTAAAGGGTATGTCTGTAATGTTAAGGTTAGAGAACCTGGGACTAATGTATTAAAAATCTCTGTTAATGACTTATGTATTAATATTTGTATATAAATGGGTAGTTAAATGTTATTCATTTTATGGATCGTGAGCACCAAACTCGGGGGTCATGTAACCCAGATTTGGGAGTGTCATGGGTTGGTATCAAAGATGTAGTGACCAAGGTGTCACAAGTTGGTAGAAGAGCTATAGGTTATAAACCTTAAGTGGAGGGGGAACCCTAGGATTATAACCATAAGCAAAATCTAGAATACTCATGTAGAGTACTAAGCGAGGGATTCAATAGTGAGATATTTGAACACATAGTGTGAGAAGTTCGTACTGGAGGAGTATTAATCAAGTTATTTAAACCAATTGTAAGATGTCGGGAAAAGATAAGATGAGTACGGAGATGCCAGCGGCTGTCGCACCAGTGCCAGCGCAAAGCGAGTCAGTTGAAGAGGTGGAAAAAATGAACATATGATCAATCTCGGGAGTGATCGTGATGTTTATCCCGAGATGTATCTAAGGGGTGATGAGGAGGCAGAGTCCGAAGAATCTAAGGTGGAGAAAGAGAATATGATCAAAGTTGGAGAACATGATCAACTATCTACAAAAGTTCAAGAACTCTGGATTAAAGTGTTTCTCTTGGAGGAGTTGTGGAAGGCGGAGCGAGCGTTACGTGAAATGACTGAAGAACAGAACGAGCTGAAGGTGCATGAGGAGAGGATGAAGACTGAAGGTGGTAATTTTGACTTATCTAGGACAACCTTTGGAGTCACCATCCCCGCTGAACATGGTTTTGATACAAAAAAATCCCGAGCTATATGACATTCCTTTCCACAGTTATAACATACCTTGGATTATTGTGGGCAGTTTGGGCTGATATGTCCCTCTTTCCACATTTGTAACATCTAACTGGCGGTCGTTCTCCTCCCCTAGAATTTGTTGTTGATGCTGCTGCTGATGTCTTCCCCTCATTGTTGAATCTCCTCTTTTTGAAATTTCCACTTGACTCACCTCTCCTATTATAATTGCCACGATTACCATCCGAGTGATTACCGCTTTTGTCCGTATTTTTCCCTCCTCGCTGGTTATCATCACTTCGATGACTGCTATCACCGGTATGACCCTTGTTGTGGTCCCTTGGCTGAACATACTCATTATCTCGTTCTAATAATTGAGCCATGTTGACAACATCTGAATATAGAGAAAATTTATGAGAGATAAAATATTAACGAATCTCGGGTTTTAAACCTCTCAGAAACATTCGTGTCATACATTCCTAATTCTCTACCAAATGAGGTGCAAACCTGGATAACTCCGCAAATTTTGCCTCGTACTGAGACACCGTCATGTTGTTCTGTTCCAGTCTAATAAACTCTACCTCCTTCATATGACGAATACTTTCAGGAAAGTACTTGTCATTGAATAGTTTCTGAAATCTTTCCCAAGACATGTTGAGTGCGGCTGGCTGGGTACGCTTCACAGATTCCCACCAATAATCTGCCTCACCACGGAACATAAAGGTGGCGAATGGAACCTTCTGTTCCTCCGTGCATCCCAAGACATCGAATATATTAGTAATTTGCTTGACCCATGTTTCTGCCTTAATCGGATCCCGATTTCCCCATAAATCTGGTGGTCCCAACTCCTTGAACTGTTTGGCTATGACAAACCGCGCGTTGCTATAATTTCCACCCGTATTTTGTACATAAGTCTCCTTCGTATGATTTTGCATGAACTGCAAAAAGCTCCTAATCATTCCATCATTCATCGCTTGCTCGGTAATGTTGTTTGCAGGAGGAATATTGCCTTCCTATTACACGTTCCCCTAGTTGGTGATGGAAGGTTGTTCCACAGTCTCACACACTCCATTATTAACGTTCTCAGCTGCCATTCTTAAATACTTCCATAAAAAAGGGTTAATTAAACAAATTAGCATATCACATAATATCCCTATATTATAACTGACCAACAAATAAGCTTAGGTAGGACATACTAGTGAATGATTTACGCATCTTCTAGATAGTATTCAAACTCAAAATAAGTCCTCAATACATTTATTATCACACTATTTCATAGAATAGTGAGGACTACTAATGTTATCATCTGAACCGTCACTCCGTTCCCCGACTAGTCCCTGCTACGTTCTCATTTCCTGAAGAGAATAATGAAAACAAAAAGGGTGAGCTCAAAAAGCCCAGTAAGAAATATTATAACTAAGATAATGTAAAATAAATTATCATTAGCCTTCAACAGTGTTAAATTGATAAAATATAACAAATATCAAGTTTAACTGCAGCGGAACAAGCAATCCATTAGAAAAGTCAAGTATGGAATCAAATCTACTATCTTCTATGATTTAAAAGGTTTTTCATGACTTATATCGCTAAGACACAGCTTAATAAATAATCCACATCATCCCTGCACTACGACCAAGAATATTCATTAGTATCACGACCACAAATTTTCCATGCACTATGGGCCAAGGATATTCATGTATTCATCAATGGTCATGATCATGCCAACAACTATCCATCAATGTACTATGGGCCAATGCGGACTTTTACCACATCATTTGTAACATTACGGTCATGATTACACCGAATAATCCCTGGTCATAATCATACCAAGTCCATCTATGCATTATAGGCCACATATGACTTTCAAAAAAATATAACCATGAGGATGATGACAATGATGAAAGAATTCAATAAAACAAGTTCAAGAATTAATTTATCCAAGAACTAATAACGTCCAAATTGTCAACATGATACTTCTTTGTAGATTAAAATTCAAGAATGCTCAGAAGAATAGTTCCATGAAAAGATACTGAATGAAGCGCAAATATCAATGATATTCCACTAATTTCATGGAGTATAGAAGTCAAAAATTTAACCAACTGAGTATAATAAAGAATGGAATAACAAAAGAAATCACCAGGCATGCGATAGACCGCACAGGCAGGTTATTCCAACAGAATAATAAATAACGGAATCAGGTCCGACGTAAAACGCACAGATAGGATATTCCAACAGATAAATAAAGAATGGAACCAGGTCTGGCGTAAAACGCACAGACAGGATATTCTAACAGATTAATAAAGAATGGAACCAGGTCTGGCGTAAAATGTACAGACAGGGATATTCCAACAGAATAATAAAGAATGGAATAACAGAAGAATTTCACCAAGTATAGGGTAGCCCGCGTATACAGGTTGTTCTAACAGAATAATAAATAATGGAATAACAAAAATTTTCTTCATGAATACAAAAGAAATAATACCCCTTACCGTAAAAGAAACCGAATATAAGAGTAGAAAAGTAGCAGAATACTTTTCTTTAGTTTCTCTATAATTTTTCTCTCTAGAGTTTCAGTGAATTCGTAAGAAATAATGAAGGAATGAGCTTCTATTTATAGGAGAATAGAAGGATACTATTTAGGAAAAATCACGGACGCCCAGTATATAAATTTGAAGTTCAGGGTTTATCAACATTTGGTGCTGGCCAAATAGAAGAAAGAAAGAAAGAAAGAAAAACTAGCACCTGCCAAGTTGAGAAAATGGCTTTATGAAAATGTTTGATAGCATTATTGGATTGCTCAACCAATAAGGTGCAAGCTTTGAAAATAACATCACATATCCTGCCAAAATTCAATCTCCACCACAACCCATTCACCCACATTTAATATATATAAATACTTATTATTCACACACCTCCACCCATTCCTACATAACACCCATTTTCCTCCCACCCTACCTTCATGATTATATAATATATATATATATATATATATATATATATATATATATATATATTATCTTATTCATAACACACACTATTTTGAAAAAAGAGTAAATGGGGGGTCCGAATAATACGCCAAACTTACAACAAATATTCCACAAAAATCTCCTCAATATTTTTAACAACATTTATCATCATTATTATAATTCACAATATTAATCGACCAGGTTATTCGCAGGAAAGAGGGGGCTTTCCAATAAAGATTTCTCCCTATTGGCGCGCAATTAGGTGACCAAACCTCTCCTTGAAATAACTTCTAGGCATCGTTAATATTGCAAATAATAATATTAATAACTTTGTCATCTCAATTATTGATTTAATAATATATAAAATATTGACAATAATTGAATCAATAACGTGAGATATTATGCTGCAATTACTGTAGAAATAATTGAACAAAACTGAGTGACTTCTCACGTAAGCATCAATAATCAATATCGTGTGCTATTGTGCAACTACGCGTATTACTGTACTTTTAACACCGGGTGTTTCAACAGTTAACGGTAAAACTTCCATCGTTATTTTCATAAAGTATTTTTGTTGTTTTCTTAATCCGACAATAATTTCGTTGTGGGGTCCACCAATGATTGTGCCGTTGTACGAATATTCCCTGTTTAAAATGAATATTCCCCTACCAATCGAATATTATATAACAACTTGCGTACTTTACAAAATTTATAAATATTACCCACAAATATAACATTATATCAAACTCATTCCATAATATTCAAAAATAATATTTATAAGAAAATTCATCTTTATTCATAAAAGTTGGGGTCTTCCAACCTCCCCTTCTTATGAAATTTTGCCCTCAAAATTAGGGTACGTACCTGGTATGTCGAAGAGGTAAGGATATCTTGATTTCATTTCAGATTCTAACTCCCAAGTCATTTTCTCAACATCGTGGTTTCTCCACAACACTTTGACTTGAGGTATAACCTTGGAGCGTAGAATATGTTCCTTCTTATCCAATATTTGAACAGGAACCTCTTCGTACGTCAAATCTTCCGCTATTTCGTCCGGTTCTAACTCAATAATGTGGTTCAGGTCTTCCACATATTTACGTAACATGGATATGTGAAAAACGTTATGAACACGAGACATACCTGGCGGTAAAGCGAGTTTATAGGCCACAGTTTCTACTCGATCGAGGATTAAAAATGGGCCGATGAATCAAGGATTGAGCTTTTCTCTCTTTCCAAATCTCGTAACTCCTTTCCATGGAGCAACACGCAACAACACATGATCTCCAATATCTAATTCCACGTCCTTTCGATGAAGATCAACATAACTCTTTTGTCGATCTTTTGAGGTTTTTATACGTTGTCGGATCATTTGAATCTTTTTCGTAGTTATACGTACCAACTCCGGTCCCAACAACGTTGCTTCACCCACCTCATCCCAGCATACTGGAGAACGACACTTTCTTTCATACAACGCCTCAAATGGATCCATGCCAATACTTGCTTGATAACTGTTGTTGTAGGAAAACTACACCAATGGTAAGAACTTATCCCAACTTCCCTTGAAGTCAAGGACACAGAGTCTTAATAGATCTTCAAGAGTTAGAATCGTTCTCTCCGACTGCCCGTCCGTCTGAGGATGGTATGCCGAGCTAAATAATAAATTCTTGCCCATAGCTTTTTGCAAACTAACCCAAAATCTTGAAGTGAATCTTGGGTCTCGATCAGAAACTATTAATACTGGCATACCATGCAATCTTATAATCTTGTTTATGTACATACGAGCAAGACATTCAAGTGTATAAGTTTCTCGTATCGGTACGAAATGAGCAGACTTTGTCAATCTATCAAAAATTACCCAAATCGCATCTATGCCTTGAGATACCTTAGGAAGACCGGTAACGAAATCCATGGTAATGTGCTCCCATTTCCATTCTAGAATTTCAAGTGGTTGCAATGGACCTTTTGGTACTTGATGCTCCGCTTTAACTCGTTGACAAGTTAGACACCTTGAGATAAACAACGCTATCTCTCTCTTCATATTGCTCCACCAAAATGTATGACGAAGATCATGATACCTTTTGGTACTCCCAGGATGGATTACAAACGGTGTGTTGTGCACCTCCATCATAATTTTATACTTTAAATCAGGGTCGTTAGGAACACAAAGTCTAGAGTTGACTCGATGTATTCCTTCTTCATTGATTCTTGCTTCCGACATAGCACCTTCTTGCACTTTCTTCCTCATACGCATCAGCTCTATATCTGTAGCTTGAGCAGCTTTAACTTTATCAATTAACGTCGGTTCTACTCGTATATTCTCCATCATCACATGGGTCCCTGGAGTATTTAACTCTATCTCCATCCTTTGCAAGTCACACAAAATGGGCCTTTACGTTGACAATATTGCACTCGTACTTGCATATGATCTTCTACTCAATGCGTTAGCTACCACGTTCATTTTTCCAGGATGGTATTGGATGGTATGATCATAATCTTTCAACAGTTAAAGCCAATGTTGTTGTCGCATGTTGACTTCCTTTTGAGTGAAGAAATATTTGAGGCTTTTATGATCCATAAAGATCTCCACTTTCTCCCCATACAAGTAATGCATCATAATTTTAAGTGCGAAGACAACCGCTGCTAACTCTAGATTATGGGTAGGATAATTCCTCTCATATTCTTTGAGTTATCTTGAGGCATACGCTATGACTTTCCCATGTTGCATGAGAACACATCCCAACCCTTTGCCCAAAGCATCACTGTAGATGACAAATCCCTCCGAGCCAGATGGTATTGTCAGAACAGGTGCTGAAATAAGTCTCCTCTTGAGTTCTTAAAAATTCTTCTCACATTCTTTGCTTCAACCGAACATTGTATCTTTCTATGTCAGCTAAGTTAATGGAGTAGCGATTCGAGAAAATCCTTCCAAGAATCTCCGATAATAACCAGCTAAACCGAGAAAGCTACGTACTTCGGTCACTGATTTAGGTTGCTCCAAGCTTTGAATTGCTTCAATTTTTGCCGGGTCAACAGATATTCCATGACTTGATACTACGTGCCCAAGGAATACTACTTCCTCAAGACAGAACTCACATTTCTTCAACTTGGCATAAAGCTTATATTCACGAAGCTTTTGGAGTATCAGCCTCAAGTGTTGCTCATGATTTTCACGGCTTTTGGAATAAATAAGGATGTCATCAATAAAGATGACCACAAAGTGATCCAAATATTCATCCAATACTCGGTTCATCATATCCATGAAAGCAGCAGGAGCATTAGTCAATCCAAAGGACATGACTAGGAATTCATAATGCTCGAACCGAGTTCTGAAAGCCGTCTTTGGAATGTCATCGGTTCTAATCTTCAATTGGTGATATCTGAAACGAAGATCAATCTTTGAAAAGAATTTGGCTCCATGCAACTGGTCAAACAGGTCATCAATACGTGGCAATGGGTACCTATTTTTTATGGTGACATGATTAAACTCCCGATAATCAATACAAAGTCGCATACTCCCATCTTTCTTCTTCACAAATAGAATAGGAGCACCCCAAGGAGACGTAATAGGACGAATAAAACTGATGTCTAACAATTCATGCAATTGGGTCTTTAACTCCTGAAGTTCAACAGGAGCCATTCGATATGAGGCTTTGGAAATGGGTTTTCTACCGGGTTAAAGGTTGATACAAAATTCAATTTCACGCTCTGGGGTAGGCCAGGAAGTTCTTCAAGGATTACGTCAGGGAATTTATTAACAATAGAAATATTATTCAAAACTGACGTATTTTTGTTTAGATCCGTGACATGAGCTAAAGAAAGCTTGACATCCATTTTTCAATAAACGAATAGTTTTATGGCTTGAGATGACTGTGATTGATTTTAATGGTTTGGTAGCTTGAATTCGCATAATATGTTGATTATGAATATGAAAGCTAACAACCTTACGAAAACAATCAATTTTAGCATAATGAGTAGTTAACCAATCAATCCCTAGAATCACATCAAATGCAAGTATTTTCAATGAAATAAGGTCAACAGGTAATTTGAGGGTACCGATTTTAACCAAACAAGACTTATAAATAGTGGATGTAATGAAGGTTTCTCCCAACGGAGTTTCCACAGATAAGTCAAAGTCTAATTTCTCCGGAGTCAAGTTTAATCGTTAAGCGCAAGTAGGAGAAATAAAAGAATGGGTAGAACCGGTATCAAAGAAGGTATAGACTTCGCTAGAGTTTATGATAAGCTTACCCGTGATGACCTCGTTGTGGTTCCTTGCTTTCTGGGAGTTCACAACAAATGCTCTCCCTTGCACTACCGGCTTTGACCTTTCTGGGACGGCCTTTGGTGCCTCCATCCTAACAGAACTTCTTTTCGGTGAATGACAAAATCTAGCTAAGTGACATTCTCTTCCACAATTATAACATGTTTTGGACGGCATCGCGCATTTTAGACTGATGTGTCCCTCCCCTCCGCATTTGAAGCATATGATAGGTGGTCGTTCTCCTTCCTTAACAACGGGTTTTGGTGCTGACGTATTTCCAACATTGTTGAATCTCCTCTTCTTAAAATGTCCATTCTTATTATTTTGGCCTTGATTACCACCGAAGTGGTTACCATTTCTGGCCTGTTGATTGTCTCCACGCTTGTTATCACCGCTTCGATGACTGCTCTCACTGGTATTATCATTTTGTCAGCTGCTCTCTTTTGGTTGTGTTGACTCGTTATCGCGATCCACTAACTGAGCCCTATTTACAACATCTGAATACAAACACAGTTTATGAGAAATAAGATATTGACGTATCTCCGACTTCAAACATCTTAAAAACATCCGCGTCATTCTCTCTTCATTATCAACTAAGTGGGCGCAAACGAGACAACTTAGCAAACTTGGCTTCGTATTATGACACGGTCATGTTATTCTGCTCCAGCTTGATGAACTCTACCTCTTTCATGTGACGAATACTTTCGGGAAAGTACTTGTCGTTGAATAGTTCTTGGAAAGTACTTGATGAACTCTACCTCTTTCAGGTTTTTTATGACTTTTATCGCTTAGACTCAGCTTAATAATTAATCAACATCATCCCTGCACTACGACCAAGGATATTCATTAGTATCAAGACCATAAATTTTCAATGCACGACGGGCCAAGGATATTCGTGTATTCATCAATGGTCATGATCATGCCAACAACTGTCCATCAATGCACTACGGGCCAATGAGGACTTTTACCACATTATTTGTAATATTACGGTCATGATTACACCGAATAATCCCTGGTCATAATCATACCAAGTCCATCTATGCACTACAGGCCACAGATGACTTTCAATAAAATATAAACATGAGGATGATGACAATGATATAAGAATTCAATAAAACAAGTTCAAGAATTAATTTATCCAAGAACTAATAACATCCAAATTGTCAACATGATACTTCTTTGTAGAGTAAAATTCAAGAATGCTCAGAATAATAGTTCCATGAAATAATTCTGGATGAAGCGCAAATATCAAGGATATTCCACTAATTTCATGGAGTATAGAAGTCAAAATTTTAACCAACTAGGTATAATAAAGAATGGAATAACAAAAGAAATCACCAGGCATGCGATAGACCGCACAGGCAAGTTATTCCAACATAATAATAAATAACGGAACCAAGTCCGGCATAAAATGCACAGACAAGATATTCCAACAGAATAATAAAGAATGGAATAACAGAAGAATTTCACCAAGTATAGGGTAGCCCGCTTATACAGGTTATTCCAACAGAATAATAAATACTGGAATAACAAAATTTCTCTTCATGAATACAAAAGAAATAATACCCCTTACCGTAAAAGAAACTGGATATAAGAGTAGGAAAGTAGCAAAATACTTTTCTATAGTTTCTCTATAATTTCTATTTCTAGAGTTTCAGTGAATTCGTAAGAAATAATGAAGAAATGAGCTTCTATTTATAGGAGAATGGAAGGATACTATTTAGAAAAATCATGGACGCATAGTATATAAATTTGAAGTTCACGGTTTATCAATATTTGGTGCTAGCCAATTAGAAGAAAGAAAGAAAGAAAAACTAGCACATGCCAAGTTAAGAAAATGGCTTTATGCACATATTTGATAGAATTATTGGATTGCTCAACCAATAAGGTGCAAGCTTTGAAAATAACATCACATATCCTTCCAAAATTCATTCTCACCCACATTTAATATATATAAATACTTATTATTCACACACCTCCGCCCATTCCTACGTAACACCCATTTTCCTCCCACCCCACCTTCATGATTATATAATATATATATATATATATATATATATATATATATATATATATATATAATCATATTCATAAGACACTATTTTGAAAAATGAGTAAATGGGGGGGTCCAAATAATACGCGAAACTTACAACAAATATTCCATAAAAATCTCCTCAATATTTTTAACAACATTTATCATCATTATTATAATTCACAATATTAATCGACCAAGTTGTTCCCAGGAAAGAGGGGGCTTTCCAATAAGAATTTCTCCCTATTGGCGTGTAATTAGGTGACCAAACCTGTGACGTCCCCAAAATAGGTCCATTCCATCCAACCCATTTTGAGTCGCCAAATACATGGTACAGAAACAACTACAACTTTTACAACCCATAAACTGTGAGTTTGAATACAAACATTGTCATCTAGACAATATACATACCCAACTATGTCCTCAATACAATTATTGATATATTATTTTATAAAAATGGTGAGGACTACTAAACAACTCTCTCAAGGACCATCAATTCATACCCCGACTCGTACTCGCTATATTCTCGTCTCCTGAGAAGAAAAATGGAACAAAAAGAAAAAGGGTGAGCTCAACTAGCTCAGTAAAGAATATTATGACTAAGATAATATACAACAAATTATCGTTAGCCTTCAACAGGGAAAAAATCTAATAGAATACAATAGACAATAAGTTTTAAATCAATATTCGCAGCGGAAAATATTAATTCATAGAAGAGTTACGTAGAGGATGAAATCTACTAATGTCTATGAATTTAACAGTCCATCAACAGTATTTTTATCCCTGTAACATCAATCAATGCACATCTTGTATCATATATTCATCCTTGCACTACAGGCCAAGGATATTCATCTGTTGGTCATGTTCATCTAAACACCTGTTCATCTTTGCACTACGGGCCAAAGATATTCATCAGAAATCATTCATCTTTGCACTACAGGCCAAAGATATTCAATAATAACATCCTTTAAGACTGAAGATGATAAAAATATTTTTAAAGAAGCGAATCCAGTGAAACAAAATGACAAGGATTAAGGATTAAGGATTCGTACTTTGTTTTATCCATGTCCAAAAATACCTCAAAAATAATCATAGTGGTGTAAAATTCAAGAATGATCAAAACATGGATACAATCAAAGATAGTATCCACAATAGATATTTTGGACGAAAAGAAAAAAAAAATAATTTTTTCTGTGAATAGTGTCGTATTCGTGAATAGTGTCGTATACGTGAATAGTGCCGTATACGTGAATAGTAACTCCGGCACAAAAAGTTCCAAATTTTATAAAAACGTTCACCAATATTTCGGCATAATGATATTGAAGAAAATAATATCATTTAAGAAGAAGATAACATCCCTTACCTCAAAATAGCCGTACTTCTGACTGAATTTCGGTATAGTGCTGACAGAAACTCGCACCGTATAGCAACACTCAAAGTATACTCACAAGAATACGCTCGATAATATAGAGAGAGAAAGAGAGAAAACTTTGTTTCTGGTGTGATTTTCAATTCTAACTTAGCCCTCTATTTATAGGAAAATGTTAGAACGCCAAAGGAGACTAAATTAATAAAATATTAATATTTACAAAACATTCAAGCCAACCACCAAAGAATCTTATTTTAGCCATCAAACACATGTTAAAGATGCCCACCAACCTTTGAAAAACGTTTTTGTTGAAAATAATAATTAAAACTTCCAAAAATCAATTATTTCGGAACCCCGAAACTTCAATAATTCACAATAAATAGCTCCTTTGTCAGAAAATTCGAATCTCGCGACTTTCCATGGGAAATTCCATTCTCTACAACTTTGCAGAAGAAAAGTTTTCCAAATTCCAAACAGAAATTGACCGAAATCCACAAACGGATGATTTTACAGTCTATACTCAATTTTCGGTCAAAAATTATGTCTACCGACACACAAAACATGTGTTAAACATTTAATGCCACAAAAATACTCTACCTCCTCATATATTCATACATCCCACATTCATTGTAAAAATATCATCGTTAATATATTATTAAAATAATATATTATTTTATCAGAAAAAGATAAAATATTAATTTTCAACAATTGTCACATTAAAAATTTTCTCCATCTAAATCCACATAAAATAAATATTTTTTTTATTATAATAATCAATAATTAATTATTAAAAATAATATTACAGCATCACAGTACTGACAACCAGGCCGTTCCCAGGATAGAGGGGGCTTTCCAATAAGGATTTCTCCTTACTGGCGCGCAATTAGATGACCAAACCTCTCCTTGACAGAACTTTCTAGACATTGCCAATAATGTTATCTGATAATATTATTCAAATAATATGAATTATTGATCTGATAATGGAAAATACTGTGCAATGTCAATTATTGAAAAAATAATAATATAAATATCAACGCAGCAATTATTGAATCAATAAAGTAATGAACAGTAACTCCTGTAGAAATTATTCAGTAGTGCCTTCTTACGTAAGGATCAATAATTCAAAATACTGTGAAATACCGTGTGCTACTGTGCAACAACGCGTATTACTGTATTTTAACCACCGGGTATTCCAACAGTGTAAACGGTAACAACTACGCCGTTATTTTTAAACAACTTATATTTGTCGTTTTCTTCCTCCAATCGCTTTCCGTTATGGGGCCCACACATGGCTGCGCCGTCGTACGAATATTCCCCGACAGTACAAATATTCCACGACCAAGCGAATATTCTCCGACAACAATGAATATTTTATAACCACTTGCTTATTTTGAAATATTTGCATATTTTACCCATAATTATCCTCATTAATCAAATCAACCCTTACTATTCAAAATAATAATTAAAGGAAATTAAATTTCATTTATTAATTATTTGGGGTCTTACAACCTCCCCTCCTTATGAAATTTCGTCCTCGAAATTGACATACGTACCTGGTGTTTCGAAAAGGTAAGGATACCTCGCTTTCATTTCCGTTTCCAACTCCCAGGTCATTTCCTCTATAGCATAATTCCTCCACAAAACTTTAACTTGTGGTATTACCTTCGTGCGTAGGACATGCTCCTTCCTATCCAAGATCTTGACAGGTACCTCCTCATACGTTAAATCTTCGGCTATCTCGTTCGATTCTAACTCAATGACGTGGTTCGGGTCTTTCACATATTTACGAAGCACAGATATATGAAAAACATTATGAACACGAGACATACTTGGAGGTAACGCGAGTCTATAGGCTATATTACCTACTCGATCAAGAATTTGAAACGGACCAATAAATCATGGATTAAGCTTTCCTCTCTTCCCGAATCTTGTAACTCCCTTCCATGGGGAAACACGCAACAATACATGATCCCCAACACTAAATTCTACGTCCTTTCGATGAAGATCTGCATAACTCTTTTGTCGATCTTGTGCCGTTTGTATACGTTGTCGAATCGTTTGGATCTTCTCCGTAGTCATACGTATTAACTCGGGTCCCAACAATGTTGCTTCACCCACCTCGTCCCAACATACTGGAGAGCGACACTTTCGTCCATACAATGCTTCAAATGGGGCCACACCAATGCTTGCCTGATAACTGTTGTTGTAGGAGAATTCCACCAATGGTAAATATTTATCCCAACTGCCCTTGAAGTCTAGGACACAGAGTCTTAATAAATCTTCAAGAGTTTGAATAGTCCTCTCTGATTGTCCGTCTATTTGAGGATGGTATGCCGAACTGAATCGTAACTCCGTACCCATAGCTTTTTGCAAGCTAACCCAAAATCTTGAAGTAAATCTTGGGTCACGATCCGAAACTATGGATATTGGCATGCCATGCAATCTTACAATCTCATTTACGTACATTTGAGCAAGACGTTCAAGGAAATAAGTCTCCCGTATCGGCAAGAAATGA
This sequence comes from Panax japonicus, assembly GCA_020205505.1. Classification (NCBI taxonomy): domain Eukaryota; kingdom Viridiplantae; phylum Streptophyta; class Magnoliopsida; order Apiales; family Araliaceae; genus Panax; species Panax japonicus. Next base: position 29,192,588 of record CM035097.1, on the reverse strand, counting down.
GCAGACTTGGTTAATCTATCAACAATAACCCAAATAGCATTGATGCCTTGAGAAACCGTAGGAAGACCCGTAACGAAATCCATAGTAATGTGTTCCCACTTCCATTTCGGAATCTCAAGTGGTTGCAATGGACCCTTTGGCACTTGATGCTCCACCTTTACACGTTGACAAGTTAAACACGTTGAAACAAACTTTGTAATCTCTCTCTTCATATTGTTCCACCAAAATGTATGTCAAAGATCACGATACATTTTGGTACTTCTAGGATGAATTGCAAACGGTGTATTGTGTGCCTCCATCATGATCTTGTACTTCAAATTAGAATCGTTAGGAACACAAAGTCTGGAGTGGACTCGAAGTATTCCTTCTTCATCAATTCTCGCTTCTGGAATGGCACCTTCTTGTACTTTCGTCTTCATATGCATCAGCTCCAGATCGGTGGCTTGAGCAACCTTAACTTTTTCTATTAAAGTTGGCTCTATGCGTATACTTGACATCATTGCACTCATTCCTGCATATAATCTTCTACTCAATGCGTCAGCTACCACGTTCGCTTTTCCAGGATGGTATTGAATAGTGTGGTTGTAATCTTTCAACAACTCGAGCCAACGTCGTTGCCGCATGTTGAGTTCTTTTTGAGTGAAGAAATATTTGAGGCTTTTATGATCTAAATATATCTCCACTTTCTCCCCGTATAGATAGTGCCTCCAGATCTTTAATGTGAAAACGACTGCTGCCAACTCTAGATCATGAGTAGGATAATTCCTCTCATACTCTTTAAGTTGTCGCGAGGCATAGGCTATGACTTTCCCACGTTGCATGAGAACACATCCTAACCCTTTGCCTGAAGCATCGCTGTAGATAACAAATCCATCCGAACCAGATGGTATTGTTAGAACAGGTGCCGAAATAAGTCTCCTTTTAAGCTCTTGGAAACTCTTCTCGCATTCTTCGCTCCATACGAATTTTGTATCCTTCCGAGTTAGCTGAGTTAATGGAGTAGCAATTCGAGAAAACCCTTCGACGAATCTCCGATAATAACCAGCTAAGCCCAAAAAGCTACGTACTTCAGTGACCGACTTCGGTTGCTCCCAACTTTGTATTGCTTCAATCTTTGTCGGGTCAACAGATACTCCATTTTTTGACACCACGTGCCCAAGGAATGCTACTTCCTCAAGCCAGAACTCGCATTTCTTCAACTTAGCATATAACTTATTTTCACGAAGCCTTTGGAGTACCAGCTTCAAATGGTGCTCATGATCTTCACGGCTTTTGGAATATATGGGGATGTCATCAATAAAGACAACAACGAATTGATCCAAATAATCCTTGAATACTCGGTTCATCATATCCATGAAAGCAGCAGGAGCATTAGTCAATCCAAAAGACATGACTAAGAATTCATAATGCCCATACCGAGTTCTGACGGCAGTCTTTGGAATATCCTCAGTTCTAATTTTCAGCTGATGATATCAAGAACGAAGATCGATTTTTGAAAAGAATTGTGCTCCTTGCAACTGGTCAAACAAGTCATCAATACGAGGTAGAGGATACCTATTCTTGATGGTGACATGGTTCAATTCCCGATAGTCAACACAAAGTCGCATACTCCCGTCTTTCTTCTTTACAAATAAAGCAGGAGCACCCCAAGGAGATGTACTAGGACGAATGAAACCGATGTCCAATAACTCCTGTAGTTGGACTTTTAACTCCTGAAGTTCAATAGGAGCCATTCGATATGGGGTTTTAGAAATGGGCTTTGTACCAGGTTCAAGATCAATAAAGAATTCAACTTCACGTTCTGGGGGTAGACCGGGAAGTTCTTCAGGAAATACGTCAGGAAAGTCAATAACAACAGGAATATTATTCAATTTTGACGTGTCTTTATTCAAATCCATAACATGGGCTACGAATGCTTGACATCCGTTTTTCAATAAACGAATAGCTTTATGATTAGATATGACAGTGATTGATTTTAATGGTTTAGTTGCCTGAATTCGAACAACAGGTTGATTAGGAATATGAAAACTAACAACCTTACGAAAACAATCAATTTTGGCATGATGAGTAGTTAACCAATCAATCCCTAAAATCACATCAAAAGCAAGTATCTTTAAAGAGATCAGGTCAACAAGTAAGGTGATGGTGCCAACTTGAATCAAACAAGATTTACAAACAATGGATGTGATAAAAGTTTCTCCTAACGGAGTTTCCACAGATAGGTCAAAGTCTAATTTCTCTGGAGTCAAGTTTAAACGTTGAGCACAAGTAGGAGAGATAAATGAATGGGTAGCACCAGTATCAAGTAAGGTATAAACTTCGCAAGAATTTATAAATAGCTTACCCGTGATCACCTCGTTTGGGTTCCTCGCATGTTGACCAGTCACAACAAATGCTCTTCCAGGAACCATTGACTTTGGCTTTTCTGGGACAGTCTTTTGAGTCACCGTCCCCGCTGAACTAGGTTTCGCTACCGTACAATCTCGAGCGATATGTCCTTTCTTTCCACAATTATAGCATACCTTGAACTGTTGTGGGCAGTTTGGACTGATATGTCCCTCTTTCCCGCACTTATAGCATATAACCGGTGGTCTTTCTCCTCCCTTAGAACCATTTGCTGCCGGAACTGTCGTCTTCACATGGTCATTGTTAAATCTCCTCTTTTTAAAATCTCCTCCTGACTCGCTTCTTCTATTTTCATAGCTATGATTACCACCAAAGTGGTTACCATTTTTGTACGTCTTTTTCTTTCTCCACTGGTTATTGTTGTTTTGCTGACTGCTATCTTCAGTATGATCCTGATTGTGGTACCTCGGTTGACCGTACTCGTTGTCTCGCTCCAACAATTGAGCCCTGTTAACAACATCTGAATAGAGAGAAAATTTATGAGAGATGAGATATTGTCGTATGCCGGGTTTCAAACCTCTCAGAAACATCCGCGTCATACGTTCCTCATTCTCCACCAAATGAGGTGCAAACCTGGATAACTCTGCAAACTTTGCCTCGTACTGAGACACCGTCATGTTATTATGTTCTAATCTGATGAACTCCACTTCCTTCATATGACGAACACTTTCAGGAAAGTATTTGTCATTAAATAGTTTCTGAAACGTCTCCCAAGACATGCTGAGTGCGGCTGGATGGGTACGCTTCACAGACTCCCACCAGTAGTCTGCCTCCCCACGAAACATAAAGGTGGCGAATGGAACCTTCTGTTCCTCCGTGCATCCCAAGACATCGAATATCTTGGTAATTTGCTTGACCCATGTCTCCGCCATGATCGGATCTGGCTTTCCCTTAAATTCTGGTGGTCCCAACTCTTTGAACTGCTTGGCTGTGACAACCCGTGAATTGTTATCATTTCCTCCTGTATTTTGAACACGAGTCTCCCTCGTCTGATTTTGCATGAACTGCAAAAAGCTTCTAAACATTGCGTCGTTCATCGTCTGATCAATGGTGTAGTTCACAGGAGGAACATTGCCAGTCTGTTGCACGTTCTCCTCGTTGGTGAGTACAGGCGTCTCCACGGTCTCATTTCCATTGTTAATATTCTCAGTCGACATTCTCAAATACTGTCATAAAACAAGGGTTAATTAAGGAAATCAATATATCACATAATATCCCTATATACTGACCAACTAACAAATAAGCTTAGGTAGAACACACTAGCGAAGGATTTACTCGTCTCTCCCCTCCTAGTTCTATTCCCCGATCTCTGCCAGAGATCATATCCCTAAGCTCTGATACCAACTGTGACGTCCCCAAAATAGGTCCATTCCATCCAACCCATTTTGAGTCGCCAAATACATGGTACAGAAACAACTACAACTTTTACAACCCATAAACTGTGAGTTTGAATACAAACATTGTCATCTAGACAATATACATACCCAACTATGTCCTCAATACAATTATTGATATATTATTTTACAAAAATGGTGAGGACTACTAAACAACTCTCTCAAGGACCATCAATTCATACCCCGACTCGTACTCGCTATATTCTCGTCTCCTGAGAAGAAAAATGGAACAAAAAGGAAAAGGGTGAGCTCAACTAGCTCAGTAAAGAATATTATGACTAAGATAATATACAACAAATTATCGTTAGCCTTCAACAGGGAAAAAATCTAATAGAATACAATAGACAATAAGTTTTAAATCAATATTCGCAGCGGAAAATATTAATTCTTAGAAGAGTTACGTAGAGGATGAAATCTACTAATGTCTATGAATTTAACAGTCCATCAACAGTATTTTTATCCCTGTAACATCAATCAATGCACATCTTGTATCATATATTCATCCTTGCACTACAGGCCAAGGATATTCATCTGTTGGTCATGTTCATCTAAACACCTGTTCATCTTTGCACTACGGGCCAAAGATATTCATCAGAAATCATTCATCTTTGCACTACAGGCCAAAGATATTCAATAATAACATCCTTTAAGACTGAAGATGATAAAAATATTTTTAAAGAAGCGAATCCAGTGAAACAAAATGACAAGGATTAAGGATTAAGGATTCGTACTTTGTTTTATCCATGTCCAAAAATACCTCAAAAATAATCATAGTGGTATAAAATTCAAGAATGATCAAAACATGGATACAATCAAAGCTAGTATCAACAATAGATATTTTGGACGAAAAGAAAAAAAAATAATTTTTTCTGTGAATAGTGCCGTATTCGTGAATAGTGACGTATACGTGAATAGTGCCGTATACGTGAATAGTAACTCCGGCACAAAAAGTTCCAAATTTGATAAAAACGTTCACCAATATTTCGGCATAATGATATTGAAGAAAATAATATCATTTAAGAAGAAGATAACATCCCTTACCTCAAAATAGCCGTACTTCTGACTGAATTTCGGTATAGTGCTGACAGAAACTCGCACCGTTTAGCAACACTCAAAGTATACTCACAAGAATACGCTCGATAATATAGAGAGAGAAAGAGAGAAAACTTTGTTTCTGGTGTGATTTTCAATTCTAACTTAGCCCTCTATTTATAGGAAAATGTTAGAACGCCAAAGGAGACTAAATTAATAAAATATTAATATTTACAAAACATTCAAGCCAACCACCAAGGAATCTGATTTTAGCCATCAAACACATGTTAAAGATGCCCACCAACCTTTGAAAAACGTTTTTGTTGAAAATAATAATTAAAACTTCCAAAAATCAATTATTTTGGAACCCCGAAACTTCAATAATTCACAATAAATAGCTCCTTTGTCAGAAAATTCGAATCTTGCGACTTTCCATGGGAAATTCCATTCTTTACAACTTTGCAGAAGAAAATTTTTCCAAATTCCAAACAAAAATTGACCAAAATACACAAACGGGTGATTTTACAGTCTATACTCAATTTTCGGTCAAAAATTATGTCTACCGACACACAAAACATGTGTTAAACATTTAATGCCACAAAAATACTCTACCTCCTCATATATTCATACATCCCACATTCATTGTAAAAATATCATCGTTAATATATTATTAAAATAATATATTATTTTATCAGAAAAAGATAAAATATTAATTTTCAACAATTGTCACATTAAAAATTTTCTCCATCTAAATCCACATAAAATAAATATTTTTTTTATTATAATAATCAATAATTAATTATTAAAAATAATATTACAGCATCACAGTACTGACAACCAGGCCGTTCCCAGGATAGAGGGGGCTTTCCAATAAGGATTTCTCCTTACTGGCGCGCAATTAGATGACCAAACCTCTCCTTGACAGAACTTTCTAGACATTGCCAATAATGTTATCTGATAATATTATTCAAATAATATGAATTATTGATCTGATAATGGAAAATACTGTGCAATGTCAATTATTGAAACAATAATAATATAAATATCAACGCAGCAATTATTGAATCAATAAAGTAATGAACAGTAACTCCTGTAGAAATTATTCAGTAGTGCCTTCTTACGTAAGGATCAATAATTCAAAATACTGTGAAATACCGTGTGCTACTGTGCAACAACGCGTATTACTGTATTTTAACCACCGGGTATTCCAACAGTGTAAACGGTAACAACTACGCCGTTATTTTTAAACAACTTATATTTGTCGTTTTCTTCCTCCAATCGCTTTCCGTTATGGGGCCCACACATGGCTGCGCCGTCGTACGAATATTCCCCGACAGTACAAATATTCCACGACCAAGCGAATATTCTCCGACAACAATGAATATTTTATAACCACTTGCTTATTTTGAAATATTTGCATATTTTACCCATAATTATCCTCATTAATCAAATCAACCCTTACTATTCAAAATAATAATTAAAGGAAATTAAATTTCATTTATTAATTATTTGGGGTCTTACAAAACCTCTCCTTGACAAAACTTCTAGACATCGTTAATATTGCAAATAATAATATTAATAACTTTGTCGTCTCAATTATTGATTTAATAATATATAAAATATTGAAAATAATTGAATCAAATAACTTGAGATATTATGCAGCAATTACTGTAGCAATAATTGAACAAAACTGAGTGACTTCTCACGTAAGCATCAATAATTAATATCGTGTGCTACTGTACAACTACGCGTATTATTGTACTTTTAACACCGGGTGTTTCAACAGTTAACAGTAAAACATCCGCCATTATTTTCATAAAGTATTTTTGTCGTTTTCTTAATCTGACAATAATTTCGTTGTGGTGTCCACCAATGATTGTGTCGTTGTACGAATATTCCCTATTTAAAATGAATATTTACCAACCAATCGAATATTATATAACAATTTGCGTACTTTATAAAATTTATAAATATTACCCATAAATATAACATTATATCAAATTCATTCCATAATATTCAAAAATGATATTTATAGAAAATTCATCTTTATTCATAAAAGTTGGGGTCTTACACTAGTACTATTCCCCGATCTCCGCCAGAAACCATATCCCTAAGCTTTGATACCAACTGTGATGCCCCCAAAATAGGTATACAACACCCATTCTGAGTAGCCAAATACATGGTACAGAAAGCAAACTACAACTTCAATAACACATATTGTGAGTTAAAATACAAATATTATCTTCTAGACAATATCCACACTCAAATAAGTTCTCATTACTTTTATTTATACACTATTTTACCAAAAATAGTGAGGATTGCTAAATAATATCTTGAATCATCACTCCATACCCCGGCTAGTCCCTGCTAAATTCTTACCTCCGGAGAAGAAAAATGGAACAACAAGGAAAAGTGTAAGATCAACTAGCCCAGTAAAGAATATTATGACTAAGATAATATACAACAAATTATTATTAGTCTTTAACTGGGAAAAATCTAGTAGAATATAATAGACAACAAGTTTTAGATCAACAAATACATCGAAAACAACAATCCATTAAAAGAGTCACGTAGAGAATAAATTCTACTATCTTCTAAGACTTAAAAGTCCATCATCAATAAAAAATACACCAACAAACAAGTTTCCGTCTCATCTACACTGCCATCATAGTGAGTTAGATCGGTTGTCAGTTTTGTATATACCTTCGCTCTTTGAAGGAATTGTTTAGCTCTGCTCCAATATGTCAACAATTAAAGGTTACGATTGTACTACAACCTAACTTACCTTAACTTATCCGAACTATTAAACTATAATGTTCGTTAAGTCAAATTCATATTCCTTATGGCTTTCTGGCAACTAATTGCCATACATCAGGATTCATTCATCATCGTCTAAGTTATACAGTATTTTGTATACTCAGAACGATCATTTCATATTCATTCTACGCATTTATAGTGTTAAGCATTTTACGTTACCTTATTCTTATCTTACAAAATCCGGTTCATTCGACTCGGAGCATCATCCAAGTTATAAAAATTAACTCGGCTTCTTTTACGTTATACATACCTCTCTAATTCAGCTTTTTCACCGTTCACAGGTTTAATCAATAGTGTTCGCTATCCTACGGTCAAACCATACACGGGGTATAGGTTCTACCCGTTTAATATTTGCGTACACTCAACCTTCACTTCGGTTAAAGTATTCAATGCTTACATTTCATTTTAACATTCTCATCCGACTTATATTCAGCTTTCAGTAATCTTATTACCGTTCGCTACGGCTCTCTTGATGCCATTCATATCTTATTTACTACCTTTGTCAACGTCTAAGTCATACAATCAGGGTATACTTAGAACGTTCGTCCGACGCAACTACGATTCACGAGGATCGTTTACATATTCGATGTTCACGTTGCTCGTCTCTTAATCTCTCACTCAACCTTTACTCAATGTTTTAATCGCTTTCGATCGTTATCCATCCCATGAACCCCGTGTTCATTATTATTTCTTAATATCGAAGCCATACAGATCATTGTATGCTAAGACCGATCATTCATCGCAATAACGTTGCTTTCACAGCGTCTATACGCTTTACGTTCATCTCTCAATGCCATGTCATAACAACAAAATGTTATACATTAACATCGTCAACCAACGTCTAAGGAATCACAACCATAGTAATCCCTCACGTTCGTTTATCGCGAGTACGGTCCCCGGACATCAGTTCCGTAACCCGCATCTACATTATTTGTCTTTTATTCTCATTTAATCTTTTCGTTCAACATTTATTAAAGGTTTAAAACACTTGATTAAGTGTTACATTAATTGAACTACATGTTAATACTTCTTTCTTGCACATCCCCCAGTACTAGAGAAATAAAAATCTCATTTCTGGGCATTGCTCTGCACTGGCGCTACGGCGCCGTGCCCTTCCCTTCCTCTCGTGCTACGGCGTGACCTACTTCTCTTCCCGGACTGACGCTGTGACTCGAGTCCTTAATTAGTGGGTCGCGCTGCTGCGCCACACTCCAGAAGATTTTTGTACTGTACATGGCGCTACGGCGCCATAAATTGTACTACAGTTCGCGTTGCGGTGAACTCTTACAGTGTGATCGGACAATGTTATGCACTGTGGCGTCGGTCTCCAAGGCACAACTCGCGCTGCGACGCCGAGTATGAAACCTAGAAAATTTTTCTATGTCATTTACAAGGTTGAGACGCTGATTTCGAAATCTCATAACTTCTTCGTTATAACTCGGAACGAGATCGTTCCAAAGCCATTTTCTTCCTTATCTTAGGTACTTCGATTACCCATGGATAGAAGTTCATTCTGAATCCATTAACATGCCATTCAATTCGTTTAATCTTCGCTCTTCGTTCATTTTAATGTTTTTAACGTTCTTTGTCCGTTCGTCCGTAATTCGGTCATCTGAACTCAGAATTTGTTCGTTCTTGAGTCCACAACACACATTTTATAAGTTCTCTTACATTCTTATGAAACACTACATATTCAGGTTCATTTACTAACTTTCAAATTTTCATTCTTCTTTTACGAAATTTTCGCCATAACTTCGTTATAGCTTAGTTTTAAATCCGTTCTTCAAGAAAATTTCTAACGTTCCTAACCAAGCAATAAGAAACTAACATATATGCAATGGTTTTAAACTTGTCCATCAATAATATTTGTACTACGATGGTTTTAAATTTGTCCATCAATAACCTTCTTCGTGTTCTTCGTGTGTTCTTCGCGTTCTTCGTTCGTTCTTCATTTTAATCGATATTTTAGATTACGATTTCACTTTTTCTTGGAATTTGATGTTATAGAACATCATTCCTTACTTATTTAACCTACTCATTCATAAGATTCATTCGGATCGCTCAAAATCCTTACGAATCTTATATTTGCTTAAGAAATTTATAAACTAAATTTCTTATTTTTATTTCTTCATTTTCTTACGATTTCAACCATATGAAATCATTACTAATTTCTTTTACTTCATATTCTCATTAAGCTATGTTTTTGACATAGAAAACTTAAAGAAAATACTAGAAAAAACTAGGGTTCGGATTACCGTTCTTCTTTAATCTCCTTCCGTCGGACAAAGCATGCATTCAAGCTAGCTTTTCCTTCCTTCTTCTCTTTCTCTCCCCCATCCAAACTCTCTCTCTCTTTCTCTCTCAAAGTGTAAGATTTTCAAAATCCCATTCAAATGAGATTAAGCTTCCTATTTATAGATTTTCAAGGTTAGGGGCAAATTGTCATTTCGCCCCTAAAATCACAATTCACACCTCCTTACTATTCAAGACTTAAGGACTAAGTTAACTTAGCACTCAAGTTTGCGTAGCCCTTAAGTTTTGTAGTTCCGTCTTTCGGGTTTCGTCCGACAATTTTAAAAACTGCGATTCTCGGAATCCAAATATTTTTAGATATTTCGTCTTTCCTTTACCGATTAACTTTTACGTATTCTTCGGATTTTCAAAAAACTGAAAAACACTTTTTGGCATCAAGTGTTTTCCTTCACGTTTTCCCCTAACGTAGCTAAAAAAGTGAAAAGTACATAACAATACTTTTCGTCATTTTTATTTCGTCCGATTTCTGCACGTTTTTTGAGAAAAACTTTTATCGACTTACTTAACTTTTCACGATATATTATCGTCAAATCTTTCGACGGAATGTCATTTCGACATACCGAACTCTCGGACAGGCTTATGTTATTCAAACCCTAACCCTTAGGTTTCGTCGGGTGAATAGTGCATATTTCGTCTTTTTCCCCAAAAATATTTTTGTTCCCGGAAAATTTTTATTTTTGTCTTGAAAATTCTTACTCGTTCAGTCTAGCTCGTAGCCAGAATTCTCCCAATTAATAATCATTCTAGGTTATAGAACGATTAATAAACACATAGCACATAATAGTATTAATAAAAATTCTTTATTAATAACAAATTCTTTAAACCAGAATTCTGGATAATCCAAAATTCCGGGTTGTTACATTCTTCCCTCCTTATAAAAATTCCGTCCTCGGAATTTCTTAAAACCAAACCCTTACCCTGGACCTCGCATTCTCCCCTTCTTCAAAGAATTTCGTCCTCGAAATTTTAGCTTACCCTTCTTCTCAACTTCTCTTCAAAGAAGTTCTTATCTTTTATACATTCCCTACCCTTCATAAGTTATCAAGAATCGTGAAGTGAAAGGAATAATGAGAAATATAAAGATTCCTTTAAAATATCTCATACTTTTGCTGAGGGGTCAAATTGACCATGAACTCTTACTAGGTTAAACAGCATGACATTGTAACCTATCTTTCCACGGTCAGTTTACAATCACAAAGAAGGTAAGCTACCTCTTCCATGTTCTCCTCAGACTAAATCATTAGAATCCACACCAAAACAATTTAGTTCGGCATAGCTCTTCAAAGAAAGCTCGATTTTATTTTAATCATGACATACCATTTATCTTAGCCAAATCAAGTAACTTAGACCATACCAATAAATTGGACATCAACTTGAAACATTTGTCTAGTCAACTCGCTTGACATCGACAAATTCTTTAAATTCGTTTGCAATACATCAAAACGTTTCATGACGTCATGATACCGCACTCTTCACAGTACGTTGAGGACTTCGTTAGTTTATGACTTCGTCATTATACATCATACCGTAGCAGGTTGTTGATCCTAAGATCAAATCCAATACCAGGTCTTAATTGTATTAATAACTCCATCCTTTTACCATCTTTGCATCAAATGCACTGATGATATAAAATTCATTTTGATATTTTAAACCAATTTCTGTCTATCTAAAACAATTAGCATAGACATACCAAGAATAGTTCTTTTAAAATCCATTGGTTCCAAAAGCTGAAGCAATTCTTTCATTTTCAAAATGCGCACATCAACACGATTTCAAGAAATTTCAAAATCTAGCATAGCTAGATGACTTGGAATATCATATTCTCCATCTTCCTTCATTGTCTTACTTACGACAATACTTAGTCTTCTCTAGCACCTTCAATGCTAAGTCAACTGAAAATACTTACTTTTAGTCTAAACATTCCTATATCTTAGTATATGTGACGCCCCCAAAATAGGTATACAACACCCATTCTGAGTCGCCAAATACATGATACATAAAGCAAATTACAACTTCAATAATATATATGTCGTGTGAAAAACGACAATACATACTGTGAGTTTAAATACAAATATTGTCTTCTAGACAATATCCACAAGCAAATAAGTCCTCATTACAATTATTCAAACACTATTTTATAGAAAAAGTGAAGACTGTTAAAACATCTTCCTAGAAACCTCACTCCATACCCTGACTCGATCCTGCTATGTTCTCACGTCTTGAGAAGAAAAATGGAACAAAAAGGAAAAGGGTGAGCTCAACTAGCCCAGTAAAGAATATTATGACTAAGATAATATACAACAAATTATCGTTAGAGGATGAATTCTACTATCTTCTAATATTTAAGAGTCCATCATCAATATTTTATCCCTGTAACAACAATCAATATACATCTTTAATCATCTTTGCACTACAGGCCAAAGATATTCATTTATATCACCGGTTGGTCATGTTCATCTCAACACCTGTTCATCTATGCACTATGGGCCAAAGATATTCATCAGTAATCATTTATCTTTGCACTACAGGCCAAAGATATTCAATAATACCATCATTAAAGACTGAGGATGATGAAAAATATTTTTAAGAACGAATATAGTGAGATAGAAGGACAAATATTAGGGATTCGTATAAAAGTTTTATCGAAGATCAATAATACTCCATAATAGACAATTTTGAAGAAGAATTCAAAAATAACGACCAAAACATGGATACAATTAAAGATAGTAGCCAAAATAGACATCTTGGACAAAAAGGAAAATTTTCATTTTTCGGTGAATAGTGCCGTATACGTGAATAGCAACCCCAACACAACAAGTTCCAAATTTGATTAAAAAGTTCACCAATAATTCGGCATAATGATATTAAAGAAAATAATATCATTTAAGAAGAAAATAACACATTTTACCTCAAAATAACCGCACTTCTGACTGAATTTTGGTATAGTGCTGACAGAAACTCGCACCGTATAGCAACACTCAAAGTATACTCACAAGAATACACTCGATAATATAGATAGAGAAAGAGAGAAAACTTTGTTTCTGGTGTGATTTTCAATTCTAACTTAGCTCTCTATTTATAGAAAAATACTAGAACGCCAAAGGAGACTAAAATATTAAAATTATATATATTTTTTTCATTTTCTTTCTTGCGTACTCCACCAACCAAGCCACCAAAATTGAACCAAAAATTCCAGCAGCCCACATGTGAATTAATCACCAACCAAAAAGTGGGTCCCACCCATATTTAATAAAAATCATTTTATTCTTCGAAACTTCAACAATTCATAGAAAATAGACCGTTTATCAGAAAAATACGAATTTTATGTCCATTCTCCCTGAAATCGAATTCTCTACAACTTTTTAAAAGAAAGTTTTTCCAAATTTCCAACAGAAAATATCCGAAATCCACAAACGGGTGATTTTACAGTCTATAATCAATTTTCGGTCAAGAATTGTGTCCACAAAACATGTATTAGACATTTAATGCCACAAAAATACTCTTCCTCCCTATATACTAATATATCCCACATTCATTGTAAAAATATCACCGTTAATATATTATTAAAATAATTTATTTAAATGAATCATTTTATCAGAAAAAGATAAAATATTAATTTTCAACAATTGTCATATTAAAAATTTTCTCCATCTATATCCACATAAAATGAATATTTTTTCTTTATCATAATAATCAATAATTAATTTTTCAAAAATAATATTACAGAATCACAGTACTGACAACCAGGCCGTTCCCAGGAAAGAGGGGGCTTTCCAATAAGGATTTCTCCTTATTGGCGCGCAATTAGGTGACCAAACCTCTCCTTAGACAGAACTTTCTAGACATTTCCAATAATGTTATCTGATAATATTATTCAAATAATAAGAATTATTGATCTGATAATGGAAAATACTGTGCAGTGACAATTATTGAAATAATAATAATATAAATATCAACGCAGTAATTATTGAATCAATAAAATAATGAACAGCAATTATTGTAACAATTATTGAGTAATGCCTTCTTACGTATGAATCAATAATTTAACAATACTGTGCAATACCGTGTGCTACTATGCAACCACGCGTAATACTGTATTTTAACCACCAGGTAACCCAACAGTGTTAACGGTAACAATTTACGTTGTTATTTATAAAAACCCAAATTTATCATTTTCTTTCATCCAACCGTTTTCCGTTATGGGACCACAATTGACTGCGCCGTCGTACGAATATTCCCGACAAAAAGAATATTCCACGACCAAACGAATATTCCCCGACAACAATGATTATTTTATAACCACTTGTTTATTTTGTAAAAATTTTCACATTTCACCCATAACCAAAGTATTATATCAAATTAACCCTTATTAATTTAGAATAATGAATAAAGGAAAATTCAATTTTATTTATAATAAGTTGGGGTCTTACAACCTCCCATTCTTATAAAATTTCGTCCTCAAAATTGACGTATGTACCTGGTGTTTCGAACAGGTGAGGGTACCTCGCTTTCATTTCCGATTCCAACTCCCATGTCATTTCCTCAATTGCATGGTTTCTCCACAAAACCTTAACTTGTGGTATAACCTTCGTGTGTAAGACATGCTCTTTCCTATCCAAAATCTCAACAGGTATCTCCTCGTATGTTAAATCTTCAGCTATCTCGTCTGGTTCTAACGCAATAATGTGGTTCGGGTCTTTCACATATTTACAAAGCATAGATACGTGAAAAACATTATGAATACGAGACATACTTGGAGGTAATGCGAGTCTATAAGCCACATTTCCTATTCGGTCAAGAATCTCAAATGGACCAACAAATCTTGGATTGAGCTTTCCTCTCTTTCCAAATCTTGTAACTACCTTCCATGGAGCAACACGTAACAGTATATGATCCCCAATATTAAATTCCACGTCCTTTCGATGAAGATCAGCATAACTCTTTTGTCGATCTTGTGAAGTGTGAATACGTTGTCGAATCATTTTGATCTTTTCTGTAGTCATGCGTACTAACTCTGGTCCCAACAACGTTGCTTCTCCCACCTCGTCCCAGCATACTGGAGATCGACACTTTCGTCCATACAATGCCTCAAATGGAGCCATGCCTATACTTGCTTGATAACTGTTGTTGTAGGAGAATTCCACTAGTGGCAAGTACTTATCCAAACTACCTTTAAAATCTAGGACACAAAGTCTTAGTAGATCTTTGAGGGTTTGAATAGTCCTCTCTGATTGTCCGTTCGTTTGAGGATGATATGCTGAACTGAATCGTAAGTCCGTGCCCATAGCTTTCTGTAAGCTAACCCAAAATCTTGAAGTGAATCTTGGGGCACGATCCGAAACTATGTATACTGGCATGCCATGCAATCTCACAATCTCATTCACGTATATACGAGCAAGACGTTCAAGGGAATAAGTCTCATGTATTGGCAAGAAATGGGCGGACTTGGTTAATCTATCAACAATAACCCAAATTGCATCTATACCTTGAGAAACCTTAGGAAGACCTATAACGAAATCCATTGTAATGTGTTCCCACTTCCATTCTGGAATCTCAAGTGGTTGCAATGGACCTTTTGGCATTTGATGCTCCGCCTTTACACGTTGACAAGTTAAACACCTCGAGATAAACTCCGCGTTCTCTCGCTTTATATTGTTCCACCAAAATGTGTGTCGAATATCATGATACATTTTGGTACTCCCAGGATGGATTGCAAATGGGGTGTTGTGTGCCTCCATCATGATTCTATGCTTCAAGTCAGAATCGTTCGGAACGCAAAGTCTAGAGTTGACTCGAAGTATTCCTTCTTCATCGATTCTTGCTTCTGGAATAGCACCTTCTTGCAATTTCTTCTTCATTTGTATCAGCCCCAGGTCCGTATCTTGAGCAGCTTTAACTTTATCAATTAAAGTCGGTTCTACTCGTATATTCGCCATCATCATATGGTTCCTTGGAGTCTTTTATTCTACCTCCATCCTTTGCAAGTCATACAAAATGGGCCTTTGTGTTGACAATATTGTACCCGTACTCGTATATGATCTTCTACTCAATGTGTCAACTACTACGTTCGCTTTTACAGGATGATATTGAATAGTGTGATCGTAATCTTTTAACAGGTCAAGCCAACGTCATTGCCGCATGTTGAGTTCTTTTTTGGGTGAAGAAATATTTGAGGCTTTTATGGTTCGTATAAATCTCCACTTTCTCCCCGTACAAGTAGTGTCTCCATATCTTCAACGCGAATACGACTGCTGCCAACTCCAGATCATGAGTAGGATAATTCCTCTCATATTCTTTGAGTTATCGTGAGGCATAGGCTATGACTTTCCCATGTTGCATGAGAACACATCCTAACCCCTTGCCAGAAGCATCGCTGTAAATAACAAATCCATTCGAACCAGATGGTATTGTCAAAACAGGTGCCAAAATGAGTCTCTTCTTGAGCTCTTGGAAGCTCTTCTCGCATTCCTCGCTCCATACGAATTTTGTATCCTTCCGAGTCAGCTGAGTTAACAAAGTAGCAATTCGAGAAAATCCTTCCATGAATCTCCGATAATAACAAGCTAAGCCCAGAAATCTACGCACTTTGGTCACCGACTTTGGCTGCTCCCAACTTTGTATTTCTTCAATCTTCGCCGGGTCCACAGATACTCCATGTTTTGACACCACGTGCCCAAGGAATGCTACTTCCTCAAGCCAGAACTCGCATTTCTTCAGCTTGGCATAAAGCTTGTGTTCACGAAGTCTTTGAAGTACTAGCTTCAAATGGTGCTCATGATCTTCACGGCTTTTGGAATAGATGAGGATGTCATCAATAAAGACAACAACGAATTGATCCAAATATTCCTTGAATACTCGGTTCATCATATCCATGAAAGCAGCAGGAGCATTAGTCAATCCAAAAGACATTACTAAGAATTCATAATGCCCGTACCGAGTCCTGAAGGCAGTCTTTGGAATATCCTCAGTTTTAATCTTCAGCTGATGATATCCAGAACGAAGATCGATCTTTGAAATGAATTGTGCTCCTTGCAACTGGTCAAACAGGTCATCAATGCGAGGTAGTGGATACCTATTCTTGATGGTGACATGGTTTAATTCTCGATAGTCAATACAAAGTCGCATACTCCCGTCTTTCTTCTTTACGAATAAAACAGGAGCACCCCAAGGAGATGTACTAGGACGAATGAAATCGATGTCTAACAATTCCTGTAGTTGGACTTTTAACTCCTGAAGTTCAATAGGAGTCATTCGATATGGGGTTTTAGAAATGGGTTTTGTACCTGGTTCAAGATCAATAAAGAATTCAACTTCACGTTTCGGGGGTAGACCGGGAAGTTCTTCGGGAAATACATCAGGAAATTCTTTAACAATAGAAATATTATCCAAATCTGACTTGTCTCTGTTCAAATTCATAACATGGGCTAAGAAAGCTTGACATCCATTTTTCAATAAACGAATAACTTTGTGGCTTGATATGACAGTGACTGATTTTAGTGGTTTAGTGGTTTGAATTCGTATGACTGGTTGGTTAGGAATATGAAAACTAACAACCTTACGAAAACAATCAATTTTGGCATGATGAATGGTTAACCAATCAATTCCAAAAATCACATCAAAAGCAAGTATCTTTAAAGAAATAAGATCAACAGGTAATGTGATAGTGCCAACTTAGATCATGCAAGATTTATAAACTGTAGATGTAACGAAGGTTTCACCCAATGGAGTTTCAACAGATAAATCAAAATCTAATTTCTCCGGAGTCAAGTTTAAACGTTGAGCACAAACAGGAGAGATAAAAGAATGGGTAGAACTGGTATTTAGTAAGGTATAAACTTCGCAAGAATTCAAGATTAGCTTACCCGTGATCACTTCGTTTGGGTTCCTCACGTTTTGGCCAGTCACGAAAAATGCTCTTCCAGGAACCGCTGACTTCGACTTATCCGGGACAGCCCTTGGAATCACCACTCCCGCTGAACTTGGTTTCGCTATGGTACAATCTCGAGCGATGTGGCCTTCCTTTCCACAGTTGTAACATACCTTGGATTATTGTGGACAGTTTGGGCTGATATGTCCCTCCTTCCCGCATTTGTAACATCTAACTGGCGGTCGTTCTCCTCCCCTAGAATTTGTTGTTGGTGTTGGTGCTGCTACTGATGTCTTCCCGTCGTTGTTGAATCTTCTCTTTCTGAAATTTCCACTTGACTCACTTCTCCTATTATCATGTCCACGATTACCACCTGAGTGGTTACCGCCTTTTTTCGTATTCTTCCTTCCTCGCTGGTTATCATCGTTCTGATGACTGCTGTCTCCGATTTGACCCTGGTTGTGGTCCCTCGGTTGAGTATACTCACTATCTCGCTCTAATAACTGAGCCCTGTTTACAACATTTGAATACAGAGAAAATTTATGAGAGATAAGATATTGCCGAATCTCGGGTTTTAAACCTCTCAGAAACATCCTCGTCATTCGTTCCTCATTCTCTACCAAATGAGGTGCAAACCTAGATAACTCTGCGAACTTTGCCTCGTATTGAGACACCGTCATGTTATTCTGTTCGAGTCTAATAAACTCTAACTCTTTCATATGACGAATACTTTCAGGAAAGTACTTGTCATTGAAAAGTTTCTGAAATCTTTCCCAAGACATGTTGAGTGTATCTAGTTGGGTACGCTTCACAGATTCCCACCAGTAATCTGCTTCACCACGAAACATAAAGGTGGCGAATGGAACCTTCTGTTTCTCCGTGCACCCCAAGACATCGAATATCTTGGTAATTTGCTTGACCCACATTTCTGCCTTAATCGGATCCGGCTTTCCATGGAAATCTGGTGGTCCCAACTCCTTAAACTGCTTAGCCGTGATAGACCGCGCGTTGCCATCATTTCCACCCATATTTTGCAAACGAGTCTCCCTCGTCTGATTTTGCATGAACTGCAAAAAGCTCCTAAACATTCCATCATTCATCATTTGCTCGGTAACGTTGTTTATAGGAGGAATATTGTCTTCCTGTTGCACTTTCTCCTGGTTTGTGACTAAAGGTTGCTCCATAGTCTCGTACACTCCATTGTTAACGTTCTCAGCAGCCATTCTTAAATACTGCCATAAAACAAGGGTTAATTTAATATATCACATAATATCCCTATATTATGACCAACCAACAAATAAGCTTAGTAGGACACACTAGCAAAGGATTTACTCATCTCTCCCCTCCTAGTTCTATTCCCCGATCTCCGCCAGAGACCATATCCCTAATCTTTTATACCAACTGTGACGCCCCAAAAATAGGTATACAACACCAATTCTGTGTCGCCAAATACATGGTACATAAAGCAAACTACAACTTCAATAATATAAATGTCGTGTGAAATACGAGAATACATACTGTGAGTTTAAATGCAAATATTTTCTTCTAGACAATATCCACACGCAAATAAGTCCTCATTACAATTATTCAAACACTATTTTACAGAAATAGTGAAGACTGCTAAAAAATCTTCCTAGAAACCTCACTCCATACCCCGACTCGATCCTACTATGTTCTCACATCCTTAGAAGAAAAATGGAACAAAAAGGAAAAGGGTGAGCTCAACTAGCCCAGTAAAGAATATTATGACTAAGATAATATACAACAAATTATCGTTAGTCTTCAACAGGGAAAAATCTGATAGAATACAATCGACAACAAGTTTTAGATCAATAACTACAGCGAAACAGCAATCCATTAGAAGAGTCACGTAGAGGATGAATTCTACTATCTTCTAATATTTAAGAATCCATCATCAATATTTTATCCCTGTAACAACAATCAATATACATCTTTAATCATCTTTGCACTGCAGGCCAAAGATATTCATTTATATCACCGATTGGTCATGTTCATCTCAACACCTGTTCATCTTTGCACTACGGGCCAAAGATATTCATCAGTAATCATTTATCTTTGCACTACAGGCCAAAGATATTCAATAATACCATCATTAAAGACTGAGGATGATGAAAAATATTTTTAAGAACGAATATAGTGAGATAGAAGGACAAATATTAGGGATTCGTATAAAAGTTTTATCGAAGATCAATAATACTCCATAATAGACAATTTTGAAGAAGAATTCAAAAATAACGACCAAAACATGGATACAATTAAAGATAGTAGCCAAAATAGACATCTTGGACAAAAAGGAAAATTTTCATTTTTCGGTGAATAGTGCCGTATACGTGAATAGCAACCCCAACACAACAAGTTCCAAATTTGATTAAAAAGTTCACCAATAATTCGGCATAATGATATTAAAGAAAATAATATCATTTAAGAAGAAAATAACACACTTTACCTCAAAATAACCGCACTTCTGACTGAATTTTGGTATAGTGCTGACAGAAACTCGCACCGTATAGCAACACTCAAAGTATACTCACAAGAATACACTCGATAATATAGATAGAGAAAGAGAGAAAACTTTGTTTCTGGTGTGATTTTCAATTCTAACTTAGCTCTCTATTTATAGAAAAATACTAGAACGCCAAAGGAGACTAAAATATTAAAATTATATATATTTTTTTCATTTTCTTTCTTACGTACTCCACCAACCAAGCCACCACAATTGAACCAAAAATTCAAGCAGCCCACATGTGAATTAATCACCAACCAAAAAGTGGGTCCCACCCATATTTAATAAAAATTATTTTATTCTCCGAAACTTCAACAATTCATAGAAAATAGACCGTTTATCAGAAAAATACAAATTTTATGTCCATTCTGCCTGAAATCGAATTCTCTACAACTTTGTAAAAGAAAGTTTTTCTAAATTCCCAACAGAAAATATCTGAAATCCACAAACGGGTGATTTTACAGTCTATAATTAATTTTCGGTCAAGAATTGTGTCCACAAAACATGTGTTAAACATTTAATGCCACAAAAATACTCTTCCTCCCCATATACTCATATATCCCACATTCATTGTAAAAATATCATCGTTAATATATTATTAAAATAATATATTTAAATGAATCATTTTATCAGAAAAAGATAAAATATTAATTTTCAACAATTGTCATATTAAAAATTTTCTCCATCTATATCAACATAAAATGAATATTTTTTCTTTATCATAATAATCAATAATTAATTATTCAAAAATAATATTACAGAATCACAATACTGACAACCAGGCCGTTCCCAGGAAAGTGGGGGCTTTCCAATAAGGATTTCTTCTTACTGGCGCGCAATTAGGTGACCAAACCTCTCCTTAGACAGAACTTTCTAGACATTGCCAATAATGTTATCAGATAATATTATTCAAATAATAAGAATTATTGATCTGATAATGGAAAATACTGTGCAGTGACAATTTTTGAAATAATAATAATATAAATATCAACGCAGCAATTATTGAATCAATAAAATAATGAACAGCAATTACTGTAACAATTATTGAGTAGTGCCTTCTTACGTATGAATCAATAATTCAACAATACTGTGCAATACCGTGTGCTACTGTGCAACCACACGTATTACTGTATTTTAACCACCAGGTAACCCAACAGTGTTAACGGTAACAATTTACGTCGTTATTTATAAAAACCCAAATTTGTCGTTTTCTTTCATCCAACCGTTTTCTGTTATGGGCCCACAATTGACTGCGCCGTCGTACGAATATTCCCGACAAAAAGAATATTCCACGACCAAACGAATATTCCCCGACAACAATGATTATTTTATAACCACTTGTTTATTTTGTAAAAACTTTTACATTTCACCCATAACCAAAGTATTATATCAAATTAACCCTTATTAATTTAGAATAATGAATAAATGAAAATTCAATTTTATTTATAATAAGTTGGGGTCTTACAGTATAGTTCATCAACTTACCACACTTTATGTCTTTAGGAACTTTCCACAACCATATGTGTTTAAGAATTTATCTTCTCAATATGTAATCCAAGAACAAATCAAGGACTATCCATATGCTTAGGGCTCAGAAACATAGCATATAACTATGAGTCACAAACTTTTCATAAGTATGAGTTTCAAGAACCCGCACCTATCTTATCATTCTCTACCTATCAAGTATATACCTGAGAAAAAGATTCACCTTCTCTTTATATACATCTTGATAGCACGACCAATTTTAATGATTATCACTGTAATAAACTGAGTGGTTGTTACACCAAGCACAAACCTCTGCCCATACAAAGATTCATACAACTCAGCTATCACATAAGTCCTCAATTGAAATTTTACAACTTCTAACTCTATCTTTACTTAATACGAATTTTCTTTAATTCGTATTCTATCCATTACAACTCCATTTGAGTTCTTCTTCCCGTACTACTTCGTAGTACCATTCATTCATAACATTAGCTATAAATTATTCATCGTTTAACAACTCATCTGTTAATATGATTTATTATGATTACGTGGTGATCTTCTTATCCTTCTCTTTATGATTATAGTCTTAAGTACTCATAACTAAGGTTTATAACCTATCAGCTCTGATACAAACCTGTAACGTCCCGAAATCTGGGCTATCCTCACACCCGGATTCCGTACGTCACGATCCCATCTTTCATCCAACATACATCATTATATACTGAAATATAATAACATACATTCTCAAATCCCAGGTTCTAGAAACCTTATAACCTTTCTCATTACAAATAATGATAATTACATTATTCCTTTTATCTTACAAGAGTGACTTTTATCCGCCACCAAGGATACATTTAGTTCATTAAACTAATCTATATTTTAATTTTCATATTTCTACATTAAAAGTCTTCACTTGATCTTCTCGTTCATTCATATTCTGAATGGCACTTCATCTGGGTACCGTCAGCTTGATCTATATGGGATCCTTAAGTTCTTATAACATCGTTCGCTGAAAATGTTTTTCATTTAAAGCAAGTGTGAGCATTCAATTGCTCAGCAAGTCATAACAGCTGAACAAACAACTTCAAGAATTTAAACATTCTTTTCAGACTTCAATAACAGAACAAAGGTTACAAAGCAGCTTAAATAATAGGAATAGTCTTGATTCCTATCATCTTAGTACATTAGTTACATGCACTTTGAAATACTTTCATTCTCTACTTTTTTTTATGCACAATCTTCCGGGCTAGAATCAATAGCACAGACTTAACAATAACGGTTTATGTATAAATAGAACATTCTTTTATTGAACAGTCCAAACATAGAACAGTTCATCTCACAGAAACACCGAACTATTCACATTGTGGCACAAGGTCTCATACGTTCTACCACCTTGTACAAATATCGCACATTCGTACATAGACAAAACTTCTCAAGTTCACATCTGAGAAGTTTTAGAAACTAGCATTCATTTAAAAATATGAATGAAGTTAGGAAACTTGCCTTACACACAGCTACAACTTACGCTGAACTACTCATTCCACTCCCTATAACACATAAGGAAATAAAAAATACACCAATTAGTCATATACTTGACTTACGCATTGGTACTTAACTTTACTTCTTAAGGTTCGCGTTCTTACAATATAATTTTACACGACTAACTTTCTTTACCGATTTACGGTTTCATGACATACGGAGATGTCTTACTCAAAATGTTCATCATTTTCAATGATTTACATTCTTATCTTCTTCTTATACTTCTCTAGGACTCAGCACACATCACTTCTCTGTTAGTAGTCCGTATGGTACCCTGAGTGGTTTCCCACAAACAACCAATAAACAAGTTCCTGTCTCATCAACACTGCCATCTCAGTGAGTTAGATCGGTTGCCAGTTTCGTATATACCTTCGCTCTCTGAAGGAATTGTTTAGCCCAGCTCCCATATGTCAACCATCAAAGGTTACGATTGTACTACAACCTAACTTACCTTAACTTATCCGAACTATTAAACTATAATGTTCGTTAAGTCAAATTCATATTCCTTATGGCTTTCTGGCAACTAATTGCCATACCTCAGGATTCATTCATCATCGTCTAAGTCATACAATCTTTTGTATACTCAGAACGATCATTTCATATTCATTTTATGCATTTATAGCGTTAAGCATTTTACGTTACCTTATCCTTATCTTACAACGTCCGGTTCATTCAACTTGGAGTGTCATCCAAGTTATAAATATTAACTCAGATTATTTTACGTTATACATACCTCTCTAATTCAGCTTCTTCACCGTTCACAGGTTTAATCAATAGTCTTCGTTATCCTACGGTCAAACCATACACGGGGTGTAGGTTTTACCCGTTTAATATTTGCGTACACTCAACCTTCACGTCGGTTAAAGTATTCAACGCTTACCTTTCATTCTAACATTCTCATCCGACTTATATTCGGCTTTCAGTAATCTTATTACCGTTCACTACGGCTCTCTTGATACCATTAATATCTTATTTACTACCTTTGTCAACGTCTAAGTCATACAACCAGGGTATACTTAGAACGTTCGTCCGACGTAACTACGATTCACGAGGATCGTTTACGTATTCGACGTTCACGTTGCTCATCTCTTAATCTCTCACTCAACATTTACTCAAGGTTTTAATCTCTTTCGATCGTTATCCATCCCATGAACCCCGTGTTCATTATTATTTCTTAATATCGAAGCCATACAGATCATCGTATGCTAAGACCGATCATTCATCGCAACAACGTTATGTTCACAGCGTCTATACGCTTTATGTTCATCTCTCAATGCCATGTCATAACATCCAAATGTTATATATTAACATTGTCAACCAACGTCTAAGGAATCAAAACCATAGCAATCCCTCACGTTCGTTTATCGCGACTACGGTCCCCGGACATCGGTTCTGTAACCCGTATCTACATTCTTTGTCTTTTATTCTCATTTAATCTTTTCGTTCAACCTTTATTAAAGGTTTAAAACACTTGATTAAGTGTTACATTAATTGAACTACATGTTCATACTTCTTTCTTGCACATCCCCCGGTACTAGAGAAATAAAAATCTCATTTTTGGGCATTGCTCTGCACTGGCGCTGTAGCGTCGTGCCCTTCCCTTCCTCTCGCGCTACGGCGCGACCTACTTCTCTCTCCTCTCTTCCCGGACTGGCGCTGCGGCGCGAGTCCTTACTTAGTGGGCCGCGCTGCGGCGCCACACTCCAGAAGATTTTCGTACTGTACATGGCGCTGCGGCGCCACAAATTATACTACGGTTCACGCTGTGGTGAACTCTTGTAGTATGCTCGGACACTGTTACACGTTGCGGTGTCGGCCTCCAAGGCACAACTCACGCTGCGGTGCCGAGTATGAAACCTAGAAAGTTTTCTAAGTCTTTTACAAGCTTGAGACGCCGATTTTGAAATCTCATAACTTCTTCGTTATAACTCGAAACGAGATCGTTCCAAAGCCATTTTCTTCCTTATCATAGGTACTTTGATTACCAACAGATAGAAGTTCATTCTGAATCCATTAACATGCCATTCAATTGGCTTAATCTTCGCTCTTCGTTCATTTTAACGTTTTTAACGTTCTTTGTTCGTTCGTCCGTAATTCGGTCATCCGAACTCGGAATACGTTCGTTCTTGAGTCCACAACACACATTTTATACGTTCTCTTATATTCTTATGAACCCCTATATATTCGGGTTCATTTACTAACTTTCAAATTTTCGTTCTTCTTTTACAAAATTTTCACCATAACTTCGTTATAGCTTAGTTTTAAATCCGTTCTTCAAGAACATTTCTAATGTTCCTAACCAAGAAATAAGCAACTAACTTATATGCGATGGTTTTAAACTTGTCCATCAACAACATTTGTACTACGATGGTTTTAAATTTGTCCATCAACAACGTTCTTCGTGTTCTTCGCGTGTTCTTCATTTGTTCTTCATTTTAATCGATATTTTAGATTACGATTTCACTTTTTCTTGGAATTTGATGTTATAGAACATCATTCCATACTTATTTAACCTACTCATTTATAAGATTCATTCGGATCGCTCAAAATCCTTACGAATCTTATACTTGCTTAAGAAATTTATAAACTAAATTTCTTATTTTTATTTCTTCATTTTCTTACGATTTCAACCATATGAAATCATTACTAATCTCTTTTACTTCTTATTCTCATTAAGATATGTTTTTGACATAGAAAACTTAAAGAAAATATTAGAAGAAACTAGGGTTCGGATTACCGTTCTTCTTTAATCTCCTTCTGTCGGACAAAGCGTGCATTGTGATAGCCCCGAATCCAGGTCCTAAATCACCTCGGATCCGGTATACTATTTCTATAACTATTTGCGGAAGATATAAACATAATTTGTTTATACATTACATTACACACTTATACCCAAGGTCGAGTAACCTTAACTTAAACACCATATATAAATTTTCTAACATATAACACATTTATCTAACTATACTATTACAAAATAGTCGCACGTTTTAACCCAAGTAGAACTTGACTTTAACCTTTTCTTGTGTCCGAACGCATTCGCCTTATCTGCAATGTTTATCATGATATAGTAAGGGTGAGCATAAAAGTTGCCCAGCAAGTTTAAATACAACAATATAACAATATATCATGATTGAAGAGTATGAATAATAAGCTTACTATAATTCGTCAATATAGTTGAGAATTATCACGAACAAACTTTTGACTGAACAAGTTTTAAACATGAACAAATATTTCTGAACCAACTGGTAATGAAGGTGATCAGCCTTTAATATCTGACTTATACATGCAAGATGTACAAAGTACAATTTTCATGGCAATCAGCAATGATTAACCATAAGCTTGAATAAACTACTCTTATTAGAGTTAAGGGTAAGAAAACTTGTCTGAACCGTTGATTACCGCAACGCAATTTATAACGCTTTACCCGAAGACCTAATATTAATAATATAGATCTCCAATATTAAAATAATATCATCACAGTATAATACTGTTATATTTATACACACAAAATAACCTAAACACATTAGCACATAAGCCTATCAGTCTTTAACACACATAGGACTAGGTATCAAGTCAAACTATTGCAGTCTAAGTTAAACCCGACATAATTCTAACATCCCGACGGTCTAGTCGGACTTTTATCGAGTTTAAGTTCAGTTAAACTCTGCTTAAACGCTTAACCATTAACACAGATAATTTCTAATCAGACAAAACATTTTTCCTAGGCTCGTAATAATTTTCGGATAATTATTACCATTTATCAACATTTTTCAATCATTAGTACCGTATTTAAATGAATTAAATACCACTTAATACCTTAATCATTAATATTTATTTAATATAAAATATTAATGAAAATCCTTACATAATATTATAATGTAATTATAATATATCAAAGTAGTTTTAAAACCTTAAAATCATTTTTATATGATTTTCAACAATTAAATCCATTATCCGATAATTGCTATTAATATTAAAATATTAATATTTTCATGTCAAAATATCAAAAGTTATATTTTATAACTTAAAATATTTTTATAACATTTAAATCATTTTTATATAATTTATAAAGCATTAATTCCATTTTTTCATAATTTATTTAATATATCTATTAAATAAACTAATTATCATTAATATTGATTAATTAATGAATTTCATCAAAAAATATCAAAAGTTATCAAAAATAACTTAAAATATTTTCTTTTACCATAAAATAATTTTTCATGAATTAAAACAATTTTTAAATAATTTATTTAATAATAAATAAATACCATTTATATTCCAAAAATATTAAATATTTTCAAAATATACTCAAAATAGTTAAAAACTATTTTTCAGACTTTAAAATAATTTTTCATAATTTATTATGTATTTTTAATAATTAAAAACCATTTTTTTCTAATTTTTAATTATTTTCCGAAAAATAAGAAATAAACTGTCGCTATAGGCCTTTAGCGACACTTGTCTGTCGCCATTGGTGTTCTTCACTCAAGAACACTGACAGTTTAGTGTGCGAGGGGGCTGGTTTGACCGGCTTTTAAGCTATGATCCTAATGTTTTCTGGACTGGAATTCGTGTTAAAATTATAGTACTAATGTAATACTACAATCACCAACTTGTTTCATGGCCATACAACAACATAGAAGTAAGATCTGGGCTCCCGAAATGTCTGACATACGTGTTCTTCATTTTCTGGGTTACCCAAAAAATGAAGAACAGTCAAGGTACCTTCTTTGGATCCATATAGCTTCGATTCTAAGACTGTTTTGTGTGATATAAAGGTTCACAATTTTAGTATTGATGTTAGAGTACAACTTTATAACATCATAACAACCTAAAAACATTATCTACCAAAGATCTGGTCCGGTCAAACTACCTGCCAGTAACTGTTCTTCAAAAATCTGGGAATTTCCCAGATTTCGTCAAAATAGTCGGTCAAAGCAAGTTTGACCTCAATTTCCTGCTATTCCAGTTAAGTTCTAAGTGACCTAAAGGCTTTAATGTGTAGTCTACATACCAGAATACAACTAATCAACAACAAAGTGGCCAAACAATCAAATTACAGCAAGATCAAAGGCTTCAAAAATGCTGTCAGACCGTTCTGGGTTTCTGGGCTTGCCCAGATTCTCAGTTGGTCATGGTCGGTCAACGAGTTTTGACTCATAATAACTCCCGATCTACAACAGATATGGACTTGATTCTTTTTGAATCTTAAAGAACACATATTAGACTACATGTTAAAAGCTTTAAACATCAAAAAAACTTAATACACAAGGATCTAGAAGCCCTGACATTTGCTTGCCAGTCAACATTTTCCAACTTTTCCATATTTTCTAAATTGCTAGATTCGAGCATCTAGGTGTTATGGATCCATGATCTAACAACCCAGATCTCTAATTGACACCTTATAACACATATTTAATTAACAACTAACATCAAACAACATCAAATCACAGATTTTAAAATTTTAGGGTTTTATATCTTTTGAGCTTGATTTCTGATTTCTGATCTTTGATTGCTGATATTTGACGATTATGGACTGATCTAAGCTTATCATTTATCTCTCTTTTACTCCCACCCACGAAATTTAAGAGAGAGAATGGTCTTGGTTGTTTTGAGAAATAATGTAGCATTTTCTCTCTCTTTAATCTAATATATGAATTAGATACATTGTATGATCAGATCCAGCTGCTGATCTAGTTGTGAAATAAGTCATAAGCTAGGGCTAGGGTTTGGTGAACAACTCTCTAGACCCATTCTTGCAAGCTAAGTAACAATAATGCAACAAAGGGCAAAAATGACATTTAACATACAAAATTAATGGCATTCTTGTAATTTATACAAACCCTTAGGGTTTAGGGTTTGAGAGGGTTTAGGGTTTGGAGTATTTAGGGTTTAGGTTTTAACCCTTAACTATTTAGCAACTTGGATTTTAAAATTTTCCAAATTTAGACTTTCAAAAAATAGAAAAATTAATATTTCTATCTTATAATTAGAATTTTCTAATTATATAAAAATTTCTTAATCATAAATTCATTCTTGCTAATTAGGATTAGCATCTCCTAATTACAATTGCTAATAAAGCAATTAGGATCAAAATGGTCATTAGGGTTCAAAACCCTTGAATTAGGGTTTCTAATAGAAAAATTAATTTTTTTAATTTAGAAATTAAATATTCGTAATTAGATTAGGCTTTTCTAATTACTCGTAAATTAAAAAAATTAGGATTAAGGTTTCCTAATTAACATTGCTAATTTTAGCAATTAAATCCACAACTGAGCATTAGGTTTTCTGATGGAACAATTAGGGTTCCTAAAATTGAAAATTAGGGTTTGCTAGATAATTAATCTTTTTCCTAATTAATAATACTTAATTTTATTAAAGCATTATAATTTTCCTTTCTATTCTCATATTAGGGTTTTATTTTATCAGAATCTAAAATTAGGGTTTTCAGATCTGGTATTAGGGTTTTCAAATTATCAAATCGGGTTTCAAATTCAGAATTAGGGTTTCGTAATCAATTTGTTAAGATTAACCCTAATTAATCTTTTAATTATTTACACTTATGCCATTAAGTTCCCAATTTATGGTTTCTTGTACCGAATTAGGGTTTCGAATTTTCGGAACTGTAATTAGTGTTTCCAGAACCAGTTTCTAGGATTTCTTATTAATCGCTAGGGTTTTCTAACCGACCACTGTCGTTCTTAAAATACGATTAGGCTTTGACACATATATTATTTATTTGGTCAACCCTTGACCCTTAACTACATTTAGCACACATACATAACCATATTCACAGAATTTAATCACATAAATCATTAATCCTGAATAATTCACCTATATCCTTCACAGAAATTTTGAAACCCTCAAAATTCAATTCCAATAACATTAAACGCGTACACTTATTTTCTGTCTAGGTCTAATATTTGACCTTAAATCAATCATTTAAGATTTTAACAAATTGTCTAAATTCTCGGGTTGTCACATTCACCCCTCCTTATAAGAATTTCGTCCCCGAAATTCACCTTACACCTTACACCATGCACCTTACACAATTCACACATGAACCTTACACCTTACACCATGAACCTTACACCATTCATACATATACCATTCACACACATTATTACATGCCACCCAATACACCTCTCACCAGAGTAAAAGTTTTGAAATTGTGCTGAGGGGTCATATAGACCATGAACACATTTAGTTTTAACGGTAGTGATCATACCGCAAAACAATAAATTACTTGGTCTGTTTACAATCACAAAGAAGGTAAACTACCATTATTAGTACTTTAGGTGATCATCCCATCGTACAGTTACATCATGCATAACGTATTAATCATTTTTAGCGAATATTTACGCTACTAGATTGGATTATTTATCTTAACATTATCGTTCACCTCAGTCTTATCATTGGATTCCGCACCAAAACAATTTGGTTCGGGAAAATTCTTTCAATGAACACTTGGAGTTTTTTATAACAGTAGTCTAGCTGAATCAAATAGCATAGACTCATATCAATAATTCAATTCAATCGAATTATTTAGGTGTAGCCAAACCCCGTTGGCAAATTAAAATTTTTGAAAACATTTTCGAGAATGACGTTATGATGCCGCACTGTATTAACAGTCCGTTGAGGATTCCGTCATTGGCGATTTTATCATACTACATCATACCATAGTAGAATAGTGACTTCAGGTCAAATTCACACTAAGTAATAATGCATTGATGACTCCATCATTTTTATCATCTCTGTACCAGGTTACATGGTACATAAGTGATAAATAAAAACAATTTTTGATATTTCAAATCATTTACGTCTAGCCGAAATAAGTAGCATAGACTGTACTTTAAACCGTTTCAAAAATGGTTACGAGTCTACATTTTTTTTAAAAGGCACATAGTGCGTATTTAGCTTGATGTCAAAAATTTCGAAGTTTAGCATAGCTAGGAGTTTAGGAAAACATAAGTCTCCACTAATGATCATTTGCTTAATAATATATCTGTTCCTATAATCCTTAACACTCCATTCACACACAACTATACCCAATTCATAAAACCACACTTATGAGTTCATAACTTGGCCACAATTATATGAGTTTACGAACTTACCCTAGTCTGACCTTTGGCGTCCGTTTGCTGAGGGGCTCATAAACATTTCATATAACTATGAGTCAAGAATGTCACATAAGTATGAGTTCTAAGAACTCTTACTTAATCCTATATTCTCTACCTATGACCTGTTTATCTATATATAATAACTAGCGTGACACAACATTTCAATTATTACCAATGCCACCAACTGAGTAGTTTTTACACCAAGTACAATTCCCCGCCCATAAAAGGAATCATACAACTCTGTTGCTGGCACGAGTCCTCATTGAAATCCCCACCTAATCTTAACCCCCCTTTTTTTTCCATACGAATTCCATTCGTATTCCTAATCCATAACTCTTTTATGAGTTTTCATAGTACCATTTCATAGTACAACTTTCACACAGCATCTTGCAGTAAACTTTTCAATCAGTAGATTGATTCATTTCCGGCTGTCATAACCTTATCAGATCACGGGGTGATCTTATCGTATATATTACGATTCAATTCCATGCACTATGATCGTTTTGTTTTACGATCTCCTATCCCTGCACTTTCAGTCTTTTAGACTCGATCTATTCACCATTACTGTTCAACTTTATTATCAGAGTTAGGGAACTCTATGTTTTACACTCGCCGAGATTCATCTTTGAATCTTACCGACCAACTAACTCTATTTGAGTTAGTCTTATCCTAATCACTGCGGTTATTGGTCTCAGGTATTCCTACCTAAGCTTCATAACCAACAGCTTTGATAACAACTGTGATAGCCCCAAATCCAGGTCCTAAATCACCTCGGATCCGGTATACTATTTCTATAACTATTTGCGGAAGATATAAACATAATTTGTTTATACATTACATTACACACTTATACCCAAGGTCGAGTAACCTTAACTTAAACACCATATATAAATTTTCTAACATATAACACATTTATCTAACTATACTATTACAAAATAGTCGCACGTTTTAACCCAAGTAGAACTTGACTTTAACCTTTTCCTGTGTCTGAACGCATTCGCCTTATCTGCAATGTTTATCATGATATAGTAAGGGTGAGCATAAAAGTTGCCCAGCAAGTTTAAATACAACAATATAACAATATATCATGATTGAAGAGTATGAATAATAAGCTTACTATAATTCGTCAATATAGTTGAGAATTATCACGAATAAACTTTTGACTGAACAAGTTTTAAACATGAACAAATATTTCTGAACCAACTGGTAATGAAGGTGATCAGCCTTTAATATCTGACTTATACATGCAAGATGTATAGAGTACAATTTTCATGGCAATCAGCAATGATTAACCATAAGCTTGAATAAACTACTCTTATTAGAGTTAAGTACAAGAAAACTTGTCTGAACCGTTGATTACCGCAACGCAATTTATAACGCTTTACCCGAAGACCTAATATTAATAATATAGATCTCCAATATTAAAATAATATCATCACAGTATAATACTGTTATATTTATACACACAAAATAACCTAAACACATTAGCACATAAGCCTATCAGTCTTTAACACACATAGGACTAGGTATCAAGTCAAACTATTGCAGTCTAAGTTGAACCCGACACAATTCTAACATCCCGACGGTCTAGTCGGACTTTTATCGAGTTTAAGTTCAGTTAAACTCTGCTTAAACGCTTAACCATTAACACAGATAATTTCTAATCAGACAAAACATTTTTCCTAGGCTCGTAATAATTTTCGGATAATTATTACCATTTATCAACATTTTTCAATCATTAGTACCGTATTTAAATGAATTAAATACCACTTAATACCTTAATCATTAATATTTATTTAATATAAAATATTAATGAAAATCCTTACATAATATTATAATGTAATTATAATATATCAAAGTATTTTTAATACCTTAAAATCATTTTTATATGATTTTCAACAATTAAATCCATTATCCGATAATTGCTATTAATATTAAAATATTAATATTTTCATGTCAAAATATCAAAAGTTATATTTTATAACTTAAAATATTTTTATAACATTTAAATCATTTTTATATAATTTATAAAGCATTAATTCCATTTTTCCATAATTTATTTAATATATCTATTAAATAAACTAATTATCATTAATATTGATTAATTAATGAATTTCATCAAAAAATATCAAAAGTTATCAAAAATAACTTAAAATATTTTCTTTTACCATAAAATAATTTTTCATGAATTAAAACAATTTTTAAATAATTTATTTAATAATAAATAAATACCATTTATATTCCAAAAATATTAAATATTTTCAAAATATACTCAAAATAGTTAAAAACTATTTTTCAGACTTT
The DNA here is from genome assembly GCA_020205505.1 of Panax japonicus. NCBI lineage: Eukaryota > Viridiplantae > Streptophyta > Magnoliopsida > Apiales > Araliaceae > Panax > Panax japonicus. The sequence continues at coordinate 29,158,784 of CM035097.1, read as the reverse complement.
AAAATAATTTTTCATAATTTATTATGTATTTTTAATAATTAAAAACCATTTTTTTCTAATTTTTAATTATTTTCCGAAAAATAAGAAATAAACTGTCGCTATAGGCCTTTAGCGACACTTGTCTGTCGCCATTGGTGTTCTTCACTCAAGAACACTGACAGTTTAGTGTGCGAGGGGGCTGGTTTGACCGGCTTTTAAGCTATGATCCTAATGTTTTCTGGACTGGGATTCGTGTTAAAATTATAGTACTAATGTAATACTACAATCACCAACTTGTTTCATGGCGATACAACAACATAGAAGTAAGATCTGGGCTCCCGAAATGTCTGACATACGTGTTCTTCATTTTCTGGGTTACCCAAAAAATGAAGAACAGTCAAGGTACCTTCTTTGGATCCATATAGCTTCGATTCTAAGACTGTTTTGTGTGATATAAAGGTTCACAATTTTAGTATTGATGTTAGAGTACAACTTTATAACATCATAACAACCTAAAAACATTATCTACCAAAGATCTGGTCCGGTCAAACTACCTGCCAGTAACTGTTCTTCAAAAATCTGGGAATTTCCCAGATTTCGTCAAAATAGTCGGTCAAAGCAAGTTTGACCTCAATTTCCTGCTATTCCAGTTAAGTTCTAAGTGACCTAAAGGCTTTAATGTGTAGTCTACATACCAGAATACAACTAATCAACAACAAAGTGGCCAAACAATCAAATTACAGCAAGATCAAAGGCTTCAAAAATGCTGTCAGACCGTTCTGGGTTTCTGGGCTTGCCCAGATTCTCAGTTGGTCATGGTCGGTCAACGAGTTTTGACTCATAATAACTCCCGATCTACAACAGATATGGACTTGATTCTTTTTGAATCTTAAAGAACACATATTAGACTACATGTTAAAAGCTTTAAACATCAAAAAAAACTTAATACACAAGGATCTAGAAGCCCTGACATTTGCTTGCCAGTCAACATTTTCCAACTTTTCCATATTTTCTAAATTGCTAGATTCGAGCATCTAGGTGTTATGGATCCATGATCCAACAACCCAGATCTCTAATTGACACCTTATAACACATATTTAATTAACAACTAACATCAAACAACATCAAATCACAGATTTTAAAATTTTAGGGTTTTATACCTTTTGAGCTTGATTTCTGATTTCTGATATTTGATTGCTGATATTTGACGATTATGGACTGATCTAAGCTTATCATTTATCTCTCTTTTACTCCCACCCACGAAATTTAAGAGAGAGAATGGTCTTGGTTGTTTTGAGAAATAATGTAGCATTTTCTCTCTCTTTAATCTAATATATGAATTAGATACATTGTATGATCAGATCCAGCTGCTGATCTAGTTGTGAAATAAGTCATAAGCTAGGGCTAGGGTTTGGTGAACAACTCTCTAGACCCATTCTTGCAAGCTAAGTAACAATAATGCAACAAAGGGCAAAAATGACATTTAACATACAAAATTAATGGCATTCTTGTAATTTATACAAACCCTTAGGGTTTAGGGTTTGAGAGGGTTTAGGGTTTGGAGTATTTAGGGTTTAGGTTTTAACCCTTAACTATTTAGCAACTTGGATTTTAAAATTTTCCAAATTTAGACTTTCAAAAAATAGAAAAATTAATATTTCTATCTTATAATTAGAATTTTCTAATTATATAAAAATTTCTTAATCATAAATTCATTCTTGCTAATTAGGATTAGCATCTCCTAATTACAATTGCTAATAAAGCAATTAGGATCAAAATGGTCATTTGGGTTCAAAACCCTTGAATTAGGGTTTCTAATAGAAAAATTAATTTTTTTAATTTAGAAATTAAATATTCGTAATTAGATTAGGGTTTTCTAATTACTCGTAAATTAAAAAAATTAGGATTAGGGTTTCCTAATTAACATTGCTAATTTTAGCAATTAAATCCACAACTGAGCATTAGGGTTTCTGATGGAACAATTAGGGTTCCTAAAATTGAAAATTAGGGTTTGCTAGATAATTAAGCTTTTTCCTAATTAATAATACTTAATTTTATTAAAGCATTATAATTTTCCTTTCTATTCTCATATTAGGGTTTTATTTTATCAGAATCTAAAATTAGGGTTTTCAGATCTGGTATTAGGGTTTTCAAATTATCAAATCGGGTTTCAAATTCATAATTAGGGTTTCGTAATCAATTTGTTAAGATTAACCCTAATTAATCTTTTAATTATTTACACTTATGCCATTAAGTTCCCAATTTATGGTTTCTTGTACCGAATTAGGGTTTTGAATTTTCGGAACTGTAATTAGTGTTTCCAGAACCAGTTTCTAGGATTTCTTATTAATCGCTAGGGTTTTCTAACCGACCACTGTCGTTCTTAAAATACGATTAGGCTTTGACACATATATTATTTATTTGGTCAACCCTTGACCCTTAACTACATTTAGCACACATACATAACCATATTCACAGAATTTAATCACATAAATCCTTAATCCTGAATAATTCACCTATATCCTTCACAGAAATTTTGAAACCCTCAAAATTCAATTCCAATAACATTAAACGCGTACACTTATTTTCTGTCTAGGTCTAATATTTGACCTTAAATCAATCATTTAAGATTTTAACAAATTGTCTAAATTCTCGGGTTGTCACATTCACCCCTCCTTATAAGAATTTCGTCCCCGAAATTCACCTTACACCTTACACCATGCACCTTACACAATTCACACATGAACCTTACACCTTACACCATGAACCTTACACCATTCATACATATACCATTCACACACATTATTACATGCCACCCAATACACCTCTCACCAGAGTAAAAGTTTTGAAATTGTGCTGAGGGGTCATATAGACCATGAACACATTTAGTTTTAACGGTAGTGATCATACCGCAAAACAATAAATTACTTGGTCTGTTTACAATCACAAAGAAGGTAAACTACCATTATTAGTACTTTAGGTGATCATCCCATCGTACAGTTACATCATGCATAACGTATTAATCATTTTTAGCGAATATTTACGCTACTAGATTGGATTATTTATCTTAACATTATCGTTCACCTCAGTCTTATCATTGGATTCCGCACCAAAACAATTTGGTTCGGGAAAATTCTTTCAATGAACACTTGGAGTTTTTTATAACAGTAGTCTAGCTGAATCAAATAGCATAGACTCATATCAATAATTCAATTCAATCGAATTATTTAGGTGTAGCCAAACCCCGTTGGCAAATTAAAATTTTTGAAAACATTTTCGAGAATGACGTTATGATGCCGCACTGTATTAACAGTCCGTTGAGGATTCCGTCATTGGCGATTTTATCATACTACATCATACCATAGTAGAATAGTGACTTCAGGTCAAATTCACACTAAGTAATAATGCATTGATGACTCCATCATTTTTATCATCTCTGTACCAGGTTACATGGTACATAAGTGATAAATAAAAACAATTTTTGATATTTCAAATCATTTACGTCTAGCCGAAATAAGTAGCATAGACTGTACTTTAAACCGTTTCAAAAATGGTTACGAGTCTACATTTTTTTTAAAAGGCACATAGTGCGTATTTAGCTTGATGTCAAAAATTTCGAAGTTTAGCATAGCTAGGAGTTTAGGAAAACATAAGTCTCCACTAATGATCATTTGCTTAATAATATATTTGTTCCTATAATCCTTAACACTCCATTCACACTCAACTATACCCAATTCATAAAACCACACTTATGAGTTCATAACTTGGCCACAATTATATGAGTTTACGAACTTACCCTAGTCTGACCTTTGGCGTCCGTTTGCTGAGGGGCTCATAAACATTTCATATAACTATGAGTCAAGAATGTCACATAAGTATGAGTTCTAAGAACTCGTACTTAATCCTATATTCTCTACCTATGACCTGTTTATCTATATATAATAACTAGCGTGACACAACATTTCAATTATTACCAATGCCACCAACTGAGTAGTTTTTACACCAAGTACAATTCCCCGCTCATAAAAGGAATCATACAACTCTGTTGCTGGCACGAGTCCTCATTGAAATCCCCACCTAATCTTAACCCCCCCCTTTTTTCCATACGAATTCCATTCGTATTCATAATCCATAACTCTTTTATTAGTTTTCATAGTACCATTTCATAGTACAACTTTCACACAGCATCTTGCAGTAAACTTTTCAATCAGTAGATTGATTCATTTCCGGCTGTCATAACCTTATCAGATCACGGGGTGATCTTATCGTATATATTACGATTCAATTCCATGCACTATGATCGTTTTGTTTTACGATCTCCTATCCCTGCACTTTCAGTCTTTTAGACTCGATCTATTCACCATTACTGTTCAAATTTATTATCAGAGTTAGGGAACTCTATGTTTTACACTCGCCGAGATTCATCTTTGAATTTTACCGACCAACTAACTCTATTTGAGTTAGTCTTATCCTAATCACTGCGGTTATTGGTCTCAGGTATTCCTACCTAAGCTTCATAACCAACAGCTTTGATAACAACTGTGATAGCCCCAAATCCAGGTCCTAAATCACCTCGGATCCGGTATACTATTTCTATAACTATTTACGGAAGATATAAACATAATTTGTTTATACATTACATTACACACTTATACCCAAGGTCGAGTAACCTTAACTTAAACACCATATATAAATTTTCTAACATATAACACATTTATCTAACTATACTATTACAAAATAGTCGCACGTTTTAACCCAAGTAGAACTTGACTTTAACCCTTTCCTGTGTCCGAACGCATTCGCCTTATCTGCAATGTTTATCATGATATAGCAAGGGTGAGCATAAAAGTTGCCCAGCAAGTTTAAATACAACAATATAACAATATATCATGATTGAAGATTATGAATAATAAGCTGACTATAATTCGTCAATATAGTTGAGAATTATCACGAACAAACTTTTGACTGAACAAGTTTTAAACATGAACAAACATTTCTGAACCAACTGGTAATGAAGGTGATCAGCCTTTCATACCTGACTTATACATGCAAGATGTATAGAGTACAATTTTCATGGCAATCAGCAATGATTAACCATAAGCTTGAATAAACTACTCTTATTAGAGTTACGTACAAGAAAACTTGCCTGAACCGTTGATTACCGCAACGCAATTTATAACGCTTTACCCGAAGACCTAATATTAATAATATAGATCTCCAATATTAGAATAATATCATCACAATATAATACTGTTATATTTATACACACAAAATAACCTAAACACATTAGCACATAAGCCTATCAGTCTTTAACACAAATAGGACTAGGTATCAAGTCAAACTATTGCAGTCTGAGTTGAACCCGACACAATTCTAATATCCCGACGGTCTAGTCGGACTTTTATCTAGTTTAAGTTCAGTTAAACTCTGCTTAAACGCTTAACCATTAACACAGATAATTTCTAATCAGACAAAACATTTTTCCTAGGCTCGTAATAATTTTCGGATAATTATTACCATTTATCAACATTTTTCAATCATTAGTATCGTATTTAAATGAATTAAATACTACTTAATACCTTAATCATTAATATTTATTTAATATAAAATATTAATGAAAATCCTTACATAATATTATAATGTAATTATAATATATCAAAGTATTTTTAATACCTTAAAATCATTTTTATATGATTTTCAACAATTAAATCCATTATCCGATAATTGCTATTAATATTAAAATATTAATATTTTCATGTCAAAATATCAAAAGTTATATTTTATAACTTAAAATATTTTTATAACATTTAAATCATTTTTATATGATTTATAAAGCATTAATTCCATTTTCCATAATTTATTTAATATATCTATTAAATAAACTAATTATCATTAATATTTATTAATTAATGAATTTCATCAAAAAATATTAAAAAGTTATCAAAAATAACTTAAAATATTTTCTTTTACCATAAAATAATTTTTCATGATTTTTCATGAATTAAAACTATTTTTAAATAATTTATTTAATAATAAATAAATACCATTTATATTCCAAAAAATTTAAATATTTTCAAAATATACTCAAAATAGTTCAAAACTATTTTTCAGACTTTAAAATAATTTTTCATAATTTATTATGTATTTTTAATAATTAAAAACTATTTTTTTTCTAATTTTTAATCATTTTCTGGAAAATAAGAAATAAACTGTCGCTATAGGCCTTTAGCGACACTTGTCTGTCGCCATTGGTGTTCTTCACTCAAGAACACTGACAGTTCAATGTGCGAGGGGGCTGGTTTGACTGGCTTTTAAGCTATGATCCTAATGTTTTCTGGACTGGAATTTGTGTTAAAATTATAGTACTAACGTAATACTACAATCACCAACTTGTTTCATGGCCATACAACAACATAGCAGTAAGATCTGGGCTCCCGAAATGTCTGACATACATGTTCTTCATTTTCTTGGTTACCCAGAAAATGAAGAACAGTCAAGGTACCTCCTTTGGATCCATATAACTTCGATTCTAAGACTGTTTTGTGTGATATAAATGCTCACAATTGTAGTATTGATGTTAGAGTACAACTTTATAACATCATAACAACCTAAAAACATTATCTACCAAAGATCTGGGAATTTCCAAGATTTCGTCAAAACAGTCTGTCAAAGCAAGTTTGACCTCAATTTCCTGCTATTCCAGTTAAGTTCTAAGTGACCTAAAGGCTTTAATGTGTAGTCTACATACCAGAATACAACTAATCAACAAAAAAGTGGCCAAACAATCAAATTATAGCAAGATCAAAAGCTTCAAAAATGCTGTCAGACCGTTCTGGGTTTCTGGGCTTGCATAGATTCTCAGTTGGTCATGGTCGGTCAACGAGTTTTGACTCATAATAACTCCCGATCTACAACAGATATGGACTTGATTCTTTTTGAATCTTAAAGAACACATATTAGACTACATGTTAAAAGCTTTAAACATCAAAAAAACTTAATACACAAGGATCTAGAAGCCCTGACATTTGCTTGTTAGTCAACATTTTCCAACTTTTCTAGATTTTTTAAATTGCTAGATTCGAGCATCTAGGTGTTATGGATCCATGATCCAACAACCCAGATCTCTAATTGACACCTTATAACACATATTTAATTAACAACTAACATCAAACAACATCAAATCACAGATTTTAAAATTTTAGGGTTTTATACCTTTTGAGCTTGATTTCTGATTTCTGTTCTTTGATTGCTGATATTTGACGATTATGGACTGATCTAAGCTTATCATTTAACTCTCTTTTACTCCCACCCACGAAATTTAAGAGAGAGAATGGTCTTGGTTGTTTTGAGAAATAATGTAGCATTTTCTCTCTCTTTAATCTAATATATGAATTAGATACATTGCATGATCAGATCCAGCTGTTGATCTAGTTGTGAAATAAGTCATAAGCTAGAGCTAGGGTTTGGTGAACAACTCTCTAGACCCATTCTTGCAAGCTAAGTCACAATAATGCAACAAAGGGCAAAAATGACATTTAACATACTAAATTAATGGCATTCTTGTAATTTGTACAAACCCTTAGGGTTTAGGGTTTGAGAGGGTTTAGGGTTTGGAGTATTTAGGGTTTAGGTTTTAACCCTTAACTATTTAGCAACTTGGATTTTAAAAATTTCCAAATTTAGACTTTCAAAAAATAGAAAAATTAATATTTCTATCTTATAATTAGAATTTTCTAATTATATAAAAATTTCTTAATCATAAATTCATTCTTGCTAATTAGGATTAGCATCTCCTAATTACAATTGCTAATAAAGCAATTAGGATCAAAATGGTCATTAGGGTTCAAAACCCTTGAATTAGGGTTTCTAATAAAAAAATTAATTTTTTTAATTTAAAAATTAAATATTCGTAATTAGATTAGGGTTTTCTAATTACTCATAAATTAAAAAATTAAGATTAGGGTTTTCTAATTAACATTGCTAATTTTAGCAATTAAATCCACAACTGAGCATTAGGATTTCTGACGGAACAATTAGGGTTCCTAAAATTGAAAATTAGGGTTTGCTAGATAATTAAGTTTTTCCCTAATTAATAATACTTAATTGCATTAAAGCATTATAATTTTCCTTTCTATTCTCATATTAGGGTTTTATTTTATCAGAATCTAAAATTAGGGTTTTCAGATCTGGTATTAGGGTTTTCAAATTATCAAATCGGGTTTCAAATTCAGAATTAGGGTTTCGTAATCAATTTGTTAAGATTAACCCTAATTAATCTTTTAATTATTTACACTTATGCCATTAAGTTTCCAATTTAGGGTTTCATGCACCGAATTAGGGTTTCGAATTTCCGGAACTGTAATTAGAGTTTCCAGAACCAGTTTCTAGGATTTCTTATTAATCGCTATGGTTTTCTAACCGAACACTGTCGTTCTTAAAATACGATTAGGCTTTGACACATATATTCTTTATTTGGTCAACCCTTGACCCTTAACTACATTTAGCGCACATACATAACCATATTCACATAATTTAATCACATAAATCCTTAATCCTGAATAATTCATCTATATCCTTCACAGAAATTTTGAAACCCTCAAAATTCAATTTCAATAACATTAAACGCATACACTTATTTTCTGTCTAGGTCTAATATTTGACCTTAAATCAATCATTTAAGATTTTAATAAATTGTCTAAATTCTCGGGTTGTCACATGCATTCAAGCTAGCTCTTCCTTCCTTCTTCTCCTTCTCTCCTCCCATCCGAACTCTCTCTCTTTCTCTCTCAAAGTGTAGGATTTTCAAAATCCCATTCAAATGAGATTAAGCTTCCTATTTATAGATTTTCAAGGTTAGGGGCAAAATAGTCATTTTGCCCCTAAAATCACTATTCACACCTCCTAACTATTCAAGACTTAAGGACTAAGTTAACTTAGCACTCAAGTTTTCTTAGCCCTTAAGTTTCGTAGTTCTGTCTTTCGGGTTTCGTCCCCGACAGTTTTAAAAACTACGATTCTCGGAATCCAAATATTTTTGGATATTTCGTCTTTCCTTTACAGATTAACTTTTACGTATTCTTCGAATTTTCGAAAAACTAAAAAACACTTTTTGGCATCAAGCATTTTCCTTCACATTTTACTTTTTATCATTTTTATTTCGTCCGATTTCTGCACATTTTTCGAGAAAAAATTTTATCGTCAAATTTTTACTTAACTTTTCACGATATATTATCGTCAAATCTTTCGACGGAATGTTATTTCGACATACAGAACTCTAAGAAAGGCTTAGGTTATTCAAACCCTAACCCTTAGGTTTCGTCGGGTGAATAGTGCCTATTTCGTCTTTTTCCCCAGAAATATTTTTGTTCCCGAAATTTTTTTATTTTCGTCATGAAAATTTATCTTAATCTTTGTCATTGTAGATTCCTTATAACTTGTCTTTAAAGTTTAAACTTGTTTTTACATTGACGTTCTTTGGAAGTGATAGTGAATTTGTCAGAGATAATTACATTATTTCAGCTGTATATGAATATCGATGTCATCTGCGGTTGGCCTCTAATGTTTCAGTTTATTTTACCAATGTGGTTTTGGTTAATATTTTCCTCCAAGTGTTGCCAATTTAGTTTTGTTTATTATTTTTCTCCAAGCTTATAGTATAATCTACTCAGGTGGTGTTTGTTTACCTATTAATACTTCTTTAAATGAATCAATCAATTTTTTATTCGGAAAATACTGAAAAGAAAGGAGGAGACAAGTGATGAAAACCTCCCTCATTTTCCGAACCTTTGTGATTTTTTTTTTCTTTTCGTTAGGTTTAAACTCCACATCTGATTCGGTCATAGGGTAAAGTTGTTTTTTAAAATTTATTTTACCTCTTATCGTTTATTAATCAGTAAAAGGAAAATAAAAATCTAAATCATGAAGAGCTGCCTCTTAATGAAAATTTTAAATTTATAGAACTTCTATAAATATTTTATTCTTCTATTCCAAATTTTTAGATCATTATTGATTTTTGAAAAGTCAATTTGAGATATTTTTAAATTTATAATTGATATTTTTAAATTTAATACTATTTAGTTGCCAAACAACTTTTTAAGTTCAGATGTTATTTTACTCAAATGATCTAATTTATAAGATACATTAACCATTTAGATCTTAATTACTCAATTTTAGAAAACACCACCTCAGATTATGTGATCTATTTTTGTGGGTGCTACTGTTTATTGCAGGAGGGGGAAATAGTAGGCAGTGGTTGTGTCATGTTTGGTGCGGACCTTCATATTTCTAATAGTATGATTGTTCTCTGTTTGGTTTGTTATCTACTTTAGTATCTTGCAGTAGTTATAAAATATCAAGGGAATAATTATTTGAACAAGTTTTTGATAGTTTCACCAGTCTCTCTCACATGAGTATATCTCAAACTAGCATGCGTCCTATTTATTATTCAAGTTAAATAGACCTTATGGATTTATCGAAAAGGCTTATGGAAATAGCAATTTCAATCTTTATCAGTATGTCTTGCATGATACTTTTATAAATGCAGTCAAACAGCGGGCCTTAGGGTAGGTCTATTATAATAGCCTAAATCCGCTACAGGTCCGAAGTGCTACACACTCCAAGCCTAAAGGCCTGCAAGCTAAAAATATCAATAGCGCGCAGCTCTAACAAAACAACTCAACAATAATCCTAAATTAAAACCCAACAATAAACATCTTTCAATCAATTCAAAAAGAACTAAATATCAAAATTGTAAAATGGAGACGCAGCTCTCCGAAACTAAGATTTTTATCAAAATTGAACAACAAAAAGAAATAACATCTTAAACTAAACTCCAGCTATCCCAAGTGTATCAAACAAGTTCTCAACTATCAACGATGTGAGCTGTAAAAATTTATGTAAGGGGGTGAGCAATAAAGCTCAACAAGTGACAATTCTTACTATTTATGTGGATCAAGTATAATTTGCATAACACTTATTCAAAATAACTTTTTATTCGATAATAATAGTAAATATACTTTCAAAACAAACAAATCATAACAAAGCGAATTCACATTAGAAAATGATTTCAATGTATACAATAAATTTTTTAATCCACAGTCCTAGTGACTGAGGTTACAAAAGCCATGTAGCACGATTCAAAGATTCGATAATGGCAATGATCACACCATTGTTCTAAAAGGTTCTAGGCGGGATGGGAGTGTCCAGGGGGGCCTAAGCGGGATTTTTTTTATTTTAAGCCAATTTTAATATTTTATCTTATATTTATTCAAACAAAAAAATAATATAGAGCAAAACAATCTATAATAAAGATAATAAAGACCTTTACTTATAGTTTGATAGACTCCACGGCACGCTTGCGTGAGGTGGTCGTCGTCCGGATTGTTTCTAGCACAGTTGTTGGGTGAATTGCTTGCTACACCTTAACCCCTTGTCTATACTTTAGACAGTAATCTTGCTACAATTGCTCGCGTTCGAAATCTGCGTTGAATGGACACCAACGACGCCTTGACCCCTTGCTTATATTGAAGAGGCAATCTCGGCACGATCCACGATTGATGCAGTAGAAGACGCCACACACAACTATGAATTGTTGTATTGTTGTATGATAAGTCAAATTGAATCTTAAAGAAATAACTAAGAAACTATTAATTTCTTCGGAATTCTTCAAAGAACCAAAAGTAGAGAATAAACTCACAAATATATTGAATAATAATAATGAATAATGTGTTTGATTACATCAACTTAGACCTCTATTTATACTACTCAAAATAATTCAAATCCTAATAGGAAATTTTAAATTATAACCCTAATTGAAGTCAATTTGAAAAAGAATTCTAATTAAAAAAACATATCCTAATTACAATAGAATTATAAAAATCTAAAATCTGCAAATGCCGTGTAAAAATTCTTGTCGCGTGGATGGAAATAAAATCTTTTGCCGCGTAACTAACTAAGCTGAGTTCACGATAATAATGAAATAAGAAGGATTGATGCATGTGAATCACATAAGGAAGTAGTGGCATGCTTGTCGAGACCAGCTAATACACTAAATCACTAATACTTGTCATATCATCTAAGTATCCAACAAGTTAAGTCTGATAACTTGAAAAGTTGTGGCCCACATGATATTAATAAATTAATAACCCAACCCACATGGATAATAAACTTCCTTTCCATGTGAAATGTGTGGACTTTGCTAAGAAGATTAGGATTGGACTTGTATTAAATTGACCCAAATTTATGTCTCATGCATTTTAGCATCCTCTTTAGATTTTCTTGTGTTAGCTTCTGCCCAAACATCTTGGATTAATCCATTGAGACTTTGTTTAAACCTCTTAGTTCTAGCCTTGCTTGATTTTTACCTTCAGTGTCTCGGCTAGTCGATCCTTGCTTAGGTTCAACCTTTGGTTTAAACACAGTTGTCTTTTCCTCTCGCTTTGCCAAATTAGGTCTCCATGATGAACTAGCATTAGATTATCCTCATTGTCCTCCTCGCCTCTTGAGTTGTTTCATTATCTTAGTAGCCATATGTACCAGTTATTCTAACTCCAAATAATGTTGTCGTTCAACCAATTCTACAATCTCCGAGTTCAATCCTACCGAGAACCTAGCCATCGCTGTTTCATTATCCTCAATCAAATTAGCTCGATCCTTCAACATTTCCATCTCCCTGTAATATTCATCCACACTTCGACTTCCCTGTTTAAGAGTTTGTAAACTACGAATGATCTCCCGTTGATATTATGCTGGTACAAACCTCTTTTTCATGATAGCTTTCATCTCCACCCAAGTTGTAATCGGCTGCTCTTCACTCCTTCTCCGATTAGCTGTCAACTGATCCCACCATATCAATGCATATCCCGAAAACTCCGTAATGGATAATTTAACTTTCCTAAGGTCTGTATAATTGTGACGGTCAAAGATTCGCTCCATCTTGGTTACCCAATCTAAATAAGCCTCAGGATCACCCGTGCCTTGGAAAGCTGGAATCTTCATTTTTATACTATCCAAATTGCCATCTTCTCTATCCTGACCTCTTCTTTCCCTAGCACATCCGTGTCTTTGATGTCAAAAATTAGATTCACGATCTTCCGCTGCACTATTGTCCTCACCGTAAAGGTCTTCCCTTCTTGTGTCAGTTTGTTGTGTCCTCGACTTATTTTGTATCCCATGAGTGTTTTGGGATAGCTCAGCCATAGACACCCTCATCTCTTGTAACTGTTCTTGCATTTGCTCCATAGTCTTTCTCAATCTTCGATCCCATTCTTTATACAAGACTTCCATCTGGAATTTCAATTCAGCTGTTGAGGGTTGTTCCTCATAAGTTCCTTTATCGTTCGAGTTAGACATATTTCCTGCAAAAAAAGGGTTAGTAGAAAATAGTTTCCTCACCACTCCCTTACGTGTTTCGCTCGAATCAATGGTTCACTCGTGTATACTCTCAATAAATTGGCTTTTTCCCTCGATTATTCTCACCACTAAACCTTAAAATATTCTCTCTATTAGGTTCTATTTGAATTCCCCTAGAAAAATTCTTGGTTTTACTAATCAATTCAAAATTACTTATCACGAAACAAAAATATAGATGGTGTGACTATCAGAATACCACATAATCACCGATCGATTACCTTGTACTCCTCTTGTATGCTTCAGATTTGTAGCTTCATCTCAGAATTGATGATGATGGAACTGTATGAAATCTTTTTTGAAATTTGATGATTTGATGGTGTGCTACAAGTTTGTATAGCACAATGGAAATAAAATCTGTTTTTTTTTTCTATTTTTTTACAATATATATTTTGACAGAAAAATAAAGAAAAGTAACTCGCTAGAAAGGCTTGGCTTTGATACCAAATGATAGACTCCATGGCACGCTTGCGTGAGGTGGTCGTCGTGGTCGTCGCCCGGATCGTTTCCAACACAGTTATTGGGTGAATTACTTGCAACACCTTAACCCCTAGTCTATACTTTAGACGGTAATCTTGGTACAATTGCTCGCGTTCGGAATCTGCGTTGAATGGACACCAATGATGCCTTGACCTCTCGCTTATATTGAAGTGGTAATCTCAGCACGATCGATGATTAATGCGGTAGAAAACGCCACACATAACTATGACTTGTTGTATGATAAGTCAAATTGAATCTTAAAGAAATAACTAAGAAACTACTAATTTCTTATGAATTCTTCAAAGAACCAAAAGTAGAGAATAAACTCACAAATATATTGAATAATAATAATGAATAATGTGTTTGATTACATCAACTTAGACCTCTATTTATACTACCCAAAACAATTCAAATCCTAATAGGAAATTATAAACTATAACCCTAATAGAAGTCAATTTGAAAAAGAATTCTAATTAAAAAATCATATCCTAATTACAATAGAATTATAAAAATCTAAAATCTGCAATTGTAGTGTAAAAATTCTTGCCGCGTGGATGGAAATAAAATTTGTTGTCGCGTGACTAACTAAGCTGAGTTCACGGTAATAATGAAATAATAAGGATTGCTGCATGTGAATCACATAAGGAAGTAGTGGAACGCTTGTCGAGACCAGCTAATACACTAAATCACTAATACTTGCCATATCATCTAAGTATCCAACAAGTTAAGTCTGATAACTTGAAAAGTTGCGGCCCACATGATATTAATAAATTAATAACCCAACCCACATGAATAATAAACTTCCTTTCCATGTGAAATATGTGGACTTTGCTAAGAAGATTAGGATTGGGCTTGTATTAAATTGACCCAAATTTGTGTCTCATGCACTTTAGCCTCCTCTTTAGATTTTCTTGCGTTAGCTTCAGCCCAAACATCTTGGATCAATCCATTGAGACTTTGTTTAAACCTCTTAGTTCTAGCCTTGTTTGATCCCCACATCCCTGTAGTCTTATTTGAGTCCACGCATGTCATGTCCTCATCAAATTTCAAACACATCCATACTGATAATGTCAAAGTTCAAACACAAACATGCAATTTTTCAAAGTTCAAACATATTTTCAACCTATTATTTTTTTCAGAAACAAGATTGCTATTAAATAATAACTTTTAAAATTTTAAGAATTTAATTCAATATTAAACTTAAGAAACTAAACATAAATTTAAGAATTATATTGAAATAAACTAAATATTACAAATGTATAATCATTTATATAATTTGAAGTTGGTACAAGTTTAAAAAATTATAACTATAATAAAATTATCCATTTTGACTTGATATTGTTCACTTGTTGTTGTGATTCGATATGTTCCAACCTGTATTATGAATATGGTAAATCATTAGAAAAATAAATATATTAATATCTAGTTTGGGTTGTTATTAAAATAAAAAAAATCTCTCCGCCTAGACCCCGCTTAATTTTCTGGAAGGACTTTTTTGCCGCCTTGGCTTAGGTCAGGGGGGCCTGGCGCCTAAGCGAGGCACCAAGGGACGGCCTAGCGCCTAGGTGGGGCGCCAAGAGGGCCTAGCGCCTAGGCGGACTTAGGCGGGGCCTAGGCAGACCTAGGCGGAGATTTGTGGAACACTAGATCACACACCATACTAAGGTATATATAAAATTCACGCTCTCTGACGGGCATCTAAAAGGTGTGCGCCTTAGTAGGTCCTATGTAAGCTTTGGAACTAAGCCTAAACATTAACAAGTTCTATACAATACATAATCAGACCGAGAATTTCAAAAATGTTTCACAATCTCATCGATATTCAAAACTATACCTATTTCACAATTCAAAATCATATAATACCATTTCACAGTTCAAAACTAAATATATTATATGAAGTTTGAAATAGAAGAACATATCATTTTAATTTAAATGGAAGCTTTAAACAAATTTTGGAACAGTACATTTAGGCATCCAAGTAATTACGAAGGTATACATAAAAGTAAACGATAATTTAAAAACATTAAATACTTCGGAAAACCACTTACCTTGATATTGCGAAACACAAAATTAATAGCCGAACAAATCCTAAATATAAATTGTAGAACAAATGAAAAATCATTAGGATTAAATATCCCAACTCAAACGTATTTTAATTTATATCTTACACACACTAATACCTAATATTTAATTATTTTTAATTCAATTTGTATTTAGTTAATATACATGAAATTATAATAACTTAGGTATTGAAACTATAGCTTTAAAATCATAAAAAATATTTTCTGTTATTAGTTTAGAATTCATTACGTTATACTTATAAATTAATATACTTACATAACCATTGCATGAAAAATAATAATACATATACACATAATTACAAACAATACCATGGCTTCCATGATCCATAACCTATAATATATATATATATATATATATATATATATATATATATATATATATATATATATATATATATATATATACTCGTAAGTTTTAAATACCTACAGACACCACATATATATTGGCACCCACTGTGTTTGTCACACACATCCAAATATGTATTTAAAAATTTATCCTTTAGTTGTTTCTATATATCTAGGTTAAATAGTTCATACAGTAATATAATTACAAATCTATACACACTATTGATACAGTAAACACATATATTAAAATATAAGTACACATATTGTTTAAAAATGACATAATATTTTCTTTTATTTATATTGAAAATACATACATAACACCATTTTTATGATCATGACTTTAAAATTCTAAAATTTTCATATATGATACAAGTATTATCTCATAATTGAAAAGAAAGGTTTAGATTTATCTATTTGAGTTTTCTTTTTTTCTTCAACTCTGTTCTGCAGTACTCCAAAATCAAATAGTTTTTACATTCTTCTCTCTCTAGTTATTTAAATATATTTAATTCTTTTGCAAAATAGCTTACCAATTAAAAGAGTCCTTTTTGAAATTAAAAGATTGTTACATCTTAACCGACTTATCCTAATAGGTTTAAGGTATGTACTAATAATTACAAATTACTTTTCCATTATCTAATTGTATTTTTTTTTTATCTTTTTTTAAAAATCCGGATATTACATCTATAATATACAATGCATTGATTACGTAATCATACATAATGTGGCATTTGTAATATAGTATACTGCTAAGATAATCATACAAAATGTGACATATAACATGTTGCTGAATGCTGACATAATCAACATTTCTTTGAATTTTTGACTTTTGAGCATATAATGGTAAATGGAGCTGTCAAAGTAAGTGCCAATAGAACATCACTTACCACGGTTTGAGGCGCTGATACCGAAGTATGTTGCTATTATTATGGCTAGTCAGAATCTTCTCAACAATAATTCAGGAAAAATGTTGATGTATTAAAACTAGCAGAACCGGCCCTGGAACAGGTCTATCAGGGCGACCGCTCAGGGCCTAAAGTTGAGGAGGGCCTAAATTTTAAAAAAAATTATGTATGTGTATAAAAAAATAAAAAAAATAATTATAAAATATAATATAAAAAAAATCAACAAATTAATATGGAAAATCAAAATAGACTCTTAGCCACAAAAAAAAAACCTTTCAACCCTCTCAGTTCATATTTGATTCACGGTTTAACTGTAAAATTTAAAATATTTTGTATTAACTGACGAAAATAAATATTTGATTCACGGTTTAACTGCAAAATAAAGCATACTTAATTAAACAGCTGTTTATATTACACATCTCTATATCATAGATGCTAACAACTTAAGAAAACACAAAAGTCCTATTTTGATTTTTGATTATGAGTTTTAATATTATATTTATTATTCCCTCCGTAATATGATAAAATATTTAGTTGACTTTTTATGTATATTAAAGATAAAAAAATAAAAAAATTTATCCATTTTTAAATTCTCATTTAATTGTATAATTTATTGTACATAATTAATGATATTTGATAAATATGCATTTACAATAAAAATACGACAATTGAACTTAATATGTGGCCAGGGCAGGGGCAAAACTGCTCTCAAGATAGTAATTAACCTTTAACAAAAAGATATTAAAGTGAATTTTATATAGTTATATAAACAAACTAGTAATAATATATAGTGAATTTTATATAGTTATATAGTTTAAATTATGTGTCTTGTGTTGAATACACCTTCAAAAAAGTCACAATCCGTACCAAATAGAATTATTTTGTAACAATCCTTGTATCTGTAGATATGTAATAATCCTAGATATTTTTAAAAGTTAAATAAATTATATTAATTTTAAAAAATTAAATTTGATTATATACTTTGAAAATAATTTATAATACTATTAGAATTTTAATTGATTGAGATATGTAGTTAATATAGGTAATTAGAATTATTGTTAATTATAAATTATTTTATTATTTTTAATATTTATTATTATTACTATTTTTGGTGTAGCAAGATTTTGTAAATAAATAAATAAATAAAGGAAGAAGCCCGTGGCTCGGCCCGACCTGGGCCACGGGTCTCACAATTTCAGCCCGTCAAAACCCGGGTCATTTTGGACCCGGCCCAAGCCCGGTCCTCCCGCCCGTTTGTCACCTCTAAAAGGGGCACACTTAGAATTTTTTTTGCCCCGGGCCTTATAAAACCCATGACCGGCTCTGAAAACTAGTTCAGCAGTTTTTGGACTAGAATAGGAATGGCTTGTTTGTTGATGAGGGAGTGACTATTTCAGGTGAATTTTCAGAACAAACATCACAAGGAACTGTGTGGGTCTTAACACCTAGTAGTCAAGCAACCCCTCCTCAATCATCTGGACAACACAGTGAATCACAGCTTGAGGCGATGGAATGCACTGTAACTGAATCGATAGTGGTTGGGGAAACTGTTGAAGTTTCTTTCGAAGAGCCTAAAGATGTTGATCCACTGGTCAATTTTCTTCCACCACCACCGAAAGTCAAATGCTCTGATGAACTGCAAGTGAGTGCCTATTAATAGGTCTACTTTAGTAGTTAGTTTAATTGAATTTGTGTTAACAAATTAACATATCTTTATCCATTATATATATATTTATTTTATTTATTTATTCTTCTACTTGACTTGTTACTACATGAAAAGATTATTAAATTTCTTTCTCTGAAGAAGACAACTGGAAGAAGCTTTAATGCAGAGGTGCGCAATAGGAAGGATTATCGCAATCCCGATTTCTTGTTGCATGCAGTGACGTATCAAGATATTGATCAAATAGGAACCTGCTTCAGTAAAGATGTATTTGACCCTCATGGATAAGACAAAAGTGACTTCTTTGATGAATTAGGTCACTAGCAATTCTTTGCTTTCTTTTCCTATATGCCTATCTATTTATCCACGTCTTTATGTCCGTGTCTAATTAATTTCATAAGTTTGTGATATGTCTACAGTACATCTGTTTCAGTCTTGTTAGAACTTTTGGGAGTTTGATTACCTATATGCTCTTTTGACATGCTCAATTTCTTGCATTGCTATACTGATGGTCAAGCTGAGTTTTGTTTGATCCTCGTTATCATGGATACAAACACATGTTTCTTGATTCTTCCATACTATCGATAGTTCCCAAGTTTTGATATATCTACATTTTTTGGGTGGATGCTATCATATATAGATATTAGACATAATTAACAACCATATTTGTCATTTCTGTTCTTGGTGCAGAGGCTGATATGAAGCGTGAGATGGAGAGGAAGGAGCAAGAAAAGAAGAAGAGTCAAAAGGTTGAATATATTTCTGGAGGAACTCAACTTGGAACAATTGTTCCTACGCCAAAAATAAACATGCCAATTCCAGGTCTAGAAACTATCTCATCATATATTAATATTTGTTGAAATGGATTTGAAGGATTTTCCGTTTATGTTATTAACTTCTTTTCCCAGCTAGTTGTCTTAAAGCGAGTTGTGTCCTGAATTTTTTTGGTCGGTTCCTGGCTTCTACAGGAATATCATCTGTGCCGAGTGGTGGGTTACTTTCAAATACTGCTCCTATTGATACTGTAGTTCGGGATGGTAGGCCGAATAAGAAATCAATGTGGGACAAGGTTTTCATCCATGTTTATATTCTGTGTTATTCCTTTTCCTTTTTGAAGATATGAAGTACTATTTTGCAAGTCACCATCATTTTGTAATTTATTGTTTCAGGTGGATGGTGATCGAAGGAATTCTTTAGCCACTGGTGGGCAGGATTCTGTTTCTGCGGTAGTGTTATCTGCTCCTAATGCTGGTACTGGTTACTATGTTTTTGCGTAAGTTCTATATATACTTTACCAGTGTATCTCCTGGTATTCATGTCTTGCAGGTTTTCAAGTTTCTTGATGTACTTTTCAAATGCATTATATTTCCATTTTTCTCTATTCCAGATTGCAGTTAAAATTCCATACTTTAATAATCAAGGTCATATTAGTAAATCCATTTTTCATTCCATTAATTATTAAACTACTGGATTTAATCAAGGGCATAAAAGTAGATCCATCATTCCTTATTGAAATGACAGTTGATCCCTTTTTCGATATAGGACTCGACTCGTTCCTTGTGAATGTGTTGAAGTGACATTGTCTTGTAGAACTGAACAAACATGGATATTGCTCCTGCTATAATTGAATATCCATATTGTCATATGTAAACTTATTATGTGGTAAAACATGCTGATGTGACATGGTTGTGTTGGCATATTATTGTTGTCAATAAATTTGGTTAGCTGCATTTTTTAACGAGTAAACAAATCAGCCCGATAACCAGTATATGATCTTAGTTACACCATAACCAATATTTTGTCTCATATTTTTGTCATAAAAAGTGGATTGTAGGATGAAATTGACAATGAACCTACCTAGTCTTAGATTTGGTTATTTTCCAACATGAGCAATTTACTTTAAATTGACGTTATCACTAGTCACATTAGTCAAAGCCTTTCATTTTACACTCAATTACAGGCAGCAAAGACGGCGGGAAGCAGAGGAGAAAAGATTAAGTGAGAAGAAGTTCGAAAGAAGATCTTGTAGGTTATGAAACTGTCATGCCCGCCAACATAAAAATGGATGGAATGGCTGTTACCCAATATATGCTTATTTATATCCCTGAGATAAATCATAAAATTTGTACATGGTGTCACTAAAAATTCATTTCTATGTTGATGGCACAAGTATAATTTCTTTTCTTGGAATTGGAATTGGCTACATTTGTAGTGCCCGCTTTAAATTTACGAATTGTTTCCTCTATTATGTTATGCTAAGTCGTCAAATTGTAAACAAATCACACTTATAGAGGAAAATAATTGTAGAAAATATTTTCCATGATTTGCACTTTTTGTGATATATATACCCCACACATCCAAATAAATCAAGCATGGGTGCAAAAATATTATATGTTTTTACTGAGCAAAAATGGCAGGCCAGAAGCTGGGAAAGAAAACGGGTTCTATCATTTTTTTTCCTTACTTAGAAGAACCTCAATTAATTGAATTTTTTTTCCAATTAACTGATTGAACTAAATTTTATTTACAAAATTAAGGGACTATTCAACCATTCAAATTATATTCCTCCAAATTAAGTGTAAAAGGAACAATATAAAGTAGAAAAAACATAATGTGTATGACACAATAACACCATAATACATAGAATTAAAGGACAATACATAGTTTACAATCATCCAAAAGATTGGGTACCAAAATATACTGTTGATGAGCAAATCCATGATCATGACAATGTTCTTGTATTTAGATAGGAGAATTTGAAGTCACAAACGTTACCACCACTTTCATCTCTGATAGCCCTGCAACCCATTGACAAACATTACATTTAAAAAGACGTTAAAATTGTTAAAAAACTAATAAAGTTAATAGAGTTACAAAACATAATTTACAAGGAGTACTTTGATGTTTCAAGTCTGTCCATGATTCGCAAGGAAATAAAGTCTAATCTTCTTGAGTGCTGCCATGACATCTTTTATATCGAACCTCTCATTAGGTGAATCTGCAGAGCAACTCAAAGCCAATTCCATGATAGATGATATACAACTTATCTTCAAAGTTACGTCACCATCCTCTGGTTTTAGCAAGTTTGCGTCAATAACTTGGACGAGTGAGTTAGGAAATGAAGTGCTTACCCAATGGTTTAGGCTCATATTTCCAAGAAATTGTTCATCACTGGGCTTAGTTCTTGTAAATATTTCCATCAACATAATACCATAACTGTAAACATCACATTTCTTGGACACTAATCCTTTTGATCCATACTCTGAAAACTGATCCAACATCACAAAGCAGCACATTAAGCAAAAACGTATTTCGTAAAGCTTAGCAGAAGAATTTATATATTTGAGCCAAGAAAAAATAAAATTAAAAAGATAGAGGGTCACCTGGTGCAATATATCCAATTGTGGATAAAGTCATGGTTTGTGCAATGTTTTTCCCTTCTCCCAATAACTTTGCTATGCCAAAGTCACTCAGACGTGAAACCATATCTTCATCTAGAAAGGACGTTGTTAGGCTTCAAATCACAGTGAACTATTGGTGTTGAATAACCATAATGAAGATAGTCCAAAGCACATGCCACATCTATCATTATGTCTATTCTTTGCAAAATATCTAAGAAATGATTATGTGAGTACAACCACTTCTCAAGACTCCCATTCGACATGTATTCAAGTACCAATGCCTTGAAATCAAGGTTAGAGCAACTACTAATGACTTTGCATATATTTCGGTGGCAAAGGTTGCGCAATACTTCACATTCTACGTCAAAACTCTTGAATGCTCCTTCAAATTGCAAATTGAATACTTTAATCGCAATGAATGTCCCATTCGCAAGTACCCTTTTGTAAACCGAACCAAAGCTACCCATGCCAAGCAAATTGCTTTCACTAAACACATCAGTTGCTTGTCGTAATTGGTAATATGAGATTCTTAAAGGGGCAATTAACTGTGACAAATCAATTTGAGATGGAACCTTACTTTTCCTTCGAAATCGTATCCACACAAATGCAAAGGTCAAGGCAACAAATATTGATGCCGTCACTAGGGAGATACATATAGCTAGAAGCACTCTTTTTTTTTCTATGTGATCCATGATGAATAGAGTTGTTATGACATAGTGGACTTGATATCGAGGAGCACCACACAATGGTTCATTAGACATGAAAGATTGACTGGTGAAGCTTTTGAAAGGACCTTTACTTGGAATTTCTCATCTTAAACTATTAAAAGATACATTGAAGTATCGAAGATGAAAGAGTGTCTCTAAAGACTTGGAAATCATTCCAGAAAGATTGTTATGGAACAAATCTAAGTTTTCTAAGCTCGCTGAGTATTTAAATGAATCAGGAATCCTTGTAATCTATTATTTGCCAAAGAAAGATTAACCAAATTTTGGAGCTCGCCAAAGATGTTAGAGATGTTCCCCGAAAATTGATTATGTGACAAATCTATTAGATGGCCACTGAAAGAATTTCTGGATGCATTGAACTCTAAAAGATCCTTTAGGTTCCCAAGATGTGTTGGTAATGTAGAGGCCAATGCATTGGAATTAAGATAAAGATATCTTAGAGAAGTAATATTTCCTAAGCATTCTGGCAATGGACCCAAAATTTGGTTTTGTTCCAAGTGTAAACTACCCAAGTTCTGTAATAGACATAGATCATCCGGAATGGATCCTTCAATCTTGTTTTCAACAAGATCTAATCTTTGAAGGCTCAACAAACCTCTTACTGCTACAAGAATTTTTCCGATCAATTCATTGTAACCTACATTTAATGTTGTAAGGCTACTCAAATTACCAATTTCACCGGGGAGGATGCCCCTAATTCCGATCATTTCTGCATAAAATTCTTCAAAAGGAGTCGAGAAATTTCCGATGGAAGGCGGAAGGTATCCATTTAGAGAATTATGTGATATATATATACGGTCCTGATTAAGTACATACCCCTTATCTTACTCACCCGTGCTCACCCCTTTTAGGCGACGGTTTCGGTCATACAACCGTCGTCTATACTTTTAGCGACGCTATATGTTGTCTGTCGCTAAAAGTATAGACGACGGTTGTATGACCGAAACCGTCGTCTAAGGGGGGGTAAGTATGGGTGAGTAAGATAAGGGGTATGCACTTGATTCTTGATATATATATATATATATATATATATATATATATTATTTTTATTTTTTTAAAAGGAGATACTTTATAGTTTATAGTTTGGAATGCAGGGAGTAGTTAATTTTTAGTGAATACAATCCCCCGGTGAAGAAATGTTCTTATCAATACAACTACTTCAAATGTATATAGTCCACATAAACTATAAGCAAGCCGACAAAGACTTCAAGGTCTCGATCATAAAGGCCTAATGTAGACTTTTGCCGTCTTGCGTGGTTTGGGTTGGTTTGTGAAATAATTTAAATCTTCCATTACACTTTTCTTTCAATCCATTTAATTAATATACCATACTTTTATAATTATGCATCAATTAATTTCTTATATTGAATAACTTAATTGTTCAAAAAATAAAAGTAAACAAACACTTTTCCACTATTTGATGAACATATAAATTTTTTATCAAAATTTTAGTGATCTAAAATTCTTTTAAATTTTCAATGGTGGAAATATTTTTAATTATTCTAATTTTTGGGAGGATGGATCTTAATATCATCGACTATCTATTAACTTATTTTGATCATTACTAACAAAATTATTAAAATTAAATAATTGGAGGGAAGGTATAATATATGGAGGGGGAGCCAAATCCAAACTAAGCTATTCGGAATTGGAGTTCTCCTCTTTTGGTGGATTTTTTTTTCTCGCAATTTTAGTTCTTTTAATAGTAAATATTGGTCTTCCAAATTACTTTAGTAAATATTCAAAAATTTATGTTTAAGCAAATCTTTTATATATATTGATGTGTTAAAAATATGTACTGCAAGTGCACAGTGTCGAATTGAAGAACTGGCAAGTACAAGTCGAACCCACAGATACTAGATTAATTTTAATATTTCCTTAATGTCTATTTTAGGCGAATTAGAAATAAAGATTGAGAATTAATTATCTAGAATATGAAAATAAATAATGAGTAAACAATCTAGGAATTTGAATCCACTAAATAATAAACATAATATATAATTCAATCTCTTCTATTTTTATAACTCAAATTATGATTTTGATCTCCCTTCCCATTAATTTAGTAATTTACAATTAATGTGGGCAAACATAGACTATGAAAATTTAAGGATTAACTATAACCCATCAAAACTTCTTTGAGCAAGCATGGATTATGAAAAACTCATATCTTAACATTAATCTATCAAAACCTCTTAATTAATTTAAAATCACATAAGAACTGTAAAACGAAGGTACTTTAATAACGAAACATGAAGACGAAATCAATTAAACATAAAAGCATAAATAATAGAAGAGATAAAAAAATATTATTACGAATAATTATTTAATTTCATCTTCATCCTAGATTAAAGAAATTAACTAGACATGAAAATAAATAAATTAACTAAAATAAAGAAGAAGTAGAAGATTGAAAATAAATAAGAAAACTCCATTTATTCACGATCCTCCAACAAGCGTATAATGAAACGTAATTTAATTTACTCCTACTCCTAACCTAAAGTAATATAATACCTAATACTTTTCTCTCTAAAACAAGAGACCTATTTATAGGAAAAATAACTTTGAACCCTAATTTATATTCATTGAACTTGGACACTTTTGTTCCCTTTCCATGTAGGTTTCAACTTTCTAATAGCAATAAACTTCTCTAAAAGATCTTTTAGATAAACTTTCCTTTCTCTTATTGGATTTGACTTGCACACCAAGATTGTTCCACCTCTTTCCTTCTCCTTGTAGGATTCTTCTTGGATATTCCTTACATGAATAAGAATATTAAATATCTCTTGATCACCAAGATTTTGACTTTATTGCAATAAATATTAAATCCTACAAAATAAAATAAAACATATTAATTTAATAAACCAATATAATTAAAAGGATAAAATTAGGGATAATAAAATATATGAATTACGTGTATATTAAATACCCCCATACCTAGCTTTTTCTCGTCCTCGAGTAAAATAAAAATAAGACAAAAATTACACTACCCCTTTTTCATAGGAAACACGATTGCACTTAACATGTGCAACAAGCCTTTAATCCCCAAGGTTACCCTAAGTGGACGAGTTGTGTCTCGTGAGGGTTTGTAGTGAATATACCCACAAAATTCAAAATATTTTTGGGTTCAACAAATTATGAAATTGAAAGAAAACTTTTAAATATTTATAGGCATTATACATAAGCAAGATTAAATTCAAAATTACACTTTTACCTTATCAAAAATACTCGATCTTTATTTTAGACACCATCATTCATTAAATCAATTCCATGTGATGCATGCATGTGTATATGATGTAACTCTTAGTAGATTATGAAATCAACCTTGTTTTACACTTGATGAAACCCCACAACAAAGAAGAAAAAGAGGATGATGATGATGAGCTTGAAATAACTGGTGTAGGTAGAGATGGATACAGAAGCTACCTGTACAACCAAATGTTCTCTTACCTACCCATGATGGCATACCATCAAGCTCAGATTATGAAATCATGGGACCACATGTTCTGGAGCTTCAAGGAATATCCAGCAATCACAGTTCTGGCTCATGAATTTCCAAGGGAAGTCATCTTTGCTAAGAAGTTGATTACAAATCATTCTTCATCAAATGCCAAATCTGAGGTATTGACTATCCCCACAAGCTTTAGAGTTAATCATCAACCATCATCTTCATTTAGTTATTTCTATGAATTCCCTAAATGGATGGAAGTAGTTCTCAACCCAGTAAATCAGTTTCCAGTTACAGAATTCCAAAATTCTGTGACTAAAGAACCAGAACAAGCCAACTTTGCTCAGCTACAACAAATCTCTTGTTCTACGATTCCAGGCTTTAGCCCTCCAGAAGAATCAAATATCGGAATCGTAGAGTCACCTATCCCAACCATCCAAACACAAGCCCCTTCATCCGACATCCCTTCCTCGTCCAGAAATGACTGCTTTAATCTTGAACTTGCTCTTTGGTCCCTAAAAGAACAATTCAACAATACACCACCCTCTTCCTCAAGAATTCCCCAGATGGATGAGATTCTCTCAGACTTGTCTACCAAGGCAGATCTATCAGCTATGTCTAAGAAAGTGATCAAGGAACTAGAAGAAAGTCTTGACGATCACTCTGAACTGATTCAGCTAAGACTGACATCCATGATCAATGCTGCAAACACCCTTCCACAATCTCTGAGCTCTGAATTGTCCAAAACACTAAAAGAGATCATCAGAGAAATGCTTCAAAGCATAAAGGACAGGGATGACATTCACTTCCAAGCAGCCAAAAGACATAGGGATGCAGTCTTAATCTTACAGCAAACTCAAGAATCTCAGAAACAAACAGATGTTACAAAGCATTCAAAATCTCCAGACTGCTGTCAAAGAGTTTCAACAATTCTATGTCAGCAGCGGCCAACAAACAGACAACATTCTATCCATTCTTCAACAAAGAGAAGCAAGGTCTGAAGTTCTCATTGAAGAAAATAGAGAAGACATTGCTCAGACCAAAAGTCAGCTGAACGAACTTGTCCAAGGAATTGCTCGTCTGTCAGATGACATTCGAACTCTTGATGCTGACATAAAGGGGGAGAAAAGAAGCAAGGGAGATCGGGAAGTAGATCGTGCAGACCAAGGGCACAAGGGGCGCGGATTCCAGACAACTAGAAATCCGCCTGCAAGGCATATCTCTCAGCAGACTCAACGCTCAGATCAGCAGGAAGTCTTAGTGGCTCAACCTTTGAGAAGTCAAGGGCCAACTTCTAGCTCACAAGGAGTAACCGCAACAGGTCTAAGAATGCCAATTGGAGATCCGTCATTTATGAACAGGCACGACCATAATCCAAGATTAAGTCCAAGTGAGCTCGAAGACTTGGCTAAAAGAGATGAAGCCAGCAGAAAAAGGAGAGCAGAAGAAAAGGCAAATCCTCCAAGGAGTAAGAAGCCAAGAAAATAGAGATAAGTTAAATTTTCACTTCTTATTGATGTATCTATTTCAAATGTAACATCTATCTTCATACATCAATAAATTCATGCTTATTCTCTAGAAATTTCAGCTGCTCACTGAAATACTAAGTCATGTTTATTCTTCTGCACTGCATATAATCAATAATCATAACAACAAATCTCCTTAGTTATGTCAACATCAAATAGGGGGAGATTGTTGGGAAAATGCATAGCATGATTTGATTTTTAATATACTTGTGATTATTGTAAGGTCCTTAAATTAAACTTATGTACAAGGACTTTGTAATGGAAAGATCAAGATTGTTAGGCTGATCTAAGCTTTCATCTTGGTATCATTCTGCTCTAGAATGTATAGATAAAAAGATCAAAACTGTTAGGTTGATCTTATGATGTAATAGATAGGCTCGTCTGATCTTCGAAGCACTGCACCAGAAGTCGTAGTCTGCCAGGAGAGTCAGAGTCAACTCGGGAGCTATCAAGGCAGAATAGGAGTATGCAAGATGGTGAGATCTCAGAGTTCGTAGACTTCCAGGGGAAACGAAGAAGGATCGTAGTGTATCGAGAAGAGCCTCCTCAGGATCGTAATGCACTGAGGAAGTCATGTTCTGAAATCGTAGAGACAGCCTGCCTATAAGCCGAACGACAATCTGCCGAAGCTAAGTATGAAATGCACTCTACGCTCAGAATCGTAGAGTCTAGCGATGCTGAAGTCAAAGACAAGGATCGTAGATCACACTCTGCGATCGTAGAGTCCACTGAACAAATGCAGAGATTGTAGTCGGACAAGATCAGATGAACACAAGCTCAAGTCAGCGATCGTAGAGTGGACTCAACGTTCACCCAGCTAACTCTACGATCGTAGCAGAGTCAACGATCGTAGTGTGCTCTCGGGATCGCAGAGTCAACAACACGAGCAAGTAAAGATCATAGTATGCTTTCGGGATCGTAGAGTCAACAACCCGATTTAAATCATAAAGCACAACAATCCAAATCGTAGAGCAACATATGTCATGTCAGAAAACGCTAAGGCCTCATGAATTGTCAATTCAACAAATACGAGGAATGGATCCTAAATGCTACAGTGCCCATCAGTCCCAGAATAAATGAAATATCCTTAGGATGCAACAAAGAAGCGTATTGAAGAAACTAAGGATAGTACTACGAATGAAAAGGGACAAAACACCTTTTCAGGTGGTAGGTGAAAAAGCAGCCTGCAGTGTCAGTGGTCCAGAATGCAGAATTCAGAAGATGTACAGATATGTCTCCATCACAGTACAGAGAATTCAGGTGCATTTAATGCCACAATGGATGGATCCAACGGATAGTTTTCAACATCACATATATATACAGATCAGACAGATGAAAGACAAAATAAGCACGTGCAAGCATAAACATTCAACGTGAAGAACTCTCTAAGGCTCAACTCTACGATCTGAGATATTAAAAAGCTTGCTCAGCTACTCAGCTACTACAAACCAGAGCTTACACATCAAACTGAGTAGCAACCTTCAGAACGCAACAACAGCAATCATCAATCAACTGAAGAAGTATATCAAGTCTGCTGGACTTGAAGAGTTCGTA
Source organism: Panax japonicus (assembly GCA_020205505.1). Lineage (NCBI taxonomy): Eukaryota > Viridiplantae > Streptophyta > Magnoliopsida > Apiales > Araliaceae > Panax > Panax japonicus. The sequence continues at coordinate 29,129,270 of CM035097.1, read as the reverse complement.
GTGAACTGTAAGAAAGCCAAGTCTGTTGGACTTGAAGAGTTCAAAAGTGAACTGGAAAAGTTCCTAGACTGTTGGTCTAGAAGGAATCTGTGTGATTCAGAAGATTGTAAAAGACATCCTTAGTGGATATCCTACTCGTTGAGTAGAAGAGTGGACTAGGAGCTTTGAGTGCTCCGAACCACTTAAAAACAACTGTGTCATTTACATTCATACTATAACTGCTATATCTTCCATAACTGCCTTAACTGCTCATAACTACATTGCTTGATAAAAAGAGATTAAAACAAACACTAATTCCGCAAAGTCTTAATAATTATCTTAGATCAAGCTACAAAGAAAAGATTATAAATTATCTATTCAACCCCCCCTTCTAGATAACTTGTGCCTACTAAGATCTAACAATTGGTATCAGAGCAGGTTCTATTTTTACAGCTTACACGCTTTAGTAGATCCAATGGCACTCGTACCAAGCGAATCCAGGACCGGGGGAGGCAGCAAGCCACCAATGTGTAACAAGGATAAATTTGCGAACTGGAAAGTCAGGATGCAAGCTTACATGGACTCAATAGATGAAGATCTATTTGAGACTGTTCTTAATGGGCCCTATATACCAACAAAGCTTGCACCAACCATTGACGATCCAAACAGAGTACAAATAAAAGTAAAAGAAGAATGGACAGACACAGAGAAAAGAGCTGTCCAACTTGACAAAAAGGCGAAGAACATCCTGTTCCAATCTTTAGAGGACGATCTGTTTGAAAACGTTGTAAACAGCAAAACAGCTAAGGAGGTTTGGGAAGCACTGCTGATCATGCACGAATGAACTGAAGAAGTTAGAGAGAACAAACAGTCTCTTCTAACACAGCAGTACGAAATGTTTGCTCATGTGCAAGGCGAAAATGTAACTGCCACTTATGAAAGATTCAACATTCTGCTCAACTCTCTACGAGCATATGGAAAGATATATCCCAACAAAGATCTGACCATAAAGTTCATGAGAGCTCTACCAAGCAAGTGGGATGCAAAGACCACTGCGATAAGAGAGTTAAAGAATCTTAATGAGATGACAGTTCAACAACTGTATGGCAATCTCCTGACATACGAGCTAGAGCTAACTCAACGTGCTGAAACCCTTTCAGAAGGAAGAAGAAAAGACAAAGGTGTTGCTCTCAAAGCAAATGAAGGTGCATCAAAAGCCATCACTGAGATTGACTATGATGATGATGAAGACGATGATGATGACCTTGCTATGCTGGTAAAGAGACTAAGAAGATTCATGCGACAAGGAAGAATCGGCAAGCCAAGGAAAGTCAGCAACTACGTCAGCCAGGAACAAATAAATGATCTATGCTACAACTGCAAGAAACCTGGTCATTTTATTGCCAACTTCAACAAACCTATCAAAGAAGAGCTAAAGAAGAAATCCAAGGCAAAGAAAGAATACAAAGGAACCAAGGGGACTCAGAAGAGAGACAAAGGCTTGGTTGCCGGAGGATCATGGAGTGATTCAGATAACGACTCAAATGCAGAATCCGGAGATGAGGAAGAACCACATATGGCCAGTCTGTGCTTAATGGCCAAACATGCAAAGGACAAACAAAGCCTAAGTATACATGATGTAAGTATCGATGAGGTATTTGATTTTAATTCTCCTGATGTAGATATAAGTGACTTAAGAACTGCTTTGCATGGCATAACCACTGATCTACATCAATACATGAAGTGGTTCAGAGTCTTGTCTAAAGATCATTCTCTTCTTCAAGAGGAGAAGAAGAAAGTTCAAGAAGAGCTTGAAACAGCCCTTTTAAGTACTAATCTTCTCTCCAAGCTTGAAGTTGAGAATGAAACTTTGAAACAGACACACACACATCATGCTCAAAGAGAGTCTATGCTAACCTCTAAAATTGAGGATCTAGAGAAGACTATTTCTGCATGGAACAGATCCACATCGTCCATGGATTGCCTGCTCTCTAGTCAGAAAAGCGCATTCGACAGAACGGGCTTAGGCTTTGGGGGATCCACCTCAGAGCTAAGTATGGAAAAGACAATGGAAACTAGCACCAGTAATGTCTCAAGTTTTGGTAGAGATATTGCTTGTGTAAAATCCTCACAGTTGGAAGAACTAGTTCAACCTTGTTCCACTGTCTCTAGTTATACTCAGAGAAGTAAAGGATCTCACGCTGGTCTGGGTTTCATCAAGGAAAAGAGTAACCCAACCTCCACTTACCAACCTCGAAGAATTGTAGAGTCAAACAAAATCAACTCTACGAATCAACTGGGAAGGTACAGCAGAGGTAAGGCACACTCATCACTATCTATGAAATCTAAGGACACGTGGAAAAAAGAGAGTCAGTTTAACAGAAGGTTTACTAAGGAACCATACAAGTCCAAGTGGAAGATGAATCACCACACACACACAGGCATGCATTATAATAGATGCTTCATTTGCAATAGATACGGTCATAAGGCCACAAAGTGTTATTATAATTCCATGCATGTGAGACCCAAGATTAGACAAATTTGGGTCCCCAAAGGCACTAACAAAGTAGGACCCATGCAAATATGGGTACCAAAATGAAGGTTCAAATGTTGTGACAGAAAAAGAGCTCCACGTCCTCAACATGGTATCTGGACAGTGGTTGCTCAAGACATATGACAGGGAACAAAGCTCTACTATCCAACTATGTAGAAAAGGAGGGTCCCTCAGTCATCTTTGGAGATAATGGTACTGGCAAGACAAGAGGCTATGGCTCAGCCGGAAATGGTGTGATATCATTCAGTAAAGTGGCCTATGTGGAAGGTCTGCAGCACAACCTTCTAAGCATTAGTCAACTCTGCGACAAGGGACATCAAGTAACATTCATCAATAATCAATGTCAAGTCAGAGATCTGAAGACATCTGCAGTAAAGCTAACCGGAACAAGAGAAGGAAATGTCTACACAGTAAATCTTGGACAACTAAGCTCAGACGAAATAATATGTTTTCTAGCTAAAGCCTCTGAAGAGGTGAGCTGGCTATGGCATCGAAGATTATCCCATCTCAACTTTAAAAGCATGTCCAAACTGGCATCAAAAGGTCTCGTGGTTGGCCTTCCTAAGTTCAACTTTGTGAAGGAAAGGCTATGTAATGCTTGTCAATTTGGAAAACAAACCAGAAGCTCATTCAAAGGCAAGACTGATAACTCCATTGACAAGCCCCTGCAGTTGCTTCACATGGATCTTTTTGGACCTATACCAACAACCAGTCTCGGAGGAAAAAGATACTCTCTAGTCATAGTCGACGACTACACTCGATTCACATGGGTATTCTTCCTGACTTCAAAGGATGAGACAAGCTCCATATTAATCAAGATGTTCAGAATGGTGATGAACGAGAAAGGAGAGAAAACCAAGGCTATAAGAAGTGATCATGGTAGAGAATTCGATTTTTCAGAAATGGATCAGTTCTGCACAGACAATGGCATCAATCATAACTTCTCAGCTCCACGAACTCCTCAACAAAATGGAGTCGCTGAAAGAAAGAACAGAACCCTGATAGAGGCTGGGAGAACTTTGCTAGCAGCAGCCCGTCTGCCTGAATACTTTTGGGCAGAAGCAGTCAACACTGCATGCTACACTCAGAACAGATCACTAATCCACTCTACGATCAAGAAGACGCCCTACGAACTATGGAAAGGAAGAAAGCCAAATGTCAGCTACTTCCATGTCTTTGGATGTGCATGCTATATTCTCAACAATGGAAAACAATACCTGACAAAATTTCAACCAAAATCAGATGAAGGAATTTTCCTTGGATATGCCACGGACAGCAAGGCATACAGAGTGTTCAACAAAAAGAAGCTGAATGTCTAAGTCTCAATACACGTCATTTTTGATGAAACTGACTTAGACAAAGCAGTACCTCAAGACACTACGACCAATGATGTGAACACTACGACTGAAGTTGTCGAGGCCAACACTACGAGTGAAGTACCAGACAGAGAAGTCGTAGAGCATGATAATGAAATCATAGAGAGGACCATCCAAGATAATGAATCTCCACTACAAGAAGAAGAAATAGACCTTGAAGACTTAAGACAGGAAGGTATCAGGACAGATGTTCCAACTGGCAGCAGATGGGCAAGAGATCACACTCAGGATCTAATCATTGGAGATCCGAATGCTAGAATCAAAACAAGATCTGCTACTCAGAATGAATATTTCTATCTAAGCTTCCTGTCACAAATTGAGCCAAAGAAAATAGAGGATGCAATGGAAGACTCCACTTGGATAGAAGCTATGCAAGAAGAACTCAACCAGTTTGAACGAAGCAAAGTGTGGAGATTAGTGCCAAGACCAAATGATCATCCAGTGATAGGAACTAAGTGGGTCTTCAGAAACAAAATGGATGAAGATGGAGTCATTACCAGGAACAAGGCAAGATTAGTAGCAAAGGGCTATTCTCAAGAAGAAGGTATCGACTATGATGAGACTTTTGCATCCGTTGCAAGACTAGAAGCCATCAGAATCTTTCTTGCCTTTGCTGCCCACATGAAGTTCAAAGTCTTCCAGATGGATGTCAAGAGTGCATTTCTAAACGAAGAGCTTCAAGAAGAAGTCTATGTCGAACAACCTCCAGGTTTTATCAATCCATCCCTTTCCAATTATGTCTATAGATTAGATAAAGCCTTATATGGTCTTAAACAAGCACCTAGAGCATGGTATGAAACTCTAACTAACTTCTTAATAGAAAATGGGTTCACTAGAGGCAGGGTAGATACCACATTATTCCTTAGAAAGCACAAAGACAAAGTCTTACTAGTTCAAATATATGTTGATGACATCATTTTTGGTTCTACTGACGAAAAATTATGCAAAAGATTCTCTAAGCTAATGCAGAGCAAGTTTGAAATGAGCATGATGGGTGAACTGAATTTCTTCCTTGGATTACAAGTGAAGCAAACTAATGAAGGGATATTTATAAATCAAGCCAAATACATCAAAGATTTGTTAAAGAAATATGGCATGGAATCAGCTTCCCCCATGAAAACTCCAATTGCTCCTGCAACTAAGCTTGACAAAGATGAGAATGGTAAAGGTATTGATATAACTCAATACAGAGGTATGATAGGTTCTCTTTTGTACCTAACTGCTAGTAGACCAGACATAATGTTCGCAACATGCATATGTGCTAGATTTCAGGCTAACCCTAAAGAGTCTCATTTATCTGCTGTAAAAAAAATCTTCAGGTATCTCAAAGGCACACCTTACTTGGGGCTTTGGTATCCCAAGGAATCCTCATTTGAACTAACAGGATACACAGATGCTGATTTTGCAGGATGTAAGATAGATAGAAAGAGTACCAGTGGCACCTGTCAGTTGCTAGGAAATAGGCTTGTGTCCTGGTTCAGCAAAAAGCAAAACTCAGTGTCCACTTCGACTGCAGAAGCTGAATATATTGCTGCTGGCAGCTGCTGTGCTCAAATTCTATGGATGAAAAACCAGCTAGCTGACTATGGGTTTGATTTCAAATCGATACCCATACACTGTGATAACACAAGTGCCATAGCAATAACTCATAATCCTATTATGCATTCTAGGACCAAGCATATTGAAATAAGGTATCACTTTATTAGGGATCATGTGCAAAATGGAACTATATCACTACAATATATTCCTACTGAAAATCAACTTGCAGATGTTTTTACTAAACCACTAGATGAATCCAGATTCAATAAGTTATTAAGTGAACTAGGGATGCTTAATCTTCAACCATGAAATATATGCTCTAGACTGTACTAACCATAACAGGTACAAAGGCTAAACTCAACATCATAGACATAATCAAGGGAAGTCCACGACCTTAGAGTAGAAAGGACAGACTCTACGAATGATGATCAGACTCAACAACTGTCAAGCGGACTCGACGATCGTAAAACAGACTCGACGATCGTAGACCGTACAGTAAAAAGGACAGATTACGGATGGTAGACAGACTCAACGACCAGAAGACTACCTCGACGATCGTAGTCATTCTAAGGACATTTCAGCACTAAAGACTCAAAGGGAAAATCAGTACATTCAATCAAATCCAAGACGTAGAGCCAAGCAAAAAGCGACACCTGTCCCACTAAGTCAAAAAGAGAGAGGGAAGCTACAAGAACTAATTGGAACCGTATTTTTTTTTAAAATCTGAAGTTCAAAAGATAATCTCTCTCTCTCAAAGCAAAACCCTAACTCAAGAAAAAGCTCAATCGCATTCCACTTCTCTACCACAGAATCATGGCTGTTTCAAATGTAATCTCAGGCTACAGACTCTGCTTCGATGAGTTCAAGGATGCTCCTCCAAAGTTTCACAAAACATTAGCACTACTAAAGAAGGCAGGTCTCGAAGAAGCGCTGAGTACCGACACCCTCATCTATCCCGAGTTAGTGACAGAGTTCTACAAAAATGGAGTGTACGAACTCAACACCATCACTACACGGGTAAGAGGAGTTGAAATGATGCTAAGGGAAGAAGACTTCAATCTGGCCCTTGGCTTCAAGGATACAGGGCACTCACCTCTCGACAGCATAAGATTTGAAGAGGGATTGAAGAAAATGCATCACAAAAAGAACTCCTCTGTAAAAGGCTATAAAAAGAAGGAATTCCCTCAAAGGTATGAATTTCTAGCTGACATTGTTGGGAAATGTATCTGCTGTAAGAGTTCAGGTCATGACTCTGTTAATGAAGTTCAACTCAAACTCATGACTGCAATAACTCTTGGAATTCAACTAAATTATGGAGCCATACTACTGGAGTGGATTGGCAAGTGGATTGTAGGCTCGAAGAAGTCAAAAAGTCCTCAGAAGATGTTGTATGGAAGATTTATTAGCATCATTCTGCAATCTGGTGTGGGTGATAAAATTGGGGATGATGAAGGAGAAGCCATCAACCCAAACCGAAGAATGACACAGCAGTTGTTTAAAAATTGGGAAAGAAACCCGGCTGAATATACAAGAATGATGACAGAGTCAAGTGGGAGAACTGGGGAGCAAGGGGAAGCAGGAATTGCTATTGTTAATGAGGCTGGAGAAGAAGAAGAAGCAGATAAAGGAGAACCCTCTGGTCTTGTCAGAAAAAGCAAGGGCAAGAGAAAGCTGAGGGGAACACAAGTCGAAGAGCCTCAGGGATCTGCAACTAACATGCCTATAGAGTCCTCTGACATAGAAACTCTAAAGAGGCTGAGGAACATACAACAGCAAGAAGAGGCTGAAGAGGATCAAACCACCATTTCACAACTCTTAAAGAAGAATAAGGCTGGTCATGAGTCCAAAAGACCAACAGTGTCTTCAATCGTAGAGACTCTGCTGTTCTCTGAAACCAGGCCAAGTGTGGCAGAAATGGAGGAAACTGCTTCAAGGACAGTGGCCAGTCAATGTGGTAGGACAACCAAAGAAAACACTGGCAAAACAAAGAGAAGGCTGGTCAAGAAGTATATTCTTGAAAATGAAAAGGTTCTGAAGAAGGAAGCCAAGAGCATGGCTGTAAAAGTAGAACTGCCCCAAGCAACCGAAGAGAAGAATGTACCAGCTGAGGGGGAGAAGGCTACTGCTCAAGAAGAAGTTCCAGCTGAGGGGGAGTTTCTAAAAGAAGGTGATCATATTGAGGGGGAGCCTCACAATATCCTAATGACTGAAGAAGAAGTCCTTGCTCAAGATAAAGATGAACCTTTGCCAAAGGTCATTGAGTTAATGGACTCATCAGAAGACAACAAAGAAGAAAAAGAGGATGATGATGATGAGCTTGAAATAACTGGTGTAGGTAGAGATGGATACAGAAGCTACCTGTACAACCAAATGTTCTCTTACCTACCCATGATGGCATACCATCAAGCTCAGATTATGAAATCATGGGACCACATGTTCTGGAGCTTCAAGGAATATCCAGCAATCACAGTTCTGGCTCATGGATTTCCAAGGGAAGTCATCTTTGCTAAGAAGTTGATTACAAATCATTCTTCATCAAATGCCAAATCTGAGGTATTGACTATCCCCACAAGCTTTAGAGTTAATCATCAACCATCATCTTCATTTAGTTATTTCTATGAATTCCCTAAATGGATGGAAGTAGTTCTCAACCCAGTAAATCAGTTTTCAGTTACAGAATTCCAAAATTCTTTGACTAAAGAACCAGAACAAGCCAACTTTGCTCAGCTACAACAAATCTCTTGTTCTACGATTCCAGGCTTTAGCCCTCCAGAAGAATCAAATATCGGAATCGTAGAGTCACCTATCCCAACCATCCAAACACAAGCCCCTTCATCCGACATCCCTTCCTCGTCCAGAAATGACTGCTTTAATCTTGAACTTGCTCTTTGGTCCCTAAAAGAACAATTCAACAATACACCACCATCTTCCTCAAGAATTCCTCAGATGGATGAGATTCTCTCAGACTTGTCTACCAAGGCAGATCTATCAGCTATGTCTAAGAAAGTGATCAAGGAACTAGAAGAAAGTCTTGACGATCACTCTGAACTGATTCAGCTAAGACTGACATCCATGATCAATGCTGCAAACACCCTTCCACAATCTCTGAGCTCTGAATTGTCCAAAACACTAAAAGAGATCATCAGAGAAATGCTTCAAAGCATAAAGGACAGGGATGACATTCACTTCCAAGCAGCCAAAAGACATAGGGATGCAGTCTTAATCTTACAGCAAACTCAAGAATCTCAGAACAAACAGATGTTACAAAGCATTCAAAATCTCCAGACTGCTGTCAAAGAGTTTCAACAATTCTATGTCAGCAGCGGCCAACAAACAGACAACATTCTATCCATTCTTCAACAAAGAGAAGCAAGGTCTGAAGTTCTCATTGAAGAAAATAGAGAAGACATTGCTCAGACCAAAAGTCAGCTGAACGAACTTGTCCAAGGAATTGCTCGTCTGTCAGATGACATTCGAACTCTTGATGCTGACATAAAGGGGGAGAAAAGAAGCAAGGGAGATCGGGAAGTAGATCGTGCAGACCAAGGGCACAAGGGGCGCGGATTCCAGACAACTAGAAATCCGCCTGCAAGGCATATCTCTCAGCAGACTCAACGCTCAGATCAGCAGGAAGTCTTAGTGGCTCAACCTTTGAGAAGTCAAGGGCCAACTTCTAGCTCACAAGGAGTAACCGCAACAGGTCTAAGAATGCCAATTGGAGATCCGTCATTTATGAACAGGCACGACCACAATCCAAGATTAAGTCCAAGTGAGCTCGAAGACTTGGCTAAAAGAGATGAAGCCAGCAGAAAAAGGAGAGCAGAAGAAAACGCAAATCCTCCAAGGAGTAAGAAGCCAAGAAAATAGAGATAAGTTAAATTTTCACTTCTTATTGATGTATCTATTTCAAATGTAACATCTATCTTCATACATCAATAAATTCATGCTTATTCTCTAGAAATTTCAGCTGCTCACTGAAATACTAAGTCATGTTTATTCTTCTGCACTGCATATAATCAATAATCATAACAACAAATCTCCTTAGTTATGTCAACATCAAATAGGGGGAGATTGTTGGGAAAATGCATAGCATGATTTGATGTTTTAATATACTTGTAATTATTGTAAGGTCCTTAAATTAAACTTATGTACAAGGACTTTGTAATGGAAAGATCAAGATTGTTAGGCTGATCTAAGCTTTCATCTTGGTATCATTCTGCTCTAGAATGTATAGATAAAAAGATCAAAACTGTTAGGTTGATCTTATGATGTAATAGATAGGCTCGTCTGATCTTCGAAGCACTGCACCAGAAGTCGTAGTCTGCCAGGAGAGTCAGAGTCAACTCGGGAGCTATCAAGGCAGAATAGGAGTATGCAAGATGGTGAGATCTCAGAGTTCGTAGACTTCCAGGGGAAACGAAGAAGGATCGTAGTGTATCGAGAAGAGCCTCCTCAGGATCGTAATGTACTGAGGAAGTCATGTTCTGAAATCGTAGAGACAGTCTGCCTATAAGCCAAACGACAATCTGCCGAAGCTAAGTATGAAATGCACTCTACGCTCAGAATCGTAGAGTCTAGCGATGCTGAAGTTAAAGACAAGGATCGTAGATCACACTCTGCGATCGTAGAGTCCACTGAACATATGCAGAGATCGTAGTCGGACATGATCAGATGAACACAAGCTCAAGTCAGCGATCGTAGAGTGGACTCAACGTTCACCCAGCTAACTCTACGATCGTAGCAGAGTCAACGATCGTAGTGTGCTCTCGGGATCGCAGAGTCAACAACACGAGCAAGTAAAGATCATAGTATACTCTCGGGATCGTAGAGTCAACAACCCGATTTAAATCATAAAGCACAACAATCCAAATCGTAGAGCAACATCTGTCATGTCAGAAAACGCTAAGGCCTCATGAATTGTCAATTCAACAAATACGAGGAATGGATCCTAAATGCTACAGTGCCCATCAGTCCCAGAATAAATGAAATATCCTTAGGATGCAACAAAGAAGCGTATTGAAGAAACTAAGGATAGTACTACGAATGAAAAGGGACAAAACACCTTTTCAGGTGGTAGGTGAAAAAGCAGCCTGCAGTGTCAGTGGTCCAGAATGCAGAATTCAGAAGATGTACAGATATGTCTCCATCACAGTACAGAGAATTCAGGTGCATTTAATGCCACAACGGATGGATCCAACGGATAGTTTTCAACATCACATATATATACAGATCAGACAGATGAAAGACAAAATAAGCAAGCATAAACATTCAACGTGAAGAACTCTCTAAGGCTCAACTCTACGATCTGAGATATTAAAAAGCTTGCTCAGCTACTCAGCTACTACAAACCAGAGCTTACACAGCAAACTGAGTAGCAACCTTCAGAACGCAACAACAGCAATCATCAATCAACTGAAGAAGTATATCAAGTCTGCTGGACTTGAAGAGTTCGCAGTGAACTGTAAGAAAGCCAAGTCTGTTGGACTTGAAGAGTTCAAAAGTGAACTGGAAAAGTTCCTAGACTGTTGGTCTAGAAGGAATCTGTGTGATTCAGAAGATTGTAAAAGACATCCTTAGTGGATATCCTACTCGTTGAGTAGAAGAGTGGACTAGGAGCTTTGAGTGCTCCGAACCACTTAAAAACAACTGTGTCATTTACATTCATACTATAACTGCTATATCTGCCATAACTGCCTTAACTGCTCATAACTACATTGCTTGATAAAAAGAGATTAAAACAAACACTAATTCCGCAAAGTCTTAATAATTATCTTAGATCAAGCTACAAAGAAAAGATTATAAATTATCTATTCAACCCCCCCTTCTAGATAACTTGTGCCTACTAAGATCTAACAAATTTTATTTGCATAATTTATAAATATTCATTAAATACTTTTGTGAATTGTGATTTTATTTTTGTTCAGTTTACAGGAATGGCTGAATATCATGATATTCATGTTCACTATGGGAAAACAGTGACTGTGATTTTAAATATTGATGGAGATGTATACTGCAATATGGATATGCTCAGCGAGGTTTCTGAATTGTCATTGAGTCAAGTACCAACTGCAATGGGGTTTAGAAATCAAACTATTTTATTTTATGCCTGGAACACAAGTCGAGATGCCATTAAACAATGATGAGAACATGTTACTTATGTTTGAAATATATAAGGGGATTAAAATTGTTGATATCTATATACAAGTAATTGATCCATTTGAGGAGTGGAATGATAATCAGATTTTTAATGGGGTTGATTATAGTGTTGGTAAAGATGGAGTTGGATCAAAAAATGTAAATGAGGTTGATGAGAGTATTTACAATGATGGAAAGATACAAGATAATATAAAGAGGGTTGATGAGGCGACTAACAACCATCGATTATGGGCTGAAACAGTACATAAGTCTGAAACTACTGAAAAACATCACAATGAGGTTGTAGCTAAGAGTTACACAAATAGAAAAGGCAAACAAATAATTGTAGAGGGTGGTTATGAGGATGATGGTGTTTATGGTTTGTCTTCCGAGGATGAGGATTTTTAATGTGATAATGAAGAACATGCTAGTGATTTTGAAATAGACAATGATGAATTTGTGGATGAAAAACTTGTAAATGAAGTGATGACTAATAATGATGGCCTATCAGATTACTCATCAAGTGATGAATGCAATAGAGTGTATTATGATGATGAAGATGATGATGATCAATTTGTTGAAGACGGTCAAGCTATAGAGGGACAAGTTGATTGTGGACAATTTGGTAAGGTGTTTGACCACTATAGATATGGAAATGAATTTGTAGATGTTAGGAAAGAGAAGATCAATCTACGTGAAGGCCTTTTGTTTTCAAATGTACACAGTTTTAGACAGGTTTTAAGAGATTATAAAATTCAAGAGGGTTTCAAGATTGAGAGGATTAAAATGAGAAAAAAAGAGTTACGTGTAAATGTGCTGCAGTTGGTTGTCCATGGTGAATACATGCATCCCCTCTTCCTGATAAGATGACTTATAAAATCAAGACATATTGTGGCACACACACTTGTTTTGTTGTTTCCACTAACACTAAAGTAACATCGTTTTGGATTGCAAACAAATTAGGTGATACATTGAGGGACAATCCTGACATGAAGATAAATGAAATTCAGACTAAAGTGCATAAGAAATAACAGATTGAGTGCAATAAAATGCAGTTATACATGGCCAAAAAAAGGCACTTGCTGAACTTGATGGTTGTCATGTAGAGTCTTATAAAAGTTTGAGGCAGTATGGTCAACAAATTTTAAGTACAAATCATGGAAGTATAGTGGATATTAACACTGATAGGTTATCAATTGATGTGAATCCTAGATTTAAGAGAATGTTTATAGCATATGAGGCATTGACTTCTGGATTCAAAAATGCATGTAGACCTTTTATAGGTGTTGATGGATGCCACCTAAAAGGGCCTTATGGTGGTGTTTTGTTGGCTGCAGTAGCTCTAGATGGGAATAATGGACTCTTTCCAGTGGCAATTGTTGTGGTGGAAACTGAGTGCAAACAAAGCTGGAAGTTCGTTTTAGTAATTTAAGGACAACACTTGGTGCAGATGATGATGGCATGATGAAATTAACATTCATTTCAGACAAGCAGAAGGTATTATTGAAAATTCTGCTTCTTTATAACGAAGAAAGTAATTATTAAGTATTTAATTGTTGTATAATTAGTTTATGCTCAATATTGAAAAATTGATGATAATTTTTGTTTATATTCTTTCAGGGTCTTAAATATGCAATTAATTAAGATTTTCCGCATGCACTTCATAGGACTTGTGCTATGCATTTGTTTTATAATTTTAGAAAAAAGTATTCAGCCTTGATGTTAAAAAATCACTTTTGGAGGGCAGTTAAAGCTTATAATGAACATGACTTCAACCTAGCAATGGAGGATATTAAGAAAGAGTCTCAATCTGCATACAATTATTTGATGAAAGAGCCTCTTGAAACATGGACAAGATATGGCTTTGATGAGAGAAGTAAAAGTAATCATGTCACAAGTAATTTTTGTGAGTCCTTTAACCATTGGGTTGATGCTATGAGGGGTAGACCCATTTTGAAAATGCTTGAAGGGATTAGATGTAAGTTGATGCAAAGAATTCAAATGAGGTATGAAAATGGGTGTGATTGGGATGGATATGTTACTCCGAATATTAGAAAGAAATTAAACTTCAATCTTAGTAAAGCTAGAATTTGCAAAGTTGTGACGCCCCCAAAATAGGTATATATCACCTATTCTGAGTCGTCAAATACATGGTATAGAATATAAATACAACTTAATTATACAACTGTCGTGTAAAGTACGACAAAACATAAGTTGTGAGTTTTAATACAAATATTGTCGTCTAGACAATATTCAAACTCAAATTCAATATTATTACATTTATTTTCCACTATTTCACTGAATAGTGAGGACTACTAATGCTATCATCTGGTCCGTCACTCCATTCCCCGACTAGTCCCTGCTACGTTCTCATTTCCTGAAGAGAACAATAAAAGTAAAAGGGTGAGCTCAACTAGCCCAGTAAGAAATATTATAACTAAGATAATGCAGAATATATTATCGTTAGCCTTCAACAGTGTTAAACTAATACAATATAACAACCATCAAGTTTAACTGCAGCGGAATAAGCAATTCATTAAAAGAGTAAAGTAGAGAATAGAATCTACTATCTTTTATGATTTAGAAGGTTTTTTATCACTTTTATCGTTGAGACTCAGCTTAATAAATAATCCACATCATCGAATCACCCCTGCACTACGGCCAAGGATATTCTTTAGTTTCAGGACCACAATTATCCATGCACTACGGGCCAAAAATATTTGTGTATTCAATAATGGTCATGATCATACCAACAACTGTCCATCAGTGCACTACGGGCCAATGAGGACTTTTACCATATCATTTGTAATATTACGGTCATGATTACACCGAATAATCCCTGGTCATAATCATACCAAGTCCATCTATGCATTATAGGCCACAGATGACTTTCAACAAAATATAAACACGATGATGATGAAAATGATATAAGAATTTAATAAAAAAAAGTTCAAGAATTATTTTATCCAGGAACTAATAACGTCCAAATTGTCAACATGATACTGCTTTGTAGAGTAAAATTCAAGAATGCTCGGAAGAATATTTCCATGAAAAGATACTGGATGAAGCGCAAATATCAAGGATATTCCCCTAATTTCATGGAGTATAGAAGTTAAAACTTTAACCAACTGAGTATAATAAGGAATGGAATAACAAAAGAAATCACCAGGCATGCGATAGACCGCACAGGCAGGTTATTCCAACAGAATAATAAATAACGGAATCAGGTCCGGCGTAAAACGCACAGACAGGATATTTCAATAGAATAATAAAGACGGAATCAGGTCGGGCGTATAACGCACAGACAGGATATTCCAATAGAATAATAAAGACGGAATCAGGTTCAGCATAAAACGCACAGACATGATATTCCAAAATAATAATAAAGACGGAACCAGGTCCGGCGTAGAACGTACAGACATGAAGTTCCAACAGAATGATAAAGAATGGAACAACAGAAGAATTTCACCAAGTATAGGGTAGCCCGCGTATACAGGTTATTCCAACAGAATAATAAAGAATGGAATAACAGAAGTTCTTTTCATAGATAAGAAAGAAATAATACTCCCTACCTTTAGAAAAACTGGATACTGGAATAGTGAGGTAGCAGACTTCTCTTCTTCTTTCTATAATTTCTCTCTATAATAATCGCTTTAAAGCTTTTGTGAATTGGTGAGAAAAGAAGGAAGAATGAGCTTCTATTTATAGAAAAATATAGTTTCGATAATTGCACGTTTTGGGGCTCAAAAAATTTCAGTACAATACCTCCAACTTTTCCTTTATTTTTAATTTAGTCATGGAAGTATTATCAAACTTGTACCACCTCCCCTAATAGTAAATAATGTGATTCAATAGTAAATTATGTGAATCAATAGTTCTAGACATGTGAAAATACGAATTAAAGTATAGTACCTCCATCTATACCTCCATTTTTAACTTAGTCATGCAAGTATTATCAATCTTGCACCAACTCCCCTAATAGTAACAAGAATGTGAAGCAATAGTATACACATGTGAATAAATAGTTATAATCATGTGAAATAATAGCAATCAATTGCTCATTTATCCGGTTAAATACCCGATTGATCAATATAACCTCCAGACATCAATTATTATCGAAATAATTGTCGATTTTCACTAACACAAATAATTCCAACACAATGAAACCATTTTTATCAAAAATATAAATTTTAAAATTTTGAAGTTTGATTTTTCCCAAAAAATTCAACTGTTGACTTTTTGACCAAATAGTGAATTTCGAAAAATTTTGTGTGTATAGACTATTTTTACTAATTTCATCGTTCCGGACTCAAATATCACGTCCGCGTCTCCAAATTCAACTCCGAACACAACTTCAATTTTAATAACATTCATCATTAATATTATAACTCACAATATTTATCAACCAGGTCGTTCCCAGGAAAGAGGAGGCTTTCCAATAAGGATTTCTCCCTATTGGCGCGCAATTAGGTGACCAAACCTCTCATTGACAATACTTCTAGACATTGTAAATATTTCACTTTAATAATATGAATAACTTTGTCGTCTCAATTATTGATTTAATAAAATAACATATTATGCAGATGATACTATGACAATAATCGAATCAATAATATGAGAGATATGATGCAGCAATTACTGTAGCAATAATTGAGTATAACTGAGTGACTTCTCACGTAAGCATCAATAATCAATACCGTGTGCTACTATGCAACCACGCGTATTATTGTACTTTTACTACCGGGTAGTTCAACAGTTAACGGTAAAACTTCTGCCGTTATTTTCATAAAGTATTTTTGTCGTTTTCTCAATCCGACAATAATTCCGTTGTGGGGGGTCCACCAATGATTGTACCGTTGTACGAATATTCCCTGTAAAAACGAATATTCCCCGACTAATCGAATATTATATAACAACTTGCGTACTTTGCAAAATTTGTAAATATTACCCACAACTATAACATTATATCAAATCCACACCATAATATTCAAAAATATATTTCGAGAAAATTTAATCTTTATTCAAAAAGTTGGGGTCTTACAAGAGTGATCTATGGTGGAGGGAATAAATTCAAAGTCGTTGAAGATGGATTCACATTTTTGGTTGACATTGGACTAAGAGTTTGTGATTGTAGAGCATGGCAGGTTTTAGGCATTCCTTGTAAACATGGGGTTACTGCTATTGCATCTAGGAGAACCAATGTTGAACAATATTGTGATGCATATTTTACAAATCATGCATACTTCGTTGCTCATGAAAAAATGATTCACCCTACCAAAGATCAAAGATTGTGGAAATACATAGAAGATGGAAGTGATCCATTGGACCCCCCACCTCTTCATAAGTTGCCTGGGAGACCGAGGAAAAACAGAAGAAAAGATCCAGGTGAAGTTAATGCAAAGAATAATTTTGTAAAAAGAGCTCTAAGTGTCCAATGCTCTAACTATAAATAGTTTGGTCATAATAGATTGATCTACCAAAGAGATCCACCTGAGTTAACTGGGAATGGGGTTACTCTCGATGGTGTAACTCAAGAGGTAATATATTATATTTTTTAATAATATTTGCTTGTTACAATTTACTTATTTTACATTATATTTTATGATTCTAATAACTTGTCTGTTCTTTTATTACAGGTTGGTGAAGGTCAAACACAACAAGATGGTGAAGATCAACTAGAACCACTTGTTAGAAGAGGGAATGTTAGGAAGAAAAGGAAAGGAAGAGGTTTGGGAAGATGTCAACAAATTTTATCAACTAATGTGGGAACAAACAATTCGGGTAAAGAGAAAGGAAATCGATTTCAAAGAAGTGGAAAGCTTGTCATGACAAGATCTAAAAGAGATGGTTGGCTTGTTTATCCTACAAATAATGGTAATCCAGTTTCGAAGGTGAGATATTTTACATGTAATTAGTTTTAAATAAAACATTTATACTGTTAATGAAAGAATATTTACTATGTTGTTTAAAGTTTGACAATAATATTTTGTTGGACGAACAGATGGGAGCTCATTGGGTTGATATTACACCTCCGAAGCAAATCAATAAAAGGACAATTCACTCTATTGGTAGCAAAGGTGGTTTAGTTGTTGAAAGAAAAAGAAGTGGTGGGAATCAAGCTACTAAGAATCAAGCTTCTATTGTGAATCAAGCTGCTGAGAATCAAGCTTCTATTGTGAATCAAACACAATCACATATTGTTGGGAATCACACTCAAGTTGCATAAGAGTCGTTTATTGCAAGAACCTTTTTTATGAGCCATGGTCCAAAAGTTAATATATTACTTTAATTGTTTATGTATTACTTCATTTCTTTCAAAAACTTTTTGTGCTTCTCTTTTATGCACTTTTGTTAGAAATTTTATTTATTTATTTATTTATCAATTCTGGTCCTGCTGTTTACCTTGTGCAGTAACAGTCTAAGGTCGACATGGTTATATTCTAGAAAAGAAGAAGGCAATTACCAAACTATAATAATGCCTTGTTAATATACATGATTGTAACTTATAGAACTGCAGTAAGCCAATTTGTAATGGCAACAAATTACTACTCCCTATGTCCCAAAAAAGTCCTATTTGTAAATTATGTTTTGGAAAAAAATAAAATTCCCATTTATTCTGATGTCCTCAGGTTTATTATCTCAAATTTATTATCATGGCATCACTATTAAATTAAATACTCAATAAAAGATAGAACAAAAATATATCCTTAAAAATTTGTAAATATCCTTAACAAAATGAAGAAAATCATGTGATAACATAAATTGAAGGTATACTATATACTTAATGGGTATATTAGTCATCAGAAATTGAAGGTATAATTGTCCTTACAGTAGTTAAGGACATTTTAGCCATTTTCTTTTTAAAAATTGCTGACATCATTAAGTCAATCATCTTAGGGGTAGTGAGTGTTATATTATGTTAACTAGAGGGGTAGTGAGTGTTACTTAAAAAACTAGAGGGATAGTGAGTGTTAATATGATTATCAACAGGGGGTGTGAGTGTATTTTACTCTTAAAAATAATAACAAGTCGGGACTACCAAAAACATGATACTCCACACAATTCAAATTAATTGTTAATACCCAAAAAGATCTGCTATCAAGAATTAAATGTGACTCCCCCAAAATAGGTATACATCACCTATTATGAGTCGTCAAATACATGGTACAAAATACAAATACAATCTTTAATATACAACAAAAGAGCTGTGAGTTTTAATACAAATACTGTCTTTTAGAAAATATCCACTCTCAGAATAAGTCCTCATTACATTTATTGTCACACTATTTAACAGAATAGTGAGGACTACTAATACTATCATCTGGTCCATCACTCCGTTTCCCGACTCGTCCCAGCTATATTCTCATTTCCTAAAGAGAACAGTGAAAGAAAGGGTGAGCTCAACTAGCCCAGTAAGAAATATTATGACTAAGATAATGCAGAATAAATTATCATTAGCCTTCAACAGTGTTAAACTGATAAAATATAACAAACATAAAGTTTAACTGCAGCGAAACAAGCAATCCATTAGCAGAGTCAAGTAGGGAATAAAATCTACTATCTTTTATGATTTAAAAGGTTTTTCATGACTTTTATCGCTGGGACTCAGCTTAATAAATAATCCACATCATCGAATCACCCCTACACTACGGCCAAGGATATTCATTAGTATCACGACCACAAATTATCCATGCACTACGGATCAAGGATATTTGTGTATTCATTAATGGTCATGATCATGCCAATAACTATCCATCAATGCACTATGGGCCAATGAGGACTTTTTCTACATCATTTGTAACATTACGGTCATGATTACACCGAATAATCCCTGGTTATAATCATACCAAGTCTATCTATGCACTACAAGCTACAGATGACTTTCAACATAATATAAACATGAGGATGATGACAATGATATAACAATTCAATAAAACAAGTTCAAGAATTAATTTATCCATGAACCAATAACGTCCAAATTGTTAACATGATACTGCTTTGTGGAGTAAAATTCAAGAATGCTCAGAAGAATATTTCCATGAAAAGATACTGGATGAAGCGCAAATATCAAGGGTATTCCACTAATTTCATGGAGTATAGAAGTCAAAACTTTAACCAACTGAGTATAATAATGAATGGAATAACAAAAGAAATCACCATTCATGCGGTACTTCGCATAGATAGGTTATTTCAACAGATTAATAAGTAACGGAACCAGGTCAGACGAAATTCACACCGACAGGATGTTCCAACAGAATAATAAAGACGGAACCAGGTCCGGCGTAAACGCACAGACAGGATATTCTAACATAATAATAATAAAGATGGAACCAGGCCCGGCGTAAACGCACAGACAGGATATTCCAACAGAATAATAATAAAGACGGAACCAGGTCCGGCGTAAACGCACAGACAAGATGTTCCAACAGAATAATAAAGACGAAATATTAGAAGAATGTCACCAAGTATAGGGTAGTCCGTGTATACTGGTTATTCCAGCAGAATAATAAAGAATGGAATAACAGAAGTTCTCTTTATGAATACAAAAGAAATAATACCCCTTACGAGTACAACAAATAATATCCCTTACCGTAAAAGAAACTGAATATAAGAGTAGGGAAGGAGAAGAATACTTTTCTATAGCTTCTCTATAATTTCTCTCTCTAGAGTTTCAGTGAATTCGTAAGAAATAATGAAGGAATGAGCTTCTATTTATAGAAAAATGGACTGCATAGTAACTAACTCATGAACGGTCGAAATTGATTTACTTTAAACTGACGGTCCATATTTAAAGCAAAATTTTTTAAATAAAATAAAATATATTCTATTTATAATCTAATAAAACGAATAACTTTATAAAAGATTTTACTATGCAAACACTATGCAGACAATATGCAAACACTATGCATAATAAAATATAATATATGCTAATTATTGTCTAATAAAATAGATAACTTTATAAAAGTATTCTGTTTTATATAAAAAGATTTTACTATTAGCCTAATAAAATGAATAACTTTATAAAAGTATTATGTTTTATATAAAAAGCTTTTCTGTTTTATTACGTTAATAATATCAATAAAAACAAAACTGAGTGACTTATCACATAAGCATAAATAATCAATACCGTGTGCCATTGTGGAACTACGCGTATTACTGTACTTTTAACACCGGGTATTTCAACAGTTAACGGTAAAACTTCCGCCGTTATTTTCATAAAATATTTTTGTCATTTTCTCAATCCGATAATAATTCTGTTGTGGGGTCCTCCAATGATTGTGCCGTTGTACGAATATTCCCTGTTAAAATGAATATTCCCTGTAAGACCCTGATTTTTTTTTAATAAAATGGAATTTCCTCTATTTATTATTTTAAAATAGTAAGGGTTGAATTGATTAATGTGGTTAGTTATGAGTAGAATGCGCGAATATTTTAAAATAAACAGGTGGTTATAAAATATTCATTGTTGTCGGGGAATATTCGTTTGGTCGTGGAATATTCTTGCTGTCGGGGAATATTTGTACGACGGCGCAGTCTTTTGTGGTCCCAATAACGGAAAGCAATTGGATGAAAAAACGACAAGTATAAGTTGTTATAATTAACGGTGCAGTTGTTACCGTTAATACTGTTGGAATACCCGGTGGTTAAAACACAGTAATACGCGTTATTGAACAGTAGCACACTGTATTGCACCAATTATTGATTCTTACGTAAAAAGGCATTACTCAATAATTGTTACAGTAATTATTGTTTAGTATTTTATTTTATTGATTTAATAATTGTTGCGTTGATTTTTTTATATTACTGTTATTTCAATAATTGTCACTACACAGTATTTTTTATTATCGGAGAAATAATTCATATTATCTGAATAATATTATTAGAAAACATTATTGGCAATGTCTAGAAAGTTCTGTCTAAGGAGAGGTTTGGTCACCTAATTGCGCGTCAGTAAGGAGAAATCTTTATTGGAAAGCCCCCTCTTTCTTGGGAACGGCCTGGTTGCCAGTACTGTGATTTTGTAATATTATTTGTGAATAATTAATTATTGATTTATATGATGAGGAAAATATTGATCTTATGTGGATATAGATGAAGAAAATTTTTAAAGTGATAATTGTTAAAAATTGATATTTTATCTTTTCTGATAAAGTAATATTTTATTATATTATTATAATATAATTATGGGGATATTTTTACAATGAATGTGGGATATATGATTATATGAGGATGAGGAGTATTTTTGTTGTAAAATTTGTTTAAAACATGTTAAACATGTCTGTGGGCTCATTTCTTGACTGAAATTTGATTATAGCTTGTAAAATCCCCCGTTTATGGATTTCGGTCAATTTTTGTTTGAAATTTGGAAAAACTTTCTTCTACAAAGTTGTATAGAATTAAATTTCCTATAAAAATTCACGAGATTCGAATTTTCTAATAAAAGGACTATTTATTATGAATTATTGAAGTTCCGAAGTTCCGAAATAATTGATTTTTGGGAGTTTTAGCTAATTATTTTGAGAAAAACGTTATTTTGCAATTAGTGGGCTCACATGTGTTATAAATGATCTGAATTCAGATCTTCAAAGTTGGGCTAAGGAAATTTATAATATATATTAATATTATATTAAATTTTCTACTTTGGTGTTCTAAGTATTTTTCTATAAATAGGTTGCTTAGGTTAGAATTGAAAATCACACCAGAAACTAAAGATTTCTCTCTCTTTCTCTCTCTATAATATCGAGCGTATTTGTGAGTATTTTAGTACTTTGAGTATTGCTATACAGTGCAAGTTCTTTCAACACTATATCCAGTATTCCAGTCAGAAGTACTATTCTTTCTGAGGTAAGGGAGATTATTTTTTTCATAAATGATATTATTTCTTTAATATCATTATGCCGAAATATTGGTTGTAACTTTTTATCAAATTTGGAATTTTTTTCATGTCGGGGTTACTATTCATAAGTTACTATTCACGAGTTATTATTCTTGAGTTACTATTCACGAGTACTATTCACGAAGCATGATGATGTTTTTTTGTGAAATTTCTATCTTTTGAGGTCGGAGTTACTATTCACATATACGGTAATATTCACGTATACGGCACTATTCACGAATACGACACTATTCACAGAAAAATTAAATTTTCTTTTCTGTGTCTAAGATTGTCTGTTATGATTCCTATCTTTGATTGGATCTATGTTTTGATCTTCATTCTTGAATTTTACTCCAATCTGGTTATTTATGAAGTATTTTTGAACTTGGATTATTTAAAGTACGAATCCTTAATACTTATTCTTTTGTTTCACTGGATTCGTTTTCTTTAAAATATTTTTCATCATCCTCAGTCCTAAATGATGATATTACTGAATATCTTTGGCCTGTAGTGCAAAGATGAATGATTTCTTGATGAATATCTTTGGCCCGTAGTGCAAAGATGAACAGGTGTTGAGATGAGCATGACCGACTGATTAATATCTTCGGCCCGTGCAAAGATGAACAGGTGTTTAGATGAACATGACCAACTGATGAATATCTTTGGCCTGTAGTGCAAGGATGAATATTTGATTCCATATATATATATTGATTGATGTTACAGGGATAAAATATCGACGATGAACTTTTAAATTCATATATAGAAGATAGTAGTTTGCATTCTCTACTTAACTCTTCTAATTAATTATTATTTCCGCTACGAAGATTGATTTAAATTTGGTTGTCTATTGTATTCTATTAGATTTTTCCCTGTTGAGGACTAACGATAATTTGTTTTATATTATCTTAGTCATAATGTTCTTTACTGGGCTAGTTGAGCTCACCCTTTTCCTTGTTGTTCCATTTTTCTTCTCAAGAGACGAGAATGTAACGAGTACTAGTCGGGGTGTAGAATGATGGTTCTAGAAGTTGTTTTAGTAGTCCTCACTATTTTGTAAAATAGTGGATTAATAATTGTAATGAGGATTTATTTGAGTGTGGATATTGTCTAGATGACAATATTTGTATTTAAACTCACAATTTTTATGTTGCATTAATAAAGTTGTAGTTGTTTCTATACCATGTATTTGGCGACTCAGAATGGGTGTTGTATACCTATTTTGGGTGCGTCACAGTTGGTATCAGAGCTTAGGGATATGGTTTCTGGCGGAGATTGGGGAATAGTACTAGGAGGGGAGAGACGAGTAATTCTTCGCTAGTATGTCATACCTAAGCTTATTTGTTGGTCAGTTGAACTATATGGTTAATATGTGATATGTTAATTTGTTTAATTAACCCTTGTTTTATTATATTATTTAAGAATGACAGCTCAGAATATTAACGGTGGAGTTAATGAGACCGTGGAAACACCTTTAATCACCACCCAGGGGAACGTGCAACAGGAAGGCAATATTCCTCCTGTAAACAACACCACTGAGCAGACGATGAACGGTGGGATGTTTAGGAGCTTTTTGCAGTTCATGCAAAACCAGACGAGGGAGACTCGTGTACAGAATATGGGTGGAAATGATAGCAACGCGTGACTTGTCACGGCCAAGCAGTTCATAGAGTTGGGACCACCAGAATTTAAGGGAAAACCGTCTCCGATCATGGCGGAAACATGGGTCAATCAAATTACCAAGATATTCGATGTCTTGGGATGCACGGAAGAACATAAGGTTCCATTCGCCACTTTTATGTTCCGTGGCGAGGCAGATTACTGGTGGGAGTCAGTGAAGCGTACTCAGCCTGCCGCACTCCGCATGTCTTGGGAAACGTTTTAGAAACTTTTCAACAAAAAATACTTTCCTGAAAGTATTCGCCATATGAAAGAGGTAGAGTTTATTAGACTAAAACAAAAAAACATGACGGTGTCCCAATACGAGGCGAAGTTCGCAGAGTTATCCAGGTTTGTACCTCATTTGGTAGAGAATGAGGAACGAATGTCGAGGATATTTCTGAGAGGTTTAAAACCCGAGATTTGACAATATCTTATCTATCATAAATTTTCTTTATATTCAGATGTTGTCAACAGGGCTCAATTATTAGAGCGAGATAGCGAGTACGTTCAACCAAGAGACCGCAACCAGGATCACACCGGTGACAGCAGTCATCAGAACAACGAAAACCAGCGAAGAAAGAAAAATACGGACAAGAGCGACAACCACTCTGGTGGTAATCATGGCCATGAAAATAGAAGAAGTGAGTCGGGGGGAGATTTTAAAAAGAGGAGATTCAACAATGATACTGCGAAGACGTCAGCACCAGCAGCAACTGGTTTTAAGGGAGGAGAACGACCACTGGTCGTATGCTATAAATGTGGAAAAGAGGGACACATCAGCCCAAACTGTCCACAACAGTTCAAGGTATGCTATAATTGTGGAAAGGAAGGACATATCGCTCGAGATTGTACAGTAGCAAAACCAAGCCCAGTGGGGATGGTGACTCAAAAGGCTGTCCCAGAAAAGTCAAAGTCAACAGTTCCTGGAAGAGCGTTTGTCGTGACTGGTCAACATGCGTGGAACCTAAACGAGGTGATCACGGGTAAGCTAATCATAAATTCATGAGAAGTTTATACATTACTAGATACCAGTGCTACCCATTTATTTATCTCTCCTGCTTGTGCTCAACGTTAAAACTTGACTCCGGAGAAACTAGACTTTGACCTATCTGTGAAAACTCCGTTAGGAGAAACTTTTATCACATCCACTGTTTATAAATCTTGTTTGATCAAAGTTGGCACCATCGCATTACCTGTTGACCTTATTTCTTTAAATATACTTTCTTCTGATGTGATTTTGGGGATTGATTGATTAAATACTCATCATACCAAAATTGATTGCTTTCGTAAGGTTGTTAGTTTTCATATTCCTAAGCAACCTGTTATTCAAATTCAAGCAACCAAACCATTGAAGTCAAACACTTTCATATCAAGCCATAAAGTCCTTCGTTTATTGAAAAACGGATGTCAAGTTTTCTTAGCCCATGTTATGGACTTAAACAAAAATACGTCAAATTTGAATGATATTTCTATTGTTAGTAAATTTCCTGATGTATTTCCTGAAGAATTTCTTGGCTTACACCCAAAGTGTGATATTGAATTTTGTATCGACTTTGACCCGATACAAAACCCATTTCTAAAATCTCATGGCACCTATTGAACTTCAGGAATTAAAAATTCAACTATAGAATTTGGTACCCGAGCCTTTATCTAGTGACTTCCTTTGTGGAATGCACCGAAGCCAGGCTCTCCGTTGGGAACGCCATATTCGTGCTGTAGTAAACTGATAGGTGTCATTGTGACGTGCTATCCAAGATTGGGATATGAGTCACAGTTGAGAGAAACCTAAGTTAGTAATCGAAATACGTAGCTTTATATGCTTAGCTGGTTATTATCGAAGATTTTGTGGAAAGATTTTCTCGAATCGCTACTCCATTAACGCATCTGACTCGTAGAGATACAAAATTTGAATGGAGCAAGGAATGTGGGAAGAGCTTCGAAGAACTCAATAGGAGATTCATTTCGGCACATGTTATAACCATACCATCCTGGAAAAGCGAACGTGGTAGCTGACGTGTTGAGTAAAAGATCGTATACGAGTATGAATACGATATTGTCAAAGACCCATTTCATATAACTTACAAATGATAGATATAGAGTTAAACACTCTAGGGACTCACGTGATAATATACAAGTAGAACCGACTTTTATCGATAAAGTTAAAATCGCTCAGGCTACATACCAGAGCTGTTGAATATGAAGAAGGAGGTGCAAGAAGTTGTTATTCCAAAAGCGAGAATTGGCGATGTGGGGAAAGCTCAAACCTTTGATTTTTTGGTTTATTTGAAATCCTCTATCGAGTAGGAACTGTGGCCTATAGACTCGTTTTACCGCCAAATATGACACGTGTTCATAACGTTTTTCACATATCGAAGTTACGAAATTATGTGGACGACCCGAACCACGTCATTGAGTTAGAATCGGATGAGATAGCCGAAGACTTAACGTACGAGGAGGTACCTGTCAAGATTTTTGATAGGAAGGAGCATGTCCTATGCACAAAGGTCATACCACAAGTCAAAGTTTTGTGGAGGAACCATGCTATTGAAGAAATGACCTGGGAGTTGGAAATGGAAATAAAAGCGAGGTATCGTCATCTTTTCGAAACACCAGGTACGTACGTCAATTTCGAGGACGAAATTTCATAAGGAGGGGAGGTTGTAAGAGCCAGAATTTTTTTTAATAAAATGAAATTTCCTCTATTTATTATTTTGAAATAGTAAGGGTTGAATTGATTAATGTGGTTAGTTATGAGTAGAATGCGCGAATATTTTAAAATAAACATGTGGTTATAAAATATTTATTGTTGTCGGGGAATATTCGTTTGGTCGTGGAATATTCTTGCTGTCGGGGAATATTCGTACGACGGCGCAGTCTTTTGTGGTCCCCATAACGGAAAGCAATTGGATGAAGAAAACGATAAGTATAAGTTGTTATAATTAACGACGCAGTTGTTACCGATAATACTGTTGGAATACCCGGTGGTTAAAACACAGTAATACGCGTTGTTCAACAGTAGCACATGGTATTGCACCAATTATTAATTCTTACGTAAGAAGGCATTACTAAATAATTGTTATAGTAATTACTGTTCAATATTTTATTTTATTGATTCAATAATTGTTTCGTTGATTTTTTTTATATTACTGATATTTCAATAATTGTCACTACACAGTATTTTTCATTATCGGAGCAATAATTCATATTATCTGAATAATATGAGTAGAAAATATTATTGGCAATGTCTAGAAAATTCTGTCTAAGGATAGGTTTGGTCACCTAATTGCGCGCCTGTAAGGAGAAATCTTTATTGGAAAGCCCCCTCTTTCCTGGGAACGGCCTGGTTGCCAGTACTGTGATTTTGTAATATTATTTGTGAATAATTAATTATTAATTTATATAATGAGGAAAATATTGATTTTATATGGATATAGATTGAGAAAATTTTTAAAGTGACAATTGTTAAAAAATTATATTTTATCTTTTCTAATAAAGTAATATTTTATTATATTATTATAATATAATAATGGGGATATTTTTACAATGAATGTGAGATATATGAGTATATGAGGATGAGGAGTATTTTTGTTACAAAAGTTGTTTAAAACATGTTAAACATGTCAGTTGGATCATTTCTTGACTAAAATTTGATTATAGCTTGTAAAATCGCTCGTTTATGGATTTCGGTCAATTTCTGTTTGGAATTTGGAAAAACTTTCTTCTGCAAAGTTGTAGAGAATTAAATTTCCTGTAAAAAGACGTGTGATTCGAATTTTCTGATAAAAGGGCTATTTATTATGAATTACTGAAGTTCCGAAGTTCTGAAATAATTGATTTTTGGGAGTTTTAGTTAATTATTTTGAGAAAAACGTTTTTTGTGCAATTAGTGGGCTCACGTGTGTTATAAATGATCAGAATTCAGATCTTCAAAGTTGGGCTAAGGAAATTTATAATATATATTAATATTATATTAATATTTCTGCTTTGGTATTCTAAGCATTTTCCTATAAATAGGGTGCTTAGGTTAGAATTGAAAATCACATCAGAAATTAAAGATTTCTCTCTCTTTCTCTCTCTATAATATCGAGTGTATTTTTGAGTATTTTTGTACTTTAAGTATTTCTATACGGTGCAAGTTCTTTCAGCACTATATCCAGTATTCCAGTCAGAAGTACTATTCTTTCTGAAGTAAGGGAGATTATTTTCTTCATAAATGATATTATTTCTTCAATATCATTATGCCGAAATATTGGTTGGAACTTTTTATCAAATTTAGAACATTTTCATGTCGGGATTACTATTCATGAGTTACTATTCACGAGTTACTATTCACGAGTACTATTCGCGAAGCGTGATGATGTTTTTTGTGAAATTTCTATCTTTTGAGGTCAGAGTTACTATTCACGTATACGGCACTATTCACGTATACGGTACTATTCACGAATACGACACTATTCACAGAAAAATTAAATTTTCTTTTCTGTGTCTAAGATTGTCTGTTATGATTCTTATCTTTGATTGGATCTATGTTTTGATCTTCATTCTTGAATTTTACTCCAATCTGGTTATTTATGAAGTATTTTTGAACTTGGATTATTTAAAGTACGAATCCTTAATACTTGTTCTTTTGTTTCACTGGATTCGTTTTCTTTAAAATATTTTTTATCGTCCTCAATCCTAAATGATGATATTACTGAATATCTTTGGCCTTTAGTGCAAAGATGAATGATTTCTTGATGAATATCTTTAGCCCGTAGTGCAAAGATGAACAGGTGTTGAGATGAAAATGATCGACTGATTAATATCTTTGGCCCGTAGTGCAAAGATGAACAGGTGTTTAGATGAACATGACCAACTGATGAATATCTTTGACCTGTAGTGCAAAGATGAATATTTGATTCCAGATATATATTGATTGATGTTACAGGGATAAAATATCGACGATGAACTTTTAAATTCATATATAGAAGATAGTAGTTTGCATTCTTTACTTAACTCTTCTAATGAATTATTATTTCCGCTGCGAAGATTGATTTAAAACTGGTTATCTATAGTATTCTATTAGATTTTTCTCTGTTGAGGACTAACGATAATTTGTTCTATATTATCTTAGTCATAATGTTCTTTACTGGGCTAGTTGAGCTCACCCTTTTCCTTGTTGTTCCATTTTTCTTCTCAGGAGGCGAGAATGTAACGAGTACTAGTCAGGGTGTGGAATGATGGTTCTAGAAGTTGTTCTAGTAGTCCTCACTATTCTGTAAAATAGTGTATTAATAATTATAATGGGGACTTATTTGAGTGTGGATATTGTCTAAATGACAATATTTGTATTTAAACTCACAATTTTTATGTTGTATTAATAAAGTTGTAGTTCTTTCTGTACCATGTATTTGGCGACTCAGAATGGGTGTTGTATACCTATTTTGGGGGCGTCACAGTTGGTATCAGAACTTAGAGATATGGTCTTTGGCGGAGATCTGGGAATAGTACTAGGAGGGGAGAGACAAGTAATTCTTCGCTAGTATGTCATACCTAAGCTTATTTGTTGGTCAGTTGAACTATATGGTTAATATGTGATATGTTAATTTGTTTAATTAACCCTTGTTTTATTATATTATTTAAGAATGACAGCTCATAATATTAACGGTGGAGTTAATGAGACCGTGGAAACACCTTTAATCACCACCCAGGGGAACGTGCAACAGGAAGGCAATATTCCTCCTGTAAACAACACCAGTAAGCAGACGATGAATGACGGGATGTTTAGGAGCTTTTTGCAGTTCATGCAAAACCAGACGAGGGAGACTCGTGTACAGAATACGGGTGGAAATGATAGCAATGCGCGGCTTGTCACGGCCAAGCAGTTTAAAGAGTTGGGACCACCAGAATTTAAGGGAAAACTGGATTCGATCATGGCGGAAACATGGGTCAAGAAAATTACCAAGATATTCGATGTCTTGGGATGCACGGAGGAACATAAGGTTCCATTCGCCACTTTTATATTCCGTGGCGAGGCAGATTACTGGTGGGAGTCTGTGAAACGTACTCAGCCTGCCGCACTCCGCATGTCTTGGGAAACGTTTCAAAAACTTTTCAACAAAAAATACTTTCCTGAAAGTATTCGTCATATGAAAGACGTAGAGTTTATTAGACTAAAACAAAACAACATGACGGTGTTCCAATATGAGGCGAAGTTCGCAGAGTTATCCAGGTTTGGACCTTATTTGGTAGAGAATGAGGAACGAATGTCGAGGATGTTTCTGAGAGGTTTAAAACTCGAGATTCGGCAATATCTTATCTCTCATAAATTTTTTTTATATTCAGATGTTGTCAACAGGGCTCAATTATTAGAGCGAGATAGCGAGTACGTTCAACCAAGAGACCGCAACCAGGATCATACCGGTGACAGCAGTCATCAGAACAACGATAACCAGCGGAGAAAGAAAAATACGGACAAGAGCGACAACCACTCTGGTGGTAATCGTGGCCATGAAAATAGAAGAAGCGAGTCGGGGGGAGATTTTAAAAAGAGGAGATTCAACAATGACACTGCGAAGACGTCAGCATCAGCAGCAACTGGTTTTAAGGGAGGAGAACGACCACCGGTCGTATGCTATAAATTGGAAAAGAGGGACACATCAGCCCAAATTTTCCACAACAGTTCAAGGTATGCTATAATTATGGAAATGAAGGACATATCGCTCGAGATTGTACAGTAGCGAAACAAAGCCCAGTGGGGATGGTGACTCAAAAGGCTGTCCTAGAAAAGTCAAAGTTAACGGTTCCTGGAAGAGCGTTTGGCGTGACTGGTCAACATGCGAGGAACCCAATCGAGGTGATCATGGGTAAGCTAATCATGAGTTCATGCGAAGTTTATACATTACTAGATACCGGTGCTACCCATTCATTTATCTCTCCTGCTTGTGCTCAACGTTTAAACTTGACTCCGGAGAAATTAGACTTTGACCTATCTGTGGAAACTCCGTTAGGAGAAACTTTCATCACATCCACTGTTTATAAATCTTGTTTGATCAAAGTTGGCACCATAGCATTACCTATTGACCTTATTTCTTTAAAGATACTTGCTTCTGATGTGATTTTGGGGATTGATTGATTAACTACTCATCATGCCAAAATTGATTGCTTTCGTAAGGTTGTTAGTTTTCATATTCATAAGCAACTTGTTATTCGAATTCAAGCAACCAAACCATTGAAGTCAAACACTTTCATATCAAGCCATAAAGTCATTCATTTATTAAAAAATGGATGTCAAGTTTTCTTAGCCCGTGTAATGGACTTAAACAAAAATACGTCAGATTTGAATGATATTTCTATTGTTAGTAAATTTCCTGATGTATTTCCTAAAGAATTTCTTGGCTTACTCCCAAAGTGTGATATTGAATTTTGTATCGACTTTGAACTCGGTACAAAACCCATTTCTAAAATCTCATGGCTCCTATTGAACTTCAGGATTTAAAAATTCAACTATAGAATTTGGTACCCGAGCCATTATCTAGTGACTTTCTTTGTGGAATGCACCAAAGTCAGGCTCTCCGTAGGGGACGCCATATTCGTGCGGTAGTAAACTGATAGGTGTCATTGTGACGTGCTATCCAAGATTGGGATATGAGTCACAGTTGAGAGCAACCTAAGTCAATAATCGAAATACGTAGCTTTATATGCTTAGCTGGTTATTATCGAAGATTTTTTGGAAAGATTTTCTCGAATCGCTACTCCATTAAAGCAGCTGACTCGTAGAGATACAAAATTTGAATGGAGCAAGGAATGTGGGAAGAGCTTCAAAGAACTCAATAGGAGACTCATTTCGGCACATGTTCTGACCATACCATCCTGGAAAAGCGAACGTGATAGCTGACGTGTTGAGTAAAAGATCATATACGAGTACGAATACGATATTGTCAAAGACCCATTTCATATAACTTACAAATGATAGATATAGAGTTAAAGACTCTAGGGACTCACGTGATGATATACAAGTAGAACCGACTTTTATCGATAAAGTTAAAATCGCTCAGGCTATACACCGGAGCTGATGAATATGAAGAAGGAGGTGCAAGAAGTTGTTATTTCAAAAGCGAGAATTGGCGATGTGGGGAAAGCTCAAACCTTTGATTTATTGGTTTATTTGTAATCCTCGATCGAGTTGGAACTGTGGCCTATAGACTCGTTTTACCGCCAAATATGACACGTGTTCATAACGTTTTTAACGTATCGAAGTTACGAAATTATGTGGACGACCCGAACCACATCATTGAGTTAGAACCGGACGAGATAGCCGAAGACTTAACGTACGAGGAGGTACCTGTCAAGATTTTTGATAGGAATCAGCATGTCCTACGCACAAAGGTCATACCACAAGTTAAAGTTTTTGTGGAGGAACCATGCTATTGAAGAAATGACCTGGGAGTTGGAAACGGAAACGAAAGCGAGGTATCCTCATCTTTTCGAAACACCAGGTACGTACGTCAATTTTGAGGATGAAATTTCATAAGGAGGGGAGGTTGTAAGAGCCCGATTTTTTTTTTAATAAAATGAAATTTCCTCTATTTATTATTTTGAAATAGTAAGGGTTGAATTGATTAATTAATGTGGTTAGTTGTGAGTAGAATGCGCGAATATTTTAAAATAAACAGGTGGTTATAAAATATTCATTGTTGTCGGGGAATATTCATTTGGTCGTGGAATATTCTTGCTATCGGGGAATATTCGTACGATGGCGCAGTCTTTTGTGGTCCCCATAACAGAAAGCAATTGGATGAAGAAAATGACAAGTATAAGTTGTTATAATTAACGGCGCAGTTGTTACCGTTAATATTGTTGGAATACCCGGTGGTTAAAACACAGTAATACGCGTTGTTGAACAGTAGCACACGGTATTGCACCAATTATTGATTCTTACGTAAGAAGGCATTACTCAATAATTGTTACAGTAATTACTGTTCAGTATTTTATTTTATTGATTCAATAATTGCTGCGTTGATTTTTTTATATTACTGTTATTTCAATAATTGTCACTACACAATATTTTTCATTATCGGAGCAATAATTCATATTATCTGAATAATATTATTAGAAAACATTATTGACAATGTCTAGAATGTTCTGTCTAAGGAGAGGTTTGGTTACCTAATTGCGCGCTAGTAAGGAGAAATCTTTATTGGAAAGCCCCCTCTTTCCTAGGAACGGCCTGGTTGCCAGTACTGTGATTCTGTAATATTATTTGTGAATAATTAATTATTGATTTATATGATGAGGAAAATATTGATTTTATGTGGAAATAGATGGAGAAAATTTTTAAAGTGACAATTGTTAAAAATTGATATTTTATCGTTTTTGATAAAGAAATATTTTATTATATTATTATAATATAATAATGGGGATATTTTTACAATGAATGTGGGATATATGAGTATATAAGGATGAGGAGTATTTTTGTTACAAAAGTTATTTAAAACATGTTAAACATGTCTGTGAGCCATTTTCTTGACTGAAATTTGATTATAGCTTGTAAAATCTCCCGTTTATGGATTTCGATCAATTTTTATTTGGAATTTGGAAAAACTTTCATCTGCAAAGTTGTAGATAATTGAATTTCCTATAAAAAGTCGCGAGATTCAAATTTTCTGATAAAGGGGCTATTTATTATGAATTATTGAAGTTCCGAAGTTCCGAAATAATTAATTTTTGGGAGTTTTAGTTAATTATTTTGAGAAAAACATTTTTTGTGCAATTAGTGGGCTCACATGTGTTATAAATAATCTGAATTCAGATCCTCAAAGTTGGGCTATGGAAATTTATAATATATATTAATATTATATTAAATTTTCTGCTTTGGTGTTCTAAGCATTTTCCTATAAATAGGGTGCTTAGGTTAGAATTGAAAATCACACCAGAAACTAAAGATTTCTCTCTCTTTCTCTCTCTATAATATCGAGCGTATTTGTGAGTATTTTAGTACTTTGAGTATTGCTATACGGTGCAAGTTCTTTCAGCACTATATCCAGTATTCGAGTCAGAAGTACTATTTTTTCTGAGGTAAGGGAGATTATTTTCTTCATAAATGATATTATTTCTTCAATATCATTATGTCAAAATATTGGTTGGAACTTTTTATCAAATT
This sequence comes from Panax japonicus, assembly GCA_020205505.1. Lineage (NCBI taxonomy): Eukaryota > Viridiplantae > Streptophyta > Magnoliopsida > Apiales > Araliaceae > Panax > Panax japonicus. Next base: position 29,095,011 of record CM035097.1, on the reverse strand, counting down.
TGGAAATTTTTCATGTCTGGGTTGCTATTCATGAGTTACTATTCACGAGTTACTATTCATGAGTTACTATTCACGAGTTACTATTTACGAGTACTATTCACGAAGAGTGATGATGTTTTTTTTGTGAAATTTCTATCTTTTGAGGTCGGAGTTACTACTCACGTATACTGCACTATTCACGAATACGACACTATTCACAGAAAAATTAAATTTTCTTTTATGTGTCTAAGATTGTCTGTTATGATTCCTATCTTTGATTGGATCTATGTTTTGATCTTTATTCTTGAATTTTACTCCAATCTGGTTATTTATAAAGTATTTTTGAACTTGGATTATTTAAAGTACGAATCCTTAATACTTGTTCTTTTGTTTCACTGGATTTGTTTTTTTTAAAATATTTTTCATCATCCTCAGTCCTAAATGATGATATTACTGAATATATTTGGCCTGTAGTGCAAAGATGAATGATTTCTTGATGAATATCTTTGGCCCGTAGTGCAAAGATGAACAGGTGTTGAGATAAACATGATCGAATAATTAATATCTTTGGCCCGTAGTGCAAAGATGAACATGTGTTTAGATGAACATGACCAACTGATGAATATCTTTGGCCTGTAGTGCAAAGATGAATATTTGATTCCAGATATATATTGATTGATGTTACAGGGATAAAATATCGACGATGAACTTTTAAATTCATATATAGAAGATAGTAGTTTGCATTCTCTACTTAACTCTTCTAATGAATTATTATTTCCGATGCGAAGATTGATTTAAAACTGGTTGTCTATTTTATTCTATTAGATTTTTCCCTGTTGAGGACTAACGATAATTTGTTCTATATTATCTTAGTCATAATGTTCTTTACTGGGCTAGTTGATCTCACCCTTTTCCTTGTTGTTCCATTTTTCTTCTCAGGAGGCGAGAATGTAACGAGTACTAGTCGGGGTGTGGAATGATGGTTCTAAAAATTGTTCTAGTAGTCCTCACTATTCTATAAAATAGTGTATTAATAATTGTAATGAGGACTTATTTGAGTGTGGATATTGTCTAGATGACAATATTTGTATTTAAACTCACAATTTTTATGTTGTATTAATAAAGTTGTAGTTGTTTCTGTACCATGTATTTGGCGACTCAGAATGGGTGTTGTATACCTATTTTGGGGGCGTCACATTCCCCGACTAATCGAATATTATATAACAACTTGCGTACTTTGCAAAATTTATAAATATTACCCACAACTATAACATTATATCAAATTCATTCCATAATATTCAAAAATGATATTTATAGAAAATTCATCTTTATTCACAAAAGTTGGGGTCTTACAACCTCCCCTTCTTATGAATTTTCTCCCTCGAAATTAGGGTACGTACCTGGTATGTCAAAGAGGTAAGGATACCTTGATTTCATTTCAAATTCTAACTCCCAAGTCATTTCCTCTACATCGTGGTTTCTCCACAAAACTTTGACTTGAGGTATAACCTTGGAGCGTAGAATATGTTCCTTCTTATCGAAGATTTGAACAGGAACCTCTTCATACGTCAAATCTTCCGCTATTTCATCTGGTTCTAACTCAATAATGTGGTTCGGGTCTTTCACATATTTACGTAACATGGATATGTGAAAAACGTTATAAACACGAGACATACTTGGCGGTAAAGCGAGTCTATAGGCCACAGTTCCTACTCGATTGAGGATTAAAAATGGGCCGATGAATCGAGGATTGAGCTTTCCTATCTTTCCAAATCTCGTAACTCCTTTCCATGGAGCAACACGTAACAACACATGATCTCCTATATCGAATTCCACGTCCTTTCAATGAAGATCAGCATAACTCTTTTGTCGATCTTGTGAGGTTTTTATACGTTGCCGGATCGTTTGAATCTTTTCTATAGTCATACATACCAACTCCGGTCCCAACAACGTTGCTTCTCCTACCTCATCCCAGCATACTGGAGAATGACACTTTCTTCCATACAACGCCTTAAATGGAGCCATGCCAATACTTGCTTGATAATTGTTGTTGTGGGAAAACTCCACCAATGGTAAGAACTTATCCCAACTTCCCTTGAAGTCAAGGACACAGAGTCTTAATAGATCTTCAAGAGTTTGAATAGTCATCTCCGACTGTCCGTCCGTCTGAGGATGATATGCCGAGCTAAATCTTAAATCTGTGCCCATAGCTTTCTGCAAACTAACCTAAAATCGTGAAGTAAATCTTAGGTCTCGATCAGAAACTATGGATATTGGCATACCATGCAATCTTACAATCTCGTTTATGTACATACGAGCAAGACGTTCAAGTGTATAAGTTTCTCGTATCGGTAAAAAATGAGCAGACTTGGTCAATCTATCAACAATGACCCAAATCGCATCTCTACCTTGAGAAACCTTAGGAAGACCGGTAACAAAATCCATGGTAATGTGCTCCCACTTCCACTCTGGAATTTCAAGTGGTTGCAATGGACCTTTTGGTACTTGATGCTCCGCTTTAACTCGTTGACAAGTTAGACACCTTGAGATAAACAACACTATCTCTCTCTTCATATTGTTCCACCAAAATGTATGACGAATATCATGATACATTTTGGTACTCCCAGGATGGATTGCAAACGGTGTGTTGTACGCCTCCATTATGATTTTATACTTTAAATCAGGGTCGTTAGGAACACAAAGTCTGGAGTTGACTCGAAGTATTCCTTCTTCATCGATTCTTGCTTCCGGCATAGCACCTTCTTGCACTTTCTTCCTTATACGCATCAGCTCCAGGTCTGTAACTTGAGCAACTTTAACTTTATCAATTAAAGTCGGTTCTACTCGTATATTCGCCATCATCACATGGGTCCCTGAAGTCTTTAACTCTATCTCCATCCTTTGCAAGTCACACAAAATGGGCCTTTGTGTTGACAATATCGCACTCGTACTTGCATATGATCTTCTACTCAATGCGTCAGCTACCACGTTTGCTTTTCCAGGATGGTATTGGATGGTATGATCATAATCTTTCAACAGTTCAAGCCAACGTCGTTGTCGCATGTTGAGTTCCTTTTGAGTGAAGAAATATTTGAGGCTTTTATGATCCATAAAGATCTCCACCTTCTCCCCATACAAGTAATGCCTCCAAATTTTAAGTGCGAAGACAACAGCTGCTAACTCTAGGTCATGAGTAGGATAATTCCTCTCATATTCTTTGAGTTGTCTTGAGGCATAGTCATAGGCTATGAGTCTCCTCTTGAGTTCTTAAAAATTCTTCTCACATTCTTTGCTCCAACTGAACTTTGTATCTTTCCGAGTCAGCTGAGTTAATGGAGTAGCTATTCGAGAAAATCCTTCTACGAATCTCCTATAATAACCAGCTAAGCCGAGAAAGTTACGTACTTCGATCACTGATTTAGGCTGCTCCCAGCTTTGAATTGCTTCAATCTTTGCCGGGTCAACTGATATTCCATGACTTGATACTACGTGCCCAAGGAATGCTACTTCCTCAATCCAGAACTCACATTTCTTCAACTTGGCATAAAGCTTGTATTCACGAAGCTTTTGGAGTGTCCGCCTCAAGTGTTGCTCATGATCTTCACGGCTTTTGGAATAAATAAGGATGTCATCAATAAAGACGACCACAAAGTGATCCAAATATTTATTGAATACTCGGTTCATCATATCCATGAAGGCAGCAAGAGCATTAGTCAATCCAAAGGACATGACTAGGAATTCATAATGCCCGTACCGAGTTCTGAAAGTCGTCTTTGGAATGTCATCGGTTCTAATCTTCAATTGGTGATATCCGGAACGAAGATCAATCTTTGAAAAGAATTTAGCTCCTTGCAACTGGTCAAACAGGTCATCAATACGTGGCAATGCGTACCTATTTTTGACGGTGACATGATTCAACTCCCGATAATCAATACAAAGTCGCATACTCCCATCTTTCTTTTTCAAGAATATAACAGGAGCACCCCAAGGAGAAGTACTAGGACGAATAAAGCCAATGTCTAACAATTCTTGCAGTTGGGTCTTTAACTCCTGAAGTTCAATAGGAGCCATTCGATATAGGGCTTTGGAAATGGGTTTTGTACCAGGTTCAAGGTCGATACAAAATTCAATTTCACGCTCTGGGGGTAGGCCAGGAAGTTCTTCAGGGAATACGTCAGAAAATTTATTAACAATAGAAATATCATTCAAAACTGAAATATTTTTGTTTAGATCTGTGACGTGGGCTAAGAAAGCTTGACATCCATTTTTCAATAAACGAATAGCTTTATGGCTTGACATGACCATGATTGATTTTAATGGTTTAGTCGCTTGAATTTGCATAATAGGTTGATTAGGAATATGAAAGCTAATAACCTTACGAAAACAATCAATTTTTTCATGATGAGTAATTAACCAATCAATCCCTAGAATCATGTCAAATGCAAGTATTTTCAATGAAATAAGATCGACAGGTAATGTGAGGGTACCGATTTGAACCAAACAAGACTTATAAACAGTGGATGTAATGAAGGTTTCTCCCAACGGATTTTCCACAGATAATTCAAAGTCTAATTTCTCTAGAGTCAAATTTAATCGTTGAGCGCAAGTAGGAGAAATAAAAGAATGGGTAGAACCGATATCAAATAAAGTATAGACTTCGCTAGAGTTTATGATAAGCTTACCCGTGATGACCTCATTCGGGTTCCTTGCTTTCTTAGAGGTCACAACAAACGCTCTCCCTTGCACTACCGGTTTTGACTTTTCTAGGATGGCCTTTGGTGCCTCCATCGTAGCTTAACTTGTCTTCGGTGAATGACATAATCGGGCTAAATGACCTTCTCTTCCACAATTATAACATGCTTTGGATGGCATTGTGCAGTTTGGACTGATGTATCCCTCCCCTCCGCATTTGAAGCATATGATAGGTGGTCATTCTCCTTCCTTAACAACGGGTGCTGGTGCTAACGTCTTTCCATCATTATTGAATCTCCTCTTCTTGAAATGTCCATTCTTATTGCTTTGGCCCTGATTACCACCGAATTAGTTACCATTTCTGGCATGTTGATTCCCTCCACGTTTGTTGTCACCGCTTCGATGACTGATACCACTGGTATTTTCATGTTGTCGGCTGCTTTCTCTTGGTTGCGTTGACTCTTTACCGCACTCCAATAACTGAGCCATATTTACAACATCTGAGTACAAACACAGTTTATGAGAAATAAGATGTTGACGTATCTTCGGTTTCAAATCTCTTAAAATATTCGTGTCATTCGCTCCTCATTATCGACCAAATGGGATGAAAACCAGGATAACTTGGCAAATTTAGCCTCGTATTGCAACACGGTCATATTATTTTGTTCCAACTTGATAAACTCCACCTCCTTCATGTGACGAATACTTTCGGGAAAGTACTTGTCGTTGAACAGCTCTTGGAACTTTTCCCAATACATCTTGAGTGCGTCAGGCTGGGTATGTTTTACAGATTCCCACCAGTAATCTGCTTCTTCACGCAACATAAAGGTGGCGAAGGGAACCTTTTGCTCCTCGGAGCATCTCAAGACATCAAATATCTTGGTGATTTGCTTTATCCATGCTTCCCTCTTAAGTGATTTTGGCTCTCCAATAAACTCCGGTGGTCCCAGCTCCTTGAACTATTTAGCGGTGACCGTCCGAGAGTTTCCAGTGGTTCCACCTACATTTTGGACAGGAGCCGCTCTCTCCTGCTTTTGCATGAATTGCATAAAGCCTCTAAACATTCCATCATTCATCATTTGGTCAGTGTTGTTGTTTGCATGAGGATTGTCTCCTTCCTGATGCACATTATCCTGATTATTTATATGTGGTAAATCAATGGTCGCCTGTGCTTCATTGCTATTCTCAACATTCTCGGATGTCATTTTCAGATACTGCCACAAAACAAAAGGTTAATTGATATGTAACATATTATCCCTATATTCTGACCGACCAATTAAATACCAAAAAAAACTTAGGTAGGTCATACTCACGAAGAAATTCCCCGTCTATCCCCTCCTAGTTCTATTCTCACATCTTAGCCAGGGATCATATCCCTAAGCTTTGATACCAACTGTGACGCCCCCAAAATAGGTATACATCACCTATTATGAGTCACCAAATATATGGTACAAAATATAAATACAATCTTTAATATACAACAAGAGAGCTGTGAGTTTTAATACAAATACTGTCTTCTAGACAATATCCACTCTCAGAAAAAGTCCTCATTACATTTATTATCACACTATTTAACAGAATAGTGAGGACTACTAATACTATCATCTGGTTCATCACTCCGTTCCCTGACTCGTCCCAGCTATATTCTCATTTCCTGAAGAGAATAGTGAAAGAAAGGGTGAGCTCAACTAGCCAGTAAGAAATATTATGACTAAGATAATGCAGAATAAATTATCATTAGCCTTCAACAGTGTTAAACTGATAAAATATAACAAACATCAAGTTTAACTGCAGCGGAACAAGCAATCCATTAGAAGAGTCAAGCAGAGAATAAAATCTAATATCTTCTATGATTTAAAAGGTTTTTCATGACTTTTATCTCTAGGACTCAGCTTAATAAATAATCCACATCATCGAATCACCCCTACACTACGGAATCACCCCTACACTACGGCCAAGAATTAATTTATCCATGATCCAATAACGTCCAAATTGTTAACATAATACTGCTTTGTGGAGTAAAATTCAAGAATGCTCAAAAGAATATTTCCATGAAAAGATACTGGATGAAGCGCAAATATCAAGGATATTCCACTAATTTCATGGAATATAGAATTCAAACTTTAACCAACTGAGTATAATAACGAATGGAATAACAAAAGAAATCATCATGCATGCGGTACTTCGCATAGACAGGTTATTCCAACAGATTAATAAGTAACGGAACCAGGTCAGGCGAAATTCTCACCGACAGGATGTTCCAACAGAATAATAAAGACGGAACCAGGTTCGGCGTAAACGTACAGACAGGATATTCTAACAGAATAATAATAAAGGTGGAACCAGGTCCGGCGTAAACGCACAGACATGATATTCCAACAGAATAATAATAAAGACGATACCAGGTCCGGCGTAAACGCACAGACAAGATGTTCCAACAGAATAATAAAGACGAAATATTAGAAGAATGTCACCAAGTATAGGGTAGTCCGTGTATACTGGTTATTCCAGCAGAATAATAAAGAATGGAATAACAGAAGTTCTCTTTATGAATACAAAAGAAATAATACCCCTTACGAGTACAACAAATAATATCCCTTACCGTAAAAGAAACTAAATATAAGAGTAAGGAAGGAGCAAAATACTTTTCTATAGCTTCTCTATAATTTATCTCTCTAGAGTTTCAGTGAATTCGTAAAAATAATGAAGGAATGAGCTTCTATTTATAGAAAAACAGACTGCATAGTAACTAACTCATGAACGGTCGAGATTGATTTATTTTAATATGACGGTCCATATTTAAAGCAAAATCTTTTAAATAAAATATAATATATTCTATTTATAATCTAATAAAACGAATAACTTTATAAAAGATTTTACTATGCAAACACTATGCAGGCACTATGCAAATACTATGCATAATAAAATATAATATATTATAATTATTGTCTAATAAAATAGATAACTTTATAAAAGTATTCTGCTTTATATAAAAAGATTTTACTATTAGCCTAATAAAAAGAATAACTTTATAAAAGTATTCTGTTTTATATAAAAAGCTTTTCTGTTTTATTACATTAATAATATCAATAAAACAAAACTGAGTGACTTATCACATAAGCATCAATAATCAATACCGTGAGCTACTGTGCAACTACGCTTATTACTGTACTTTTAACATTGAGTGTTTCAACAGTTAACGGTAAAACTTCCACCGTTATTTTCATAAAGTATTTTTGTCGTTTTCTCAATCCGACAATAATTCTGTTGTGGGGTCCACCAATGATTGTGTCGTTGTACGAATATTCTCTGTTAAAACGAATATTCCCCGACCAATCGAATATTATATAACAACTTGCTTACTTTGCAAAATTTATAAATATTACCCACAACTATAACATTATATCAAATTCATTCCATAATATTCAAAAATGATATTTATAGAAAATTCATCTTTATTCACAAAAATTGGGGTCATACATTAAATAAATATAATAACAACCAACCTTTTTGTTCCTCACAATTTTAAGTCTCTTGATTGTACCAAATTGTTTTAAAAACCCTGTGAAAAGGTGAACAAATATTACGCATACATTATAACTTTTTCTCACCAATTAATTTATAGAGCATTTATAACACAGACAAATGCAAATTTATGTACATAAATATAATATATACACATGAAAATAAAATATAAGTAAAGAAAATGGTATAAAAAAAATTAGCACCTTCCATTTCATTCTCATAAAACCCATGTGGTATTCGACCAATATTGTAACAACCCGATATTTTATATATAAATCAATCAGAAATTTTTCATATAAATTTTTTTAAGGATGAGGATTTGTACAAGATAATGTGTATATGTATTTATGTGGTAAATAAAAATATAATTATTACATAAATATTTACAAATAATTTTATTTTAGAATTATTGATTATTATAAAGTATATTCTAATAATAATTAATTTAATAGTAGAAATATTTATATTAATTATTTTCCATGAAAATATAAGCATATATTATTTAAATAATATATGAAATGATTTTTGGAATAATTATAATAATTATTTTATTATATGAATTTTAGTACTGATTATTAAGTTAATTATTTTACCTTAATTATTAAGGTCAAAAATGAAGAATAAATCAGATATGGAATCCAAACCCTAATTTTGGATTTTTATCAAGGAATGAGAATAACAATATAATATTAATTATATTTTAATTTTTCAGTGCTATAAATAGGTACTGTATGTACGTATTGAGGATGGTTGGTCAATTATGGTATTTAATTTCAAAACCCTAATATTAACTATTTAAACCCTAATTTTAAATGATAAATCCTAATTTGAAACTCAAATTAGAGTTCAAGATTGATTGGTGATTGTGTTAATGTGATTAATTAATAAGTATTAGAATTATAATTGTTAATTATGAAAATCCTAAATTATTAAACCCTAATTACTAAACTAGAACCCTAATTTAGTAATTAGAAACCCTAATTATAATTTAGTAACCCTAATTATCAAAATCATAAACTCTAATTGCTAAATTAGCAAAGTTAATTATAATTAGTGATTTTAAACCCTAATGTTCCTGTATAAAGTAATTAGAAAATTAATTTAATTAAGGAAACCCTAATTTCAAAATTTTAGAAACTAAAATTTATTTAATTTTTGTGCAAACCGTAAATTGGAAATCCTATAATTATTGTGTACTAAACCTTAGGGTTAAACCCTAAGGGTTTGCCAAATGACAAGAATGCCATTAAAGGTTTAAGCCAAACGACTTTTTTACCCTTAGTTGCATTATCGAAGCTAGTATAGGTTTTGACAATAGAGAAAGTTGGTGACCAAATCAAACAACCCCATGTGATGAAAAATGACAGCAACAAGTCTCTATATCAGCCATTACATGTATCTAGCACTTCTATATATAGATTGAAAGAGAGAGAAAATCATTTGCTCATTTATTTTTGTCCAACTCTCATCCTTGAGCTTCTCTCTCTAAAACCCACAAATTTCATAAGCATATCAGTCCCTAAGAATAGCCCCACGATGAACCATAACATATCAGAAGCCAAAAATCAAAATCGTGCATAGAAGGTATAAAACCCTAGCTTGAAATCTGACCATTAATCCAATGTTAGATGTTTTTTTATGTTAAACATGTTAGATATAGTGTATAATGATGATCTGGGTTGCTAGTTGTTAGATCCATAACATCTAGAGGCTCGAATTTGGCATTTTACAAAATCTAGAAATTTTTTAAAGAATCGTCTGACAACGAATGTCAGGTCTTGTAGATCTCAGTCTGTGTTCAGTTTTTGTGTTTTAAGTGTTTACTCTTGTAGTATGTCATGAGATCTATACTCTGGAAGTTGAATAAAGGTCATAGCCTGAACAGATTGCATGTTATTCTTGGTCAAAGGTCGTTGACTGACCATGATCGCGCACTACAAAAAAATGGGCCTTTAGCAACGATTTTTCAAGCAACGACTTTATAAGTCGTTGCTAAAAGTATATGTTTAGCAACAAAATTTATCATTCGTTGCAGATTGTGTCAGGCTTTCACTTTTTGCAACGAAATTCATAAGTCGTTGAAAAATTTTGTTACTAATTCATTGGCGGGAAAAAATTTCGTTAGAAATTTGTTGCAAAATTTTCGGCCACTTGCTTTCCCGTCATCGTGGGCAACGAAAGTTTATTTGTTGCTAAAAATGGGGCTTTAGCAACGATTTTTCAGGCAACGACTTTATAAGTCGTTGCTAAAAGTGTATGTTTAGCAACGAAACTTGTCCTTTGTTGCAGATTGTGTCAGGCTTTCACTTTTTACAACGAAATTCATAAGTAGTTGTAAAATTTAGAAACAAAATTCGTTGCAAAATTTCTAACCACTTGATTTCTCCGCATCGTGAGCAATGAAAGTTTTTTTGTTACTATATTTCGTTGCCTAATATGGACCACATTCATTGGCAACAATTTTTTATTTTCGTTGCATATTTTATATAACTTTTTGCAACGACTATTAAAATATTGCCTTAAATTAAGATGATGATAATAATAATAATAATAATAATAGTACTACTAATAATAATAATAACAATAACAATAATAATAATAATAATAATAGTACTAATAAAAATAATAATAATAATAATAATAATAATAATAACAGTCATAATAATAATAGTACTAATAATAATAATAATAATAACAGTAATAGTAACAGTAATAATAATAATAATAGTAATAATAATAATAATAGTAGTAGTAGTAGTAATAATAATAATAATAATAATAATAATAATAATAATAATAATAATAATAACAATAACAATAACATTAATAATAATAATAGTACTAATAATAATAATAATAATAATAATAATAATAATAATAATAACAGTCATAATAACAATAACAATAATAATAATAATAACAGTCATAATTAATAATAATAATAATAATAATAATAATAATAATAGTACTAATAATAATAATAATAACAATAATAATAATAATAATAACAATAATAACAATAATAGTAGTAGTAGTAGTACTACTATTTTCATTTTTATTATTATTATTGTTATTGTTATTATTATTAGTACAATTATTATTATTATTATGACTGTTATTATTATTATTATTATTATTATTGTCACACAATTAGTTATGTACATTTATGTATGTACGTAACAAATCTAAGGAAATGAGGTCTGTTTTAATTTGAAGGAAATGATTTGTTCAGTTATAAATAATAATCCTTGCAAAATAATAGCAATTAGGCCCATGTGCTCTGGTGGTCATTGGATTAATATTCCAAACTTGAGGTCTTGGGTTCGAATTTGTGCACCAACATCAGCCCGTCCACATATGATATGCATGTATGTGTGTGTATATATATAATACACATACATACATACATATTCTTCTGTGCATCAACATATTTTTTGGGATATATATATATATATATACATACATATTCGTTTCAAAATTTCTTATCAAACTAAATAAAATACTAAACAAATCTTAATATTAAAGTAAATATATATAAAGTAACTAGGAATATTTTTATATATAAATATATATATATATATATATATATATATATATATATGTAAACAAATATTCATATAAATATTTATAAATTTATCTATAAATATTCAAATAAATATTTATAAAAAATATTCGTATCTAAATTTTATAAATTTTTGATGAAATATTTATAAATTTATAAAATTTTAAGATAAATATATATGAATATTTATTTATAAATATTTATATGACATCAAACCTGATTATTTTATCTATGCTTCCCAATGTTTCCTATTTCTAGATAGTAATGATATATCCATATCTATTCCTAGTTCTTATTTTACCTTTTTTCCAAATATATTATAAAATTAAATTATAATACTATCAGTTCTAAGAGAAAACATAAAAGATGAAGAAAAATTTATTATGTTTTATGAACTATAACATAATAAAGTTATTTAAAATGACTTATAAATCATTCCTAATAAGTTAGTTTGACCCATATTAATGTAATATCAATTTTATCCCTATTTTATTTATTTTTTTTTAAAAACGAATTTATAAAAAAGAAGAGTAAGATGCAACGTCACTTTAATTGGCGTTAGAACTTTTATTTTTATTTTTTTATAGCTGAAGTCTTATATACTCCGTCTGTGAGACCCCGGATTTTATGAATAAATATTTAATTTTCTCGAATTATATTTTTGAAAATTATGGTGTGGATTTGATATAATGTTATAGTTGTGGGTAATATTTATGAATGTTGCAAAGTACGCAAGTTGTTATAAAATATTCGTTTGGTCGGAGAATATTCTTTTTGTCGGGGAATATTCGTACGACGGCACAATCATTGGTGGACCCCACAACGGAATTATTGTCGGATTGAGAAAACGACAAAAATACTTTATGAAAAATAACGGCGGAGGTGTTACCGTTAAAACTGTTGAACTACTCGGTAGTAAAAGTAAAGTAATACCCGTGGTTGCATAGTAGCACAAGGTATTGATTATTAATGCTTACGTGAGAAGTCACTCAGCTATACTCAATTATTGCTACAGTAATTGCTGCATCATATCTCTTATATTATTGATTCAATTATTGTCACAGTATCATCTGTATAATACGTTATATTATTTAAACAATAATTGAGACGACAAGTTATAATGATTAATAATTGTTGAAAGATTAATTATGTGTTGATTAAAAAATAAAATGATTTCTGGTAATTTTTATTCAATTCTTGATGTATATAAAGAGTCTATTATGAGACGTTGGTGATAAGTTTAATTATTTATGGGGGGGCCATATGTCGTCATCTAAGAGTCTCTTTCGTAAATAGTAATTACCTTCGTAAATAGTAATTACTTTTGTAAATAGTAATTACTTTCGTAAACAGTATTTACCTTCGTCAATAGTAATTACCTTCTTCAATAGTAATTACCTTCGTCAATAGTAGTTGTCCCTTCAATATTACTAAGAGTTAACTGCCTTTTCGGTGTTCCAAGGGTTAGTTACCCCTTCACAAATAGTAGTTGTCTCTTCAATATTACCAAGAGTCATTTTGACCCTTCGTTAAGACCAAGAGTCACCCTCAGTTTTTCCATAAATAGAAAGCTCATTCCTTCATTATTTCTTACGAATTCACTGAAACTCTAGAGAGAAAGAAGAAAACTATTCTGCTACTTCACTTTTCCAATATTCAGTTCTTCTAAGGTAGGGAATATTATTTGTTGTACTCGTAAGGGGTGTTATTCTTTCTTCTTGAAGAGAACTTATGTTATTCCATTCATTGTTGTTCTGTTGGAATAACCTGTATATGCGGTCTACCCTATACTTGGTGACATTCTTCTATTATTCTGTCTTTATTATTCTGTCAGAATATCCTGTCTGTGCTATACGATATTACTCAGTTGATCAAAATTCTAACTTCTATACTCCATGAAATTAGTGGAATATTCTTGATATTTGCGCTTCATCCAGTATCTTTTCATGGAAATATTCTTCTGGGCATTCTTGAATTTTACACCACAAAATAGTATCGTGTTGACAATTTGGACGTTAATAATTTCTGGATAAAATAATTCTTGAACTTGTTTTATTGAATTCTTATAAAATTGTCATCATCCTCTTATTTATATTTTTGAAAGTCATCTATGGCCTGTAGTGCATAGATGGACTTGGTATGATTATGACCAGGGATTATTCGGTGTAATCATGACCGTAATGTTACAAATGATGTGGTAAAAGTCTCATTTGCCGTAGTGCATTGATGGACAGTTGTTGGCATGATCATGACCATTAATGAATACACAAATATTCTTGGCCGTAGTGCATGAATAATTGTGGTCGTGATACTAAAGAATATCCTTGGCCGTAGTGCAGGGGTGATTCGATGATGTGAAATATTTATTAAGCTGAGTCTCAGCTATAACAGTGATGAAAAACCTTTTAAATCATAAAAGATAGTAGATTTTATTTTCTACTTGACTCTTTTAATGGATTGCTGATTCTGCTGCATTAAACTTGATGTTTATTATATTTTATCAGTTTAACACTGTTGAAGGCTAATGATAATTTATTCTGCATTATCTTAGTCATAATATTTCTTACTGGGCTAGTTGAGCTCACCCTTTCTTTCACTGTTCTCTTCAGGAAATGAGAATATAGCTGGGACGAGTCGGGAAACGAAGTAATGGTCCAGAGGATAGCATTAGTAGTCCTCACTATTCTATGAAATAGTGTGATAATAATTGTAATGAGGACTCCTTTTGAGTTTTTATAATCTCTAGTAGACAATATTTGTATTCAAACTCACAGTTTATGTTTTGTCGTATTGTACACGATAGTTGTATTAGTAAGTTGTATTTGAATTCTGTACCATGTATTTGGCGACCCAAGATGGGTGATGTATACCTAATTTTGGGGGCGTCACAGTTGGTATCAGAGCTTAGGGATATGATCCCTGGCTAAGATGTGAGAATAGTACTAGGAGGGGAGAGATGGGGAATTCCTTCGCTAGTATGACCTACCTAAGTTTATGTGCTATTTTATTGGTCGGTCAGAATATAGGGATAATATGTTACATGTCAATTAACCTTTTGTTTTGTGGCAGTATCTGAAAATGACATCTGAGAATGTTGAGAATAGTAATGGAGCACAGGCGATCGTTGATTCACCACATATTAATAATCAGGATAATGTGCATCAGAAAGGTGACAATCCTCATGCAAACAACAACACTGACCAAATGATGAATGATCAAATGTTCAGAGGTTTTATGCAATTCATGCAACAGCAGGCGAGAGCGACTCTTGTCCAAAACGTAGATGGAAACACGGGAAACTCTCGGGCGGTCACCGCTAAACAGTTCAAGGAGCTGGGACCACCGGAGTTTAAGGGAGAGCCAAAACCACTTATGGCGGAAACATGGATAAAGCAGATCACCAAGATATTTGATGTCTTGGGATGCTCCGAGGAGCAGAAGGTTCCCTTTGCCGCCTTTATGTTGCGCGGAGAGGCAGATTACTGGTGGGAATCGGTAAAAAGTACTCAACCTGCTGTACTGAAGATATCTTGGGAAAAGTTCCAGGAGCTGTTCAACGACAAATACTTTCCCGAAAGTATTCGCCACATGAAGGAGGTGGAATTTATCAAGTTGGAACAAAACAATATGACCGTGTCGCAATACGAGGCAAAATTTGCGGAGTTATCCCGGTTTACGTCCCACTTGGTGGATAATGAAGAGAGAATGGCGCGAATGTTTTTAAGAGGTTTAAAGCCGGAGATACGTCAACATCTTATTTCTCATAAATTGTGTTTATATTCAGATGTTGTAAATATGGCTCAGTTAGTGGAGCGCGATAACGAGTCAACGCAACTAAAAGAGAGCAGCCGACAAAATGATAATACCAGCTAGAGCAGTCATCGAAGCGGTGACAACAAGCGTGAAGGGAATCAACAGGCTAAAATTGGTAACCACTTCGGTGGTAATCAGGGCCAAAACAATAAGAATGGACATTTCAAGAAGAGAAGATTCAACAATGATGGAAAGACGTCAGCACCAGCACCTGTCGTTAAGGAAGGAGAACGACCACCTATCAAATATTTCAAATGCGGAGGGGAGGGACACATCAGTCCAAATTGTGCGATGCCGTCCAAAGCATGCTATAATTGTGGAAGAGAAGGTCACCTAGCCCGATTTTGTCATTCACCGAAGACAAGTTCAGCTAGGATGGAGGCACCAAAGGATGTTCCAGGTAAGCCAAAGCCGGTAGTTTAAGAGAGAGCGTTTTTTTCCGTGACGAGGAACCTGAATAAAATTATCATGGGTATGTTAGTCATAAACTCTTGCGAAGTCTATACCATGTTAGATACCGGTTCTACTCACTCTTTTATTTCACCTAGTTGTGTTCAATGTTTGAAGTTAACTCCAAGAAACTTTCGTTACCTCCACTATTTATAAATCTTGTTTGATTCAAATCGACACTTTCACGTTACCTGTCGATCTTATCTCTTTGAAAATACTTGCCTTTGATGCGATTTTAGAAATCGATTGGTTAACTACTCATCATGCTTTTTGTAAGGTTGTTAGCTTTCATATTCCTAACAAACCTGTTATGCGAATTCAAACAACCAAACCACTAAAGTCAATCATTGTCATTTTAAGCCATAAATAAAGAGCCCCAGTCCTTTCATTGTTGACTTCCTTATGTGGAATGCACCGAAGACAGACTTTCCGTAGGAGACGTCGTGAATGACGATGACAAGTTGATAGGTATCAATGTGAAGTGTTATTCAAGTCTTGGATGAGGGTCACAATTTTGAATGATATTTCTAGTGTTAATAAATTTTCTGACGTATTCTTGAAGACTTCTTAGCTTACCCCTAGAGCGTGAAATCGATTTTTTTTATTGACCCCAGTACAAAACCCATTTCTTAAACCCTCAAATATTTTCTTCACCTAAAACGAACGTAACATGTGCCAAAGACGTTGGCTCGAGCTGTTGAAGATTACGATCATATCATTGAATACCATCGTGGGAAAGCGAACATGGTAGCTGACGTGTGAGTAGAAGATCGTATGCGTTTACAAGTGCGAATATACGAACTCACGTGAAGATAACGAATATACGAGTAGAATCAACTTTAATCGATAAAGTTAAAGCCGTTCAAGCTACACACTCGGAGCTGAAGAATGTGAAGAATTAAGAAGGTCCAAGAGGGCGTTATTCTAGAAGCAAGAATTGACGAATAGAGGAAGTCTAAACGCTCGATTTTATTGGCCCATTTGAAATCCTTGATCAAGTAGGAATTGTGGCTTATAGACTCATTTTACCGCCAAGTATGTTGCGTGTTCAGAACATTTTTTTTTTCGTATCGATGTTACATAAATATGTGGATGACCCGAACCACATTATTAATTTAAAATCGGACGAGATAGTAGAAGATTTAACGTATGAAGAGATATGTGTTAACATCTTGGATAAGAAGGATCATATTCGACGCTCAAAGGTTATACCTCAAGAGTTAGAATTTAAAGTGAAGTCAAGGTATCCTCACATGTTCGGCATACCAGGTACATACGTAAATTTCGAGGGCGAAATTTCTTAAGGAGGGGAGATTGTGAGACCCCGGATTTTATGAATAAATATTTAATTTTCTCGAATTATATTTTTGAAAATTATGGTGTGGATTTGATATAATGTTATAGTTGTGGGTAATATTTATGAATGTTGCAAAGTACGCAAGTTGTTATAAAATATTCGTTTGGTCGGGGAATATTCTTTTTGTCGGGAAATATTCGTACGACGGCACAATCATTGGTGGACCCCACAACGGAATTATTGTCGGATTGAGAAAACGATAAAAATACTTTATGAAAAATAACGGCGGAGGTGTTACCGTTAAAACTGTTGAACTACTCGGTAGTAAATGTACAGTAATACGCGTGGTTGCATAGTAGCACAAGGTATTGATTATTGATGCTTACGTGAGAAGTCACTCAGCTATACTCAATTATTGCTACAGTAATTGCTGCATCATATCTCTTATATTATTGATTCAATTATTGTCACAGTATCATCTGTATAATATGTTATATTATTTAAACAATAATTGAGACGACAAGTTATAATGATTAATAATTGTTGAAAGATTAATTATGTGTTGATTAAAAAATAAAATGATTTCTAGTAATTTTTATTCAATCCTTGATGTATATAAAGAGTCTATTATGAGACGTTGGTGATAAGTTTAATTATTTATGGGGGGCCATATGTCATCATCTAAGAGTCTCTTTCGTAAATAGTAATTACCTTCGTAAATAGTAATTACTTTTGTAAATAGTAATTACTTTCGTAAATAGTATTTACCTTCGTCAATAGTAATTACCTTCTTCAATAGTAATTACCTTCGTCAATAGTAATTACCTTCGTCAATAGTAGTTGTCCCTTCAATATTACCAAGAGTTAACTGCCTTTTCGGTGTTCCAAGGGTTAGTTACCCCTTCACAAATAGTAGTTGTCTCTTCAATATTACCAAGAGTCATTTTGACCCTTCGTTAAGACCAAGAGTCACCCTCAGTTTTTCCATAAATAGAAAGCTCATTCCTTCATTATTTCTTACGAATTCACTGAAACTCTAGAGAGAAAGAAGAAAACTATTCTGCTACTTCACTTTTCCAATATTCAGTTCTTCTAAGGTAGGGAATATTATTTGTTGTACTCGTAAGGGGTGTTATTCTTTCTTCTTGAAGAGAACTTATGTTATTCCATTCATTGTTGTTCTGTTGGAATAACATGTATACGCGGTCTACCCTATACATGGTGACATTCTTCTATTATTCTGTCTTTATTATTCTGTCGGAATATCCTGTCTGTGCTATACGCTGGACCTGGTTCCATTTTTATTATTCCGTCTTTATTATTCTGTCGGAATATCCTGTCTGTGCTATACGCCGGACCTGGTTCCATCATTTACTATTCCACATTTATTATTCTGTTGGAACATCCTGTCGGTGTGAATTTCACCTGACCTGGTTTCGTTATTATTATTCTGCTGGAATAACCTGTTTGTGCGGTCTCTATCGCATGCATGGTGATATCTTTTGTTATTGTATTCGATATTACTCAGTTGATCAAAATTCTGACTTCTATACTCCATGAAATTAGTGGAATATTCTTGATATTTGCGCTTCATCCAGTATCTTTTCATGGAAATATTCTTCTGGGCATTCTTGAATTTTACACCACAAAACAGTATCGTGTTGACAATTTGGACGTTAATAATTTCTGGATAAAATAATTCTTGAACTTGTTTTATTGAATTCTTATAAAATTGTCATTATCCTCTTATTTATAATTTTGAAAGTCATCTGTGGCCTGTAGTGCATAGATGAACTTGGTATGATTATGACCAGAGATTATTTGGTGTAATCATGACCGTAATGTTACAAATGATGTGGTAAAAGTCTCATCTGTCGTAGTGCATTGATGGACAGTTGTTGGCACGATCATGACCATTAATGAATACACAAATATTCTTGGCCGTAGTGCATGAATAATTGTGGTCGTGATACTAAAGAATATCCTTGGCCGTAGTGCAGGGGTGATTCGATGATGTGAAATATTTATTAAGCTGAGTCTCAGCTATAACAGTGATGAAAAACCTTTTAAATAATAAAAGATAGTAGATTTTATTTTCTACTTGACTCTTTTAATGGATTGCTGATTCTGCTGCAGTTAAACTTGATTTTTATTATATTTTATCAGTTTAACACTGTTGAAGACTAATGATAATTTATTCTGCATTATCTTAGTCATAATATTTCTTACTGAGCTAGTTGAGCTCACCCTTTCTTTCACTGTTCTCTTCAGGAAATGAGAATATAGCTGGGACGAGTCGGAAAACGAAGTAATGGTCCAGAGGATAGCATTAGTAGTCCTCACTATTCTGTGAAATAGTGTGATAATAATTGTAATGAGGACTCCTTTTGAGTTTGTATAATCTCTAGTAGACAATATTTGTATTCAAACTCACAGTTTATGTTTTGTCGTATTGTACACGACAGTTGTATTAGTAAGTTGTATTTGAATTCTGTACCATGTATCTGGCGACCCAAAATGGGTGATGTATACCTAATTTTGGGGGCGTCACACCGTCCGTCTCAAAATAAATGTCCAATTTTATTTTTTTTAAAGTTATAATTTTTGAAATTAAAATTGAGCACATATAAATATATTTTCTAATTTACAAAAATTAAAGTTTGTAGTTAATATTGATGTTTGTAAAAAAATATACAAGAGATCGAAGAAATTAAAAAAAAAGAGAGAGATTCTAACGTCAGTTAAAGTGATATTACATCTTACTCTTTTTTTTACAAATTTACTTTATAAAAAAAATTTAAAAAAAGTTACAATGCCGGTTATTTGGCATTGGATACATTTTTTATTTTTTTAAATTTCTTTAAAAAATAAAACCGTTTTAAAAAAAATATTATTATTTTTTAAATTCATTTTTTTTAAAAATATTTTTTAAAGTGGCGTTGGTTGCCTTTCTAATTTTTAGCAAAAAAAAAATTCAAAAATTCAATGTCATTTCAAATGGCGTTCAGTAGTTTTTTCCAAAATTAGATGTGAGGGCCAACGATAGTAGTTGAAGTATTTATTTTTTAAAAAATATTCGTTTAAAAATAAAATCTTTTTAGAAAAAAATAAAGCATTTTTTTTAAACAAAGTAAAGCATTTTTTAAAAATAATTAAAGCATTTTTTTAAAAAAATAATTTTTTTTATTTATAAAAATTGTTCTTAAATTAATTAATTTAGTTAAGAGAAGTGCCTATTCCAATAAAATTTGAACAAAATAGATATAATTGATAAAGTTGAATATAATTTAGGCAATTCTGAAAAAACAGTTCAGATCCAATCTTTCCCCATTCTTTTTTCCAAGACTGAGAAAAAAATTGGTATAACCAAATTATCGAATCGAACCGAAATAATTTAATCAAAATTTTTTAATAATTCAATTATACGTAACATTTCAATTATATCAGAAATTATTTATGGGTTTTAGTTAGTTTATACTAATTTTATTTCTGGTTTATTCGGTTTAACACTCATTCTCTCAATTCCCAAACCCAGTACCCAGATCTCGAACTCTCAAGTGAAGTCTTAATCTATCATCCCAAAACCAGATCTCGATTTCACCATTGATTTTCCTATATGCGGATTCCGGCGGAGGCAAAATCGAGCATAACATACAGAATTTACGCCCAAAATCTTCGGGGAAGAAGTGGATTTACATGATTCCTCTGATTGCGTTGCTCTTCTTCTTCATTCTCTGGTATTTCTCCAATCCAGGTGTACTGCGATTTCAACTAGTAATTTTCATGATTCCAATTTACTTTCTCAATCTTCTTTACTGATTCTTATACCAGATACCGAATATGTGTTCATGCGTTGTTTGTATGAATTTCTTAACTAGGTCATTTGAAAATCTGGGAGAGGAGATTCGAGATCCCTATTTAGTTATTAATAATTGAGAAATTTTTTGATGTCGTTGAATTCGCTGACATGAATAAGATCTGAAAATCTTGGTGTTTACTACAGAAATTTAAAAGTAACTTGTGTTTACAAACACTAAGACGTGGAACTGTGTTACTTTGTTCATCTCCTTTTCATATCTTCATTGTTTCAGTTCTTTAATATTTTTGCCCTATTTGGTTCTGAGAAAATGTAGAACTGCCAGATAATCTTAAATTTTATGCTTTATAATTTTTTCTACTTGAGACCTGAGATTACAACTATTTCCCCCTATTTGTTGGACGTTTTAATAATTGAGTTGGTCAACAGAGGCGATTCCATGCTCTAATTTAATATTAACACACTTTGCACAAAGCTTCAGTCACCCTGATCCTACTGAGGTAGATCTACACAAACCTCGTTAGGTCTCAATAATAGATGATAGATGTGTGCTACTGTTTGGGATGGAGTTGCTCTGATGTAGGGTGAGGACAGGTTGACTGGGACACCAAAGAGCGAGAGAAGGCCTTTGCTATAGGAAGAAGAAGATATTACGTGAACAGATTCAATTTAAGGTCTCCAAAATACAAAGAGTGTGTGTTTGTATATATATAAATGAGACAGAGATGTTCTTAATATACATAAAATATATGAATCTATATGGATGTGGTGTGTGGAAGTCGACGAATTTTGTCTACTTAGCTTGATTCTAGGCTGGCAGAATCATTGTTACTGCATAACAATGTGAAGACTTTTGTTGCTAAGATGCTATTGCTATTGAATACCTTTATTCTCCTACTTGTCTTGCTCTTCTTGCTCTTTGAAATCTATTTCTTGAATGAAGCTCCAAGATATACGTAGTTTTATTCTGCCTGAATATTTCATATTTAAAATTAAATCCTTGTTATCATTTTTTTTGTTGTTGCAGGATTGCTAATATTGACATATGCAGTCCCGAAGTCTTCAGTCTTTTCACATACAATTTTGACTATCAGCATCTACACCGTCGTTTTATCACGGGATTGCTTCTTGATGATGTATGTGCTGTTCAGTATACGTCTATTAAGTTACTTGATATACGTCTGTTTATGATCTTATTCTCATATGTCATATTATTTGATAAATGTTTGATCTTGTATGATTTGTGGGTGACGTATAGTCGAAGAGAAAGACTAGGGAGCCTAAGGAAGAGACTGTGACACTTGGCCCTGCGGTTAGGGAAGGAGAGAGTGTTTTTGGTGTCGCCCACATTTTTGTATCATTCAATGACACTATCATTGCAAGTAAAAATTGAAGCTTGTCAACAGGGACTGTCATTGAAGGATTCATAAGCTGCTGTATGTAATGCTACTCAAGTTGCTGCTCGCATTCATCAAGTCTTCAGGGTACAGTCATTCCAAAAGAAGCAGCTAAAAGAGTATGGTGATGGTGAATATAGAATATCAAATGAGCGTGCTCTTTCACTTCTTGCTGTCAAGACAAACAGAGCAGGACATCAAGATGAGCCAGTGCACGCTGCTGCTACGCGAATACAAAATAAATTCCGTAGTTATAAAGGCAGAAAAGAATTTTTGATACTCCGGCAACGAGTTGTTAAAATTCAGGTGTGATGCAACTTTTCCCTTCTCATTGTTCATGACTCCTGTATTTTATTTTTTTATTGATCTACTATAACTTTATCCTTAGCCAACATCATTATCCATGTATCTTTTCGAACATGCATCCTATATTCGTTAATTAGTTGTGTTTCTAGAGAAAGTGTGCATGATTATTGCTGTGTGGTTGTAAAGAATATGCAGAGATGTATATATGCAATCCCAAATGGTTCTATGTTTTAGAATGACACAGTTACAAAGCTTGAGAGAGATGTTGAAGAGTCAAATAGCCTTTATTGGGCTCTTTTCTTAGGATATGGTATCAGGACTGAAGACTGATATAGCAAAACAGTTACTTGAGCAAAATGTGTCTAGTTTTAGCATGGCACCTGTTAAATAAATTAAGATTATTTTCAGAATCTTTAAAATTCATTTTTCAATTCATATTGGAAAATTATTTTTAATCTCACATGAAAGATAATACAGAAACAATTTCTGGTATTAAAACATATAGAGTAGGTAGTCTGTTTTATAGATTGATTTGTATCAATGTTGTTTTTCTCTTTTTGTGTGGAAAATATTTAATACATCAGGGAGAACAATCTTAGTTGAAATGAAGTTTCTTCTAACATCATCTTAACATTTTCCTCTTTCCTCAGGTTTCATCTTAATGTCACTCATATCTTCTGCTGGGAATCCCAGATTAAGGATATGTAGTCAAACATGTCATAGAATTGAGCAATTATGTTTGTAATGTTTTTGGGATCACTTTTCACGTAAGAGTTATCAACGGGGCCATCCAACTATATTGGACTTGGAGACATGGTTACAACAGTAAAGGCCAAAGCTGCTCTAGCGCTAGCAGCACCAACTTATAGAGTTTGGGAGCCGGTTTGATTGGGCTTTCATGCGAGAAAGATTGATATAGCTGATTTTGATGCACTGAAATGTAATACAACTGTGCAACATTACATATGAACTTCCAAAGGTTTGCTCATTAATCTATCTGATTAGTTGAAAGTGCAGCTCTTGCCCACTTATATATGATTACACATTAACTTTGCTAAACTATTTTTCCTTTTTTCCTACTTTTGGTTGCTCATTCATTGTGTTGTTTGTATATTTTCAGAGGAGATACACATTTGAGAGACCTGACATACCTATTGGGGAGAATTATGTCCTCAAAATCAATTATCCGTTTTAAGGTATATTACTCATTTGCAAATATGAGCCTATTCTAGTCAAAGATTTATTGCTTTGCTCAGGCATTTGACACTGCAAACACAATTGTCACTCTACGATTCATAGATCCTTTGCGGAAAATAAAGAAGTTTCTTAATTTGGGTTCAGAAGCTGTACTAGCACAAACTGTAACATATTGGTATAATTTGGTTTATTTTGTGGATGTAATCAAATTCACAATTCAATATAGTAGTAATTTATATTGAAAAGTGAATTTGAGATGTATATATGGATAGTTTGGTATATATTTTGTGGATGTAGTAATTTGAAACTGTAAACAAATGGTATTATTGGGATGTATTTTGAATGGTTGATACATTTTGGCTTTGAATTTAAATGAGAATTTAGACATTTTAGCTATATATCATGGCATTAGCATATTGCAGGTGCATTGGTAATATAGGTGAACCACAATTTTTTTTTATCTACAACATTTTAAAAATGTTGTATATTTGTATAAATAAATGACACTTTCTAAATAGATGACACATTATAAACGTTGTGTAAATATGCCTAAACATTGTCTGATATATTAAACTATAACATTTTTAGCCAGAAAACGTTGTGGAATCATACTTTCTACAACGTTTTCAAGTATCTACTAATTTATGAAAAACAAATCTACAACGTTTTTTTTCTTAAAAAACGTTGTATAATGTGTCTAACTACAACGTTTTAAAAACGTTGTGTAAGGGTGTCAAATAGATGACACCCTTAACCACGACGTTTTTGTGATTGAAACCACAACGTTTTTTTCGTGTTATCTATTTATTGTTTTGTAGTAGTGATTTTAAATTACATTCAGAGGATATTCATCTCGTTCTAAATTTGCGATTATAGGATATTTATTTATTTGAAGACTGTAGAAGCAGAACGTATTTCAGTTGACCATGCCGCACATCTTAAACCGTCAGATGGAGGTTCTGCTGGAACTCAATGTGAGCTCTTCATATCCCTTCTTCAGTCTCAATATTCTTGAACTTCCATAGAATATTGATTGTCGTCTTTGACGCTTATATTGATTTTTTTACCTATAAAAAAGAAAGTGTCATTGATGGTGATGGATTGGAGTAGGTGGTAACTGTGTTATACTGTTATTACTGCAAATAGTTGGAACTCAGCACACTTCATCCAATTGATTTTCTTGCTCTCTTTGAATCGCAGGTACATATACTGCTCTTCAGCTGGTGTTTACCTCAAATTTGATATCTTACCACATTTTGAGGTCAGTACATCATACATATACTCTTGAAAAGCATTTGCTTCAACATTCATTGCTATAAAGCTGAAGTTTAACTATGTACTCGCAAAGTAACATATTATGGTTTCCCCCTGTTTTGTTTCGCCTTTACAATTAACCAAGGTTAATTATTTAAGTGTCTTGATTCTCATATGCAGTCGGTGCATCCTTCAAATTTTAATACGATCTCATCTTTCTTCTAAAAATCAACAAATTCCTCTACTTAAGATCTGAACAAGATTCCCAAGTTTACCCCCCCCAATAGATATAAGGTTTTACAAATTTGAAAATCTGGTTAGCTTTACAAATTGGGAACTAGTCCGACAAACCTGGTTTATCGCACCACTTGTTCATAGTGTTATGTCTGTTTTTTATCCCTGGGAGGGGAGCGGAGCTGTTAGACCATCATTGCTTGAAAATATTCTGGACTATACTCTATAGAGAACTTGTACTTCAGTCCAGTAATACTTACCATGCATTTTCACATCACTATTTTCGCTTTTACTAGTCTACTTTAACTTCTTTTCTTTTTGGGGATAAAGTGATGCAGTTGATCTAAAGAGCAGGCACAAGGGAAAGCTTAACACAGAGTCCTTGCTGCAATCAAGAAATGTTAACTGGTCTTCTCTAGTAAATCGATTTCTTCTTATTATTATTATTATTATTATTATTATTATTATTATTATTATTATTATTATTATATTAATGAACACCACCTTTAAGGTTTAGTAAGAAATAACTGATAATAATCAACGAGGAGACATAAATCTTATATGCTACAATCTTCACTTGTAGCATTATTTATGAGCACAAATTATTATCTTGATCCGTGTGTCAATGTATACCCACCAGGAGGAGGTTCACGAAACACATGTTTGTCTTCTTCAGGATATTTGATTTAAATATTAATTTTGTAGTCAATAAAAAGGGTATTACCTTCTTCCATGTCCCTTGATTAGTAAGAAAATAACACAACATTGTTGTCTTTGTGTATTGATTTTGGCACTAAATTCCTCTGGTGACTTATTTGTTTCATTTTTCTGACTTGCTATTATTTTTAAATATGTGCAGGAAGACTGATTCTACGATCTGCTTTACAATACTGGGTATATCAAATTTCCATGCTACGTTTACGGAAGACAAGGGACGGAATTATGAAGTGTTCTCTCTCTATATATGTAGATATATACTTTGATTGAAAAATTGTGGTAGCTTTAGATGATTAATTGTAAATTAAATATAATGAATTATTATGTAGTGGATGATTTTATTAATTTAATAATATTTTAGTTTTTTGTATTTTTGTCATTATTTGGTATGGGGACATTGAGCCAACCAGGTACACAAAAAGAATGTCAAATTTTGATTTGGCAACAGTATAATTTGTTATCAAAGCATTGAACAAGTTTTAATATAACAACAATTTTTTATACATTTAGTAATAAATTTTCGTTACTAATGGCATTAAAAGTATAATATTTGGCAACAAAAAATTAATCTAATAACAACGGAGAGGATATTATTGCAAATACTAAAATAAAAGGCAACATTTTTTATCGTTGCAAATCATATCAACTTTCGTTGCACATATAAAGAAACGACAACATATAATGTCGTTGCTAATCGGCGACTTTCGTTGCTATTGAAAAATAAGCAGCAACAAACATTTTTGTTACTGATTCAGCATAATGTCGTTGCCAAATAATATAATCAGCAACAAAAATCGTTGCTAAAAAGTTTACATTCCGCAACGAAAGCAAACTTGGGCAACAATTTTCATAATTTACTGCAACGAAAAATGTCGTTGCAAAATGGTGTCAATTGCAATCGTTGCAAAAAAAAAGGAGTTCATTTCGTTGTCAATTAGCACACTTTTGCAATAAAATGGGGGTTTTTAGCAAAAATTTTTTAATTATTCTGCAACAATATATTTTGTTGCTAAAGGATCGATGTCTCTGTACGAAAGCCAAATTTCGTTGCAAAATGTATTAGTTTTGGCAACGAAAAAAATATGTTCGTTGCGAAACAATTAACAACGCTCATTGCGCAACGAAAGACGTAACGACAGTAAAGTCGTTGCCAAAACCCTTTAGCAACAAAATTTGGCACATTTAGCAACGAAAATTGGTTGTTGCTGAAGCCCCATTTTTTTGTAGTGATTTCTGGATAACCCAAAAATGGGTTTTCAGTATCTAACAAGATATTAATGAGCCTTGATCTCGCTGTTGGATGTTGTTTTGTTGTTGTTGTAATAGATTTGTACTATGGTATATGGATTACAAGATTAAGCTTTTAGATAGCTTAAATATCAATCAGATCGAAGTCAGTGGAAGGTCAAACCGGGCCAGAAGATCACGAACTTAGTTTTCTGGGTAACCCAGAAAACTTATGAGCATGATCTGTGACAAGGTTTGACCAGCTTGTATCTTTTGATTTAGTTGTTGTTTTATCGGTTTTATATACTGGATCTCTAGCCTTACATGTTGTCTACATACTGAATGCATAAGTTCACACAAACAGTACAAGAATCACATGTTATAGAAGCCCAAAAATAGACAGTCAATCTGTTCTTCATTTCTGGGTAACCCAGAAATGAAGAACATGTCTGACAGTCCCTTTGAAGGCTCAGATCTCCTGGGTTATGCAGTTTATGATCATGTTTGTTGTTGGATATTGTAGTCCTGCACTAGTACTACACGATCTGCTCAACATCTAGCCCAGAAACACATTACACAGTGCACGATTTTTGGTCAAACAAGGCATCTCGTATACTGCCTATGAATGTTCTTGAGGGCTCAAGAACACCTAAGGCGACGGTTTCTGTCGCCAAAGGGCTTTAGCGACAGACTTAATTAAAATTAATTAAATTAATTTCTAAAAATCATTTAAAGATAGTAATTAATTTCTGAAAATTACAAAAATAATTTTAAGTTATAAAAAATTAAATATTAATAATTTGAAATATTTTTCATAAATATTAGTATTTATTTAAATATTATTGATAATTAATTAATTTATTAAATATATTAAATAAATTAATTAAAAATGATTTTATTATATTAAAAATCATTGTAAATGATAATAAGTTATTTAGAAATATTTTAACGTTATAAAATATAACTTTTAATTTTTTAAAGCAAATTTCATTAATTATTTAATATTAATGATCATTAAGTTATTTACTAAATGAATTAAATAAATTAATTAAAAATGATTTTATTATATTAAAAATCATTTTAAATGATAATAAGGTATTTAAAAATATTTTAAGTTATAAAATATAACTTTCAATATTTAAAGGTAAATTTTATTAATTAATTATTAGTAATGATATTAAAATTATTTAATAATTATATTAAACAATTTAGTTTAAAAATGATTTTAATATTATAGTAATTATTTTAAATGAAAATAAAGTGTTTAAAGATATTTTAAGTTATGAAATATAACTTCTAATAGTTAAAGGATAATTTCATCAATAATTTAATATTAATGATATTAAATTATTTAGTAATTATATTAAATAAATAGTTTAAAAATAGTTTTATTAATTTAAAAATCATTTAGAAAGGGTATAAATGAATTAAAAATATTTTAAGTTATAATAAATGAGTTTTCATATTTTGATAAATAAAATATTAATACTTTAATATTATTGATAATTATTTAAAAATGATTTTAAATGTTTTAAAAATCATTTAAGGGTAATATAATACTTTAAAAATATTCTAAGTTATTATAAATAACTTTAATATTTTGGCAATGGTTTCATTAATAGTTTAATATTAATTAAATATTAATGATACCAGAATTGTTTAATATTTAAATCATTTAATAATGATTTCGATGTTTGAAAATTCATGATAAATTATAATAAATGTTTTAAAATTATATTAAGTCATTTAAAAGTAATATGACTAATACTAAGTTACAGGACAGTCTTAGACTCGATAATTACCCGATAAAGCTGTCGGTACACCGACATATTTCAAAAATTGATATGGACTTAGATAATTTGATTAGATATGTGTTTATTTGTGATTCAATGGTTGTTAAACATAGGTGAAAATGCGATTAGGTTATGTGCTGACTGCAATAAGCAGTATTATATGTTGAGATATGTTATTCTAATCGGTTAAATGATCTTATTACTGATAGGTGTTATATAAAGATAGAACTAAGTTACGAACTGTAAGCAGCGCATCAGGCAAGTATCTTACCTTTGCATTTTCTTTATGCAATGGACATGAGTAAGAATATTTATGAATTATATTATTACTGTACAGATTATTAACCTTATATTATATACGCTCATTGATTATCAACATGTTAGTATATGGTAATTTAGATATATATTATGTTTATTAATTTCTATAAATGATTATACAAGTGTCCCCACTTGGATAATCATTGTATTTAATCACATGTTGATACACCTTTGTCAAGTACCCATATATATATATATATGTTGAATTATAGATTATTGTTGAACAGATAAAACCTTATTATTATCTAACTGAATTGCTTTGGTTTGGAACCCAGACAAGTATAAACATCCCTTACCGGGAAAACTTTTTATGCACCCAAGGTGGACAGAGTGAACGATACCCTCGTTCTTGCATGTAGTGTTGATCAATGCAGGGCATAACAGGTTGATCACCCCCCGTGCCCGTAAGTTATGACAGTTTGTAGATGAATTTCTGCTTAACCTTTTCGAAAATGAAAACAATGTTCATAGCATGTCACCATAACCCCAGTTATAATCAATATGTAGTTTCAAAAATTTGAAAGAGAGTTGTTATGTTATTATTATCGGTTCAGATTACTTCACAACTATTGACTTATTGTAGAAGGGTAGTACAAAGAAAATATTTAAATTCTTTTAGCTTATATATATAATTGTTATTACTTACTGGGCACTCAAATGCTCATCCTTGCTTAATTTAAATGTTTTTAGCTAAGTGTGAAGAGCCAGAAAGCTCATGCAGAAACAAAGAAAAAGAAAAACTAACCAAATAAGATTTGTGGTATTCTATGTAATAGTTGGAGACTATTAAGACAAGGATATATATTATCTATCATGCTATGTAATGAATGTAATAAAGGTTACGTACTTGGGAGTTAGACTCTAATAATTATGTAAATTAAGTTTGACATTTATATTATTGTTATTATTATTAGTATTATTCTGCTCATAGAAATGGTATCGTGAAGCACCGAGTTCGGGTTTCAAGTACCTGGATTTGGGGGCTTTACAAATATACAAAACTGTAGCTTTATTTTCCAGCTGTTTTTCACTCACCTGAAGCTTACGAGCAAGACCTCCTTGTAATGGCTTTAATCAATTCATAAAATAACAATAATCAGAATATGATCATATCACATAATGAGTGGAAAATATAACAAATAAATAGTACCAAAAAAATCTGCTGCAGCTTCGTCTTCGCTTATCAGATAAAGTGTTGCAAAGGAAGAATTTCAAGAAATTCAAAATCTTTATGAAAAAATTGCATGCTGATCAGGTATATAATACCTTAATTGTACATTGACATAATTGTTGGTAGTTAAAGGAGTAAAACCCACTTTTAAATTATAATCTTACCACAATATTGTCTTCCAGAATTACTGTTCAGATCCAAGAAAATATGGGTAGATTGTCCCTTTGGAGAGGTCAAAACCAAAGATACCAATTGAGGTTCTTCTAAAAGCATCTGAACCCATCAAGCCATTCCTATTTGATGAAGAAACATACATGAGTGTCAGCGGAACACTTGTTGATTACTGGGACAATATTTTTGAGAAGATCACTTCTATATTTAAATGAGACAACAATGATAGCAAGATAATGCAAGTTCTTAATTTTTAAGAATAGCTGCAAGTGTCATGAGACATATAATATAACATGAGATATAGGAATGCCAACTTCAGTCCAAGGGATGAAAATATGTCTCTCAATAGATCTTCTACTGTACAAAAGTCAAGTCTTGCCTTCAAGTTGAATGAAATTTCACAGATGTGTTAAAAATAAAATTGATAAATGATGCTCAACCAATGGATTGATTTCCATTATATCACCAGCAATGCATACTTGTTCCTTTTCTTTTATGGAAAAGACTGTTTTAACACTTTTTGAAACTCTTGTTCACCTCCAGTGAAAAACTTATATCAACAAAAAGAGCTTAACCGAAATTGATCTGTAAATGTTGAAAAGAGTTATGCACCACATAACACAAACTAAATCACATAGCTAAACTAAAGAGAATCCCATATGGGAATTTTCAATCACAAACGAATGTTATTGCTAATATCCCAACTCACAACACATTAAAAGTGTATTTCAGCGAAAGATTTGCTCAAATTAAAATAAGTTTAGAAGCAAACATCAAAATTAAGGAATTCATTCTTAAACTCCTTTAGATCATCAAAGCAATAAGAGAGTTATTTAATTTGACTAAAAAAATAATTAAGCATCATTCAAATGTTTCAACATTGATAAGATGAAAGGCATACCTTATTATTATTCTAGTTCTGATCATCTTTCTCTTCCTCGTCCATACTTTGTTCTTCTTCGCTACGATAATCTACAGGTGTATCATCCTCACTACACCCCTCGTCGAATTCATCCTCCTCAAAATCATCCTCATCGACATCATCATCTATGTCTCCATCCAATAAGATATTGTGTTCAATGTTAATTTTTTGAGTTCTTTGTCTTAAGACAATGTTATTTATTGTTTCTGGATCAACATCATCTCTATTCATTGGCCCTATATCCTGATCTTGAACAACAATGTCAATATCGGGTGAGTCATCATAAAGGTTAACAACATTGTCAGTGGAATATTCTTCAATCTCGTCCATTTCATCCTCCAGAACATCAAATACGTGTCGGTGGTTAAACCTTTGAACAATTTTCCAGTTTCTGCCTAATTTCAAATCATCAACAAAAAAAACTTGTTTTGCTTGAGAAGCTAATATGTATGGGTCGTTTCTATACCATGCGCTACTTACATTTACACTTATAAAGTGTGTATCCTTCTTAATACCCATACGACGAGTAGATAAATCAAACCACTCACAAGAAAATATAAACACATTATACCCTTTTCCATATTCTATTTTGATAATATCATTTAATAAGCCAAAAAAGTCAATACTTTTCCCATCGTGTTCTCCTTCACATGTTATTCCACTATTTTGGCTTTGCCTACGATTGTCACGATCTTTGAAAAGAAACCTTACTCCATTTACAATGCATCCTTTATATTTCCATACTCTTAAATTTGGTCCACATGATAATGCAAATAGTTGATCACTAATGACATTTGATGTGGTATTCCAAAGATGATGAATCTATTAGAGGAAAAAATTTAAATTAATCATTGATTTTCAAATAGCAACAAATAACTTTAAAAGGGGAAAAAATATTATTTTACCTTCTTTTTAAACCACTAAGGAAATCTTTTTTCCAATTCGATGTTGTTTTCATAAGCTAGTTTCAATTCCTCCTCACATTCCTTACAAGAATAATATTAGTACAAAAACTAATATGAAGCAATAATTATTTGAATAATTTAATGATAAAATGTATAACTTACTCAATATAAGGTTGCACGTCTTCACAAATATTCAAGACATACCAATGAGCCATTTGAATCTCCTTGGAATCAGCATAGTCAAAAAGAAAACCACCTAATGGTTTAACATTTTGAGAAAAGACAGAAAGAGCATCTTTTCTAACTTTTCCATCAGGATTACGGTCCTTTTTATTGAACTTACTCACACTTCGTGGTAAGTACAAGGAACAAAAAGTCAAACATTGATCTGCGACATACCCTTCAGTAATTGATCCTTTTGAATGTGCTTTGTTCCTTACGTACTTTTTAAGCGTGCATAGATACCTTAAACAAAATTACGAAATTAAGTATGACACAAATATAAAGTTCATAGATAACCAAAAATATATAGTTACATACCTTTCAATTAGATACATCCATGAATAGCATACAGGGCCTGTAAACATTGCTTCTTGTGATAGATGAACAACCATGTGAACACAAATATCAATGAAGGCCAATGGATAAATCCTCTCAATCTTGCATAAGATCATTATAATATCCTTCTCCATTTTTCTTAAGTCATCCACTTTTAGTTTCCTACTACATAGATTTTTAAAGAATGCACCCAACTCAGTTAATGTTGTTGCCACATCATCATTAAGATTCCCTCGCACTCCAGCAGGGATTAATTGTTGTAAAAGAACATGGCAGTCATGCGTCTTGTATCCTGACCTACTATTATCACTTGTATTAACACATCTAGCAATATTTGATGCATATCCGTCTGGGAATTCGACAGATCGTATAAAGGACAAGAATGTGTCTCTCTCTTTTTTGGAAAAAGAAAAGGCTGGTTGTGGCTTGCCAAACTTATCTCCCCGTGGTCTTAAGTGCAGCTCTTTACGTATATTCATATCCTCTAAATCTTGTCGAGCCTTGTAAGTGTCCTTATTTTTACCTTCAATCTTTAGTAATGTCCCAAGTATATTATCACAAATATTCTTCTCGATGTGCATTAAATCGACCTTATGTCTAACCTTCAAATCTTTCTAATATGGTAGCTTAAAAAAATACTTTTATTCGTCCAATTAGAGTTCAATGGAGTTGATGTTCTCTTTCGCTTTCTTTCTCTATTCATACTTACATTCTTCGGATGCTTGCCAAAATCCCCAAAATTGACTGCTTCTACATGATGTAAAATTTCTGATCCACCTAGGATCTTAGGTGGTCTAAGGAGTTCCTCCATTCCATAATAATCTAAACTCTTTCTCCACCTACAAGAACAAGATAAACCATAGGAAGTAAATTATGTGAAAATGTGAAGATGAAATTAAAATAAGTTACGTATTAAAAATACCTATGATTAGGACCGAGAAATGCACGATGCCCCCCATAAGAGATTTTACTCCTCAACCTAGTCGAGCGTGTATCTACATTGCAAGTTGGACAAGCCATGTACCCTCTCGCACTCCATCCAGAAAGATTTTCCAGTGCAAGAAAATCGTTAATTGTCCATAAAATAGAAGCATGCATGTTGAAATTTCACCTAGTATAAGAGTCATATGTTTGAATTCCTTGTTCCCATAAATCAACAAGATCATCTATTAAAGGATGTAAATAAACATCGATTTCATTACCTGGTACTTTTGGTCCAGGAATCAAAAGTGAGATTATGAAAAAGGGCTCCTTCATGCACATCAAAGGGGGAAAATTATAAGGAGTGAGTATTACCGGCCACATGCTATATGAGCAACTTATATTTCCAAATGGATTGAATCCATTCGTGGCTAGGCCAAGACGGATGTTTATTGGATCATTAGAAAACCATTCATACTTTCTATCAAACTCCATCCACGATACAGAATCTGCTGGATGCCTCAGTTCACCTTCTACTAAAATAAGTTTTTCCTTATGCCACCGCATGTCTTTTGTAACTTTTTTTGACATAAAAAGTCTTTTCAACTGCGATTTTATAGGAAAGTGTCTCAAAATCTTGTGTGGGATTTTTTTACCTTCCCATCATTAACTTTCCATCTTGATTCCCGGCAGACTGGGCACTCTTCTAAATCCTTATTTTCTTGCCAAAAAAGGGCACAATCATACCTTCAACAAAAATGAGACAGATTAACTATATATGAATGGGTGTTATAATTAAGGACTTTTTTATATGCTATTTTACTTACTTGTATGCGTGTATTGGAAGGTATCCAAGGCCAATTTCATGTAGCATTATCTTTGCCTCGTAGTATGATTTTGGCAAATTTGTACCATCAGGAAGAACATCTCTAATCAACTCAAGTATCATGTCTATGGACTTATTTGTCCAATGGTTGAAAACCTTCAAATGCAGTAATTTTATAACAAATGACAAAATGGAGTACTTTTGGCATCCCGGATATAACTCTTTGTCTAACATATTAAGCATTTGTTCAAATCTGGTATGATTTTGATTTTGGAAGGTATCTTCATTCCCACCAACATCAAAGGTTCCTCGATTAATATCTTCCATTAGTGTCTGAATTTTATCCTCACCACCATATAAATCATAGTCCATAAACTCCTCATTTTGAAAGAAAATATTCTGACCATGTTCATTGGGTATACGTGGAATGGGTTCACCGTGGTAAATTCACTTATCATAAGAAGGCATTATCCCATTTATGCACAAATGTGAAGACACCTCTTCTTCGATTTTAGTGTATAGGTTCATACACTTGATACAAGGACATCTAATGTCAACTGTTGGGCCAAATGTTTCACGTACATGCTCAATGAAGCTTTTGACCCCATTGCGATAAGTCACTGATATACACTCATGATGCGTCCAACTCTTATCCATGAAATTAATGTCAACCTAAAATTTATTCATCAACTCAATTACATCAACTCAACCAGTGATTTAAACAATAACACAATACACAAAAAATCAGATAAAACAATAACTAGTGGTCATATGTAAATTGTGACGCCCCCAAAATTAGGTATACATCACCCATCTTGGGTCGTCAGATACATGGTACATAATTCAAATACAACTTACTAATACGACTGTCGTGTACAATACGACAAAACATAACTGTGAGTTTGAATACAATTATTGTCTACTAGAGAATATACAAACTCAAAAAGAATCCTCATTACAATTATTAATACACTATTTCACAGAATAGTGAGGACTACTAATGCTATCCTCTGGACCGTCACTCCATTCCCCGACTAGTCCCTGCTATGTTCTCATTTCCTGAAGAGAACAGTGAAAGAAAGGGTGAGCTCAACTAGCCCAGTAAGAAATATTATGACTAAGATAATGCAGAATAAATTATCATTAGTCTCCAACAATGTTAAACTGATAAATATAATAGACATCAAGTTTAACTGTAGCGGAATAAGCAATCCATTAAAAGAGTCAAGTAGAGAGAATTGAATCTACTATCTTTTATGATTTAAAAAGTTTTTAATCACTTTTATCGCTGAGACTCAGCTCAATAAATAATCAACATCATTAAATCATCCCTGCACTACAGGCCAAGGATATTCTTTAGTATCACGACCACGAATTATCCATGCACTACGGGCCAAAGATAATCGTGTTTTCATCAACGGTCCTGATCATGCCATAAAACAATTATCTTTGCACTACGGCCGAAGAGAATCCATAGCCATAATCATACCAAAAATTGTCCATCAATGCACTACGGGCCAATGAGGACTTTTTCCACATCATTTGTAATATTACGGTCATGATTACACCGCATAATCCCTGGTCATAATCATACCAAGTCCATCTATGCACTACAGGCCACAGATGACTTTCAACATAACATAAACATGAGGATGATGACAATGATATAAGAATTCAATAAAACAAGTTCAAGAATTAATTTATCCATGAACTAATAACGTCTAAATTGTCCACACGATACTGTTTTGTGGTGTAAAATTCAAGAATGCTCAGAAGAATATTTTCCTGAAAAGATACTGGATGAAGCGCAAATATCAAGGATATTCTACTAATTTCATGGAGTATAGAAGTCAAAATTTTAACCAACTGAGTATAATAAAGAATGGAATAACAACAGAAATCACCATGCATGCGAAACTTCGCACAGGCAGGTTATTCCAACAGAATACTAAATAACGGAACCAGGTCAGGTGAAATTCACACCGACAGGATGTTCCAACAGAATAATAAATGCGGAATAATAAATGATGGAACCAGGTCCGGCGTATAGCACAGACAGGATATTCCGACAGAATAATAAAGACGGAACCAGGTCCGGTGTAAAACACACAGACAGGATGTTCCAACGGAATAATAGTAAAGACGGAACCAGGTCCGGTGTAAAACACACAGACAGGATGTTCCAACAGAATGATAGAAGAATGTCACCAAGTATAGGGTATTCCGCGTATACAGGTTATTCCAACAGAATAATAATGAATGGAATAACATAAGGATTTCACCAAGTATAGGGTATACCGCGTATACAGGTCATGTATAGGGTATGCCACTTTTACAGGTTATTCCAACAGAATAACAAAGAATGGAATAACATAAGTTCTCTTCAAGAAGAAAGAATAACACCCCTTACCGTAACAGAAACTGGATATAGAAGTAGTGAAGTAGCAGAATACTCTTCTTCTTTCTCTCTATAATTTTCTCTCTATAGCTTCTCTCTATAATTTCTCTCTCTAGAGTTTCAATGAATTCGTAAGAAAATAATGAAGGAATGAGCTTCTATTTATAGGAAAATGGAATGCATAGTAACTAATCCATGAACGGTCCAGATTGTTTTACTTTAATCTGACGGTCCATATTTAAAGAAAAATCTTTTAAATAAAATATAATATATTCTATTTATATAAAAACATTTTACTATGCAAACACTATGCAAAACACTATGCAACACTATGCAAAACACTATGCAACACTATGCATAATAAAATATAATATATTCTATTTATAAAATAACTTTAATAAAGTATTCTGTTTTATATAAAAAGATGTTTCTGTTTTATTACGTTAATAATACGAATAAAACAAAACGTCATCATCGCTATAATAATTCATATTATTAATCGACAATAATTAAATCAAACTGAACGACTTCTCACATAAATATCAATAATCAATACCGTGTGCTACTATGCAACAACGCGTATTACTGTACTTTTACTACCCAGTAGTTCAACAGTATCAACGGTAAAACTTCCGCCGTTATTTTCAATAAAATATTTTTGTCGTTTTCTCAATCCGACAATAATTCTGTTGTGGGGTCCACCAATAATTGTACCGTCGTACGAATATTTTCTGACACAAAGAATATTCCCTGACCAATCGAATATAATATAACAACTTGCATACTTTGCAAAATTTATAAATACTACCCACAACTATAATATTATCTCAAATTCACACCATAATATAAAAAAATTATTTCGAGAAAATTAATTCTTTATTCATAAAATCTGGGGTTTTACATAAATCATTTATATTTTGAGAGATCGAATTAAACTTTTAGTTAAACGAGTACATTGTCATACATTTGGGTCACTCTTACAGTTTAAAGGGAATCATTTGGGTCAATCTTACAGTTTAAATAACAATTGACAAAGAAAAGGTCATAAAAGATTGATTTGTCACTCGTGTGTCTTTCAAATTTGCAAGAGGTAACTTAATAAGATTTCATTATGTGTTTGCGACATGCTTAAGAGTTGAGACACACAACCAGAAAATCTGAACTTGTATAAGACCAACACCAAAGAAACTGTTTGGAATATCAAAATACTAAAGGTTTTGTGACATTGGAGTGATTATCTGCAGTTCCCCTTTCATATTTACAGATTGTAAATAAATTGTTAACATTCAGCAAACATGCAGTTAATTATCTAATAGGAGCATTACATTTATAACATGATTTTAATATGAATGCTGCATCTAAAGTTCCCCATGTATGGCTTTGCATAACAAAGTTCTGAACTTTACAATAAAAACTGCTCATATTTATGAAGAAAGCTTTCTCAGTTCAAGTGTAACAGCGTTGTGTGAAGGCCTTAAGAACCATAAACCCAGCAAAGGAAAAGAACCTGTGGATGGATGTGATTCACAAGTTTAAAGTGGATGTGCCAAAGGTATTACAATTCTGAATTCTCAATATGTTTTTATGGTTTAAAAAAATGTAAATGAGGACATCTTTAGTCCAACTGGAAACCATGGCTATGATTGGGGGTTTTGGTTATGTACTAAAACCGATTAGATTGATATTGGAATCCTCAAATCAAATTGTTATGGGCTGTGTTATTCTGTGTTGGTGATATAACAGCTAGCGCATTGTTTCCTTGAATTAAAATTTTACACTTAAATTTTGCACTTTTGACTTGAGAATATTGTTTTAATCAATTGGGAAGTTAAGTGTATGAATTAATTTTATTAGCACTAGTGATGAGT
Source organism: Panax japonicus (assembly GCA_020205505.1). Lineage (NCBI taxonomy): Eukaryota > Viridiplantae > Streptophyta > Magnoliopsida > Apiales > Araliaceae > Panax > Panax japonicus. The sequence goes on along the minus strand of CM035097.1, from coordinate 29,055,693 downwards.
GAGTTTTATACACATGAATTGGATACATTCAGGCTTAATTTATTGTTGTTCTCAAGTCTTTTAAGATGTTTTTATGTGTTTGTGTCTATTCATGCATGTTTTATATTGTTTTGTAGGAATTGGGACAAAAGTTACTTGGATCGACGTTTGGGGTGGCTAGATTCGCGTTTTTGGTTTGCCATTTACACAGTAGTCACTTCAGAGCCGATTTAACTATAGCTCCGGACTTTATTTCGAAACTCTTAAAGAATGAAAGTTGTAGATCTACTTTTTCTCTTTCCGGAACATCTTGAATCATCGAAATCAATCAACAACTACCCAATTTTAGTAAGTAGATATCTGTTAATATACCATTCCAAGAATAAGCTATATGATGTTGCCCAACTGTTGCCCATTTACTAAATGAATGTCAGCTTCTGTTTAACTCTAATGAGAGTAGTGTTGAGACTTTAGTATAAGTCTGCATACTTGTATTAGCCCTACTTGATCAAAGGAAGAAAAGAGCCAAAATAGAAAATCCCTTTTAACAAACACAATTCATTATCCTATCTCCTAACATAATCGCATTTTCTGTGGCCAAAACAAATAACTAATTTCAGATTTGATCATCACATATAACCAATTTTAGATTTGATTAAGCACAAATGAATAAACAAAGTGAAGAAATAAAGAAATAAATAAACTGAGATTTGATTTCTTACCGAATTGAAGAAGAAAAAGAATTCTAGAACCCGGATGGAGTCGACTTGAGTGCAAGCGAAGCTACGGATAGAGGAGAGAAGTAGAACATGTGCATGTGGGGGAGGACATGAGTGCAAGTGAAGCTACAGATGGGATGGATGCGAGTTTTGGCTACGTAAGGAAGGAGAAGAAACCCAAATTGCTATACGGTGTTTTGGTAATAAAGGAGAAACCTAGCCTCTCTTTATTCCGTATAACACCAAACAAATGTGGTAAGTTGGGGACTCTGTTCCAAAAACAGAGTTTGATAACATTTTTAAAAGAAATTATAGGAAAAATATTATACTTAAATTATTATTATTTTAAAAACATAAAAGATAAATTTATATTTTAGGATATTAGTAATTAAATATAAAAAACTCAAATATAACTTTTTTTGTAGAATAAAAAATGTAATATAAATAAACATTTATAGTCTGTTCCGCAAAAAAAAGTAATAATTATTATAATTTCGTTTATTGTTAATTAACAATATTTAATTTTTTTTAATTATTATAAGTTAATATTCTATTTAATACAATTAATAATTTAAATTACTTAAAAATATTATTAAGAATAAAATTTGTATTAAAATATTAATTACATTACAATTTGAATTGTAGTATATTATAAATTAAAGAATAAACTCAAACTTTACTGTTTGTGTAAAACATATGTTTTTTTTTTCATTTGTGCTCTATTCCACATAAGAGTGCCACTATCATCTTGTATTTTTCTATTTCTTTATGATATGGTCAATGTATAAAATTTTAAATTTTAAAGTAGTGGAAAGATATTTCAATTATGGATTATTATAGTCCATAATCGATATTGTAAGTTACGTAAATAGTGTTGTTAAAATTAAATTTAATATTGTTAAAAATTTAATGCATTTATATATAATATAATTTATATTCACTATAATTTATATCATGGGAGAACATAGTCCTAAGTAATATATTTGAATATAAATATTCAAATCCCAATAATTGTTTTTTCAAATAAACATAATCCTAAAGTTTTGACCGTAAAAATTTCATGTGATCCCCAATCATTTAAAATATACAAAAACTATATACAGCTGTGATATGATAAGTGAAATAGACATTTTCTATCTAAGATCATTTAGTCATATAGATGATATATCAATGTTAAAATTAATATTTTGTTTACTGAATTACATGAAATTTAACCTAATTTTATACATGGAGTGGAATGGAATGTATAAAATATTTATGAACGAAATATTTTAAATTTTTGGAACATAGGTAGTCTTTTAAATATTTGTACAATAAGTATTAATAAAAATAAAGTAAATCATATTCCGATTGTCTTAATTTTTTTAATATAATTAACCACATGTTTATATTTGACAAATATTTAAGTTTCATAACATGATTTTAATTTTTATGACAAAATTTTTAAGTTTATAAAACAATTTTATTAATATTACATCAACAATACTACAAAATTAACACTTATTAAGATTTAGGGAGTACATTTTTAAGAAGAAATAAAGAATGGCGATAAATTTATATCAATATTAAAACTTATTAACACTTCTTAGCAATTTTATATATATATGACGATAAATTTATAAAAATATTAAATAACGGCGTATGTTGGTACATCGATAAGAGGAAATAAAGAATGAAATCACACATATATTACTATTCTATGTTATTGTTTATGCAAAACATATTATTTATAAATTAGTAGACGTATAAATAATTATTACAAGTTCCATTATCACCGTTACCACCTCTTAATTTCATACGAGACATTCCAATACTAAATAACTAATCATCTAAATAATATTCCTAATAAACTCCATAATTTGACTTTTATGGTCAAATTGTCAATTTTTAAAATTATTTATTAAAAATATTTATACATAAATTTTAAATTCTGAATCTTGACAATTGTAGTAAATTCTCCATAATTTATTATGATCATAATCGATAGACGTATATTTTATTTTTTTTAAAAATTAATTTAAAAAATGGTCAATTTCACGTAACAAAATCAAATGAAGACGTTTAATATAGGGCGTTTAGAGTACTAATTATCTAATAATAATAATAATTATTATCTATTAAATTAACAATATTGTTATGTATTTTTAATAAATATCATGTATATCACAAGTCAAAGAAATTATTTTTCATCTCTAATATTACAAACATTTAAAAAAGTGTTAAATTTTCATTTATATTTAGTCTAAGAGACACTGATATTAATTAATCTAAGACACAATATTATTATACTTTATCCCGCTATAATTTTCGCTCCAATATATTATATTTCCTTCCCTTAATCGGTTTAGCGCTAGGATATACATATTTCACTCCCAAAATTGTTTAGGGCTAGGCATATTTCGCTCCAATTAATATATGATCATTTCTTCTCATTCACTTATTCCCAAAATAAGTCGCTAGTTCTTCTCGGGCGTCAATTGTCTAGGTTTTTTTTGCAGGTCAGATCCTTTCTTCTCATTCACTTCGATTTATATTGTTGTTTGGTTTTATAATCAGTTTATTTGTGATTGTGTTGTATATGGAGTAAATATCGTGGATTATTTATGGATCGATATGGTTTATGTTTTAATTTTGGTCTACCGAACTGAGTTTATGTACTTCTCTTCATGTGCTTTTGGAGGTAAAACATAGGTTTTACTCTAGTCTGCATTAATAGTACTTGAATGCAAAAGAGATTTACATTTCCATTTAGCTACTCCATTTTAGATTTGACATAACTATTGTTGTTGTTAGGCAAATTAAGTAGTGGAATATTCCACTAGTTTTATCTAATTGATTTTGGTTTCATTGTTTAGTGCTGATATACTTGAAAAAATGAATCAGCTTCTTTTGGATGTGTGAATTTAGGCATGCATGGTAAACCTAGTTATGATTTTGAGATGTACGACATACTTAAGTATTACTTTCTAATACTATATATGTCTTATTTACTAATACGTATAACTGATCTGATTATGTAGTTTCGAAAATTTACTCATCTTGCATAATTGGTACTTCAAAATGTCTGGCCCTAGATTTAAGAGGAAAGGAGCAGCTCAAACAAGAAAATATTTAGCCTCGCAAAATGTTGAGGTCTTTGAGGATAATGAAGAAGTTGAACTAAACTTTACTGAAGGTTCAAAAATCCTCGTGTAAAAAGAAGAATTATGCTGACATCAAGTCCTCCAAGAAGCCCAATCACAAGATCACAAACTCGATCTGCTCAACCATAACATATGGGTCGAACAAGAAAATTACGTTCAATGATTGCACGTTCACCGAATGCCAATGATGGTCATGCAAATGAAGTGCATAATCCCATTTCTACCTCGATGCAACGTACTAATGACACTATAGTTGGTGAAAATTCTACCCCAGCAACAGAATGTAGCCCGACACCGATGTCCGATGGTAAACCTATTTAGTAATCATATGTTATACATGTGTATATATATATATATATATATATAAGATATACATAATTATTGTTTTCTTGTTAATTTTTTGTTCATTTTACTTTTTGACATCTAATATTTTGAATAACTTCATCTTCAGCAAAGAAAATATGCGGACCTACTCGCGGTATTGGTCTTGAGAAACTCACCAAGTCAAAAGGGAAAAAGTTGGCTATCATTGTGTTACCTAGTAAAGGAAGGCCCATAGATCCTACAGAATCTGCTAAGTTGATGTTAGAGATAGGATTGATGGTCCGCCACCACCTCCCAATGAATACCAAGTTCAAGGATATTATAGAGGGAGTAATTGAAGAATCATTGTCAAGGGTTAAAGTAAGATGCATAATATTAAATTATGTCAAATATTGTTATTCATAGTTGAGTCTGCATTATGTCAATTATGTCAAATGAGTTGTTAGATAAAAGGTGCGAGTAACAGTTGAATTCATGGATTAGATTTTAATAGGCTAATTTTGCCATTTTTTGTCTCACGAACTAGTTAATTTTGTTGGATTATTTTTTTCTTTAGGCTCGCTTCGATATCGACCTTTCTAAACCACATGTGAAGCGTGTTTCACTTGGAATAATGAAGGATAGGAATAGAGGGCAAAGGTGTAAGCTTTACAAAGTATTCAAAACTTTTCAATCAACAGAAGATGCTAGAAACAAAATACTCCAGACAACATTGATATTGCCAGGTGGACTGAAATGTGTTATTATTGGACATCGCCAAAATTTATTGTATGATTATTCTAACTTTAATCATTTATTTTATATCCTTATTATTTTCAGTTTTTTTAAAAGATTAGATTTTTATTATTTGTTCAATGATTTTTTCCCAGCATCGTTCAGAAGTAAACAAGAAAAATCGAAGCAATAATGTCATTCACAGTGGAGGGTCAAAACCATTTGTCATTCATCATTCTGAGAAGTTATGTAATTATATATGTTCAAAATCATTCTTGTGTGAACCGGCCTATTATTTTAAGCAAGTAAGATCTTTTAAGATCTTGTGTGAACCAACATTTGCATCGGCATGCTGTTTGGAAGAGTTTCTAGCATGGGTTGAGAAGGGTTTGCTTCTTGACTAGACATATAAGGAGGATAAGCAGCAGGTGATGTGGGCCTAACCTGAGCCTGCAAAAATGTCTGTTGCGGTGGTTGACCCTGTTGAGGCAACTGCTGAGACCACTGAGCCTCATACTGCGGTAACAAGTGATTTTGTGGAGTCAGATTTACTTGAGATTGTGTAGGCTGTGGCGCTAACTCCAGTTATAATCCTCGCACCGTAGTGCCATGTACAGTAGGACCGAGGACTGAAGAGTGACGCCGCAACGCCACTATAGTAAAGGGATGTCGCACCACGACACTGGCAGTGAAAGTTGGTTGACCAAGTTAGGTTTTGTAAATCCAACTAATTAGGAACGAATAATGGAATGTACGTGTACTTAATGTACATGATAAGACTAACTTTAAATCACTTTTATACGACGGTATGAATTTAAGTATGGATTAAGAATAACTAAACGAAGAACGTGAAGGGTAAGTAATTAAACCGTTAATGGTATTCAACGTTGATATTCCACCAATGACGATCGAGTAACGGTTTAATGATATAAGAATGTTAGTATGCCGTGAGGAAGGATAATTAGCTTGAAATGAGTTGTATTAATGAAATAATTTCAATTAAGTTATAGGTGAGAAAGAAGTTGGTAAGAACGATGTAAATTATAGCGGCAAGCCGAAACCAATAATAACAAATCTAATACATGATTAGATTGAGAAGAAGGGTAAGATTCATTAGGAACCATGTACGTTAATTCATGACCTAATGTGGTATGTTATGTGGTTATGTGTTTTAGAAACCGTAAAGACTCAAAAGAAAAAATAATTTTACTGTAGCAGACGCTGAAGACAAGTTTTTCTTAACGCTTGCCTAACCTTCGGTTTAGCCAAGTTTTCTGTGATTCGTGTTATGAGATCCATGAATTGTTCTACGAAAGGGTCGATGCCAGTTTTACCTCGGCTAGACTAATCTTGAAGAGTTTATTGATTTATTTACAAGTCTTTCAATATAGAACTAATAAAGCTATCCTACGCCAATTGTTTGGTACGGATTCAAGGTAAGCCTGAGTATGAATAAACAAATGTATTTTTCATCAATTATTAGATGGGCACGCGAGGTTGCCACAAACTTAAACATAAATATGTTTAAAGGATGTAGTGTTGATCAACATAGAGTACTATAGGCTGATCACCTAGAAGTGCTCGTAAGCTATGTCAAACTTACGAACTTAGTGTCGGTTTGTCCTTTTCAAAGAAATTATGAAATGCTCATGGTCTTGGACCAGAATTGATGTTTTACTGAATATTGTTATTGTAAAACATTTTGAAGGAAAAGAAATGCTATTTTAAATTATCGATAATACTTCGTAACTATTGTTCAGTTATTGAAGATATACGATTCCTATGTTTCAAGCATGTTGTTTAAATGAAATTGTTGTACTTGCTGAGCTTATTATGCTCACTCTTGCTTGAACCATATGAATGTAGCTAAGATCGAACGGACCGAAGGATCCGGTAAGGATAAAAGAGAAGGCTAAGGCAAACCCGTAGAATACATATGTAATAGTATAGGTTTATAATGATAATATGACAAGAACAAATGTAACGGTTATAAAGAACCTGGGGAATGGTAGTATTGTTTTGGAATATATATATATATATATATATATATATATATATATATATATATATATATATATATACATATTCGTTCTTTTGAGGCATTTCAGTTGAATGTATGTGTGAACTGTAGTACCATGTAGCACCATATGTTGGGATGGAAGATACCCATATTTGGGGGCGTCACAGTTCCCCTTTTTATAAAGGTTGTACATCTCAACCTTACATCATGAGTCTGTACCATAACAATGTGGTTTGGATTACTTTCAAAGAAATGCTATGATTTCAACATATAATATCAATATTGATCTAGCCAAAATAAATGGCATAGATCTTTCAATAATAACATATTTCAAATAATAGAACGATTCATCAATTATTAGTCTAGCCGAAACAAATAGCTGAGACATGACTCATAAGCAGTTCATGAATAGAAGAACTTTAAATTTATTTCATAAATCAAATAATAAAATAGAAAATCAATTGCACTATGAACGATTAACAATAATCATTATGTATGTGAATAATCAACAATAATTATCCACTATCATATTTTAAAAATAATAACTCAAGTTTGAGTTAGAGAACTTGCCTCGATTGTCGATTATTTCTATGCAATTTAATTTAACTTCTTTTGAAAGACATATCATTAATAATATTGATCTCTCAATTAGCATAACATATTATTACTCATAACACCACTATTCTTATAATAAATTATCTAACATTTAATCATGTAATCAAACATTCAATAATACCTTACTCATTAGGAATATTATCATCCCTTGATAATATTATTATCATATAATCATTGTCTTAAACTTTTGTCTAATATTATTAATCTTTTAATAATATTGTATTCACTTTCTAATGTTATTAACATTTAATAATATTTTAATCAATTAATAATATTATTAATCATTTAATAATATTTTAATTTAACTTTAATATAATATTATTAATCAATTAATAATATTTTAAATCATTATCTAATATTATTAATCATTTAATAATATCTTAATTTAACTTTAATCTAATATTATTAATCATTTAATAATATTTAAATTATTATCTAATATTATTAATCATTTAATAATATTTTAACTTAACTTTAATCTAATATTATTAATCATTTAATAATATTTTAATTTAACTTTAATATAATATTATTAATCATTTAATAATATTTTAATCTAAATATTATTAATTACTTAATTATATCTTAATCTAATACTCACTCCTATTCATATTAAATGACATTTTAGAGTTAAGCACACTTTTTAAGAAATAACACAAAATATCTTTTGTATCCCTAATTAATTATTTCTCTCTCCACAATTATCTCTTCTCATTCATGGAATTTCATTTACCAAGCATATTAAATAGAGGGATAAATTAGGAAAAAATAGTGCAATATTGCATAGAGATTCTAAAACGACATTTATATAGAATAAAATTAAACTCCTAAAACGTCATTTAATCTGAATAGGAGGGAGTATTATAAAGCTCTTAATAATATTTTGCTTATTTATTAAACTAATAAAAAATTTATTCTAATTATTTACCCTTTACTAATTCATTTATTTAATAATCATAAAATAGCATAAATATAATATTTTATCAAAAATAACAAAAATACCCTCCAAAAATCTGATTACATCATATTAAGGGACATTTGTTATAAAAATCACATTTTTACCATTTTTAACATCACATAAATTATTATTCTTATTTATTCATAACTCAAACACATCCATAAAAATATCAAAAATGTTCTGAAAATTCTTCTTTTTTGGGAAACATCATATTATGGTCCCCTCATGAACATATATTTTTTATAGAATTTTCCAATTTCTTTTACTATTTTTAAATGGTCCAAAACAGTCAGATCTTGCAACATTTGTCATAAATCGAAATTTTATCCCAAAATTCTAAAATTTTTAGGGTGAGCTTCTGTTATATACATCTACTCCCAGTAAAGGTTTTACAATTTTTAGAGTTACACATAAAAGGTTATTTGGGTATTCTTTTAAAATAGTCATTTCTTGTAAAATCCATAACTTTCATTCTACACATCCAAAAATCGCCATCTTTGGACCGAATCTAAATAACTCATCATATTAACATCCCAAATTTTCTCAGAAGTTTTAAATTATAGAAAAATGACGAAACTGCCCTTGCAAGGAACTGGCCAAGAACATTATTTACCCATTTTTCTTTTATTGGACTTTTTTTTGACTAAAACAGCCACCATGACTTGTAAAATCAACATTTTTGAGTGCTACCACTTGGGTTTAAATGTTAACTTACATATCTCATATTTGACGGATCGCAAAAACAATATGTAGATTTCAAATAGTAGTTGTTCAGAGTGAAGAAAAGTTAGGGTTTTCTATCCTTAGAACATAGTTTTCATTTTCTTCCTTTGATCTAACATTTTAACACTCAAAATGATTAGATAGCACTTTAATCATGACCACTGGTAATCACAGTTGGTATCAAAGCTTAGGGATCTAATCATTTTGAGTGTTAAAATGTAAAATATTCATTTTTATCACCAGTGGTCATGATCATGTCAAACATGTAAAAACCCAAAACCCTAAAAAGACTCGTATGTATAAATCCCGTTATATAAAATTTCTCTTTTCTGAATATGTTACGTGTTATTATATACTTGGTTTGACGAAATTGACTAAATAAAGTTTTATCCGAAATACGTCGTGCTTGACACCTCGTGCTTAATTTTTTTCCATAATCGGACTTTTCGGTAAAATTATTTTGACAAGTTGCTTTGTCGTGCTTACACTGACAAAACGCTTTGTCTCGCTTGTCAAGATTAGTGAGCTAACCCTAATTAGCAAAACCCTAACCCTAATTAGCAAAAACCTAACCCTAATAAACCCTAATTAGCTAATCTAACTCAAAGTAGCTTATGTTAACACTTAATCATGGTTAGTAAACTTCTATTAGGTACTAAATAACATTACTTAACATTCCTAATCATTAGAAACAAAACCCCAATCAAGATTAGTGAAGATTTAAGCCTAATTAAGCTACTAACTTAATCAACTAGCTCACAATTAGGTTGGGAGTCACCATTACAAGTTTTAAAACATCACATGACATGCTTCCAAACTCCCAAGCATCAGAAGAGTCACAGATCAGATCTTTATGGAGTCAAACAGGTGAAAAAAATGACCAAAAAGCCAAGTTGGAAAATTCTATAAATAGGAACCTTAGGGCTGAGCAAACCTAAGAATTCTCAAAGCCTAGATACACTTATAAGCCTACCATATCATGCCTAGGTGTTATTAGCAACAAGATCAAAAGCTAGAATCACAAATTTCTCAAGAAAAGGTGCAAACCCTAGTTTATAAATTTCTCTTTGATCTTATGTTAGATTTGTTGTTTAGATGTTTAGAATATTGTATTAGGATGTTAGAAAGTATGCTAGAGTGGTAGAACACATTTTCATAACATCTAGATGCCTTAATTAAGCGTTTTATGAAAATTAGGGATTTTGAAAAAAATGGTCTGACAGCCGAATGTCAGGGCTTTTTGATTCATGTGTTTATGTTATGGTCTGTTAATCAATTATATTTGTAGCCTGTAAGTAGGTATTTAATCTGGAAAAGAAATCAGGTTCAGATGAACCATAGATTCCAAGATATAATCAGTCATAGTGGGTTGACCGTTCACGGAAACTGGTTTTCTGGGTTACCCAGAAAGCTCAAGAACAGCTGAACCGGCTACTTTGACCGACCTGTTTAATCATCTTCTGATTGTTAATTGTTTATGTTTTTGTTATAAATTAGTACTCTAGTATACATACTACATATCTATGATCTTCAATCGAACTAACAACTCATAGGATTACCGGAATTATTGGTCAAAAGTAGTTGACCGAGCATGACCAAGTTTTCTGGGTTTTCCAGAAAACTGAAGAACATGAAGAACAGTTGTTAGCTATACTTTGACCGTCATAAATAGAGATCTTAGAATTACGATTTGTTCATGTTAATGTTATATATATGTACCCTGGTATATAGACTACATGTTACAACAAACAAAACATACATCTAATACACCGAATCAAAGTTATTCAAGCCACAAAATCGTTGACCGGCCTTGACCACTGTTCTGGGTTACCCAGAAACCCAAGAACAGCTCTGACAGTAACTTTAAATCTTTATAATTTCTTGTTAGATGTAGATTAAAGTCTGCTTCTTGCTTGATCTTATACTATTACATGAGAACTACAACATCAATACTTGCTCTGACCGAAACTTATTACCAAAACCGAGTTATTTAATTGTCAAACTAGCCACTCGACCACGAGCAACGGCTGTCCAAAAACTCAAGAACACCTACAGCGACACTTTCTGTTACTGTAGAGCTTTAGCGACGAACAGAAATTAATTTTTTTTGAAATAAATTATAAAAATTAGAAATAATTAATAAAAACGGTTTTAAAAATTATATTAAATTATTATAAATTATTTCTGATATTTCTACAAAAATGTAATAATTATTTTATTTTATTTAGATATTATTTACAATTAACTTATTAATAAAGTAAATAGAATAATTACTTTTAAATACTTGATAATTATGTAAAAATATTATTATTGAAATAAAAATCATAATAAATGATTATAAATTATTTAATAATATTAAATAATGTTTTTTTATAAAATTTTAGTAAATATAAATTATTTATAAATAGAAATAAATGGTTTAAAAATCATTTAAAGGATAAATAAAAATTTTAAAAATACTTTAAACCTTCTAAAATATATTATAAGGATAATTAAATTATTTAAAAATATAACCAAATTTTATAAATAAAATTTAGTTCATTTATCAAAGGTATTAAAAGTCAAACCCTATTAAATCTAACCCGGTATTAAATAAATGTTTTATTTGAGTATTGTTATCAATACTAACGTGTTAGATTTATATTCTTGAATGTCATAGGTACTTAATAGCATTCGAATAGTATAACTTGACTGATCTACGCTCAGGCAAGTCTTCTATACCTAATTTATTACTTATGCAAAATTTATCAACCCTGTTTATTCGTTGAACAAGATTCTATCTTGCTATAATGTTGATATAATACACCTATGTTGAATTACATATTATTGAAAAGTTATTGCTATAGTTCCAGCATGACTAAGAAATGAATTATTTATTCATATGATATTGTTTATTGAGCATAAACTGTTGTGTGAAGCCAAATTATTTTGGTAAGGCAATCGTATACTGAAGCTGAGTATCCCGTAAGGGAGCAAAGTGTAGTCAATGAATATATTGATAGTAAATTGTAAGTGTAAATGAGCACTGTAGGTGATATGCATACTCCTAGGATGTTGAATAGGCTGATCCCCTATCTCATATCTGAACAGAATTTTTACATCTTTGTGACTGACAGAAATGATAAAATTTCCAAAACTAGTTGGAATTAGAAATCTAGAAATGGTAACAACTATCAGTCGAAATTTGAATTGTTATAATTCTTCAAATTCTATATTGTTATAAATATACAACTTGCTGAGCATGTCATAACTCACCCTTGCAAATTATTCCCTTTGCAGTATTAGATGGTAATCCTGGAACATATTAAGTAGATAAAGGGAAGCATCCCTACATAGATTAGATTATATTCTTGTCTGTATGAATACCTTGTAATAAGAACTCGTTATGAGAATTTTGTAATCGAATCATAATATTATGATATATATAACATCTTTTATTTCCGCAACCGTGTTTTCTTACATATATAGATGTAAAGTAAGATGTCTTCTATTCTAGTGGAGATCCTTGGGAACTATTTATCTGAGTGAGGGTGTTAATAGCATGGACTGTTCATGTTGTTATTAATACTCTGAATTTCAGATAGATAGTTACTATCGATACGATAGTATGTATTCGCATGACATAGACTATACATCTGGGTGAGGGTATTGGTAATATGGACTGTTCATGTTATTACTGATACTTTGAATTTTGGATAGATAGATTCTAGTCACAGATACAGTTCATATATCCATGTGAGGGTATCCAAACATTGTAATATTTTTCTTGGGAATTACCATCTGTTATGGGATACTGTGAATCTTAAATCTATGGGAATTATATCTGATAGTCCCTCTATCTAATGTAATATTTTGAATCAGATACCATGGGTGTATAGATTTAAATGCATTATGTTAATTCTCTGTAAACACCATACCAGATACCACGGGAGTATAGGTATGGGGGTGTTATAATTTTGGTATCAAAGCTGTTAAGGCTATAGATATAAGGAAGAGTTTTCTTAGTATATAGTCTTCGAGTCCGTAAAAATTTGTAAAAGACATATAAAATATAACATTAAAACTATTATGTTGTGTAAACCTTTATACCAGTATTTATGGAGTTTTCTTTTATAGATGGCCAAGTCCAATGCTGAAGAAAGAGTGATCAATCCACCGCAAATAGAGTCTTTTATAGCTAGTGATGATGAAGAATAAGAATTGCTTCATGATCAACAACTACTTGATGCTGAAGAAGAAGGTCCAGTGGCTGGACAATTAGTGAGAATAGATGAGCATGATGAGGCAATGGCATCACTACTGCAGACAACAGAATGTGAGAACAATAAGATGAAGTTTAGGGCAGATTTAGCTGAGTATATGCTAATGGATGAAAGGAGTCATACTCATCAACTGAAAGGACAACTGCACCATGCACATAGGAGCAGGAGGGAAATTCAGTCAAGACTTCTTAAAAGGTCTCTGGGAGTTCGAGATACTTTTTATAATTTGCAGCGTTGTGTAACTCAGTATCCAGTATAACAGAAGAAAACTGCTTTTCTTATCGATCGATCTGTGGTTTGTCACATGATCCAGGATTCCTTTGATGATATCAATGAATTCTAGAGAGTAGTATAGGAGGGTTGATGCTTTATACTAGTACAATAAAGATGCATTAAAATATTGTATTGTGATAAGTACTGTGTAATATACTAGTATGTTTAAAGTTGTTGTAAAACTGTGAGTTATAAATAAATAATATGTTTTGGTTATCTAAGAATCTTATGTGAATCTTTGTTGTTGTTTTATAGAATTATGCCACCAACCAGAAGACCCCAAAGAGAAATGAATAATGAGGATAATCCAACTCAACAGTTAGTAGATTGTTAGGAGTAATAAACAGACCTATAAACCAAAATACATCCTTTAAAGACTTTAAATTAGTTGGACCACCTGAATTTAAAGGTACATTAGAACCTGTGGATGCACAGATTTGGATTTCTTAGATAGAAAAATTCTTCCTAGTAACCAATGTTTGTAATAACCAAAAGACAACTTTTGCAACTTTCTTCTTGAAAGGTGAAGCTAATTATTGGTGGGAATCAACCAAAGGTCGAGTAGAAACTAAAATTGTTCCTTGGGATAGATTTAAAGAGTTGTTCTTTGAAAACTATTTTTTCCAATCCCTGAAAGACCGAATGAAAATAAAATTTCTGGACTTAAAACAAGGAGATCTTATTGTAACCCAGTATACAGCTAAGTTTAATGAACTATCTAGGTTTGCTCCTCATCAAGTGACTACTGAACTTAGAAAGACTCGTAGGTACCAAGAAGGTTTAAAACCTCAGATTTGGAGTAAATTATCAATCCTGCAAATCAAAACTTTCTCTGAAATACTAGAGAAGGCCACTATAATTGAAGGTGAAAATGAAAATCTCGCTAAGTTTTACCAGGACAAAAAGATTCATAATGAGAAGGGGAAAAGTAAGACAGAACCCAGTTCAGGTGGATTTAATAACAAGCGTAAATGGAATAATTCTTTTTCTAACAATTCAGGGAAAAAGATAGGAAATACTAATAACAATTTTAGTAATAATAATATTAAACCTTGTCCTAAATGTAATAAGAAACATAGAGGAGAGTGTCTTCTTAACAAATGCTTTAATTGTGGACAGTCAGGACATTATCTTTTACAATGTCCTCTTCCAAAGAAAAATAAATGTTTTAATTGTGGTTCAATTGATCATTTTTCTAAGAACTATCCCACAAACCAAGGAGGAAAAGGGGTTAGAATACCAGAGAATAATAAATCAACAGTAGCTGCAGTTGGGGTTCAGAATCGACCTACCGCGAGAACATTTAATATGTCAGTGAGGGATGCTATTGCTTCACAGGACATAGTGACAGGTATCATCCCTATCAACACTTTAAATGCATATGAGTTATTCGATTATGGTGCTACTTGTTCATTTGTGTCTAGAAATTTCTCTACAAACTTGAATATGCCTTGTGAAAATTTAGACAAACCATTTTGTGTAGAAATTGCTAATAATGAAAGAATTCCGGTTAAGACCATATATAGAAACTGTAGTGTGGTAATAAAAGGACATAATTTTAAGGTAGATTTGATACCAATTCAGTTGGGAGAATTTGATGTAATTCTAGGAATGGATTGGTTAGTGAATCATAACGCGATGATTGATTGTCATCAAAAATGTATTAACCTTTTGGCTGCTTCGAAGTCAAAAGTAGTGTTCAATGGTAGTTGTTCACCTAAGCAATCTCGATGTTTGACTATAATTCAGGCAGAAAGATTACTCAAAAAGGGTTGTTTAGGATATTTGACCTATATAGTTGATACTCGTCAGGAAGGAGTAAAACTAGATCAAATACCTATAGTTAAGGAATTTCCTGATGTATTTCCAGATGATTTACCCGGTTTGCCTCTAGATAGGGAGATTGAGTTTATCATTCATCTTGCACCAGGAACGACACCAGTTTCTAAGGCACCGTACAGAATGGAACCTATAGAATTGAAAGAGTTACTTATTCAATTACAGGAACTCTTAGATAAAAAGTACATACAACCTAGTGTTTCACCTTGGGACCAGTGTTATTTGTAAAGAAGAAGGATGGAACTATGAGACTTTTTATAGATTATAGGGAGCTAAATAAGTTAACTATTAAGAATAAATATCCTTTGCCAAGGATTGATGATTTGTTTGACCAATTAAAGGGGGCCAAACATTTTTCAAAAATTGACATTAGAACAGGTTATCATCAATTAAAGGTAAGAAAGGAGGATGTGCCGAAAACAGCGTTTAGGACACGCTATGGACATTATGAATTTCTTGTAATGTCTTTTGGATTAACAAATGCATCGGTAACATTTATGGATTTAATGAATCGAGTGTTTAAACCATGCTTGGACAAATTTGTTGTAGTGTTTATCGACGATATTCTGGTATACTCGAGAACACGGGAAGAGCATACTGAACACTTGAGAGTCGTATTGGAGATATTACGAAAGGAACAACTTTATGCAAAGTTTTCCAAGTGTGAATTCTGGTTGAAAAGAGTTCAATTTTTAGGTCATGTAATTGACTAAGATGTAATATCTGTAGATCCAACAAAGATCTAAACAGTTGTGAACTGGGAACAACCAACAACTCCAACAGAAGTACAAAGTTTTCTCGATTTAGCGGGTTATTACCGACGGTTTATAAAAGATTTTTCAAAAATAGCAACCCCATTAACCAATTTAACTTGAAAGACAGTGAAATATGTCTGGACAGATAAATGTAAGGAAAGCTTTCAAGAGTTGAAGAAGCGACTGAGCATGGCTCCAGTGTTATCCTTACCAGATGATACAGGAGGCCTTGTAGTATATAGTGACGCATCACACAGAGGATTAGGGTGTGTGTTGATGCAACATGGGAAAGTGATAGCTTATGCATCACAACAACTCAAAGATTATGAGAAGAGATATCCTACTCATGATTTAGAGTTAGCCGCAGTAGTTTTTACTCTAAAAATTTGGAGACATTATTTATACGGGGAGAAGTGTGAGATATATACAGATCATAAAAGTCTGAAATATATTTTTACACAACGGGAATTAAATTTAAGATAGTGGCGATGGTTAGAACTGATAAAGGATTTTGACTGTGAAATCTTATATTATCCCGGTAAAGCAAATGTTGTAGCTGATGCGTTAAGTAGAAAGAATCAAGAAAAATTGAATGTATTAACCACCAATGATAGGTTAATAAAAGACTTTGAAAATTTAAAAATTGAGGTGGAATGTCCAACTACCTCTACCCAAAAATTATATATTTTAGAAGGAGTTTCATCTCTGCTCGATAAAATTAAAGAGATACAGGAGAAGGATGAAGAGTGTCAGAAGTTTAAATCTAATTCCACACATGATAAGTATAATAAATTTCAAATAGATACGAATGGAATAATAAGATATGAAATTAGAATCTGGATTCCGTTAGATCAAGCTTTAAAAGATGAAATTTTGAACGAGGCACATAACTCTAAATTTGCCATACATCCTGGCAGTACTAAAATGTTTAAAGATTTAAGTCGACACTTTTGGTGGTCAAATATGAAAAGGGAAATAGCTGAATGGGTAAGTAAATGTCTCACATATCAAAGGGTTAAGGAAGAACATCAGAAGCAAAGTGGTTTACTTCAACCCTTACCAATTCCTAAGTGGAAGTGGGAACATATAACCATGGACTTTGTAGTGGGCCTTCCAACTACATAAAAAGGCCATAACGCCATTTGGGTAATAGTTGATCGTTTAACTAAATCCGCTCACTTTTTACCTATTAAAATTACCCATAACCTGGATCACCTTGCCAAATTATATATTCATGAAATTATCTCTACGCATAGAGTACCTGTTTCCATAGTATCAGACCGAGATCCACGTTTTACTTCAAATTTTTGGAAGAGTCTTTAGGAAAATTTAGGAACACAGTTAAAACTAAGTACAACTTATCATCCTCAAACTGATGGACAGAGTGAGAGAACCATACAAACATTAGAGGATATGTTGAGAACATGTGTCATAGACTTCAAAGGAAGTTGGGAAAATCAATTACCTTTAGTCGAATTTGCCTACAACAATAGTTATCATGCTAGCATAGGTATGCCACCCTATGAAGCCTTATATGGAAGAAAATGTAGAACGCCTATATGTTGGGATGAAGTCGGGGAAAGACAAATGTTAGGACCTGAAATAATTCAACAAACCGCTGAAACTATCAGAATCATACGTCAACGATTACAAGCATCTCAAGATCGACAAAGAAAATACGTTGATCCACATCGTTAACAACGAAATTTTAGAGTAGGAAGCCATGTATTCTTGAAAGTATCTCCTTGGAAGGGCAAGATACATTTTGGCAAGAAGGGAAAACTAAGTCCGAGGTTCATTGGACCTTTTGAAATTTTGAGAAGAATTGGTGAAGTTGCTTATGAAATAGCACTACCACCTGAGTTAAACCATATTCATAATGTGTTTCATGTGTCCGTTTTACGACCATACAAACCTGATTATAAACACGTTATAAATTATGAGCCGATCCAAATCGAAGAAAATCTTTCTTATGTAGAAGAACCTGTGCAGACCGTCGACCGTAAAGAAAAAGTCCTCCGTAATAAAGTGATAGCATCGGTTAAAGTAATATGGCGAAATCAGAACGTTGAAGAAGCTACATGGGAGCTTGAAGATAAAATGCGCGAGAATTATCCTCATCTTTTACTTAACATGTACTGTAATTTCGAGGACAAAATTCTTATTAGTGGGGGTGAATTTAAAAACCCAAAACCCTAATAAGACTCGTATATATAAATCCCGTTATATAAAATTTCTCTATTCTGAATATGTTACGTGTTATTATATACTTGGTTTGACGAAATTGACCGAATAAATTTTAATCTGAAAAACGTCGTGCTTGACACCTCGTGCTTAAATTTTTTTCCATAATCGGACTTTTCGGTAAAATTATTTTGATAAGTTACTTTTTCGTGCTTACACTGACAAAACGCTTTATCGTGCTTGTCAGGATTAGTGAGCTAACCCTAATTAGCAAAACCCTAACCCTAATTAGTAAAAACCTAACCCTAATAAACCCTAATTAGCTAGTCTAACTCAAATTAGCTTATGTTGACACTTAATCATGGTTAGTAAACTTCTATTAGGTACTAATTAACATTACTTAACATTCCTAATCATTAGAAACAAAACCCTAATCAAGATTAATGAAGATTTAAGCCTAATTAAGCTACTAACTTAATCAACTAGATCACAAGTAAGTTGGGAGTCACCATTACAAGTTTCAAAACATCACATAACATGCTTCCAAACTCCCAAGCATTAGAAGAGTTACAGATCAGATCTTTATGGAGGCAAGTAGGTGAAAAAATGACCCAAAAGCCATGTTGGAAAATTCTATAAATAGGAACCTTAGGGCTGAGCAAACCTACGAATTCTCAAAGCCTAGATACACTTATAAACCTACCATATCAAGCCTAGGTGTTATCAGCAATAAGATCAAAAGCTAGAATCACAAATTTCTCAAGAAAAGGTGCAAACCCTAGTTCATTAATTTCTCTTTGATCTTATGTTAGATTTGTTGTTTAGATGTTTAGAATATTGTATTAGGATGTTAGAAAGTAAGCTAGAGTGGTAGAACATGTTTTCATAACATCTAGATGCCTTAATTAAGCGTTTTATGAAATCTGGGAATTTTGAAAAAAATGGTCTAACAGCCGAATGTCAGGGCTTTTTGATTCATATGTGTTTATGTTTTGGTCTGTTAATCAATTGATATTTGTTGCCTGTAAGTAGGTCTTTAATCTGGAAAAGAAAACATGTTCAGATGAACCATAGATTCCAAGATATAATCAGTCAAAGTGGGTTGACCGTTCACGAAAGCTGGTTTTCTGGGTTACCCAGAAAGCTCAAGAACAGCTGAACCGGCTACTTTGACCGACCTGTTTAATCATCTTCTGATTGTTAATTGTTTATGTTTTTGTTATAAATTAGTACTCTAGTATACATACTACATATCTATGATCTTCAATCGAACAAACAACTCATAGGATTACCGAAATTATTGGTCAAAAGTAGTTGACCGAGCATGACCAAGTTTTCTGGGTTTTCCAGAAAACTGAAGAACATGAAGAACAGTTGTTAGATATACTTTGACCGACATAAATAGAGATCTTAGAATTACGATTTGTTCATGTTAATGTTATATATATGTACCCTGGTAGACTACATGTTATAACAAACAAAACATACATCTAATACACCGAATCAAAGTTATTCAAGCCACAAAATTGTTGACCGGACTTGACCACTGTCCTGGGTTACCCAGAAACCCAAGAACAGCTCTGACAGTAACTTTAAATCTTTATAATTTCTTGTTAGATGTAGATTAAAGCCTGTTTATTGCTTGATCTTGTACTATTATATGAGTACTACAACATCAATACTTGCTCTGACCGAAACTCATTACCAAAACCGAGTTATTTAATGGTCAAACTAGCCACTCGACCACGAGCAACGGCTGCCCAGAAATTCAAGAACACCTACAACGACACTTTCTGTCACTGTAGAGCTTTAGTGACGGACAAAAATTAATTTTTTAGAAATAAATTATAAAAAATTAGAAATAATTAATAAAAATAGTTTTAAAAATTATATTAAATTATTTCTGATATTTCTACAAAAATGTAATAATTATTTTATTTTATTTAGATATTATTTATAATTAACTTATTAATAAAGTAATTAGAATAATTACTTTTAAATACTAAATAATTATGTAAAAATATTATTATTGAAATAAAAATCATAATAAATGATTATAAATTATTTAATAATATTAAATAATATTTTTTATAAAATTTTAGTAAATATAAATTATTTATAAATAGAAATAAATGGTTTAAAAATCATTTAAAGGATAAATAAAAATTTTAAAAATACTTTAAACCTTCTAAAATATATTATAAGGATAATTAAATTATTTAAAAATATAACCAAATTTTATAAATAAAATTTAGTTCATTTATCAAAGGTATTAAAAGTCAAACGCTATTAAATCTAACCTGGTATTAAATAAATGTTTTATTTGAGTATTGTTATCAATACTAACGTGTTATATTTATATTCTTGAACGTCATAGGTACTTAATAGCGTTCGAATAGTATAACTTGACTGATCTACGCTCAGGCAAGTCTTCTATACCCAATTTATTACTTATGCAAAATTTATCAACCCTGTTTATTCGCTGAACAAGATTCTATCTTGCTATACTGTTGATATAATACACCTATTTTGAATTACCTATTATTGAAAAGTTATTGCTATAGTTCCAACATGACTAAGAAATGAATTATTTATTCATATGATATTTTTTATTGAGCATAAACTGTTGTGTCAAGCCAAATTGTTTTAGTAAGGTAATCGTATACCGAAGTTGAGTATCCTGTAAGGGAGCAAAGTGTAGTCAATGAATATATTGACAGTAAATTGTAAGTGTAAATGAGCACTGTAGGTTATATGCATACTCCTAGGATGTTGAATTGGCTGATCCCCTATCTCATATCTGAATAGAATTTCTAAGTCTTTGTGACTTACAGAAATGATAAAAATTCCAGAACTAGTTGGAATTAGAATTCTAGAAATGGTAACAACTATCAGTCAAAATTTGAGTTTTTATAGATCTTCAAATCCTATATTGTTATAAATATACAACTTGCTGAGCATGTCTTAGCTCACCCTTGCAAATTATTCCATTTGCAGTATTAGATGGTAATCCTAGAACATCTGGAGTAGATAAAGGGAAGCGTCCCTACATAGATTAGATTATATTCTTGTCTGTATGAATACCTTGTAATAAGAACTCGTTATGAGAATTTTGTAATCGAATAATAATATTATGATATATATAACATCTTTTATTTCCGCAATCGTGTTTTCTTACATATATAGATGTAAAGTAAGATGTTTTCTATTCTAGTGGAGATCCTTGGGAACTATTTATCTGAGTGAGGGTGTTAATAGCATGGACTGTTCATTTTGTTATTAATACTATGAATTTCAGATAGATAGTTACTATCGATACGATAGTATGTATTCGCATGACATAGACTATACATCTGGGTGAGGGTATTGGTAATATGGACTGTTCATGTTATTATTGATACTCTGAATTTTGGATAGATAGACTCTAGTCAGAGATACAGTTCATATATCCAAGTGAGGGTATCCAAACATAGTAATATTTCTCTTGGGAATTACTATCTGTTATGGGATACTGTAAATCTTAAATCTATGGGAATTATATCTGATAGTCCCTCTATCTAATATAATATTTTGAATCAGATACCATGGGTGTATAGATTTAAAAGCATTATGTTAATTCTCTATAAACATCATACCGGATACCACGGGAGTATAGGTATGGGGGTGTTACAAAACACCTGTCCATCTATGCACTACGGACCAAAGAGGACTTTTCACCACGTATCCTTGCAACACAGGCTAAAGATACCCAACAATCATACTGTTTATGCACTACATGCCCAAAAAAATAAGTTATAACACAAATGGTCATGCCAATCAACAATTCATCTTTGCACTACATGCCAAAGATAACTTCCACCATAATTTAAGTATGAGTATTATGACAATGATATAAACAATGAATCAAGGATAGATATTAGAAATTTGTAATTTAATTTATTCAAGTTAGAGAATATCCAAATTGTCAACATGATAACCAATTGTGGAGTAAAATTCAAGAATGATATTTAAGATTCATATTTCAAAGCTATTTTGGACAAGGAAAATAAACTAAATTTCGTTGTGAATAGTACTACGACATGAATAATACCCGGATGAATAATACTCCGATATGAATAGTACCCCGACATGAAAAGATTAAAATTTAATAAGAAAGTTCTAATAAATATTCCAGTGAAATGATATTAGATGAAACACAAAACTCAAGAAATTTTTAATCATTTCAGAAATTATAGAAACGATATTTACCATAGTAAGTTTAGATTTCAAAATATAAAATGAAATAATATCACTTACATAATATTAGAGTATGAAAAAAAATGATATCCCTTATGAGTATAGAAGAAAATAATATCATTTATGAGTATTGAAAATAACATCTTTTACGAATATGAAAAAGTGATATCTTTTACGAGTATTAAAAGAAAATAATATCATTTACCTCAATTAGCAAGTGACTGGATACTGTTCTCTATGAAGTTTATCAACTTGAAAATTTGGTACACCAAAACTTAAAATAACCTTAGCGCTTTGAGACACTTACACTAATGGTTTAGAGAGTGAAAGGAAGGATGAACAAGAGAGATATAAAAATCCTTCTACTTACCCCCCTATTTATAGAAATAACTTAGCACTATTCAAAATACATTTTAGAACAATTCTAAATGCATTTTATAACTATTCTAAATTTTTTTTAAAGTTATTCTAAACACATTTTATAACTATTCTAAACACATTTTAGAACTATTTTAAATACATTTTACACTTCCAAGATTATTATTTAGTACTCATTATTATTATAAATCTATTTTCCGTATTACTATAGTAATGTAATAATATTACAGATATCATAGACTCACAATACTAGCAACCAGATCACTCACAGGAAATAGGGGGCTTTCCGATAAGGATTTATCCTTATTGGCGTGTAATTATATTGTAATAATCCAGAACTTTAAATTGTAATTTCAAATATTTATTGAATTATATAAATATTTTAATTGATGTGTTTATTGTAGAATAAATATTTGTTTGATTTGATTTGATTATTTATTTGTTTAATAAATAATTAATGAGTTAAGGAAATTAATTATTATGAGGTAATATTCTAATTTAATTTAATAATTAAGTTAGAGAGTTGATAGGGATCAAAATAGATTATTATAATATTTTTAATTTAATTTGGTAATAAAAGTGTGACAATAAACTATTCTATAAATGAGTTATTAAAATAAATTAAAGGAGTTTAATTCAGTTTTTCCAAACAAGGCTTAATGAATGTTAAGTCTTTAATTTAAATAGGTTTTACTAAACAAGGCATAAGGATTTTAAGTTATTAAGTTTTAAAATGGTTTAGCTAAACAAGCCTTAGGGCTTTTGATTTTCAAAAAAGATATAACTAATATCAGTTACATATATAATTATATTATATAATTTATACTTATTATATTATATACGTTATATTTTTTTTCTAAGTACGTAAGTTAGAGAAGGGAGGAAGAACACAAAAGAAGAAAAAGAAGAGAAAGAAGAGAGAAAAGGGAGAATTCTAGAGAGACTTTAAAAGATTAATTGTGAGAAGGAGCTTTGATAATCAAAGGGTGGCTATCATCTTCTAGATAACCTAAACAAGAAAGCAAAGGTATAATCCTACCCTTCTACTTTTCAAAGTTTTAGTTTTTATTTTATTCAAAAGTTATCTATAAAAATTTATATGAAGGTTTAATTATTTGTTATATATAGTTTTTATATGATAGTTGGTTGATATTAAATTGTTTTGATAAGTTTATAGATGAGTTATAGTAAATTGATTCATGTAATGTATTTAATAATGAAGGAAATCATATTACAGTTAATTTGTATGGATATATATGAATATGACTTAAATTAGAATTAAAAGTGGTACTCACTTCATAGTATAAGTGTAAATTGTTTATTAATTGTGAACATATAGAAGAGACGAAAGCAAAGTAATTGAAACTAACTGTTTTGGTTTTAAAATGAATTCACAGTGAAGAATTTCGCTTATGAATGTTAAAAGAATAGGAAATAAGAGAAATAGTGAAAAATTAAAGGTTGTAATCCTAATGTTTATGTTTTTTAGGTGGTTAGAAACGTGTTAGAAACATTAGTTTATGTTTCTGTAAATATATTACACCTTGGATATGTTGGTATGGTTGTTAGAAAGGAGTTTGTGGGCCAAATTTGGCTTTCTGTACTGTTCTAGATCATAAGTCACGAAAACATAGAAGGGACCCCCGCCCCGGCGAGCTGCCCTATATCAAAAACCCCCGCCCGGCGGGGTGGTAGTCTGTCTAGCCGAATTTTGGAAAAAAAAACTGACCGAACATGTTTTACTAAAATTAGAATACGTTTTCATACGAACTCTGATTGATGTGATTCAAGATGATCCATAATTAGGAAGAGTAAACCTATAACTTTTATTCTTTAGGTTTGTTAATTTGATGTCGTTATGAAGGGTCAAAATGGTTATCTTTAGAACTGTTATGCATTTGGAGGCCATCAGAGGGCGTCGGGATGCACGAATGCAAATGCAATCCTTTATGTGTTAGTATAATCTAATCTAAAGAGAATGATAACATGTTGGACATGTAATATGATGTTAAATCAAGTTGTTAATGTGTATATATGACATGATCACTTAAGTAGTTGTAATAAAGCTAAAATGTGATGCTCATGCAAAGATGTGATATTGTTTAAACTTAAACTTAGTGAGCTATACTAAAAGTGAGAAAGAAACTCATGAAGCTCATATTAGTGTAACTAATGTGTATTGTCAACACATATGGTATGTGTAGGACTTGTGGTGAACGTGAGTAGTGATTGTTTAACCTACGCACGAGGCAAGTTTTCTAACTCTAAACTTTCGTTGAGCAAGTTTTCTAACTCTAAACCTTATCTCTTGATATTGAGCAAGTTTTCTTATCTTTAACTTGTTTCGTTGTGTGCAAGTTTTCTAAATCTATTGTTACATTGTGTAAGTTTTCTTTATTCTATCTTATTTATTATTGAGTAAGTTATTCTAAACCCTATTTATACAATTTAAGTATATTTGTGCAAAGCTATTTATCCTAACTCTTACTTTGAGAAGGTTTTTTACTTTAACTTGTTAATCGCATTCAAGTTTATCGTTCCAAATCACTATTTATTATGCATGCTTGATAATTCAATTCTTCTTACCTTAGCTTAATATTGTCGAAGCAAGGTATGTTACGTTATTTAATGTTTATATGCTTTTAGTTCATTTCTAAAGCATGACCCTAAACTACAAATTTTTTATTCATCTATAACTTGTTCCATAACATATTGTTATTGTATTTTATTCAACTACTCCTTAGTTGATGTTCGTTGAATTCTAAATTACCTTGAAACGTATCCAAACCTTCCTTTGGGGCGGACTTGTATTCTAAATGCTGAGATGAACAATTACAGGGGATAATTTATGCATAGCGTTGAAATGTTTGTGCATAATACATTGTAGGAAGGGATGATCTCCCCTAAGTAGGAGGAGCCCCTATAGTCTTATGACTGTTAAAGTTTTAGTTGAAAGATTAATTATAACTATGGATATAGTTCATGGTCTTATGACCCTCAAATATATATTTCAAATTTTGATTATCATTGATAGAGCGTATTGTTCAGTTCTATTGAGCCTATTAGTTGGCAGTTATTATAAAGTTTTGTTCATTGTCATTTCAAGTGAGCGTTGTTTGCTCACTCTTGCTTATATAACTATTACTGCTAAAGTTGAGAAAGTCGGTGTACCTAGCACCAGTAAGAAAAAAGAAAAGATGAACAAGTATTGAAGACTTGTAAACATGTTGATTTTTAATATTGTCAGACTTTGTTTTTATTTATTATGATGAAGTTATTTAATTTCCCGTATTTGATATTTGTATTTAAAGGTTAGATGACCTGGGAGATTTTATTGAAAATTATTGATGTAATCCTTTAATGGGAAGGTTTATTGTTCAATTTTATTATATTTGGGTAGTTAGAAATGAATGTTTTTATCAAGTGAACACCAAATCTTGTGAGAATGAAGTACCCAGATTTGGGGGTGTCACAAGTTGGTATCAAAGCTTTAGGTTATGAACCTTAGGTGGGGGAAAAGCCTTAGGAAGTAACCTTTGAAAAGATAGTGGTGATAAACTCTTATCGAGTTTTAAGGAAGAAGTAACAAAACACTTATGTGCTTATGTGATTACAACTTATGTGCTCGTGAGTGTCGAAAAATAATGATTAGTAATTAAAACTTAAATTTTTTTTTGTCAAGATGGCTAATGTAGGATAATCCAGTCAGGCTAGGGATGAAGGACCTCAGATGCCTAGAGAGGAGGAGCCTCGTGACATTCAAGTGGTTTGGGAACAACTACTTCTATAGGAGTCATCTCCGTTGGTCACATTGGTTGAATATGAGGGTTTACCTAATGAGGATGATGAGATAGAGACAGACGAGGAGGACCCCATTGAGCTGCCACAATTGAATGAGGATGAGGAGGACGAGGAGGAAGAGATTCCACTAAACTCGATCGTTGCTCTTATGTACGATGAAGTATATGACCGCAATGTGGAACTTTAAGATACTGTCAAGGAGTTGGAAGAGATAGTAACTGAATAACAGACCTCGATGGCACAGAAGGATGACAAGATCCAAGATCGAGAGGAATGTCTGAATAATGTCGAAGGGAAGCTGGTACACACTGAAGAAGAGAATGAACTAATGACAACGGAGATTGCAGAGCTGAAGAACAAGTAAAAGGAAGAATCTACTAAGAGGGCAAGAGCCGAAGACGCGTACGAGGAAAATTATCAATGAGTCGGGATAGCAGAGAGAGAGAGTCACAAGCAAAGAGGATCAAGATAGAAGAGATGAATATCGAGCTCAAGATCGAGTAATGTATTATCCGATTCAGTTCGAGACACTGTCGCCGTACATATTAGATCGCCAACAATTTTTTGAATTATGGAGGAAGAACGTCGTAAGGCTACACAGCATCTTAGTAGGTCATCATAGAGAATGTACCTGATATGAGATTAATAAAATGTTAAATAATATGTAAATCCCTAGTGATGTGTAATCGATGGGATATGATGTTGATGTTGTCCTGAAACTTTAGTAGTTCAGGAAAGTAATGTAAATAGCAGTGATGTTATTGTTCTTATGTTTTCAAAAAGATTATGAATGAATAAAAGTTATTATTTTATTCAAAATGTTATGTGTTATGTGATGATTTCTTTTATGGGGTGCAAGTTAAGTACATAATACCTAGAAGATTAAGTAATAATCTAATGAGAATATTTTTAACAGAAAATGCCTCCAAGATGTCAACCACGATAGAGGACCCCTGAGGGATTGTTGATCGATTTCGTAATCAATGAATACGTGCAAGTATACACGGCCAACAAGTAATAAAGTGATAAGAAAAGTATCGTTCCCACGAGGAATTATTTAATAAAAATCACCAAGTACTAATTCTTAACCAAACTAATTTTATTTAAACAATCTCAAATTGTGTTTTTTTTTCTAATTAAGAAAACTAAATTAAATAATTAAAACTAAGATTTAAACGAATGAATTCAAATAAATAAAGATTAAGACTTCAATATCCCCAATTATGAATTATAAATCAATTATCCAATTATCCCAATTATTATGTCTACTGAATTGTTAACAGGAATTCTCAAATGCCAAAAGTCCTTTTCCAAGTGATTAATTGCCTTCTATTTAATCCAGATTAATCTTGCTATATTCCTATGCAAAACAATTGAATTAAACTCTTTCCAATCCCAATTCCTTATATGTTACATGCGGTGAACAGATATTTCCATTCAATTCACAAACCTAATTATTCTCTTTGCAAATAACTAAGTCACATGATATCATGCCCAGTTCTAACCCTAGAATTCCTCTTCCAATTCCTTCTAGAGTAACAAAGTAATTACTGATCAGATAATTAAGCAATATGCACAAGACAAGATAAACAACTCACTTTAACATAAATAATTGGAATATAATGAATAACTAATTCATAGCCATAAAAAGTTCAATTGAAATCTTAAGGAAAAAGTTAGTTCATAATTAATGAATGGAAATCAAGAATCCACAATTCAATAGACATTAAAAGATAAAAGTAAGATGAGAGAAGAGAATAGAATCTGTTGTCAGCAAATCTGATGCTCCCCTCTTGCTCTTGCTCTTGATCTTCAATGTTCTCCAAGTTGCTTCAATCTCTAAAACTAATAAAAACTAGGGTTATGTTCTAATCTAATGGAGTGTATCTCTAATCTAAGCTATGTAATCTCTAAGCTAAGCTATGTAATCCCCTCTTATTTTATGTCTTACATCATGTATTTATAGGTTACAAGTCTAATTTTGAGTTTAGGAACAATCCCAATCCAATTTGGAGTCAAAAAGGTGTCAAAATTCGCCCAAAACGCGTCCAGGCCCGCACCAGACCCTTCCCCAGCGCCCCGGCACTGTTCACGATGCTGAGAGTCTGCCAACCAGAGCCCCGGCGCTGGAAATACACTAGAAATGGGCGCCCCGGCGCTGGTCAAAAAGTCAACATTTTCTGCACCGACGTCCTTTGGAAAAACAGCCATAACTTCTTCGTCCGAACTCCGATTTAGATGATTCAAGATGATCCGGAAAGAGGAAAAGTAGATCTACAACTTTCATTCTTGAAAGTTTACGAAATAATGTCCGGAGCTATAGTCAAATTGGCTCTGAAGTGACTGCTGTGTAAATAACAAGCCGAAAATGCGCATCTAGCCACCCCGAACGTCGATCCATGCAACTTTTGTCCAAAATCCTACAAAACAATATAAAACATGCTTGAATAGACACAAACACATAAAAACATCCTAAAAACCTTGAGAACAACAATAAATTAAGCCCGAATGTATCCAATTTATGTGTATAAAACTCACTCATCAGGGATCTACCACTAACGATAATGCTGAGGCTAACCCAATTCAGCAGCTAGTGAAGTTACTGACGGGTGCACTGCACAATCAACCGCAGAATCAAGTTGTGACATTTAAGGACTTCAAGGCTGTTGGACCACCAGAATTCTGTGGATCCATGAATCCAGTTGAGGCACATACTTGGATCATGGAGATAGAAAAAGTGTTCGATGTTGCGAGAGTAGGGGAGAATCAGAAGACTGCTTTTGCAACATTCATGTTGAAAACAGAGGCTAGTTATTGGTGGCAGGCCAATAAAAATTGAGGAGGAAAAGGGGTGATGACTTGGGATAGATTTAAGGAAATATTCTTCAAGACTTATTTCCTAGAGAGTTCGAAGAATCAGATGGAGGTGCAGTTTTTAGATTTGAAGCAGGGATCAATAACGGTGTCGGAGTATGCCGTAAAATTTAACGAATTGGCGAGGTTTGTGTAACGACCCCAAAATTCATACAATTTAATTCTCAACTTTGGTCGTTAATAACACATCTACCTTCTGATTTTACATCATTATTCGTTGCTAAACTTTATAAAATGCAGAATAATTTAAACTTTTATATCTTCTTACTTTAATTCCCTGAACCAAAACCTTTATCATCTACATGACTTTGAATCAATCTTATTTTATGATTCTCTTTATCATTGTTACTATATAAAATTTTACATTTCAATCCGATAACCTTTACATATCAGATAACTCTAACATTAGCTTTACAACTCAACATAAAACTATACATCATAAAACATTTAGTACATCTCATGAATCTTAATCATGGTATAAAACAATAACAACTTTAGCTAAAATATTAATCTTCGTGTATTATTTCTGATCCACGTCATTCAAGTAGCACATAGTGTTACCTTCAATCCTTAACCTGTAAAAATGGTTATTTGCAAGGTTGAGCTCGACAGCCCAGCAAAATCAAACAGTTTTCATGCATCACATAACACATAATAGCATGCTCAACATATATCTCATAAACATTGGACTAACATAACATATATGTTACAGTTCATATAACAAATATAAAGATTGAGTTCTTTACTCAATCAATGTAGTCATAAGTTGACTTAACATTTCATACATTCAACATATATATAACACATCATGCTCTTTGCAATAAAGATTTAAAACAGTTAATCACCAAGTTCACATAGCAAAAAGGAACTGAAAGACTTGCCATGATCGTTGTTTACCAATAACAGTTTAACATCTTACAAATATCTGCACTTCACGTGCCCTACACAATTATATAATCATTAACATTAACTATTAGTCACATAGCAACACATAGTAGTTGTAATGTAAACTTTACTCTACATCTCATAACCCTTCCTATTAGCAATACACAATGTTCAATTTTATTGTGTTACCTTTCGAATTATAGATCACTATATTTCATATTCGAAGTTCATTCAAGTGTTTAAGTCTTGCTAGGAATCATTATTTGTTTTATATTAACAATATTCAATATCTTATAATATTCATTTCATTTGACTTAAAACACTTTTTACGTTCATTATCACTTATCACGGTGTTTCGACGTTTATTCATCACACGCCCAATTTGTCTCTCTTGTGTGTTCTTGGTATGCATATTCAACTTATCTAATATATCATTTATTAATGTTAAGCATCATTATATTTCATAATATTCATGTTCTATAACTTAGAACAACATCTTTTGTCGTCAAGAGCACTACACTTGCATACGTGCATGCCCGACGCCCTCCGATTACCTCCGAAAACACAACAGTCCTAAAGATGACCATTTTGACCCTTCCCAACGACCTGAAATTGAAAACCGTAAAGAAAAAAATTTGAAGGTCTACTCGTCCTCGTTCCGGATCATTCTGAATCACCTCAATCGGAGTTCGTATAAAAAAGTTATACCTAATTTACTGTAGCAGATCAGAGCAAACTACTCAGCACTGAAGCCCAGCGCAGCTGCGCCCCAATTGGCCTTGGGGGCAGCGCAGCTGTGCCCTGGGAGGCAGAGACGCATTCCAGGTTCTGCACTTCACGATTTTACAGACCTAACCTCCTTCCAATCATCATAATATGAGTTATACTCATCGAATTCAGTCCATTTTTCGATTCTATAGGTTTGTAACTCATAAAACTACAATATACCAAATACCCATCAATTAACATAAACATTAACTAAGCCAAATATTAATTTTCAACTCATGTTCATACCAATTGTTCATGTTTTGATAATTTAGCAAATTCAATCGCCACGATTTCGTTTCTTAATCAATTGACACGATTCCAACTACGTTGTTTTCGTTTCTTCACATACTAACATAATCCAACATCAATTTACAAATTATAGCAAGTATTTGTAAGACCCCAACTTTTTATAAATAAAATCGAATTTCCTCTAATTATTAATCTTGATTAATAAGGTGGTAATTTGATATAATGCTTTGGTTATGGGTGAAATGTGTAATTTTTGCAAAATAAACAAGTGGTTATTAAAATATTCATTTTTTGTTGTCGGGAAATATTCGTACGACGGCGCAGCCATTTGTGGGCCCCATACCGGAAAACGGTTGGATGAAAGAAAACGACAAAGATTGAGTTTTATAAATAACGGCGTAAATTGTTACCGTTAACACTGTTGGGTTACCTGGTGGTTAAAATACAGTAATACGCATGGTTGCACAGTAGCACACGGTATTGCATAGTATTGTTGAATTATTGATTTGTACGTAAGAAGGCACTACTCAATAATTGTTACAGTAGTTACTGTTCATTATTCTATTATATTGATTCAATAATTGCTGCATTGTTAGTTTATATTATTATTGTTTCAATAATTGTCACTGCACATTATTTCTCATTATCAGATCAATAATTCATATTATTTGAATAATATTATCAGATAACATTATTGGCAATGTCTAGAAAGTTCTGTCTAAGGAGTGGTTTGGTCACCTAATTGCGCGCCAGTAAGGAGAAATCCTTATTAGAAAGCCCCCTCTTTCCTGAGAATGGCCTGGTTGTCATAATTGTGATTCTGTAATATTATTTGTGAATAATTAATTATTGATTTATATGATAATAAAATGTTTATTTGATATAAATGATGGATTTATTTATTTTATGTGGTTATGATTGAAGGAATTAATGCTGAGGTGTTTTATCAGTTTTTGGTCGGACTGGAAGTATTAAAAATCATCCGTTTGTGGATTTCAGATATTTTCAGTTTGGAATTTGGAAAAACTCAAAACTACAAAGTTGTAGAGAATTCGATTTCAGGTAGAATAGACGTAAATTTTTATTTTTCTGATAAACGGTCTATTTTCTATGAATTTTTGAAGTTTCAGAAAATAAAATAATTTTTATTAAATTTATGGATGAGACCCACTTTGGTTGGTGTGATTACACATGTGGGCTGTTGGAAATTTTCCAAGGTGGTGGCTGGTCTTGGCCTAACAAAGCATGCGTAGGAAGTTTTAATTAAAATATTAATATTTTATTATTTTAGTCTCCTTTGGCGTTCTAGCATTTTCCTATAAATAGAGGGCTAAGTTAGAATTGAAAATCACACCAGAAACAAGTTTTCTCTCTTTCTCTCTCTATATTATCGAGCGTATTCTTGTGAGTATACTTTGAGTGTTGCAATACGGTGCGAGTTTCTGTTAGCACTATACCGAAATGCAGTCAGAAGTACGGTTATTTTGAGGTAAGAGATGTTATTTCTTTAGCAAATGGTATTATTTTCTTCAATATCATTATGCCAAAATATTGGTTGAACTTTTTATCAAATTTGGAACTTGTTGTGTCGGGGTTACTATTCACGTATACGGCACTATTCACGAATACATCACTATTCACCGAAAAATGAAAATTTTCCTTTTTGTCCAAGATGTCTATTTTGGCTATTATCTTTGATTGTATCCTTATTTTGATCGTTATTTTTGAATTCTGCTCCAAAATTGGTTATTATGGAATATTATTGATCTTGGATAAAACTGTTATACGAATCCCTAATATTTGTCCTTCTATCTCACTGGATTCGTTCTTAAAAATATTTTTCATCATCCTCAGTCCTTAATGATGATATTATTGAATATCTTTGGCCTGTAGTGCAAAGATAAATGATTACTGATGAATATCTTTGGCCCGTAGTGCAAAGATGAACATGTGTTGAGATGAACATGACCAACTGGTGATATAAATGAATATCTTTGGCCTGTAGTGTAAAGATGATTAAAGATGTATATTGATTGTTGTTACAGGGATAAAATATTAATGATGGACTCTTAAATATTAGAAGATAGTAGAATTCATCCTCTACGTGACTCTTCTAATGGATTGCTGTTTCCGCTGTATTTGTTGATCTAAAACTTGTTGTCGATTATATTTTATCAGATTTTTTTCCCTGTTGAAGACTAACGATAATTTGTTGTATATTATCTTAGTTATAATATTCTTTACTGGGCTAGTTGAGCTCACCCTTTTCTTTTTTGTTCCATTTTTCTTCTCAGGAGGTGAGAACATAGCAGGATCGAGTCGGGGTATGGAGTGAGGTTTCTAGAAAGATGTTTTAGCAGTCCTCACTATTTCTGTAAAATAGTATTTGAATAATTGTAATAAGGACTTATTTGCGTGTGGATATTTTCTAGAAGACAATATTTGTATTTAAACTCACAGTATGTATTCTCGTATTTCACACGACATTTGTATTATTGAAGTTGTAGTTTGCTTTATGTACCATTTATTTTGCGACTCAGAATGGGTGTTGTATACTTGTTTTGGGGGGCGTCACCGTTGGTATCAAAGCTTAGGGATATGGTCTCTGGCGGAGATCGGGGAATAGAACTAGGAGGGGAGAGATGAGTAAATCCTTTGCTAGTGTGTCCTAACTAAGCTTATTTGTTGGTCGGTAATAATATAGGGATATTATATGACATGTTAATTTGTTTAACTAACCCTTGTTTTATGGAAGTATTTAAGAATGGCTGCCGAGAACGTTAACAATGGAGTTTATGAGACTGTGGAACAATCTTTAGTCACAAACCAGGAGAACGTGCAACAGGAAGGCAATATTCCTCCTGTAAACAACACTACCGAGCAAATGATGAACGATTTCAGAAGGAACAGAAGGTTCCATTCACTACCAAGATATTCGATGTCTTGGGATGCACGGAGGAACAGAAGGTTCCATTCGCTACCTTTATGTTTCGTGGTGAAGCAGATTACTGGTGGGAATCTATGAAGCGTACCCAACCAGATGCACTCAACATGTCTTGGGAAAGATTTCAGAAACTTTTTAATGACAAGTACTTTCCTGAAAGTATTCATTATATGAAAGATGTAGAGTTTATTAGACTCGAACAGAATAACATGACGGTGTGTCAATACGAGGCAAAGTTCGCAGAGTTGTCCAGGTTTGCACCTCATTTGGTGGAGAATGAGGAACGCATGACGCGGATGTTTCTAAGTGGTTTAAAACCCGAGATTCGTCAATACCTTATATCTCATAAATTTTCTTTATATTCAGATGTTGTAAACAGGGCTCAGTTGTTAGAGCGAGATAGTGAGTATACTCAACCGAGGGACTACAACCAGGGTCATATCGGTGACATCAGTCATCAGAACGATCATAAACAGCGAGGAAGGAAGAATACGGACAAAGGTGGTAACCACTCAGGTGGTAATCGTGGCCATTATAATAGAAGAGGTGACTCAAGTGGAAATTTCAGAAAGAGGAGATTCAACAATGACAGGAAGACATCAGCAGCAGCACCAGCACCAACAAAAAATTCTAGGGGAGGAGAACGACCGCCAGTTAGATGTTACAAATGCGGGAATGAGGGACATATCAGCCCAAACTGTCCACAACAATCCAAAGTATGTTATATCGGTGGAAAGGAAGGCCACATCGCTCGAGATTGTACTATAGCAAAACCAAGTTCAGCGGGAGTGGTGATTCCAAGGGCTGTCCCGGATAAGTCAAAATCAGCGGTTCCTGGAAGAGCGTTTGTCGTGACTGGCCAAAACGTGAGGAACCCAAACGAAGTGATCACGGGTAAGCTAATCTTGAATTCTTGCGAAGTTTATACCTTACTAGATACCGGTTCTACCCATTCTTTTATCTCTCATGCTTGTGCTCAACGTTTAAACTTGACTCCGGAGAAATTAGACTTTGATTTATCTGTTGAAACTCTGTTGGGTGAAATCTTCATTACATCTACAGTTTATAAATCTTGCATGATCCAAGTTGGCACTATCACATTACCTGTTGATCTTATCTCTTTAAAGATACTTGTTTTTGATGTGATTTTAGGAATTGATTGGTTAACCACTCATCATGCCAAAATTGATTGTTTTCGTAAGGTTGTTAGTTTTCATATTCCTAACCAACCTGTTATACAAATTCAAACCACTAAACCACTAAAATTAGTCACTGTCATATCAAGCCACAAAGCTATTCGTTTATTGAAAAATGGATGCCAAGCTTTCTTAGCCCATGTTATGGATTTGAACAGAGATAAGTCAGATTTGGATAATATTTCTGTTGTTAAAGAATTTCCTGATGTATTTCCCGAAGAACTTCCTGGTATACCCCCGAAACGTGAAGTTGAATTCTTTATTGATCTTGAACCGGGTACAAAACCCATTTCTAAAACCCCATATCGAATGGCTCCTATTGAACTTCAGGAGTTAAAAGTCCAACTACAGGAATTGTTAGACATCGGTTTCATTCGTCCTAGTACATCTCCTTGGGGTGCTCCTGTTTTATTCGTAAAGAAGAAAGACGGGAGTATGCGACTTTGTATTGACTACCGAAAATTAAACCATGTCACCATCAAGAATAGGTATCCACTACCTCGCATTGATGACCTGTTTGACCAGTTGAAAGGAGCACAATTCTTTTCAAAGATCGATCTTCGTTCTGGATATCATCAGCTGAAGATTAAAACTGAGGATATTCCAAAGACTGCATTCAGAACTCGGTACGGGCATTATGAATTCTTAGTCATGTCTTTTGGATTGACTAATGCTCCAGCTGCTTTCATGGATATGATGAACCGTGTATTCAAGGAATATTGGGATCAATTCGTTGTTGTCTTTATTGATGACATCCTCATCTATTCCAAAAGCCGTGAAGGTCATGATCACCATTTGAAGCTAGTACTTCAAAGACTTCGTGAACACAAGCTTTATGCCAAGCTGAAGAAATGCGAGTTCTGGCTTGAGGAAGTAGCATTCCTTGGGCACGTGGTGTCAAAACATGGAATATCTGTGGACCCGGCGAAGATTGAAGCAATACAAAGTTGGGAGCACCCATAGTCGGTGACCGAAGTGCCTCGCTTTCTGGGCTTAGCTGGTTATTATCAGAGATTTGTGGAAGGATTTTCTCGAATCGCTACTCCGTTAACTCAGCTGGCTCAGAAGGATGTAAAATTCGTATAGAGCGAGGAATGCAAGAAGAGCTTCCAAGAGCTCAAGAGGAGACTCATTTCGGCACCTGTTCTGACAATACCATCTGGTTCGGATGGATTTGTTATCTACAGCGATGCTTCTGGCAAGGGGTTAGGATGTGTTCTCATGCAACATGAGAAAGTCATAGCCTATGCCTCACGACAACTCAAAGAATATGAGAGGAATTATCCTACTCATGATCTGGAGTTGGCAGCAGTCGTATTCGCGTTGAAGATATGGAGACACTACTTGTACGGGGAGAAAGTAGAGATTTATACGGACCATAAAAGCCTCAAATATTTCTTCACTCAAAAAGAACTCAACATGCGGCAACGACGTTGGCTTGAGCTGTTGAAAGATTACGATCACACTATTCAATATCATCCTGGAAATGCGAACATAGTAGCTGACGCATTGAGTAGAAGATCATATGCGAGTACGAGTGCAATATTGTCAATGTAAAGGCCCATTTTGTATGACTTGCAAAGGATGGAGGTAGAATTAAAGACTCCAGGGACCCACATGATAATAGCGAATATACGAGTAGAACCGATTTTAATTGATAAAGTTAAAGTTGCTCAAGCTACAGACCTGGGGCTGATACAAATGAAGAAGAAGTGCAAGAAGGTGCTATTCCAGAAGCAAGAATCGATGAAGAAGGAATACTTCGATTCAACTCTTGACTTTGCATTCCGAACGATTCTGAATTGAAGCATAGAATCATGATGGAGGCATACAACACCCCGTTTGCAATCCATCCTGGGAGTACCAAAATGTATCATGATATTCGACATACATTTTGGTGGAACAATATGAAGAGAGAGATCGCGGAGTTTATCTCGAGGTGTTTAACTTGTCAACATGAAAAGGCGGAGTATCAAATGCTAAAAGGTCCATTGCAACCACTTGAGATTCCGGAATGGAAGTGGCAACACATTACAATGGATTTCGTTACAGGTCTTCCCACAGTTTCTCAAGGCATAAATGCTATTTGGGTTATTATTGATAGATTAACCAAGTCTGCCCATTTCTTGCCGATACGTGAGACTTATTCCCTTGAACGTCTTGTTCGTATGTACATGAATGAGATTGTGAGATTGCATGGCATGCTAGTATCCATAGTTTCGGATCGTGACCCAAGATTCACTTCAAGATTTTGGGTTAGCTTGCAGAAAGCTATGGGCACGGATTTACGATTCAGTTCAGCATACCATCCTCAAATGGATGGACAATCAGAGAGGACTATTCAAACCCTCGAAGATCTATTAAGACTTTGTGTACTAGATTTTAAAGGAAGTTGGGATAAGTACTTGCCACTGGTGGAATTCTCCTACAACAACAGTTATCAAGCAAGTATAGGCATGGCTCCATTTGAGGCGTTGTATGGACGAAAATGTCGTTCTCCAGTAAGCTGGGACGAGGTGGGAGAAGCAACGCTGTTGGGACCAGAATTAGTACGCATGACTACAGTAAAGATCAAAATGATTCCACAACGTATTCACACTTCACAAGATCGACAAAAGAGTTAGGCTAATCTTCATCGAAAGGACGTGGAATTTAATATTGGGGATCATGTACTGATACGTGTTGCTCCATGGAAGGGAGTTACAAGATTTGGAAAGAGAGGAAAGCTCAATCCAAGATTTGTTGGTCCATTTGAGATTCTTGACCGAATAGGAAACGTGGCCTATAGACTCGCGTTACCTCCAAGTATGTCTCGTGTTCACAATGTATTCCACATATCTATGCTTCGTAAATATGTGAAAGACCCGAACCACATTATTGCGTTAGAACCTGACGAGATAGTTGAAGATTTAACGTACGAAGAGGTACCTGTTAAGATCTTGGATAGGAAAAAACATATCCTACGCACAAAGATTATACCACAGGTTAAGGTTTTGTGGAGGAACCATGCTATTGAGGAAATGACGTGGGAGTTAGAGTCAAAAATGAAAATGAGGTATCCTCACCTTTTCGATACACCAGGTACGTACGTCAATTTCGAGGACGAAATTTCATAAGGAGGGGAGGTTGTAAGACCCCAACTTTTTATAAATAAAATCGAATTTCCTCTAATTATTATTCTTGATTAATAAGGTGGGAATTTGATATAATGCTTTGGTTATGGGTGAAATGTGCAATTTTTTCAAAATAAACAAGTGGTTATTAAAATATTCATTTTTGTCAGGGAATATTCTTTGGTCGTGGAATATTCTTTCTGTCGGGGAATATTCGTACGACGGCGCAGCCATTTGTGGGCCCCATATCGGAAAACGGTTGGATGAAAGAAAACGACAAAGATTGAGTTTTATAAATAACGGCGTAAATTGTTACCGTTAACATTGTTGGGTTACCTGGTGATTAAAATACAGTAATACGCGTGGTTGCACAGTAGCACACGGTATTGCACAGTATTGTTGAATTATTGATTCGTACGTAAGAAGGCACTACTCAATAATTGTTACAGTAGTTACTGTTCATTATTCTATTATATTGATTCAATAATTGCTGCATTGTTAGTTTATATTATTATTGTTTCAATAATTGTCACTGCACAGTATTTCTCATTATCAGATAAATAATTCATATTATTTGAATAATATTATCAGATAACATTATTGGCAATGTCTAGAAAGTTCTGTCTAAGGAGAGGTTTGGTCACCTAATTGCACGCCAGTAAGGAGAAATCCTTATTGGAAAGCCCCCTCTTACCTGGGAACGACCTGATTGTCATAATTGTGATTTTGTAATATTATTTATAAATAATTAATTATTGATTTATATGATATTAAAATATTTATTTTATATAAATGATGTATTTATTTATTTTATGTGGTTATGATTGAAGGAATTAATGCTGAGGTGTTTTATCAGTTTTTGGTCGGACTGGAAGTATTAATAATCATCCGTTTGTGGATTTTAGATATTTTCAGTTTGGAATTTGGAAAAACTCAAAACTAAAAAGTTGTAGAGAATTCGATTTCAGGCAGAATGGACATAAAATTCGTATTTTTCTGATAACGGTCTATTTTCTATGAATTGTTGAAGTTTTGAAAAATAAAATAATTTTTATTAAATTTATTTGTGGGACCCACTTTGGTTGGTGTGATTACACATGTGGGATGCTGGAAATTTTCCAAGGTGGTGGCTGGTCTTGGCCTAACAAAGCATGCGTAGGAAGTTTGAATTAAAATATTAAAATTTTATTATTTTAGTCTTCTTTGGCGTTCTAGCATTATCCTATAAATAGAGGGCTAAGTTAGTATTGAAAATCACACCAGAAACAAGTTTTCTCTCTTTCTCTCTCTATATTATCGAGCGTATTCTTGTGAGTATACTTTGAGTGTTGCTATACGGTGCAAGTTTCTGTCAGCACTATACCGAAATTCAGTCAGAAGTACGAATATTTTGAGGTAAGGGATGTTATTTTTTTCGCAAATGGTATTATTTTCTTCAATATCATTATGCTAAAATATTGGTTGAACTTTTTATAAAATTTAGAACTTGTTGTGTCGGGCTTACTATTCACGTATACGGCACTATTCACGTATACGGCACTATTCACGAATACGGCACTATTCACCGAAAAATGAAAATTTTCCTTTTTGTCCAAGATGTCTATTTTGGCTATTATCTTTGATTGTATCCATGTTTTGATCGTTATTTTTGAATTCTGCTCCAAAATTAGTTATTATGGAGTATTATTGATCTTGGATAAAACTGTTATACGAATCCCTAATATTTGTCCTTCTATCTCACTGGATTCGTTCTTAAGAATATTTTTCATCATCCTCAGTCCTTAATGATGATATTATTGAATATCTTTGGCCTGTAGTGCAAAGATAAATGATTACTGATGAATATCTTTGGCCCGTAGTGCAAAGATGAACAGGTGTTGAGATGAACATGACCAACCGGTGATATAAATGAATATCTTTGGCCTGTAGTGCAAAGATGATTAAAGATGTATATTGATTGTTGTTACAGGGATAAAATATTGATGATAGACTCTTATATATTAGAAGATAGTAGAATTCACCCTCTACGTGACTCTTCTAATGGATTGCTGTTTCCGCTGTATTTGTTGATCTAAAACTTGTTGTCGATTATATTTTATCAGATTTTTTTCCCTGTTGAAGACTAACGATAATTTGTTGTATATTATCTTAGTCATAATATTCTTTACTGGGCTAGTTGAGCTCACCCTTTTCCTTTTTGTTCCATTTTTCTTCTCAGGAGGTGAGAACATAGCAGAATCGAGTCGGGGTATGGAGTGAGGTTTCTAGAAAGATGTTTTAGCAGTCCTCACTATTTCTGTAAAATAGTGTTTGAATAATTGAAATAAGGACTTATTTACGTGTGGATATTGTCTAGAAGACAATATTTGTATTTAAACTCACAGTATGTATTGTCGTATTTCACACGACATTTGTATTATTGAAGTTGTAGTTTGCTTTATGTACCATGTATTTGGCGACTCAGAATGGGGGTTGTATACCTGTTTTGGGGGGCATCACAGTATTGATCATGGAATTTCGTACTTTCTAAGTCATATCCTATAAACATAAACAATGTTTTATACTTTTCTTCCTACAACCAATTTGCATATATTTTTATCATCAAACAACACTCACATTTGATTATTAACAGAGTATAAACCCTTCATACATATATATGTATCAATTCAATATAATTATCAATAGAAATTTCAAAAACAAGGGTTAACATTAGAGTAGGTTATACCTTGTTCCTTTATTATTTGCTAGCAAAAAGATGACGATGATTGGGTTTAGAAATTTCCCCTCCTTCCTCTTGAAAATCACAAAGAACTTTCTCTTGCTTCCAAGCTCTCTTCTCTAAACTCTATGTTTCTTCTTCTCTCCAAACCTTCTCTGTATTTCTATATTGTCTAGCCTTAGGGAGAAATAAGAAGCGTAAAAATAAACCGACTCCCACTCCCCTACTAACGTCAGGTACAAAATCAAAAAGGTTGCATCAGTTGAAAAGGCCAAAGGCCACTAGGACTTGTTTGGCTAAGAAAATAACTCCCAACTAGATTATTTTAATAACCTTATATTATATAGTTTCATGTCACACCTTTAGTTGATTAATTTAAATAACTTTAGTTTAGTTAATTTAAATAACTTATAATAATAATAATAATAATAATAATAATAATAATAATAATAATAATAATCTTATTATCATTATCATTATACTTATAATTAATAAATAATTATATATCTAATTTAATTAATAAATTAGAAAAATCACTTTATTTAATTTATTTAATTCCAAATAAATTAAAAAATTCATTTAATTTAATTATTATCATTACTCAATTTAATTTACCTTAATCAATTTAGTTACTAAATTAATTCACCACAATTTTACCAACCATTTATTTATCTCAATAAATTAATTAAAATATTTATTTAATTCAATATATATTTAAAATTAATTAATAAATTCATTTAATTTCTTCAATAGTTAACTTAACTATTAAATCTCACTTTCCCAATATATGAATATGTATATCTCTTCACACCAGGTCACATATTTCAAAATGTATAGCACATATATATACCTACTCAAACTCAAACATCTCATAATAAGAATTTTAATTATTAAATTTTTATTTTAATAATTTATAAAAATTCGGGTTGTCACAGTTTGCGCTATATCAAGTCAACACAGATGAGAGCATGGCTAAGAGGTTTGAGCAGGGACTGAAACCCTTGTTGTACAGTAAGGTCTCCCTGCTCTAGCTGAAGACATTTACAACAGTAATGGAGAAGGTCATTCTCACTGAAAGTGGAGGCGAGGCGGTAACAAAGTTTAATCAAGAACAAAGAAAGAAGAAGAATGAAGTGGAGGTTAAGAATGGTGGTGGTGGTAGTGGAAATGGTAACAATAACCTGAAGAGAAAGTGGAATGGAAATGTGAGTGCTGGAAATCAGCAGGCTAACCAGCAGAATAAGAAGTTCGAAGCATGTGCTACATGCGGGAAGTTTCACAAGGGTATGTGCTTAATGGGGAAACATGTATGCTTAACTGTGGCCATGAAGGTCACATAGCCCCAAATTGCAATCAACCCAAGAGGAACGTTTGCTTCACATGCGGCTCAAAGGATTATTTTGCTCGTGAGTGTCCTAAGAAGAAAGACGGGGAGACAACATGAAGTAAGGGAGGTAGCAGTGGAGGTACATGGACCATTGCTGGAGCAACGCCATCAAACAAACCTACAGCCAGAACCTTCAACATGAATGTGCAAGATGTTGTGCAATCAAAGGATGTTGTGTCAGGTATTATTCCAATCAATGATATAGATGCTTATGTATTATTTGATTCGGGTGCTACTTGCTCGTTTATATCTGATGAATTTGCTAAGAGGTTAGGATTGCCTAGTCAAGAATTGAATTTCCCTTTAAACATAGAAATTGTAAATAAAGAAGTAATCCATGTTAGGTTCATATACAAGAATTGTAGGGTGGATATTAAGGGAAATATCATGATGGTAGATTTAATTACGATTAAACTTAGAGAGTTTGATGTAATATTGGGAATGGATTGGCTATTCAATTATGGAGCGATAATTGATTGCAAAAAGAAATGTGTAAACCTTATGACTCCATCAAATGTAGTTTTCTATGGTAGCAAATTGCCTAGACAATCGAGATGTCTGACGATTATGAAGGCTAAAAAGTTGTTGAGTCAGGGCTGTGTAGGGTACCTATCTTATATAGTTGATACTCAAAAGAAAAAGGGGGTGAAACTGGAAGAGATACCAGTAGTTAGGGAATTTGTAGATGTGTTTCTGGAGGATTTGTCAGGACTTCCGCCTGACAGAGAGATTGAGTTCGTGATCAACTTAGCGCCAGGAACAACTCTGATATCGAAGGCCCCGTACAGAATGGCTCCAGTAGAGATGAAGCAAC
This sequence comes from Panax japonicus, assembly GCA_020205505.1. Lineage (NCBI taxonomy): Eukaryota > Viridiplantae > Streptophyta > Magnoliopsida > Apiales > Araliaceae > Panax > Panax japonicus. The sequence continues at coordinate 29,011,821 of CM035097.1, read as the reverse complement.
TGATGGTACAACTTCAAGAATTTCTAGAAAAGAAATATATTCAACCAAGCGTATCACCGTGGGGAGCGCTGGTATTATTCGTAAAGAAGAAGGATGGGTCAATTCGACTTTGCATTGATTATAGGGAATTAAACAAAGTCACTATTAAGAATAAATATTTTTTGCCAAGAATAGATGACTTGTTTGATTAATTGAAGGGTGCTAGATACTTCTCAAAAATAGATTTAAGAAGTGGGTATCATCAATTGAAGGTAAGGAAGGAGGATGAACCTAGAACATCATTCAGAACTCGGTACGGACATTACGAGTTTCTGGTGATGTCTTTGACCAATGCCCCTGCTGCATTCATGGATTTGATGAACAGGGTATTTAAACCATTCTTAGACAAGTTTGTGGTGGTATTTATCGATGACATTCTGGTGTACTCCAAATCTCAAGAAGAACACGTGGAACATTTACGTTTGACGTTGGAGACACTAAGAAAAGAAAAGTTGTACACAAAATTCTCTAAGTGTGAATTCTGGCTAGATCGTGTACAATTTCTAGGTCATGTGATTGACAAAGATGGAATCTCAGTGGATCCATCAAAAGTTGAAGTCGTAATTAATTGGGAACAACCTAGAACACCTTTGGAGGTGAGGAGTTTCTTGGGACTGATCGGTTATTATAGACGGTTTATTCAAGATTTTTCCAAGATAGCCACTCCGTTAACAAATTTGACAAGGAAAGCTGTAAAATTTGTTTGGACGGAGAAGTGTGAAGGAAGTTTTCAAGATTTGAAGAAGATGTTAAGTGTGGCACCTATGTTATCTTTACTAGATAATACAGGAAACTTTGTGGTGTATAGTGATGCCTCACATAAAGGATTGGGTAGTGTTCTTATGCAGAACGACAAAGTTATTGCATATGCATCAAGACAACTGAAGGACTATGAGAAAGGATATCCGACTCATGATTTAGAGTTGGCTGCAGTAGTATTTGCTCTGAAGATATGGAGACACTATCTCTATGGAGAGAAATGTGAGATATATACAGACCATAAGAGTCTGAAGTATATTTTCACTCAGAAAGACCTGAACATGCATCAAAGAAGATGGATGGAATTGATAAAAGATTGCAATTGTGATATCTTTTATCATCCAAGCAAAGCGAATGTGGTTGCGAATGCTTTAAGTAGGAAAGGTCAGGAAAAGTTGATGTTGATAACCACTCAGGAGGAGCTTATTTTAGCAATGACAAAGCTAGAGTTAGAAATAAAATTTCCAAAAGAATTTGATGAACGACTATTCCAGATAGAAGCTAGTCCAACTTTGGTGGACAAAGTTAAGAATGCTCAACTACAAGATAAAAAATGTGAAAAGATCAAAGAGAAAATGGTTGAGAGTGGTGAAGTGAAATTCAAGATCGATACCGAAGGGTTAGTGAGATTCAAGGGAAGAATTTGAGTTCCAGCAGTACCAAATATTAAAGAAGAAATCTTGACTAAAGTTCATAATTCAAGATACTCGATTCATCCGGGAAGTACAAAGATGTATCAAGATTTACGACGTCATTTTTGGTGGCCAAACATGAAAAGAGATGTTATAGAATGTGTTACAAAATGTTTCACATGTCAAAGAGTCAAGGCCGAGCATCAAAGACCAATAGGATTACTTCAACTGTTGGAAATACCGGAATAAAAGAGGGAACTCATCACAATGGATTTTGTGGTGGGTCTTCCAATTACTCAGAGAGGATGCGATGCGATTTGGGTGATAGTGGATAGACTAACAAAATCAGAACCCTTTTTGCCAATAAAGATTAGATTCAATCTTGATCAATTGGCAAGGTTGTACGTTAAAGAGATCTTTTCGAGTAGGGCTGAGCAAGTAACCAAATTAGAACCGAAACCGCACCAAAAATCGCACGAACCGCACCAATTAAAACTGCACCAACGGTTCCAGCGTACGTGACGATTTTAGGTGGGTTAAATAACTAAATTTATAGTTTCGGTTTGGTTACTAGCCAAAACCACACGCATAAAACTGAAACCGCACCATGTGTGTGTATGTATTATCTCTACTAAATTCTAAAGTTACTTTTCACTTGAACACGCTCAGAGAAAACTCCAGTCTTGTATTATCATTTTTTCACCAATTGAAAGAAGATGTTAGAGGTTATAGAGTCAAAAATTAAGCAATTGGGTTTTGGAATTTTGACTTTGTTTGATGCGTTATTAGATAGGCTTATGGCTGATGGGCTCGAGCACTTGATGCATTGGTTAATGTCAATGCTATAATAGTAATAGTCTAATACATTATTTTTCAAATTAGGTATAGTTATGATTATATTCTTTAAGTCCCTGTAATATATAAGATAGAATTTCATTCTATCTCCAGTATATACTTTTAATTTTTGAGGAACTAGATAAACATTCTTGCTTGTTATCGAATATATGGTCTTCGCTGTTTTATATAGCGTATGTTTTAGTTTTAAAGCATGCTTGATATAATTATCATTGCCGACTTTGTCACTAAGTTAATTGCTCGATGTAAGTTATATGTTAAATTTTATTAAAGGCTTAGACTTTTTTGTTGTTTGAATTGGTTTTGGAACCGAAACCGCACCAACTAAAACCGTACCGCACACTTTAAAACCGCATTGCACCAATAACAAGCGGTTTCGTGTGCGGTTTTGAATTTTTTAAACCATACCTAAGCGTTTTCAGGTGCGGTTTGGACTTCAAACCGCACCATGCTCACCCCTTTTTTTGAGACATGGAGTGCCAATGTCAACTGTGTCAGATAGAGATCCACGATTCACGTCAAACTTCTAGAAGAGACTAAAAGAATGAATGGGAACACAGTTAAGAATGAGTACTATGTATCATCCGTAAACAGATGGCCAAAGCGAACGAACAATCCAGACATTGGAAGATATGCTTAGGGCATGCATCATGGACTTCAAAGGGAGCTGGGATGAACATTTACCATTGGTGGAATTTTTCTACAACAACAGTTACCACGCAAGCATCGGTATGCCGCCCTACGAAGCATTGTACGGCAGAAAGTGCAGAACTCCACTGTGTTGGGATGAAGTCGGTGAACCTCAACTATTAGGACCAGAATTGGTACAACAAACTGTTGAGATTGTCAAACTCATCAGAACAATATTGGTAGTTGCTCAAGACAGACAAAAATTAACGTAGGAAATTACGTGCTCTTAAAAGTTTCTCCTTGGAAGGGGAAAATTCATTTTGGTAAGAAAGGAAAGCTAAGCCCAAGGTTTATCAGACCATTTGAGATACTGCGAAGAGTGGGAGAAATGGCTTACGAGGTAGCTTTACCTCCAGAATTAGAACATGTTCACAACATTTTTCATTTGTCGGTGTTGCGACCGTATAAACCCGATTACAAACATGTGATCGAGTATGAACCGTTACAGTTCAGTAAAGATTTATCTTACGAAGAGGTTCATATCCAGATAGTCGACAAAAAAAACAAGTTCTCAGGAATAATGTGATACTTTCTGTGAAGGTGATATGGAGAAACCATAATGTCGAAGAGGCTACGTGGAAACTCGAAGATGAAATGATGAAGAACTGCCCTGAGTTATTTGTTTAATCTATGTCTTCGATTCTGGGGACAGAATCTTTGTAAAGAAAGAAGAATGTATTGTTTGAGTTGTGATTCTGGGGACAGAATCCTTGTAAGGAGGGAAGGATGTAACAATCCAGAATTTAAAATTATAATTTTAAATATTTATCGAATTATATAAATATTTTAATTGATGTGTTTATTGTAGAATAAATATTTGTTTAATTTAATTTTATTTGATTATTTATTTTTTAAATAAATAATTAATGAGTTAAGAAAATTAATTATTATGAGATAATATTCTAATTTAATTTAATAATTAAGTTAGAGAGTTGATAAGGATTAAATGGATTATTATAATATTTTTAATTTAATTTGGTAAAAAAAGTGTGACAATATACTATGTTATAAATGAGTTATTAAAATAAATTAAAGGAGTTTAATTCAATTTTTCCAAACAAGGCTTAATGAATGTTAAGTCTTTAATTTAAATAGGTTTTACCAAACAAGGCATAAGGATTTTAACTTATTAAGTTCTAAAATGGTTTAGCCAAACAAGCCTTAGGGCTTTTAATTTTCAAAAAGATGTAATTGATATCAGTTACATATATAATTATATTATATAATTTATACCTATTATATTATATACGTTATATTTTTTTCTAAGTACGTAAGTTAGAGAAGAAAAGAAGAACACAGAAGAAGAAAAAGAAGAGAAAGAAGAGAGAAAATGGAGAATTCTAGAGAGACTTTGAAAGAGTAATTGTGAGAAGGAATTTTGATAATCAAAGGATGACTATCATCTTCTAGATAACCTAAACAAGAAAGCAAAGGTATAATCCTACCCTTGTACTTTTTATAGTTTTAGTTTTTATTCTATTCAAAAGTTCTCTATAAAAATTTGTATGAATGTTTAATTATTTGTTATATATAGTTTTTATATGATAGTTGGTTGATATAAAATTATTTTCATAAGTTTATAGATGAGTTATAATAAATTGATTCATGTAATGTATTTAATTATGAAGGAAATCATATTACAGGTAATTTGTATGGATATATATATATATATATATATATATATATATATATATATATATATGGCTTAAATTAGAATTAAAATTAGTACTCAATTCATAGCATAAGTGTAAATTATTTATTGATTATGAAAATATATGAAGAGACGAAAGCAAAGTAATTGAAACTAACTATTTTAGTTGTAAAATGAATTCACAGTGAAGAATTTGGCTATGAATGTTAAAAGAAGAGGGAATAAGAGAAATGGTGAAAAATTAAAGGTTGTAATCTTAATGTTTATGTTGTTTAGGTGGTTAGAAACGTGTTAGAAACATTAGTTTATATTTTTGTAAACATATTACACCTTGGGTATGTTGGTATGGTTGTTAGAAAGGAGTTTGTAGGCCTAATTTGGCTTTCTGTACTGTTCTAGATCATAAGTCACGAAAATGCAGAAGGGACCCCCGCCCTAGCGGACTCCCCTAGAGCAAAAATGTGACGCCCCCAAAATAGGTATACAACACTCATTCTGAGTCGTCAAAATACATGGTACAAAAACAACTACAACTTTATTAATACAACATAAAAACAGTGAGTTTAAATACAAATATTGTCATCTAGACAATATCCACACTCAAATAAGTCCTCATTTCAATTATTGATACATTATATTACAAAAATGGTGAGGACTACTAAAATTACTTCTAGAACCATCATTCCATACCCCGACTAGTACTCGCTACATTCTCGCCTCCTGAGAAGAAAATTGGAACAAAAAGGAAAAGGAGGAGCTCAACTAGCCCAGTAAAGAACATTATGACTAAGATAATACAGAACAAATTAGCGTTAGTCTTTAACAGGGAAAAATCTAATAGAATACAATAGACAACAAGTTTTAAATCAATATTCGAAGTGGAAATAATAATTCATTAGAAAAGTGAAGTAGAGAATGAAATCTACTATCTTCTATATATGAATTTAAAAGTTCATCGTCTATCTTTTATCCCTATAACATCAATCAATATATATCTGGAATCAAATATTCATCTTTGCACTACAGACCAAAAATATTCATCAGTTGGTCATGTTCATCTAAACACCTGTTCATCTTTGCACTACAGGCCAAAGATATTCATCAGAAATCATTCATCTTTGTACTACAGGCTAAAGATATTCAGTAATATCATCATTTAGGACTAAGGATGATGAAAAATATTTTAAAGAAAACGAATCCAGTGAAACAAAAGAACAAGTATTAAGGATTCATACTTTAAATAACCCAAGTTCGAAAATACTTCATAAATAACCAGAGTGGATTAAAATTCAAGAATGAAGACCAAAATATAGATCCAATCAAAGATAGGAACTATAACAGACAATCTTGGACATAGAAAAGAAAATTTAATTTTTCTGTGAATAGTGTCGTATTCGTGAATAGTGTTGTATACGTGAATAGTGCCGTATACGTGAATAGTGTCGTATACGTGAATAGTAACTCCAACACCAAAAGATAGAAATTTCACAAAAACATCATCATGCTTCGTGAATAGTACTTGTGAATAGTAACTCATGAATAGTAACTCATGAATAGTAACTTCGGCATGAAAAGTTCCAAATTTGATAAAAAAAAAATTCCAACCAATATTTCGGCATAATGATATTGAAGAAATAATATCATTTTCGAATAAAATAACATCCCTTACCTCAAAAGGATAATACTTCTAACTGGAATACTGGATATAGTGCTGAAAGAACTTGCACCGTATAGCAATACTCAAAGTACTAAAATACTCACAAAATACGCTCGATATTATAGAGAGAGAAATCTTTAGTTTCTGGCGTGTTTTTCAATTCTAATCTAAGCACCCTATTTATAGGAAAATGCTTAGAACACAAAAGCAGAAAATTTAATATAATATTAATATATATATATATATATATATATTAAATTCCTACGCACCCTCTTCTTTGGTCAACAAATCAGCCACATATATTCCAAAGACAACAAAAACGTTTTTGTTAATTAAAACAATTAAAACTTCCAAAAATCAATTATTCCGGAATTTTAGAACTTCAATAATTCATAATAAATAGCCCTTTTATCAGAAAAATTTGAACAACATGTCTTTTTCATAGGAAATTTCATTATCTACAACTTTGCAGAAGAAAGTTTTTCCAAATTCCAAATATAAATTGACCGAAATCCACAAACGGGCGATTTTATAGGCTATAATCAAATTTCAGTCAAGAAATGGGCCCACAGACATGTTTAACATGTTTTAAACAACTTTTGCAACAAAAATACTCTTCCTCCTCATATACTCATATATCCCACATTCATTGTAAAAATATCATCATTATTATATTATAATAATATAATAAAATATTATTTTATCAGAAAAGATAAAATATCGATTTTCAACAATTGTCACTTTAAAAATTTTCTCCATCTATATCCACATAAAATGAATATTTTCCTCATCATATAAATCAATAATTAATTATTCACAAATAATATTATAGAACCACAATACTGACAACCAGACATTTCCCAGGAAAGGGGGCTTTCCAATAAGGATTTCTCCTTACTGGCGCGCAATTAGGTGACCAAACCTCTCCTTAGACAGAACTTTCTAGACATTGCCAATAATGTTATCTAATAATATTATTTAGATAATATAAATTATTGCTTTGATAATAGAAAATATTGTGTAGTGGCAATTATTGAAACAATAGTAATATAAAATATCAACGCATCAATTATTGAATCAATAAAATAAAATACTGAACAGTAATTACTGTAACAATTATTGAGTAGTGCCTTCTTACGTAAGAATCAATAATTGGTGCAATACCGTGTGCTACTGTGTAACAACACGTATTACTGTATTTTAACCACCGGGTATTCTAACAGTATTAACGGTAACCACTACGCCGTTATTTATAAACAACTTATACTTGTCATTTTCTTTATCCAATCGCTTTTCGTTATGGAGCCCACAAAAGACTGCGCCGTCGTCTTAATATTCCCCGACAGCAAGAATATTCCACGACCAAACTAATATTCCCCGACAATAATGAATATTTTATAACCACCTGCTTATTTTAAAATATTTGCGCATTTTACCCATAACTAACCACATTAATACAATTAAACCTTACTATTTCAAAATAATAAATAAAATAAATTCAATTTTATTTATAATAAGTTGGGGTCTTACAAAAAACCCCCGTCCCGGCGGGGTGGTAGTCTGTCTAGCTGAATTTTGGAAAAAAAAACTAACCAGACATGTTTTACTAAAACGAGTATAATATTTTCATACAAACTCCAATTGATGCTATTCAAGATGATCTGGAACGAGGATGAGTAGACCTATAACTTTTATTCTTTAGGTTTTTCAATTTGATGTCGTTATTAAGGGTCAAAATGGCTATCTTTAGAACTGTTGTGCATTTAGAGGCCATCAGAGGGCGTCATGATGCACGAATGCAAATGCAATCTTTTGTGTGTTAGTATAACCTAATATAAAGAGAATGATAACATGTTGGACATGTAATAGGATGTTAAATCAAGTTGTTAATGTGTATGTATGACATGATCACTTAAGTTGTTGTAATAAAGCTAAAATATGATGCTCATTAAAAGATGTTATGTTGTTTAAACTTAAACTTAGTTAGTGAGCTATACTATAAGTGAGAAAGAAACTCATGAAGCTCATATTAGTGTAACTGATGTGTATTATCAATACATATGGTATGTGTATGACTTATGGTGAACATGAGTAGTGATTGTTTAACCTACACACGAGGCAAGTTTTCTAACTCTAAACTTTCGTTGAACAAGTTTTCTAACTCTAAACTTTCGTTGAGCAAGTTTTCTAACTCTAAACCTTATCTCTTGATATTGAGCAAAGTTTTCTTATCTTTAACTTGTTTCGTTGTATGCAAGTTTTCTAAATCTATTGTTACATTGTGCAAGTTTTCTTTACTCTATCTTGTTTATTATTGAGCAAGTTATTCTTAATCCTATTTATACAATTTAAGTATATTTTTGCAAAGCTATTTAACCTAACTCTTACTTTGAGAATGTTTCTTACTTTAACTTGTTTATTCGCATGCAAGTTTATCATTCCAAATCACTATTTATTATGCATGCTTGATAATTTAATTCTTCTGACCTTAGCTTAATATTGTCAAAGCAAGGTATGTTACATTATTTAATGTTTATGTTTTTAGTTCATTTCTAAAGCATGACCCTAAACTATAATTTTTGTATTCATCTATGACTTGTTTCATATCATATTGTTATTGTATTTTATTCAACTATTCCTTAGTTGATGTTCGTTGAATTCCAAATTATCTTGAAACGTATCCAAACCAAACTTACTTTGGGGCGGACTTGTATTCTAAATGCTGAGATGAACAACCTTGTTATAGGGGATAATTTACGCATAGCGTTGAAATGTTTATGCACAATACATCGTACAAAAGGTTGATCCCCCTAAGTACGAGGAGTCCCTATAGTCTTATGACTTTTAAAGTTTAAGTTGAAAGATTACTTATAACTATGGAAATAGTTCGTGGTCTTATGACCCTCAGATATATATTTCAAATTTTGATTATCATTGATAGTGTGAGACCCCAGATTTTATGAATAAAGATTTAATTTTCTCGAATTATTTTTTTAATATTATGGTGTGGATTTGAGATAATGTTATAGTTGTGGGTAGTATTTATAAATTTTGCAAAGTACGCAAGTTGTCATATTATATTCTATTGGTCGGGGAATATTTGTTTTATCAGGGAATATTCGTGCAATGGCACAATCATTGGTGGACCCCGCAACGAAATTATTGTCGGATTGAGAAAAAGACAAAAATATTTTATGAAAATAGCAGTGGAAGTTTTACCGTTAATAATGTTGAATTACTCGGTAGTAATAGTACAGTAATACGCGTGGTTGCATAGTAGCACACGGTATTAATTATTGATGCTTACGTGATAAGTCACTCAGTTTTGTTGGTATTATTAATGTAATAATACAAAAAATCTTTTTATATAAAACAGAATACTTTTATAAAGTTATTCTATAAATAGAATATATTATATTCTATTATGCATAGTGTCTGCATAGTATTTTGTATAGTAAAATCTTTTTATATAAAGCAACATATTTTTATAAAGTTATCTGTTTTATTAGACAATAATTAGAATATATTATATTTTATTATGCAAAGTATTTGCATAGTGCCTGCATAGTATTTGTATAGTAAAATCTTTTATAAAGTTATTCGTTTTATTAGATTATAAATAGAATATATTATATTTTTATTTAAAAGATTTTGCTTTAAATATGAACCGTCAGATTAAAGTAATTCAATCTGGACCGTTCATGAGTTAGTTACTATGCAGTCCATTTTTCTATAAATAGAAGCTCATTCATTCATTATTTCTTACGAATTCACTAAAACTCTAGAGAGAGAAACTATAGAGAGAAAGAAGAAAAGTGTTCTGCTACTTCACTACTTCTATATCCAGTACTCTTCTTTCTAAGGTAAGGAATATTATTTGTTGTACTCGTAAGTGGTGTTATTCTTTTATATTCATGAAGAGAACTTATGTTATTCCATTCTTTATTATTTTGTTGGAATAACCTGTATACGCGGGCTACTCTATACTTGGTGACATTCTTCTATTATTCCGTCTTTACTATTCTGTTGGAATATCTTGTCCGTGCGTTTACGCCGGACCTGATTCCGTCTTTATTATTCTGTTGGAATATCCTGTCTGTGCGTTTTACGCCGGACCTGGTTTCGTCTTTATTATTATTATGTTGGAATATCCTGTCTGTGCGTTTTATGCCGGACCTGATTTCGTCCTTATTAGTATTCTGTTGGAATAACCTATCTATGCGAAGTATCGCATGCATGGTGATTTCTGTTGTTATTCCATTCTTTATTATTCTGTTGGAACATCCTGTCGGTGCAAATTTCGTCTGCCCTGGTTCCGTTATTTAGTATTCTGTTGGAATAACCTGTCTATTCGAAGTACCGTATGCATGGTGATTTCTTTTGTTATTCCATTCTTTATTATACTCAATTGGTTAAAGTTTTGACTTCTATACTCCATGAAATTAGTGGAATATCCTTGATAATTGCGTTTCATCCAGTATCTTTTCATGGAAATATTCTTCTGAGCATTTTTGAATTTTACTCTACAAAGCAGTATCATGTTGACAATTTGGACGTTATTAGTTCCTGAATAAATTAATTCTTGAACTTGTTTTATTGAATTCTTATATCATTGTCATCATCCTAATGTTTATATTTTTTTTGAAAGTCATCTATGGCCTGTAGTGCATAGATGGACTTGGTATGATTATGACCAGATATTATTCGGTGTAATCATGACCGTAATGTTACAAATGATGTGGTAAAAGTCCTCATTGGCCCGTAGTGCATTGATGGACAGTTGTTGGCATGATCATGACCATTAATGAATACACAAATATTCTTGGCCCGTAGTGCATGGATAATTGTGGTCGTGATACTAAAGAATATCCTTGGTCGTAGTGCATGGGTGATTTGATGATGTGGATTATTTATTAATTTGAGTCTCACCGATAAAAGTGATGAAAACCTTTTAAATCATAAAAGATAGTAGAGTTTATTCTCTACTTGACTCTTTTAATGGATTGCTTGTTCCGTTGCAGTTAAATTTGATGTTTGTTATATTGTATTAGTTTAACACTGTTTAAGGCTAATGATAATTTATTCTGAATTATCTTAGTCATAATATTTCTTACTGGGCTAGTTGAGCTCACCCTTTCTTTCACTGTTCTATTCAGGAAATGAGAACGTAGCTGGGACTAGTCGGGGAACAGAGTGATGATCCTAGATGTTTGCATTAGTAGTCCTCACTATTCTGTGAAATAGTGTGATAATAATTGTAAAGTTTATATACTCTCTACTAGACAATATTTGTATTCAAACTCACAGTTTATGTTTTGTCGTATTGTACACTACAGTTGTATTTGAATTCTGTACCATGTATCTGGCGACTCAAGATGGGTGATGTATACTTAATTTTGGGGGCGTCACAGTTGGTATCAAAGCTTACGGATATGATCCCTGGCTGAGATGTGAGATAAGAACTAGGAGGGGAGAGACAGGGAATTCCTTCGCTAGTATGACCTACCTAAGTTTTTTGATATTTAATTGGTCGGTCAGAGTATAGAGATAATATGTGATATGTTAATTAACCCTTGTTTTGTGGCAGTATTTGAAAATGGCATCTAAAAATGTTGAGATAAGCAATGGAGGACAGGAGACTGTTGATTCTCCATACACAGATCAATAATCAGGCCAATGTGGAACAGGATGGTGATAATCCTCCTGTAAACAACAACACTGATCAATTGACGAACGAAGGTACGTTTAGGATCTTTTTAGAATTTATGCAACATCAGGCGAAGACGACTCCTGTTCATAATGCAGGAGGAAATAATGGCAACCCATGGTTGGTCACCGCTAAGCAATTCAAGGAGCTGGGACCACCAGAGTTTTTGGGAAAGCCATAGCCACTTAAGGCAGAGACATGGTTAAAGCAGATCACCAAGATATTTGATGTCTTGGGATGCTCCGAGGAGCAAAAAGTTCCTTTTACCACCTTTATGTTGCGTGAAGAGGCAGATCACTGGTGGGAATCTGTAAAACGTACCCAGCCTGAAGCACTCAAGATGTCTTGGAAGAAGTTCCAAGAGCTGTTCAATGACAAGTACTTTCCCGAAAGCATTCGTCACATGAAGGAGGTGGAATTTATCAAGTTGGAGCAAAACAACATGACCGTGTCGCAGTACGAAGCCAAGTTTGCCGAGTTGTCCCGTCCTGTTTTGCGTCCCACTTGGTTGATAATGAAGAGAGAATGACGCGAATGTTTTTAAGAGGTTTAAAGTCGGAGATACGTTAATATCTTATCTCTAATAAACTGTGTTTGTATTCAGATGTTGTTAATAGGGCTCAGTTATTGGAGCGCGATAATGAGTCAACCAAACCAAAAGAGAGCAGCCGACAAAATGATAATACCGGTGATAACAATCATCAAAGCGGTGACAGTAAACATGGAGGGAATCAACATGTCAGAAATGGTAACCACTTTGGTGGTAATCATGGCCAAAACAATAAGAATAGACATTTCAAGAAGAGAAGGTTCAACAATGATGTAAAGACGTCGGCACCAGCACCCGTTTCAAAGGAAGAAGAATGACCACTGGTCGTATGTTTTAAATGCGGACAGGAGGGACACATCCGTCCAAACTGGACGCAGCAATCCAAAACGTGTTTTAATTGTGGAAGAGAAGGTCACGTAGCTCGATTTTGTCGTATGGTGAAGTCAATTCCAGCTGGGATAGTGATGCCAAAGGATGTCCCAAATAAGCCAAATCCGATAGTTTAAGAGAGAGCATTTTTTTTCGTGACAAGGAGCCTGAATAAAATTATCACGGGTATGTTTGTCATAAACTCTTGCGAAGTATATACCGTGTTAAATACCAGTTCTACTTATTCTTTTATTTCACCTAGTTGTGTTCAATATTTGAAGTTAACTCCGGAGAAGTTAGACTTTGATATATCTGTTGGGAGAAACCTTTGTTACCTCCACTATTTATAAATCTTGTTCAAATCAACACTTTCACGTTACCTGTCGATCGTATCTCTTTAAAAATACTTGCCTTTGATGTGATTTTAGGAATAGATTGGTTAACTACTCATCATACTTTTTGTAAGGTTATTAGCTTTCATATTCTTAACCAACCTGTTATGCGAATTCAAGCAACCAAACCACTAAAGTCAATCATTGTCATATCAAGCCATAAGTAAAGAGCCTCGGTCCTTTTGTTGTTGACTTTCTTGTGTGGAATGCACCGAAGCCAGACTTGCTGTAGGCGACGTCGTAAATGACGATAACAAGTTGATAGGTATCAATGTGACGTGTTATCCAAGTCTTGGATGAGAGTCATAGTTTTGAATGATATTTCTATTGTTAATAAATTTTCTGACGTATTCTTGAAGACTTCTTAGCCTACCCTTAGAGCGTGAAATCGAATTTTGTATTGACCCCAGTACAATACCCATTTCTTAAACCCTCAAATATTTCTTCAACTAAAATAAACGTAACATGCGCCAAAGAAGTTGGCTCGAGCTGTTAAAGATTATGATCGTACCATTCAATACCATCATGGGAAAGCGAACGTGGTAGCTGACGCGTTGAGTAGAAGATCGTATGCGTTTACGAGTGCGATGTTGTTAACACAAAGGCCCATTTCGTACGACTTACAAATGATGAAGATAGAGTTAAAGAATCTAGGAACCCAATTGAAGATAACGAATATAAGAGTAGAATCGACTTTAATCGATAAAGTTAAAGCCGCTCAAGCTACAAACCTGGAGCTGATAAATGTGAAGAAGAAGGTTTAAGAGGGCGTTATTCTAGAAGCAAGAATCGATGACGAGAGGAAATCTCAACCCTCGATTTAATTGGCCCATTTAAAAGTCTCGATTGAGTAGGAACTATGGCTTATAGACTCGTTTTACCGCCAAATATGTCGCGTGTTCATAAAGTTTTTAACGTATCGATGTTACGTAAATATGTGGACGACCCGAACCACATTATTAAATTAGAACTAAACGATATAGCAGAACATTTAATGTATGAGGAGATACGTGTGAAAATCATAGATAAGAAGGATCGTATTCAACACTCAAAGGTTATACCTCAAGAATTAGAATCTGAAATGAAGTCAAGGTATCTTCACCTCTTCGACATACCAGGTACGTACGTAAATTTCGAGGGCGCAATTTCATAAGGAGGGGCCATTGTGAGACCCCAGATTTTATGAATAAAGATTTAATTTTCTTGAAATATTTTTTTAATATTATACTGTGGATTTGAGATAATGTTATAGTTGTGGGTAATATTTATAAATTTTGCAAAGTATGCAAGTTGTCATATTATATTCGATTGGTCGGGGAATATTTGTTTTATCAAGGAATATTCGTGCAATGTCACAATTATTGGTGGACCCCGCAACAGAATTATTGTCGGATTGAGAAAACGACAAAAATATTTTATGAAAATAACGTCAAAAGTTTTACCGTTAATACTGTTGAACTACTCGGTAGTAAAAGTACAGTAATACGCGTGGTTGCATAGTAACACACGGTATTAATTATTGATGCTTACGTTATAAGTCACTCAGTTTTGTTGGAATTATTAATGTAATAATACAGAAAATCTTTTTATATAAAACAGAATACTTTTATAAAGTTATTCTATAAATAGAATATATTATATTCTATTATGCATAGTGTCTGCATAGTATTTTGCATAATAAAATTTTTTTATATAAAACAGAATACTTTTATAAAGTTATCTGTTTTATTAGACAATAATTAGAATTTATTATATTTTATTATGCATAGTATTTATATAGTTCCTGTATAGTGTTTGCATAGTAAAATCTTTTATAAAGTTTTTCGTTTTATTAGATTATAAATAGAATATATTATATTTTTATTTAAAAGATTTTGCTTTAAATATGAACCGACAGATTAAAGTAATTCAATCTGGACCGTTCATGAGTTAGTTACTATGCAGTCCATTTTTCTATAAATAAAAGCTCATTCATTCTTTATTTCTAACGAATTCACTGAAACTCTAGAGAGAGAAAGAAGAAAAGTGTTCTGCTACTTTACTACTTCTATATCTAGTACTCTTCTTTCTAAGGTAGGGAATATTATTTGTTGTACTCGTAAGGGGTGTTATTCTTTTATATTCATGAAGAGAACTTATGTTATTCCATTCTTTATTATTCTGTTGGAATAACCTGTATATGCGGGCTACCCTATACTTGGTGACATTATTCTATTATTCCGTTTTTACTATTCTGTTGGAATATCTTGTCCGTGCGTTTACGCCGAACCTGATTCCGTCTTTATTATTCTGTTGGAATATCCTGTCTGTGCGTTTTACGCCGGACCTGGTTTCGTCTTTATTATTATTCTATTGGAATATCCTATCTGTGCGTTTTATGCCGGACCTGATTCCGTCTTTATTTGTATTCTGTTGGAATAACCTGTCTATGCGAAGTACCGCATGCATGATGATTTCTGTTGTTATTCCATTTTTTATTATTCTGTTGGAACATCCTTTCAGTGCGAATTTCGCCTGACCTGGTTCCGTTATTTAGTATTCTGTTGGAATAACCTATCTATGCGAAGTACCGCATGCATGGTGATTTCTTTTGTTATTCCATTCTTTATTATACTCAGTTGGTTAAAGTTTTGACTTCTATACTCCATGAAATTAGTGGAATATCCTTGATAATTGCGTTTCATCCAGTATCTTTTTATGGAAATATTCTTCTGAACATTCTTGAATTTTACTCTACAAAGCAATATCATGTTGACAATTTGGACGTTATTAGTTCTTGAATAAATTAATTCTTAAACTTGTTTTTATTGAATTCTTATATCATTGTCATCATCCTCATGTTTATATTTTT
Organism: Panax japonicus; assembly: GCA_020205505.1. Classification (NCBI taxonomy): domain Eukaryota; kingdom Viridiplantae; phylum Streptophyta; class Magnoliopsida; order Apiales; family Araliaceae; genus Panax; species Panax japonicus. The sequence goes on along the minus strand of CM035097.1, from coordinate 28,995,669 downwards.
TTTTAAAGTCATCTATGGCCTGTAGTGCATAGATGGACTTGGTATGATTATGACCAGAGATTATTCGGTGTAATTATGACCGTAATGTTACAAATGATGTGGTAAAAGTCCTCATTGGCCCGTAGTGCATTGATGGACAGTTGTTGGCATGATCATGACCATTAATGAATACACAAATATTCATGGCCCGTAGTGCATGGATAATTGTGGTCGTGATACTAAAGAATATTCTTGGCCGTAGTGCAGGGGTGATTCGATGATGTGGATTATTTATTAAGCTGAGTCCCAGTGATAAAAGTGATGAAAAACCTTTTAAATCATAAAGATAGTAGATTTTATTCTCTACTAGACTCTTTTAATGGATTGGTTGTTCCGCTGCAGTTAAACTTGATGTTTGTTATATTGTATCAGTTTAACACTGTTTAAGACTAATGATAATTTATTATGCATTGTCTTAGTCATAATATTTTTTACTGGGCTAGTTGAGCTCACCCTTTCTTTCACTGTTCTCTTCAGGAAATGAGAATGTAGTTGTGACTAGTCAAGGAACAAAGTGATGATCCTAGATGTTTGTTGTGAGAATAATTGTATTGAGTACTCGTTTTGAGTTTGTATACTCTCTAGTAGACAATATTTGTATTCAAACTCACAGTTTATTTTTTGTCGTATTGTACACGTGTATTATTAAGTTGTATTTAAATTCTGTACCATGTATCTGACGACTCAAGATGGGTGATGTATACCTAATTTTGGGGGCGTCACAGATAGAGCATATTGTTCAGTTCTATTGAGCCTATTAGTTGACAGTTTTATTCATTATCATTTTAAGTGAGCATTGTTTGCTCACTCTTGCTTATATAACTATTACAGCTAAAGTTGAGAAGGTCGATGTACTTAACACCAGTAAGGGAAAATGAAAGATGAACAAGTATTGAAGACTTGTAAACATGTTGATTTTTAATATTGTCAGACATGTTTTTATTTATTATGATGAAGTTATTTAATTTTTTGCATTTGATATTTGTATTTAAAGGTTAGATGACCTGAGAGATTTTATTGAAAATTATTGATGTAATCCTTTAATGGGAGGGTTTATTGTTCAATTTTATTATATTTGGGTAGTTAGAAATGAATGCTTTTATCAAGTGAATACCAAATCTTGTTGGAATGAAGTACCCAGATTTGGGGGTGTCACATATATAACCTAACTCCTTTACTCGACAAAACTTCTAGACATTGACAATAGTGCTAACTAATAATATCCTTTCAAATAATATGAGTTACTGTGTCGTGACAATTATTGATTTAATAATGTGAAATACTGTGCAGTTACTACTGTGTCATTATTGAATCAATAATATGAAATACTATGCAATTATCACAGTAACAAATATTGAATCAATAATATGAATTACTGTAGCAATTATTGATGAATGAAACACTGAGTGACTTCTTACGTAAGAATCCATAATTAGAGATATTGTGTAATACCATGTGTTATTGTGCAATACCGTGTGTTACTATGCAATACCGTGTGCTACTGTGGAATAGTGTGTGCTACTGTTATTTTATTACTGGCTATTTCAACAGTTAATGGTAAAAGTTTTGCCGAAGGTTAACGGTAAAAGTTATGCCGTAAATTTTTTAAAAGGTAATTTCTTTCCCTTTCTATATTCGACAGTTATTCTTTTGTGGGGCCCACCAATGTTTGGTTACTTTGGCGCCGTTGTATGAATATTTCCCGACAAAAGGAATATTACTCGACAAAACGAATATTACACGACAAAGCAAATATTCTCTGGCAAACTGTTTATCTAATAATTTGCATATATCACCCTTAACTATAACATTATTAAATTAACACCTTACTATTTAGAATAATATATAAAGAAAATTAAATCTTATTTATAAAAAGTTGGGGTGATAAGTATAAGATATGATTATATGTCAAGTATGAAAAACATGAAGTATGTATAAATGCAAAACATGAAGAAGGTAAAGTATGTTTAAAATGTGAATTATGTGTTATGTGATAACTGTTAAACTTGTTGGGCAACGTGATTGCTCACTCTTGCTTTAAATAAATATTTTCAACAAAGTCGAGGAATCTGGAGGTTTTGATAATGACAAAGGAATATGGATGCTTAAAGAATAGAAGTACTTATTATATTTAGAAGTTAATGATATTAATGAAATAGTTGATGTATTACTCTGAGTTCAAGATGTTTGTATTATTAAAGCTTAGAAAATCCGGGATAATGTAAGAAAGGTAAGGTAAATATTATACTCCATTCGTGTTTAAAAGATTTTCGTTTTAGAAGAAAAAATTTGTTCTAATTTATTTGTCGTTTACAACTTTCTAAGAGAATAAAATATTTATTTTCCTATATCACCCCTAACTTCTCTCATTATCCCAAGAAATTCTCTCATTTGTATTAATAATTTTCAACTTCTCATAAAGGGGTAGTCATAGAATTTCAAATAAATTTTATTTGTTAAATGATAGTATTAAATGACTTTCTTAATCCATATGCAAAAATCTTAAACGACAATCTTTTAAGAACGAATTGATCAATGTTGTGGATGTTAAGGAAGATCTAAAGATTACGATTCGGGTATTGAAAGATGTTGTAAAGTTTTGATTAAACAAGACTTTATCAATTATTTATGTTAATAAATGATGAGTTTGTAGTTAGTCGTGTTGTACCGTGAACATACCTGAAATTAAGATAACTCAGATTTAGAGGCGTCACAGTTTTCATGCATGCTTTCATTTTTTACTTCCATTTTTTATGGTAATCTTCTAAAATCATATTCCCACAAAATAAAATAAAACTGATTATTTGAAGATAATAATAATATAAAAGAATACAAATAAAAATAATAAAATGCATAAATAATATATGTTTATCAGTCAGTATTACATTCAATAACCCAATTGGATTATGGACATTCTACAAGTAATTTATTCTCCCCGTCCATGAGGGGGATGTTCAACAAAATTAAAATGGTAACTAAACATAGAAACATACAATAAATATTGTATTTTTTATTTTAAACAAAATGGTAAATATGTCAATTAAAATCCTTGTTTTTTGTGTTACTAACCCCTACAGAATTAGAAAAATCTAGTACTATTTAGTTTCTCAACCCTTCATAATTTGCCGCCTAAAAACAGCATATACATTGTAAGTTGTAACATTGGCCTTCTCTAACACCCAAAACACTTGTGATCACCCACCTATCTCTCTTTAAATCTCTAAACTCACGCAATTCCATTAATCTTTAATCCCTCCTCCCAAATTTCCCTCCCCATTCGTATTATCCACATGTCAAAGAGAACAAATTGAGAAGCTGCCCGGTGGTGCATTTTAATTCCCCTACCCTCTAATCATTGCAGCCTTAATTAACCATGGCTCGTGCCATGGTCCTGTCATGGGCCTGTTTTGCGCTTTTTGTGGTCACAACAACTAATTTTGCTCAAGCTATCGGAGTAAATTGGGGAACTCAAATGGCGCAAAATCTCGACCCTGGCATAGTAATTCAAATGCTGCAGGACAATAAGATCAATAAAGTGAAGCTGTTTGATTCCGATCATTGGACGGTCAAACATTTTGCTGGTAGCGGCATTCAGGTCATGCTCGGCGTCCCTAATAGCCAACTGGCCAGGTTTGGGGATTATGACAAAGCCAAGGATTGGGTCAAAGAGAATGTCTCAAAACATCTTTATGATGGTGGAGTTGATATTAGGTGAATAACATTTGTTTTCATTTTGATAAAGTATGATTCAAATGAAATTTCCCAAAAAGAAAGAAAATATGAATGCAACTTTTTTCTGTACATAGTTTATGTGATGAATCAGTTGGACAAAAATGAATTTTTGTACAATGCAATATTTTGTGGTAAAGATATTCCATTTGTTTAAAATATAAGATTAAGTTTGACCTTTTTGAAGTTAATTTGAGTTATTATTAAATTTAAAATTGGTATGAATTTATTTATTTTTAGAAATCTAAGCCTTCGCCACACTTTTTTCTTCTAATAAAATTATGAAAATCGTAATTTATCTCAATAGTATTAATAATCACAAATTATTACTAATATTTTTTAAAGTTAAGCGAATCGTATTAAATTTGAATTTAAAAATATGAAACTTTGAAATCAAACTTGAAATTATACACGTCTTGTAAATTTGAATGAAATTCCATTTACGAATTTTCTATACTTTCTGTTTTATTTTGCATCAATCCCGATGGTTTACATTTATTGCTTCTGTTCTATGAATAAATTTGAATATCGATTGAACTTCCACTAATTTTTTTGAACGAACTAAACTACGGCATAGTTTTACAGGTATGTGGCTGTTGGAAATGAACCATTCTTGAAGTCCTACAATGGTTCAAACCTAAAAACAATGTTCCCCGCATTGGAAAACATCCAAAAGGCTATAAATGAAGCTGGCCATAAAGACAAAATCAAAGTGACCGTCCCCCAAAATGCTGATGTCTATGAATCCAATTCAACTCCATCTGAGGGTAATTTTCGAAATGACATACGAGACCTCATGGTTAAAATTTCACACTTTCTCAATGACAACGATGCGCCATTCCTCGTTAACATATACCCCTTCCTTAGTCTCTACCAAAATCCTGATTTTCCTGTTGATTTTGCTTTCTTTAATGGAGGGGGAAAAGGGGTCCAAGACAAAAATATATATTATAACAATATGCTCGACGCTAATCTTGACACCCTTGTTTGTTCTTTGAGAAAAGCAGGGGTCCCGAAGCTGAAAATAGTTGTTGGGGAAATCGGATGGCCAACCGATGGCAACAAATATGCCAATCTCCAAATGGCTAAGAAATTCTATGACGGATTTTTCAAGAAAATGGCCACCAACAAAGGGACTCCTCTGTATCCGGGGTACATTGAGGTTTACCTCTTTAGTCTTACGGATGAGAACATGAAAAGTGTCGCCCCGGGTGATTTTGAGCGCCATTGGGGGATTTTCAGGTATGATGGACAGCCTAAGTTCCCAATGGACTTTTCAGGGAAAGGAAATGATGTAATGCCAGTTGGGGCAAAGAATGTGCAATACCTTCCCCGGCAGTGGTGTGTGCTCGATAATGATGTCAAGGACATGGGTGCAGTTCCATCCAACATACAATATGCCTGCTCCTTGGGCGATTGCACGAGCCTGGTAGCTGGAGGAGGGTGCAGTAACTTGGATGAGAGCAAGAGGGTTTCGTACGCGTTTAACAATTATTTCCAGATTAATAATCAGGATGTGGAGTCGTGCGATTTCCAGGGGCTGGCAAAGATTGTGAAGCAGAATGCCTCTACAAGTGACTGTCTGTTTCCAATCGCGATACAAAGTGCTGGAATGAGACTAAACATGGTGACTGGAGTGAGTGTTTTGGTTATATTGTCGACATTTTTCACACTGTTTGTGTCATAATTAATCACTTTGATCTAAATATTATGGTTGATTATTTGCAAAATATGTAAGTTTATGGAGAACAGTGTTCAACATTCCAAATTCAATAATTTAAAACTCTTAGCTAGAGTAGCTTAATATTCAGTTTCTCTCAAATAAAGTTTAAATTATTCACACCTTATGGTCAACTTGATATTCAGCAGTTATGCAAGAAATTTGTTCAGATCATAAAAGCCTCCAACCAGTTACTCTGTAACACCCCTTTACTCAAAAAGGAAAAGTAATGTCATGCACAAGCATAATAAATACAAACCTCAAATAAATCTCAAAATATCTCCAATTAAATTGAACACCAATTGTCACATACTCCAATTTAACTAGAAAGAACTCCACCTTTACATAGTCTCTACAATTAATAAATAAAGCCAAAATGGACCAAACATTCATATACAAAATACTCCCCCTGTCCCAAATTATCTGCTGTTTTAGCAAAAAATAATTTGTCCCACAATATCTACCTTTTCAAGATTTCAATGCATTTTTCCCTTTATTTTCTAAGTTTGCCCCTTTACCCTAATTGTTGATAGTCATTACTCTCATCCTCTCTCCACACATATATATGCACTCATACTTTCTCTCTCTGCAGACTATTTGTCTATTTAATGCACTCATACTTTCTCTCTCTTCCTCTCTCCACACATATATATGCACTCATACTTTCTCTCTCTGCAGACTTTTTGTCTATTTAATGCACTCATACTTTCTCTCTCTTCCTCTCTCTACAGACTATTTCATGCACTCTTTTTTAAACACCTTTTTCATATTTCCACCAATAAGGGTATTTTAGTATTTTTATCACACATATTGGTATCTGTGTGGAACTCTAGAACAACAGATAATTTGGGACGGAGGGAGTATTAGGAAAAACCAAGTCTAATAATAAATCTCAAAAACTAATCTACTCATTTGGATCAAAGGTAGCTCTCATCCCACAAATCCTGATCACCCCTGATTACCTGCCGGAAAAAGAACACAGCGTGAGCCAATTGCTCAATACGGATATAAAAATGCACATATATAAACAAAATATATGTACCGAAAGAACTGAATGAACAAACAATTACAGCTACTAACCAAACATGAATATATCAAAATTGGTGAGACAAGGTACAAATGATTACCACTGTCGAATCGACAACTATAGTCAAAAGAATTCCAAACAAAATAAGACTGAATCAAATTGTTATAAGGTAACAATTTCATACTGAGCTCAAATACAAATAGCCAAAGGCTAATAGAATACATTGGTACCATGATGCATACAAATAAAATCGGATAGTACGCATGACACATACGTCACTAATCCGACAAACAGATCGAATCAAATCAAATATTGGGTTGACCCATACGTATCCTGAACAAATATATCAAATGGCCAAAGCTCATACCTAGAGCATACAAAAGGATACGCCGTGGACTAATCACACCACCACGAAAGGTGTCATGCCCTTGTGTAAAGAGGACATGCATGTGGTACCCCCACATGTGGTTAGCTCAAGTATACCCTAAGGATCAAACTACAAAATGTAAGCCATAAAGGGTTCAAATCACAAGGCTTACATGACCATATTCAAATGAAATTGAATTATCAAATACAAACATGATTAATTATCAAAATATATCAATGATCAAAATAACTCCCGAATGTGAACGAAAATATACGAACAATGGTACAAACGAATAAAGTCTCCAAAACATACTGACATGATTAACTAGTTCAAGGAGTATAAATACGAATTTTAATGTCAACGCCAAAATAAAATTGTCACAATAAATTGGACAACAAGGAATAATCCTAAGAAGCAATACCAAATTTTTAAACGAATAACAAAACGAACGAATTATATTTAAAAGAGTCTCGCTGAAAAAGTACGGAATCCGTACCTTAATATAGTACCAAAATAATTCGCCGAATCCAACTATCACCCGCTAAACTCCCTCAATCTGATCTAATTATCAAAATAAAATATAATACATATAATTAAATTATGAACTCATACAAATTATATTTTCATAAATTCAATAATTATAATATACTATATTCAGTTTGTACTCAAAAATATATTTTAATTATAATAACAATATTATAATATTATTTATTACTTCCCCCTTATTAAATTCTGTAAATCTATTATATATATATAACTTGTAATACCCGATAAAAATTAATTAATAAATAAATATTAAATAATAAAAGATTATTTTGTTTTACAAACATATTAATTGGACTTTGTCATTTATTTGGGTCAAACTAGTATTTAATTTATATGGGCTAATAAATATTAATAAATGATGGATAAATTAAATTGGTAAAATTGGACTTTAAACCAAGTGGGTCTAATTTATAATTGTATAATTTTAAAATCTTATTAAAATTTGGAGAGTTAATAAAATATATTAATTAATAAATAATAAGTAAAACCCTAATCTATCTCACGTATATTTGATAACTGATTGAGAAAAGAAAAAGAAGAAGCCAGCCGCATTACAGAGAAAAGAGAGAATGGCGAACATGAATCAAAATAAGTAATTTTTTTGTTTGTGTGTTGTGTACTATAAATGACGGAGCACTGTTGGTGTATATTATATATATAGAGAGAGAATTTGAAAGGTTAACATGTTTAGACAATAACATGTATGATGTATATATATATATATATATATATATATATATATATATATATATATATATATATATATATATATATATATATATATATATATATATATATATATATTCTTTGTCATCAAGATCTTGACTAGAATTTTCTCCTCTAGACTGAGAAGAAGCTTTGTCTGACACGAAATGGTATCAGAGCCAAGTTGTTTGTTGTTAGTAACTGTTTAGTAAGATCTTTTAATCAAACTTCTCTCTTTCAAAATCTTCTCTTTCCTCAGAGTTCTGAAGTTACCTTACTTACCTGTAGTCCACCTAGTTCGTGTCTAACCTTTGTAAGTCTTCAGTGTGTGAGTAGTGTCGGGTTGTAGAACATAGGTATGAGTCTACTTAGGGTAAACGGGGTATGCATGAATGAACCTTGAATAAGATTTTATTTTGAAACAGTTAAGATGAGTAGATTATTCAGATCTTGCTCTTCAGTTAGTAACATGTCAGCTTTGCCTCCTGTCCCTGACATCATCAACCAAGAAGAACATAGTTATGAAAACATACGTCAAGTACTCCATGATTGGAACATACCCAGAGTTTCTCCTAGAGAAATTTATCAGTCAACCTTTTTAGATAATTTTAAAACTGATTATAATGTTAAAACAGTTGAAAAGGTTTATGCAATTAATAAAGAATATGAAAATTGTAGTCTTTTATCTCCTGATGTTATTAAAAAACACAAAAAAGGGTTATAATTTTATTCATATAGGTCTTGTTCAAGTTGTAGTTAAACCACTTAGCATTAAAGGAATTAATTCATGTATCTACCTTTGTCTTAGAGACGCTAGATTTCTGAATTATTACCCCAGTATGATTGGAGCTATGGAATCTAGTCTGCATAATGGACCTATCAATTTCAATTGCTTTCCTGATTTCACACTTAGCCTCAGTGATCAAAATTTATTAAAAGCTTTAACATTAAATATTAAAACTTCTGGTGAGATTACTCAAATGATTGAGGGATCTCAGCCTATTGCTTTGATTTACAGAATTTATTATAAGACCATGAAGTCAAACTTGAATGTTCATGCTCTTAATAAAAGTCCTAAAGATCAAACAGTTTTAATTCAAAGTTCAACTAGTAATGCTAATATCCAGATCCCTAGAACAATTCTCTGGAAGGATATTACTTTACCTAGTCAATGGACTTTATCGAATGAATTACCACAATAGCCCATAATTAATAACTTATTAAATTTAGAAAATATCAAACAGTTTTCTGATGGAACTGTTAAAATTAGTTTTGAACGCACTAGAACTCCAGTTATTATTGAAGATATTTCCAGCTCTTCGTCACCTTCAGTTATTCATACTAGAAGAGATACTGACGTACTTAGTAACCCTTTGGTTAGAGATATCAAACTTAACGGTATCCTTAATCAAGGACAAGTTAGTCATCCGTGTTATACCCAGAATGATCCTAATGAAGATGAAGGTTCTTCTTCTCCAGCATCTTCTGTGTATCCCACTCAATCTGATTTTAATACCCCATTTAATAATCAATTAAGAGTCATTAAAAAGGATTTTGTATTAGATTGGGATAATTTAGTAAAAGATTTTAATTCAAAATCTAATAAAGAAACAAGACATCTATTTAGATCTAATCACCCTATTGAAAATGAAAGAGAGAAAATAATTAATAAATGGAAAAAATTTATTAAAAATGAAGAAATTAACGTTACTTTTCACGATTGGTATGAACAATATCAAAGTAAATGTAATGTTATTAATAAAACCCAAAGGATTAAAGAAGACAAATCAAAAATTTCGTCTAGTCATCCTCCTTTAGAAACAATTTTAATTCCAGTTAAAAATGCCTCAGTTATCGCAAGTCCTTATAAAATCCCTGATGGAACTAATGATGATAAAAAAAATAATTGAGCAATTAAACTTTAGTAATCAATATCTAGCAACTGTAATAGCAACTGAAATCAAATTATACTTGATCGATAATAGCAATAGTTCTACTTGGACCTGCTTTAGTTTTAAGTTTTTTAAATAATTTATCAATCGACTGAGCAAGTTCACTATCTTCATTAGGTAAACCTAAATTATATCTATTTTCTGGTAACTTAATTAAAGGTTGTTCAATTTTTGAATCAGGTTTCTTAATAATATTTCTTCAAATTTTTCTTCTATTCTATCTAACTGTTTTCCTACAGTTGCTAGATATTGATTACTAAAGTTTAATTGCTCAATTATTTTTTTATCATCATTAGTTCCATCAGGGAGTTTATAAGGACTTGCGATAACTGAGGTATTTTTAACTGGAATTAAAACCGTTTCTAAAGGAGGATGACTAGACGAAATTTTTGATTTGTCTTATTTAATCCATTGGGTTTTATTCATAACATTACATTTACTTTGATATTGTTCATACCAATCGTGAAAAGTAACGTTAATTTCTTCATTTTTAATAAATTTTTTCCATCTGTATTGTAACTTTGGTAGGCTCATATATATCGTTATTATATGTATTATTATATAGAGATTATTTATATATGTATATAAACGTGGTTACAGGCCTGCAGAAGTGGTTTTCATTTATATATATATATATATATATATAATTATATTCTAATAAATATTTGGTCATGAAACTTATAAACGAGATTAGTAAATTAAATTGAAGTTATGTATATTAATTTAAATTAATTAATTTTGTCGACATAATTATAAAAAAATTTTAAAAATAATATTTAATTATATTATGTTATTAATGATTGGATTGTAATAAAATCTTATGAAATTATTTAGATTGAACGGAGAGAGTCTAAACAAGTTTTTGGAATAAATTTTGGGTATTACATTGCTTAATTCAGGTACGGATTCCGTACTCATTCAGAGATACTCTTTAATTTTAGTTGTTCGTTTTGCTTCTCGTTTTTATTTCGAATATTGTCTCGATACCTTGATTTTAGTGAAGTTCATATGACAAGTTTATTTTGACCATTAGAATATCATAACTTGTACTCTTTGAACTCGTTTATCATGTTTAATATTTATTTCGATTCTCGTAGTGATGTACATGTTAGTATATTTTTGTAGACTTGTGTTGATGATTTGTTTGATTTAACATGTACACGTTAGAACCACTTTGTGTTGATATTTTGTCGCTTGTGTTGTGACATTATATTTTTGTTAGAATACTGTAGGGTATAACTGAGCTATAACCACCTGTGGGGGTACCACATGCATGTCCTCTTGGCACCGAGACATGACACCTTCCGTGGCGGTGTTATCTGTCCACGACGTCTTCGTTTTGTGCTCTGGTGGGAGTTGGCCATTTGGTGTTTTGATAAAAGTAAATTGTCTGTCACAATTGTTGGCAGAAAAGGGCACTTTAAAAGTGAGTACATGGTTAAGCAAAAATTGGCTCAGTTAAATATCTCAGCCGAAGATACTGAACAGTTATTAAATTTAATGAGGGTTGAAAATAGCAATAGAAATGAAGAAGTTTCAGACATCCCAGAATCTTCTAGTAATATCACCGGTAGTGATGAGTCAAATAGTGATAATGAAGTCACCATATGTATTAAAAATTGCAGTAATAACTGTTGCAAAAGAATTAATGTAATTACCAAAGATGACGAAGAGAGCTTTGATACCATTTGGGGCAGAAGTAAGTTGGTTTTGAGAAGAACAAGGGAGCGCATACAAACACAATTAAATTACTAAATAAAAATAGTTTTATTTATTGATAACATAAACTATTTACAAATACAGAAATAAATGACTTACAAGTTTACTGAAATAAGAACATTAGATGAAGAGGGGTGAAGATTGGTTTAATCAGCGGTAGAGGCTAAAGATTAATCAGAGAAAGAGCTCAGAGTCTTTCTAAGTCCGCCTTACCAAATGAATTCAATTTCCTTTTATAGAGCAATGAAATGAACTGTTTACAATGTTACTATTACATTAACTGAAGTAAAAGTACAAGTTAAAAACATATTACGTTTACTAAAGTAAAGTAAAAGAAAAGAATCTGCTTTCGGTGGAAAAAACAGACGTCTCTTTTGACTAATGCGGCCGTGGGGCCAGATACCTGACTGATTGCTCTGCTTTTGGTGGAAAAGTAGAAGATGCTGATGACTAGGCTGCTAGGACAGGTGATGGAAAATTGAGGCTGCCGGAGCAGGTGCTGCCGATAACAAGGCTGCCGGAGCAGGTGCTGGCAAACTGAGGCTGCCTGAGCAGGTGCTCATTGATAACTGAGGGGATCAGGAGAAAGGATCTTGAGCGTCTTGAAGGTTGACCGTGCCATAGGGATCACAATCACCTTCGTCATCAAGATCTTGACTAGAATTTTCTCCTCTGGACTGAGAAGAAGCTTTGTCTGACTCTTCATGTAACTGATCAAGTCTCATATGAATGGCGTCTGTAAGATGCCTTAACTGAGAGTTGGAGTAACTAGAAACATTAGTGACTTCAATAGGGTCTGGAGGAACAACTAATTTTTGCTCAACTATTTTAGTGACTGTTTTAATGGAAGATGCCTCAGTAGGGGCCGTAGTAACTGGAGGAGTCAATAAAGGAGTGGCCGGAAATTCTTTTTGAACTTGGGCAACGATTCTATCGACACCGAATTTGTCCAACCATTTAATATAAAAATGGCGAGAGACATGGACAATAGGGGAAATGACTGTAGGAGTCGTCCGGATACCGATGGAAGACGGAGGCTAAAAAACAGAGACTTCTTGAGGAGACAAAATGACATACTGCCACTTTAGAATCCAAGGGATTTTATATTTACTGCAGAATATAAGGAAGACTGGGATTTCCTCATATTTGAGATGATAATTACTATGAGTACTAAAATGATTAAGTTGAGCTAAGAGAGGCTCTGGAAGGATCGCATGATCCAAACGTATTCTTGTCCACCAAAGGGTGAACCACTTGGGGAAATGACTCTTAAACTTGTGGTCGAATTGCACAAACCACGAATGACTGTGATATTCATTTTGGTGAAGAAAAATCTTATACCAGGCTTCCATATAATCATAATAATAGAAAGGGCTAGAATGATTGGACAGAGACCTGAGATCAGAAGGATGACTACCCCAATCGGAAAAATTGAGAATCTGCTTAATATATAACGAGTGATAAAGGAGTTTGGATTTATCATCGTTGGCATAGATAAGTTTAATAAAGATTGACTCAATTTTAATAAGGATATCCTTATAATACACAAGGGATTTATAAGGAGCCATGGGTAGGAAATGCCATCCAGTAGGAAAATACTGAGCAGCTAATTTTACTGGGTCATTTTTAGGCTTCATTGATAACTCAATATGAAGCAGATGCTGATCATACTTAGTACAATACTCAGAAGCTGGATAACTAGGTTTTGATGAGGTTGCCCTCGATTGATTAGCAAAAATATCAAATGTTTCTTCTTGACTAGCTAGAACAGATGAATAAGGCTTGGGGACTGTACCAAGCACCTGAAATTTATTGTGGGTGGTTTGACTAACTGGATGAGGAACAACAATTCCTTTTAATTGATTGACTGGGCCGGGAGGGTGACCACGACCACGAGAAGAGGAACCTCCTCACATACTCATGTTGCTGCAATAGTACTTGTGTTAAGAAACTCACATGTGAGAAAATCAGGAACTGAGTTGTTAATTCCTTTAATATATTCAATATTAAAATCAAAAATACTTAAAATAGCTTGCCATCTAGCGAATGAATGTTTAGAGGTGACGTTTTCGACGTCTTTCTCTAGAATGAATTTTGCTGACTTGCAATCTATCCTAACTAGAAATTTCTGATTCAGTAAATCTCTCTGAATTTTTTTAATACATAGGACAAGGGATAAAATTTCTTTTTTAATAGTACTGTATTTTACCTGTGTAGGGTTCCATGCGCCTGAATGGAAACGAAAAATTTGTTCATAAAAAGTAGGAGTTAACTTTTGTTTGAGTATGCCACCGAATCTAATGTCGGAGGCATCAGTTTCAACTATTTTGAAAGCTAAATCATTAGAGATGCCAAGGCAAGGCAAAACCTTAACATATTTTTTAACTTGTTGGACGACAGACGTATGAATGTCAGTCCATGGAGGAGGACTACTTTGTAAGCGCTGAAAAAGAGGCTTACAAATCTTCTTGAGATTCTTGTAGAACTTGCCAATATAATTAAGCGAGCTAAGAAATCTCTATAGCTGAGTTTTGTCGATAATCTTATCTGGGAACCGGTCGGCGAATTGAATAGCTCTGTCAATTGGCCGCATGAGTCCATGATAGAGGATTAATCCGAGAAACCTGACTTTAGTCAGAAATAGACTACACTTGGAAGGTGAAAGAACAAGACCATTGGTTTTAACCGTTTTGAAGAACGAATTCAAATGTTTAAAATGCTCTTCAATAGTCTTGGAGAATACAAGGATATCATCAATATAAACAATGATAAAATGACTGAAAGGATTCAAAATATTGTTAAGAATATTCTGAAATTCACTGGGTGCATTTTTTAGTCCAAATGACTGAACATTCCATTCATAGTGTTCGAACGGAGTGGTGAATGCTGTTTTGTACCTATCATCGGGATGGATAGCAACTTGCCAGAATCATGACTTAAGGTCAAATTTACTAAAGATGGTGGAGACACTTAACCTACCAAGGAGATCATCCTTATTGGGAAAAGGGTATCTAATCCATTCAAGTACTTTGTTTAATGGTTTGTAATTAATGACTAGACGAGGGACTCCTCTTTCTTTCTCAGCTTCGTTGTTAACATAGAAGGCTGGGCAAAATCATGGTGACTTGTTATGTCTAATTAAACTTTTACTAAGAAGATCATTAATTTCTTTTTTACATAACTCCATCTGTTCATGACTCATTTGAATAGGCCTAGCTTTGGTGGGAATTAAATGTTCTTTAAATTTTTAGCATAGAGTAATTTGACTGTGTGCTTCTTCCTATGCCAAAAAGCATTTAGAGAATCAGACATAAATTTTTCATTAAATAATCTTTTAACTCATTTATTTTCTCTTGAACTCTGTTACTCTTAAGTTTTTCTTCAACTTGTTGATACCTAACTTCTTCTTTGAGGAAATTTAGGTGAATAAATTTATAGTTTAACAGGTTCAGTGATTTAGAAATTGATTCTTCTTGAATAAATTTTAAATCTCTTTCTTTTGGTTTGATTAGGAATTTAAATGTAATTTTCTTTCCTAAATTCTCACAGCTTAAACCTTTATTACTAGTAGTAAATGGGTATAATAAATATATAAAAGGAAGACCTAAGATAATTTTATCTGTAAGGTTGCGAATTAAAACGAATGAGGTTTTAAAACACATACTGTCTTGACAGATATGCATATTAGGTAATTTATATTTTATTTCCATTTGACTACCATTAGCCGAATTAAGCTTTTCACTAGTTTTTCTATAGTACCTAGTGGGGATAAGACCTTCTTGAATATAGTTCAAGTCTGCACAAGTATCAACTAAAGCAAGGAGATTGTACAGATAAAGTTTTATGAATGACTAAATTAATAGAGATATACCATTTTTGGATGGTAATGTCTTTAATCCTCTTAAGGGAAAGACCTCGAATAAAAAGGTCAGGTTCTTCCTTGGTACCAGACGATTCGGGTTCGTCATGACTTTCATCACTAGAAGAGGAATCATGTACATGAAGATTTAATTTTTTATTATCAATCTCTTTTCTTAGAGTAGAAATGTCTAATTTTAAGCCAGAAATTTCTTTCTTGAGTTTGTTAACTTCTTGATTTAACTCAGGGAGGGTAATTTCTTTAACCGAGGGACTTTAAATCTTTCAAGTTTTTTATTAAGACTAAAAATGGGTTTTTCTTTGGCTCTAAGAACCTTATCAGTAACTTTCTTATCTTTAGTTAATAAATCTTTTAATTGATTCATATATTGAGTCTTTAATCCAGGGTCAGTAATTTTACTAATTAAATCTATTAACAAAGAGCTCTCTTCATCATCTTTGGTAATTACATTAATTCTTTTGCAACAGTTATTACTGCAATTTTCAGTGCATATGGTGACTTCATTATCACTATTTGACTCATCACTACCGGTGATATTACTTGAAGATTCTGGGATGTCTGAAACTTCTTCATTACTATTGCTATTTTTAATCCTCATTAAATCTAATAACTGTTCAGTATCTTCGGCTGAGATATTTAACTGAGCCAATTTTTGCTTAACCCGTGCACTCACTTATAAAGTGCCCTTTCCGCCCACAATTGTGACAGACAATTTTACTTTTATCAAATTTCTTTGATTTTTTAGTTGATTTGTGTGTTGACTTAGGTTTCTTATAATAAGAATCTTGATTAGTCTTATTATTATCTTGATTATATTTCCTTTTATGATGTTTATGACTTTTATGTGACTCAATTTGTTTATGCTTATGCCGGTGCTTTCTTCTAGAGGGAGCAACAGGTGGTAGACCATATTATTCACAGAAAGTGCCTCACTCGTATTTAGCTTTATTTTTATCTTTACTAGCTTGCTTAGCTAATTTAAAGTCAATACACATTTTTAATCCTATTTTTTGAATATAACTTATGATGTCACCGTAGGTTAAGTTATCATAATCAATATATCCCAAATTTTTACTTAATTCCTCTTTAACCTTATGTGCAAACAAAGAAGGTAAACCATTAATGAATTTTTCTTTCCAAAATGGTTTATTGCTATCAGTGCGCATCATAACTCGTGAAGTGAAAACATCTTTGTACCACCTAAAATCACTTAGCGTGGGACAAGTAAGGTTACTAAGTTGATCATGAATTCTTTCAGTGATATTACTAGGAGTTCCAACAAAATGTTTAATAATGGTAAAAATTAAAGTATTAACTCCACCAGTCAGACCAATACCAGCATCTTCATCAAAGATGGGATTGCTGTCATCATCTCTCTAGATAGCATGAATAATAGATACTCTATTATCTTCTGTGAGATGTTTTTCCCACCAAGATCTGAGAAAACCCGTAAATCCACTAGCTAATAATTCAACAATGTCTGGCTGGGACAGGTTATTGAATTTAGTGATATAATTATTGGCTACCATTGACATATGATTTAATTTATTAAGAACTTCTTGTTCACTAAATCCATCAATATTCCATTCATATATTTTATTAGATGAAACAGAAAATTGTTTATGTAGATTTCTCTGTTCGAACTGTAGATCCGTAGGAGTAGGCCTAGAGTACCAATTTTTGGTAATACTTGTGTTATTTACAGTTAATTTGTTTAGCTGTTCATTTAGGTTTGAAACGGATGAGTGATTAGAGTGTACAGAGGAACCGTCGTTATCATCATCAGATTCTACTTGATCGATAATAGCAATAGTTCTACTTGGACCTGCTTCAGTTTTAAGTTTTTTAAATAATTTATCAATCGATTGAGCAAGTTCACTATCTTCATTAGGTAAACGTAAATTATATCTATTTTCTGGTAACTTAATTAAAGGTTGTTCAATTTTTGAATCAGGTTTCTTAATAATATTTTCTTCAAAATTTTCTTCTATTCTATCTAACTGTTTTCCTACAGTTGCTAGATATTGATTACTAAAGTTTAATTGCTCAATTAATTATTTTTTTATCATCATTAGTTCTATCAGGGATTTTATAAGGACTTGCGATAACTGAGGCATTTTTAACTGGAATTAAAACTGTTTCTAAAGTAGGATGACTAGACCAAATTTTTGATTTGTCTTCTTTAATCCATTGGGTTTTATTAATAACATTACATTTACTTTGATATTATTCATACCAATCGTGAAAAGTAACGTTAATTTCTTCATTTTTAATAAATTTTTTCCATCTATATTGTAACTTTGGCAGGCTCATATATATCGTTATTATATGTATTATTATATAGAGATTATTTATATATGTATATAACGTGGTTGCAGGCCTGCAGAAGTGGTTTTTATATATATATATATATATATATTCTAATAAATATTTGGTCATGAAACATATAAACGAGATTAGTAAATTAAATTGAAGTTGTGTATATTAATTTAAATTAATTAATTTTGTCGACATAGTTATAAAAACATTTTAATAATAATATTTAATTGTATTATGTTATTAATGATTGGAATTATAATAAAATCTTATGAAATTATTTAGATTGAATGGAGAGAGTCTAAACAAGTTTTTGGAATAAATTTTGGGTATTACATTGCTTAATTCAGGTACGATTCCTGTACTAATTCAGCGATACTCTTTAATTTTAGTTGTTCGTTTTGCTTCTCGTTTTTATTTCGAATATATTCTCGATACCTTGATTTTAGTGAAGTTCATATGACAGTGTTTTTTGACCTTTAGAATATCATAACTTGTACTATTTGAACTCGTTTATCATGTTTAATATTTATTTCGATTCTCATAGTGATGTACATGTTAGTATATTTTTGGAGACTTGTGTTGATGATTCGTTCGATTTAACATGTACACGTTAGAACCACTTTGTGTTGATATTTTGTCGCATGTGTTGTGACATTATATTTTTGTTAGAATACTGTAGGGTATAACTGAGCTATAACCACCTATGGGGGTGCCACATGCATGTCCTCTTGGCACCGATGCATGACACCTTCCATGGCGGTGTGATCAGTCCACGGCGTCTTCGTTTTGTGCTCCTGTGGGATTTGGCCATTTGGTGTTTTGTTGTGGGAGGCGTATGGGTCAACCCTTGTTTTCTGTTTTGTTCTGTCTGCGGATTGGTGATGTTTGTGCCAAACACACCTTTCGATTTTATATGCATTGGATTCACGATCCAACGTGTTTGATTTGCCTGTGTGGCATTATTTGACTTGCCTGTGTGGCAAGGTATATTTTTGTCTTGTTTTGAGCTCGGTATGAAATAACACCCAACCATTTGATTCAGCCTATTATTTCGTTGGGTAAGTTTTGTTTGTTTTTGTTCAGTTCATTAAATTGTGTTAGTTATTTCGTTTCATCATTCTTTTATTCTATATCCGTACTGGGCATTTGGCTCATGCTGTGCTTTTCTTCCGGCAGGTAATCAGGGGGATCAAGGGCAAGTGTGATGAGAGCTCCATTCATTCCAATGATTTAGAAATATTCTGTTTAGACTTGATGTGTCAGTTTACTTGGAATTATAATAATTATTTTAGATTGTGGTTTGAGACAGTTGGAGATTTATTATGGTTGACTTGTGGTATTTATCAGTTATTATGACTATTATTTTGTGGCTTTGAGCCTTGACTATTAAATTCATTAGCTTTGTTGTGTTTTGAGTAACCTCTCTTTTTATTTCGGAAAGGAGGTTTACCATAACTAGTATGAAAAGTTGCATAATATATATAACTAGTATGAAAAGTTGCAGGTTTACATTACATATATATATATATATATATATATATATGTCAATGAATTGCAGTAGGTAATATACATATACACATATCTATGCTCAGACTTTCAGTCATTCAATTAAAATGACATGACCAATCAAAGTAATATTTTTCTAAGGAATAAACAAATCATATTCATACTATCACATATTATAAAAATTACTTGCCTTTAATTTATACCCACAACCCAATAAAAGAATAAAGGACACTTGCTTCAGTTCTTCCCTTCTAATCAATCTCCCTTGCCGCCTCCTCCTTTTCTTTTCAGTTCTATACCCACAATTTATTTCATCAGACTTAATAAGGTATAGCTAGGTTTTAATGATTTAATTATTAATTAACATGTTTTATTAATCCTTTTAATTTTATTAAGATTTAAAATGACATAAACATAAATTAGACCCAATTAATTTTAATGGCCCAAATAAATTGACTACAGTTTGACCCAAATATAAGAAAAGTCCTAATTAAATATTTTAAAGCTTACTTGAATTTTTTATTTTTTATTTCTTTTTTCGGGTATTACATCACCTTCCCCTTAAAATTGATTCCGTCCCCGGAATCAAAAGAATAGAACGTGCCTAATTTTCAAAAAGATACGGATATTCTGCTCGAATAGACTCTTTCATCTCCCAAGTAGCTTCCCGCTCCGAATGGTTTTTCCACAAGACTTTAACAAAAGGAATTGTCTTCCTCCTCATAATCCGTTCTTAACGATCTAGAATTGTCTCGGCTTCTTCCTCAGACATAAGATCTTCTTGAATCTTATGTAATGGGTATTGCATAACATGGAGCGGATGATAGTTATATTTTCTTAACCCTGAAACATGAAAGATATTATGCACATGAGATAATTCTGGAGGCAAAGCCACCCGATAGGCCACTTCTCCAACTCTCTCAAGGACTTCAAAAGGGCCAATGAAATGCGAACTAAGCTTCCCTTTCAAACCAAACCTTCGAACACCTTTCCATGGAGAAACTTTCAAAAATATGTGTTCACCTAGGTGTGAATTCAAGAACCCTCCTATGAATATCCGCATAACTCTTTTGCCACGATCGAGCTTCTTTCAATTTTTCTTTAGCCACTCCTACCTTCTCCGTAGTAATCCTAACCGAATCTTATCCTTCTATTACCCTTTCTCCAACCTCATCCCAACAAGTCGGAGCTCGACACTTCTTACCATACAAGGCTTCAAAAGGAGCCATACAAATACTAGCTTGCCAACTGTTATTATATGCGAACTCTACCAAACTCAAATAATCATCCCAGTTTCTGTCCACTCTAAAGCACAAGATCGCAACATGTCTTCTAATGTCTGAGTAGTTCTATCTGATTGTCCATCTGTTTGCGGGTGAAAAGCTGTACTATAGTTGAGTCGCGTCCCCCAAGCTCGTTGAAATCCTTTCCAAAATCGAGAAGTAAACCGCGGATCCCGATCCGAAACAATAGAAACTAGAGTCCCATGAAGTCCTAACAATCTCACGTTAAAAAATATCTGCTAACTTATTTACCTGAAAAATCCTCACGAATAGCCAGAAAATGAGCCAATTTGGTTAGACGATCCACTACCACCCAAATAGTATCATTCTTTTTAAGAGTCCTCGGTAAAACCACTCATAAGGTCCATCGAAATGTCAACACTACCTCACGAATCCTCATTTTGGGCTTCTTTGATACGCAAAATAAGAGAAGATTCCACCCTCATACCTGTTACCAACCCATCCGATCCTCTAGCATATAGCTCCAAACCCACACGCTCTATATCCGAGATACGTTGAGGTTATGTAACTAAGGCAACTACACCCCCTAAACTCTTCCGGCTAAGAGCATCTGTAACCACATTAGCCTTACCGGGGTGATACTGAATCCTGGCATCATAATCCTTATGAAGCTCCAACCAACGCCGCTGCCTCATGTTAAGCTCCTTCTGGGTAAAAATATATTTAAGGCTCTTGTGGTCTGTGAAAATGTCACAAATTTCTCCATATAGATAGTGTCTCCAAATCTTTAGGGCAAAAATAACTGCTGTAAACTCCAAGTCGGTAGCGTAATTCACCTCAGAAGGTTTAAGTTGTCTGGAAGCATAAGCAATTACCTTACCATGTTCCATCAAAACACACCCTAATCTGTGACGCCCCCAACACAGGTATACATCACCCATCTTGGGTCACCAGATACATGGTACTGAATACAAATACAAACTAATTATACAACCGTCGTGTAAAATACGATAAAACATAAACTAAGAGTTTAATCAAGAATATTGCCTTCTAGACAATATCCACTCTCAATGGAGTCCTCATAGACATTATACAAACTCAAATTCAATCCTCATTACATTTATTATCACACTATTTCACATAATAGTGAGGACTACTAATGCACCATCTAGGACCATCACTCTGTTCCCTGACTAGTCCCAACTACGTGTTCATTTACTGAAGAGAACAGTGAAAGAAAGGGCGAGCTCAACTAGCCCAGTAAGAAATATTATGACTAAGATAATGTAGAATAAATTATTATTAGCCTTCAATAATGTTAAACTGATAGAATATAATAGACAACAAGTTTAACTGCAGCGGATTAAGCAATCCATTAGAAGAGTTAAGTAAAGTGTAAAATCTACTATCTTCTATGATTTAAAAAGTTTTTCATCAACTTTATCGCTGAGACTCAGCTTAATAAATAAAATCGAATCATCCCTGCTCCACGGCCAAGGATATTCATGTAATCATCAATGGTCATGACTATACCGAATAATCCCTGGTCATAATCATACCAACAACTGTCCACCAATGAACTACAGGCCAATGAGGACTTTTACCACATCATTCATCACATTACGGTCATGATTATACCGAATAATCCCTGGTCATAATCATACCAAGTCCATCTATGCACATAAGCCAAAGATGACTTTCATCACAATATAAGAATGAGGATGATGACAATGACATAATAATTCAATAAAACAAGTTCAAGAATAAATTTTAAAGATTTATAAATTAATTTATCCAGGAACCAATAACGTCCAACATGTCAACATTAGACTTCTTTGTGGAGTAAAATTCAAGAATGCTCAGAAGAATATTTCCATGAAAAGATACTGGATGAAGCGCAAATATCAATGATATTCCACTAATTTCATGGAGTATAGAAGCCAAAGCTTTAACCAACTGAGTATAATAGAATATATGAAACTGTAAATGGATTTTCATCCGCCATGCGGTAATCCACGTAGACAGATCATTTCCACAATTTAATAAGGAATTAATACGAATGATCATTCACCATGCATGTGGTAATCCACATAGACATGTTATTCCAACAGAATAATAAAGAATGGAATAACAGAAGGATTCACCATGCGAGCGATAGACTGCACAGACAGGTTATTCCCAACAGAATAATAAATAATGGAACCAGGTCTGGCAGAAATGCACATACATGATATTCCGACAAAATAATAAATAATGGAACCAGGTCCGGCGTAAACGCACAGACATGATATTTTGACAGAATAATAAATAATGGAACCAGGTCCAGCGTAAATGCACAGACAGAATATTCCGATAGAATAATAAAGAACGAAATATTAGAAGAATTTCACCATGTATGTGGTACTTCACATAAACAGGTTATTCCAACAGAATAATAAGAATGGAATAACAACAGAATTCACCAGGCATGCGATAGACCGCATAGACAGGTTATTCCAACAGAATAATATAGATTGGAATAACAGAAGTTCTCTTCATGAATACGAAAGAAATAATACCCCTTACGAGTACAACAAATAATATCCCCTACGAGTACAACAAATAATATCCCTTACGAGTACAACAAATAATATCCCCTACCTTAAAAGAAATTGGATATTGGAGTAGTGAAGTAGCAGAATCTTTTCTTATTTCTCAATATAGTTTCTCTCTCTAGAGTTTCTGTGAATTCGTAAGAAATAATGAAGGAATGAGCTTCTATTTATAGGATAATGGACTGAATAGTAACTAATTCATGAACGGTCCAGATTGATTTACTTTTAAACGGACGGTCCATATTGATTTACTATTAAAACTTAAAGCAACGGTCCATACTGATTCACTATTAAAACTTTAAAGCAACGGTCCATACTGATTCACTATTAAAACTTTAAAGCAACGGTCCATACTGATTCACAATTAAAACTTTAAACCAATGATCCATATTGATTTACTAATATAATTTCAACCAACGGTCTGAAAAATTAGCACATCTCCTCATGGAATAATATTGTACCCAAAAATTATTTGGACCAAAAAGAAATATATCTTACGGGAGATTAGTACCTCGTGAATAGTAACTTGTGAATAGTAACTCGTGAATAATAACTCGTAAATAGTAACTCGTGAATAGTAACTCATGAATAGTAACTCGTGAATAGTACTCTGAAACAAAAAGTGCCCCAAATACTCGAGTGAACAATACTCGAGTTAATAGTAATCGGGTATTTTATAACAACTTGTCTACTTTGAAATATTTTCACATATCATCCTTAAATTTAAACTTTTATCAATTTAACTATTTACCAAAATAGAAAAATTAAATACTTTTATTTCATAAAATTCGGGGTCTCACAATCTCCTCTCCTTATGAAATTTCACCCTCAAAATTTATGTACGTACCTGATATTAGAAGAGATGAGAATACCTTACTTTCTTTTCGGATTGTACCTTCTTGGTTATTTCCTTTCTATCATGATTTTCTATTTCTCATCTCCTGTATTTCAAATATCATTCTAGAATATAGTTTCAACATAAGGGTTAATTGACATACCATATAATACCCCTATATTCTGACCGACCAATTAAATAACAAATAAACTTAGGTAGGTCATACTAGCGAAGGAATTCCCCGTCTCTCCCCTCCTAGTTCTTGTCTCACATCTCAGCTAGGGATCATATCCCTAAGCTTTAATACCAACTGTGACCCGCATCTAGGACTTGGATAGCACCTCACAATGATACCTATCAACTTACCACCGTTACTCACGGCGTCCCCTACAGAAAGTCTGGCTTCGGTGCATCCCAAGACTTGTAAGTCACCAGCAAAAGGGTCGGGGCTCTTTTCTATGGCTTTGATACCAACTGTGACGCCCCCAAAATAGGTATACATCACCAATCTTGGGTTGCCAGATACATGGTACTGAATACAAATACAAACTAATTATACAACCGTCGTGTAAAATACGATAAAACATAAACCGAGAGTTTAACCAAGAATATTGCCTTCTAGACAATATCCACTCTCACTGGAGTCCTCATAGACAGTATACAAACTCAAATTCAATCCTCATTACATTTATTATCACACTATTTCACATAATAGTGAGGACTACTAATGCACCATCTAGGACCATCACTCTGTTCCCTGACTAGTCCCAACTACGTGTTCATTTACTGAAGAGAACAGTGAAAGAAAGGGCGAGCTCAACTAGCCCAGTAAGAAATATTATGACTAAGATAATGTAGAATAAATTATTATTAGCCTTCAATAATGTTAAACTGATAGAATATAATAGACAACAAGTTTAACTGCAGCGGATTAAGCAATCCATTAGAAGAGTTAAGTAAAGTGTAAAATCTACTATCTTCTATGATTTAAAAAGTTTTTCATCAACTTTATCGCTGAGACTCAGCTTAATAAATAAAATCGAATAATCCCTGCTCCACGACCAAGGATATTCATGTAATCATCAATGGTCATGACTATACCGAATAATCCCTGGTCATAATCATACCAACAACTGTCCACCAATGAATTACAGGCCAATGAGGACTTTTACCACATCATTCGTCACATTACGGTCATGATTATACCGAATAATCCCTGGTCATAATCATACCAAGTCCATCTATGCACATAAGCCAAAGATGACTTTCATCACAATATAAGAATGAGGATGATGACATTGACATAATAATTCAATAAAACAAGTTCAAGAATAAATTTTAAAGATTTATAAATTAATTTATCTAGGAACCAA
Organism: Panax japonicus; assembly: GCA_020205505.1. Classification (NCBI taxonomy): domain Eukaryota; kingdom Viridiplantae; phylum Streptophyta; class Magnoliopsida; order Apiales; family Araliaceae; genus Panax; species Panax japonicus. Next base: position 28,970,114 of record CM035097.1, on the reverse strand, counting down.
TAACGTCCAAATTGTCAACATTAGATTTCTTTGTGGAGTAAAATTCAAGAATGCTCAGAAGAATATTTCCATGAAAAGATACTGGATGAAGCGCAAATATCAATGATATTCCACTAATTTCATGGAGTATAGAAGCCAAAGCTTTAACCAACTGAGTATAATAGAATATATGAAACTGTAAATGGATTTTCATCCGCCATGCGGTAATCCACGTAGACAGATCATTTCCACAATTTAATAAGGAATTAATACGAATGATCATTCACCATGCATGTGGTAATCCACATAGACATGTTATTCCAACAGAATAATAAAGAATGGAATAACAGAAGGATTCACCATGCGAGCGATAGACTGCACAGACAGGTTATTCCCAACAGAATAATAAATAATGGAACCAAGTCTGGCAGAAATGCACATACATGATATTCCGACAAAATAATAAATAATGGAACCAGGTCCGGCGTAAACGCACAGACATGATATTTTGACAGAATAATAAATAATGGAACCAGGTCCAGCGTAAATGCACAGACAGAATATTCCGATAGAATAATAAAGAACGAAATATTAGAAGAATTTCACCATGTATGTGGTACTTCACATAAACAGGTTATTCCAACAGAATAATAAGAATGGAATAACAACAGAATTCACCAGGCATGCGATAGACCGCATAGACAGGTTATTCCAACAGAATAATATAGATTGGAATAACAGAAGTTCTCTTCATGAATACGAAAGAAATAATACCCCTTACGAGTACAACAAATAATATCCCCTACGAGTACAACAAATAATATCCCTTACGAGTACAACAAATAATATCCCCTACCTTAAAAGAAATTGGATATTGGAGTAGTGAAGTAGCAGAATCTTTTCTTATTTCTCAATATAGTTTCTCTCTCTAGAGTTTCTGTGAATTCGTAAGAAATAATGAAGGAATGAGCTTCTATTTATAGGATAATGGACTGAATAGTAACTAATTCATGAACGGTCCAGATTGATTTACTTTTAAACGGACGGTCCATATTGATTTACTATTAAAACTTAAAGCAACGGTCCATACTGATTCACTATTAAAACTTTAAAGCAACGGTCCATACTGATTCACTATTAAAACTTTAAAGCAACGGTCCATACTGATTCACAATTAAAACTTTAAACCAATGATCCATATTGATTTACTAATATAATTTCAACCAACGGTCTGAAAAATTAGCACATCTCCTCATGGAATAATATTGTACCCAAAAATTATTTGGACCAAAAAGAAATATATCTTACGGGAGATTAGTACCTCGTGAATAGTAACTTGTGAATAGTAACTCGTGAATAATAACTCGTAAATAGTAACTCGTGAATAGTAACTCATGAATAGTAACTCGTGAATAGTACTCTGAAACAAAAAGTGCCCCAAATACTCGAGTGAACAATACTCGAGTTAATAGTAATCGGGTATTTTATAACAACTTGTCTACTTTGAAATATTTTCACATATCATCCTTAAATTTAAACTTTTATCAATTTAACTATTTACCAAAATAGAAAAATTAAATACTTTTATTTCATAAAATTCGGGGTCTCACAATCTCCTCTCCTTATGAAATTTCACCCTCAAAATTTATGTACGTACCTGATATTAGAAGAGATGAGAATACCTTGCTTTCTTTTCGGATTGTACCTTCTTGGTTATTTCCTTTCTATCATGATTTTCTATTTCTCATCTCCTGTATTTCAAATATCATTCTAGAATATAGTTTCAACATAAGGGTTAATTGACATACCATATAATACCCCTATATTCTGACCGACCAATTAAATAACAAATAAACTTAGGTAGGTCATACTAGCGAAGGAATTCCCCGTCTCTCCCCTCCTAGTTCTTGTCTCACATCTCAGCTAGGGATCATATCCCTAAGCTTTAATACCAACTGTGACCCGCATCTAGGACTTGGATAGCACCTCACAATGATACCTATCAACTTACCACCGTTACTCACGGCGTCCCCTACAGAAAGTCTGGCTTCGGTGCATCCCAAGACTTGTAAGTCACCAGCAAAAGGGTCGGGGCTCTTTTCTATGGCTTTGATACCAACTGTGACGCCCCCAAAATAGGTATACATCACCAATCTTGGGTTGCCAGATACATGGTACTGAATACAAATACAAACTAATTATACAACCGTCGTGTAAAATACGATAAAACATAAACCGAGAGTTTAACCAAGAATATTGCCTTCTAGACAATATCCACTCTCACTGGAGTCCTCATAGACAGTATACAAACTCAAATTCAATCCTCATTACATTTATTATCACACTATTTCACATAATAGTGAGGACTACTAATGCACCATCTAGGACCATCACTCTGTTCCCTGACTAGTCCCAACTACGTGTTCATTTACTGAAGAGAACAGTGAAAGAAAGGGCGAGCTCAACTAGCCCAGTAAGAAATATTATGACTAAGATAATGTAGAATAAATTATTATTAGCCTTCAATAATGTTAAACTGATAGAATATAATAGACAACAAGTTTAACTGCAGCGGATTAAGCAATCCATTAGAAGAGTTAAGTAAAGTGTAAAATCTACTATCTTCTATGATTTAAAAAGTTTTTCATCAACTTTATCGCTGAGACTCAGCTTAATAAATAAAATCGAATAATCCCTGCTCCACGACCAAGGATATTCATGTAATCATCAATGGTCATGACTATACCGAATAATCCCTGGTCATAATCATACCAACAACTGTCCACCAATGAATTACAGGCCAATGAGGACTTTTACCACATCATTCGTCACATTACGGTCATGATTATACCGAATAATCCCTGGTCATAATCATACCAAGTCCATCTATGCACATAAGCCAAAGATGACTTTCATCACAATATAAGCATGAGGATGGTGACAATGACATAATAATTCAATAAAACAAGTTCAAGAATAAATTTTAAAGATTTATAAATTAATTTATCCAGGAACCAATAACGTCCAAATTATCAACATGAGACTGCTTTGTGGAGTAAAATTCAAGAATGCTCAGAAGAATATTTCCATGAAAAGATACTGGATGAAGCGCAAATATCAATGATATTCCACTAATTTCATGGAGTATAGAAGCCAAAGCTTTAACCAACTGAGTATAATAGAATATATGAAACTGCAAATGGATTTTCACCCGCCATGCGGTAATCCACGTAGACAGATCATTTCCACAATTTAATAAGGAATTAATACCAAGGATCATTCACCATGCATGTGGTAATCCACATAGACATGTTATTCCAACAGAATAATAAAGAATGGAATAACAGAAGGATTCACCATGCGAGCGATAGACTGCACAGACAGGTTATTCCCAACAGAATAATAAATAATGGAACCAGGTCTGACATAAACGCACAAACAGGATATTCCGACAAAATAATAAATAATGAAATCAGGTCCGGCGTAAACACACAAACATGATATTTTGACAGAATAATAAATAATGGAACCAGGTCCGGTGTAAACGCACAGATAGGATATTCCGACAGAATAATAAAGAACAAAATATTAGAAGAATTTCACCATGTATGCGGTACTTCGCATAAACAGGTTATTCCAACAGAATAATAAGAATGGAATAACAACAGAATTCACCAGGAATGCGATAGACTGCACAGACAGGTTATTCCAACAGAATAATATAGATTGGAATAACAGAAGTTCTCTTCATGAATACGAAAGAAATAATACCCCTTACGAGTACAACAAATAATATCCCCTACGAGTACAACAAATAATATCCCTTACGAGTATAACAAATAATATCCCCTACCTTAGAAGAAACTGGATATTGGAGTAGTGAAGTAGCAGAATACTTTTCATATTTCTCTATATAGTTTCTCTCTCTAGAGTTTCAGTGAATTCGTAAGAAATAATGAAGGAATGATCTTCTATTTATAGGATAATGGACTGAATAGTAACTAATTCATGAACGGTCCAGATTGATTTACTTTTTAACGGACGGCCCATATTGATTTACTATTAAAACTTAAAGCAACGGTCCATACTGATTCACTATTAAAACTTTAAAGCAACGGTCCATACTGATTCACTATTAAAACTTTAAAGCAACGGTCCATACTGATTCACAATTAAAACTTTAAACTAACGATCCATATTGATTTACTAATATAATTTCAACTAACGGTCTGAAAAATTAGCACATCTCCTCATGGAATAATATTGTACCCAAAAATGATTTGGACCAAAAAGAAATATATCTTACGGGTGAATAGTACCTCATGAATAGTAACTTGTGAATAGTAACTCGTGAATAATAACTTGTAAATAGTAACTCATGAATAGTACTATGACACAAAAAGTGCCCCAAATACTCGAGTGAACAATAGTAGAGTGAGTAGTATTCGGGTATTTTATTACAACTTGTCTACTTTGAAAAATTTTCACATATCACCCTTAACTTTAAAAATTTATCAATTTAACTATTTACCAAAATAGAAAAATTGAATACTTTTATTTCATAAAATTCGGGGTCTCACATAATCCCTTCTTGGAAGCATCACTGTAAATCTGATAAACTCCTGTCCCCGACGGTAATGTAAGCACTGGAGCTGACACAAACCTCTTCTTAAGCTCCTAAAAATTTTCTCACGTTCCTCATTCCACACAAACTTTGTGCCCTTCTTCATCAACTGAGTTAATGTAATAACCCGAGAATTTAAATATTTATTAAAATCTTAAAAAATTTAATTAAGGTTAAATATTAAACCTAGACAGAGAATAAGTGTATGAGTTTGACATTTTAGGAAAGGGATTTTGTGAATTTAAAAACTTTTGGTTAAGGTTTACAGTATTAAGGGTATAGGTGTACATGTTTGTGTATATGGTCATATATTTGTACAGTATATGGTTAAGGGTCAAGGGTTGACCAGATAAACTATATCAGTCATAAACCCTAATATTATTTTAAGAACCTAGATGTTCGGTAAGAAAACCCTATCGACTAATAAGAAACCCTAGCACCGGTTCTGGAAACCCTAGTTTCAGTTTTGGGAATTCAAAACCCTAATTCAAAATATTAAAACCCTAATTGGAAGCTTGAAGATAATATAAGATTTTTATGTTATTGATTTTATATTTAATTAGGGATAACCCTAATTAAATTATTAGACAACCCTAATTGTTCATCTAGAAACCCTAATGTACAATTATGGAACCTAATTGCTAAATTAGCAATTCTAATTAAGGAAATAGTAACCCTAATTAGCAAGCTTAAAAGTAATTAGTAAACTCTAATGTAATTAGGAAACCCTAATTATAATTTAGAAATATTAATTTCCTATTTTAGAACCTAATTAGAAAAGCCTAGAATTTGAATTTGTGTAATCTTAGCGTCAAACCCTAAGGGTTAAACCCTAAGGGTTGTGACAAGTTACCTTTATGCCATTTACTTTATACGCCAAATGTCCAAACTACCCTTTTGAATATTTTAATGAGGTGGAGTGTAGATCTAGCACTAGTAAGTAGGTTGGTGACCAACCCTAGCTAGCCATGTGGTCAAGTAATCACCTTTAATCAGCCAACTTGCTAGATTAAATACATTGCATCATGGATTAAAGCATACAAGTATAGAAAGTTACACACTTTATTTTTCAACCTATCCAAGTCTACTCTCCCTCTCCCATCCGAAATTTTGAGTGATAGTGAGTGAGAAACAAAGTTCAAAACACTTCATAGCTTGCCAAAGATTAGAATCAAAAGTCAGATTCAAGGATCAAAGCTAAAAATGTTTAAAAACCCTAAACTTAGAAATTTATGTGATTCATGTTATTTGTTATTGTTTGTTGTTTAAAGTTATGTTAGAATGTGTCATTTAGTGATATGGGTTGTTACAACTAAGATCCATAACACTTAGATGCTCGAAATTGAAGTTTTTAAAAATCTAGAAAAAGTTGAAAAAGTTGTCTGACAACCTAATGTCAGGGCTTCTAGATCCGTGTGTGTTAGGTGATATGTGTGTTTTATGTTATAGATCTGTAGTATGCCATGTGGACTATGATTTGGAACTAAAATCAGGATCATATCATGTTTAGGTTTCAAGTTATGAACGGTGAAACCTAGTTGATCGATCATAGAATGATTTTCTGGCCAACCCAGAAAATTCCCAGAAACCCAAGAATTCTAACAAGGTTTTCCAAGCCTTAGATCTTGCTGTGTTTAAGTTGTTATGCTATGTTGTTGTTTCGATGTTGTAGTCTGGCATGAGGACTACACAAGTAAGTCATCATATCACTTAGATATTAACTAGAGTGAAAGATAATCTTGGTCAAAGTAGCATTGACCAACTGCTCTTGACGAAATCTGGAAAACCCAAAAATCGTGAAGAATAGTGTCTTACCCGTACTTTGACCGGCTGAAATCTTTAGTTGGTGATGTTGTTAGACTAATCTGATATTATGTAGTTGTACTCTGACATCACTACTACAAGTTTAAACCTTTATAACACACAAACAAGACCTAGACTGAAATCTATAAGGATACAAAGTAGGTGCCTTGACTGTTCTTCATTTTCTAGGTAACCCAGAAAATGAAGAACACGTCTGACAATGACTTTGATGGCCTTTATCTTTCTATTAAGATGCATAATGGCTATGAGAGTTGTTTGTAGTTGTAGTACTACATAAGTACTATAATCATAACACATTAGAATGCCCAGAAACGTGAAGATCCATGATCTATACTTTGTCAAAGTAGGCACCCGATAAACTGCTATGAATGTTCTGGGTTTGGCCAAGAGCACCTATAGCGACGGGTATGTCGCTATAGGGCCCTTTAGTGACAGTTTATTTATGGAAAATAATTACCTTATTTAATAAATAGATAAAAATAGTTTTTAATTATTAAAATTACATAATAAATTCCTAAAAATTATTTTAAAGCCTGAAAAATTATTTTTAATTATTTTGAATATATTTCATAAATATTTAATATTTTTAGAATAATAATGGTATTTAATTTATTTAATTATAATATTAAGTAAATTACTTAAAAATGATTTTAATACTTAAAAAATCATGAAAAATTATATTATGATATTAAAAATATTTTAAGTTATTTTTAGTGACTTTTAATATTTTGTGATGAATTTCATTATTTAATTAATATTAATGGTAATTAATTTATTTACTAAATGTATTAAATAAATTATGGAAAAATAGAATAATGGATTTATAAATCATATAAAAATGATTTAAGTGTTATAAAAATATTTGAAGTTATAAAATATAACTTTTAATATTTTATCAAGAAAAACATTAATATTTAATATTAATAGCAATTATCGGATAATGATTTTAAAGGTTTAAAAATCATATAAATATGATTTTAAGGTATTAAAAATACTTTGATATATTATAAACACATTATAATATTATGTTATGATTTTTATTAATATTTAGTAATAAATAAATATTAATGATAAAGGAATTACGTAGTATTTAAATCATATAATTGTGATTTAATGATTGAAAAATCATAATAAATGATAATAATTACTTGAAAATTATTATGAGCCTATAAAAATTATTTTGACTGAATAATTAATTGTCTAAGTTAATTGTGTTGTGTTTAGGCTCGATAGTTATCCGACTAGGCCGTCGGGATGTCAGAATTATGCCTGATTCAATTCAAACTTCAATAGTTTGACTTGATACTAAGTCTTATATGTTGTATAGACTAATAGGATTATGTGGTAATGTGTTTAGGTTATTTTTATTATGATGTTATTATTCTAACTTGAGAAATCAATATGATTAATATTAGGTCTTCGGATAAAGCTAAGTTATGTTTCGTAATGGTAATCAACCGATCAGGCAAGTTTCTTATACTCACTTATTGTGAAAGTTTTTCTTGAACTATTCTTTTAACTTGTGATTAATCATTGTTGATTACATCACGTCTATGAATTGTTGAATCGCACTTTGTACCTATTGCGTGTGTTCATCAGGTATGAACGGCTGATCACCTTCATTACCATTCGGTCCAGATATAATTGATATATATGTTCATGTTTAATGTTCGTTCAGCTATGAGAATTTATCCATGCTAGTTCATAATTATATTGTTGAATGTTAGCCAACTATTATTCAAAATCTTTCCATCATGATATATCCTTAAATTATTGAACTTAAACTTGCTGGGCAAACTTGTTGCTCACCCTTGCTATATCATGATAAACATTACAGATTAAGGCGAATACGCCAGATACAAGGAAAGGTCAAAACCAAGTTTAGCTTGGGAATATGTGTTCAACTAGATTTGTAACAATATTATATTATTATAACATTGTATGTTAGATACGATATTGATCCAGATTTTAAGTAAGGTTCTCGACCTTGGGGATAGTGTGTAATGTTTAATATATAAACAATTTATGTTTATATCTTCCGCAATAGTTAGAACTAGTGTGCCAGATTCGTGGTGATTTAGGACCAGAATTTGGGGGCGCTACAGTTAATGGCAAAGGTAACAAAGAGAAACCTTCCATAAATCGCCCGTAGTACCCTGCCAAACCCAAGAAACTCCTAACTTCAGTTAGTGTGGTAGGTCTTTGCCAATTAGTGATAGCCTCAACCTTTGCATGATCCACCTTAATACCTTCAGCAGACACGACATGCCCCAAAAATGCTATCTGTTGTTACCAAAACTCGCATTTGGAGAACATAGCATATAACTTATTCTTCTGCAGAACCCCCAAAATAGTACGAAGATGCTCTTCATGCTCCTCCTTAGACTTGGAATACACCAAAATGTCATCAATGAAGACAATGATAAATTGGTCCAAATACTCGCTAAAAACCCGATTCATCATATCCATAAACATTGCAGGAGCATTAGTTAACCCAAATGACATCACCAAAAAACTCATAGTTGGGGCAATCCTGGAAAATCCTTAGGAAATACCTTAGGAAATTCTCTTGGCGGTGGCAATCCTGGCAGATCCTTAGGAAATACCTTAGGAAATTCTCGCACAACTGGATAGTTGGGGCTCATCCCTCGAGGTATCCTTTACATAAGCCAAATAACAATCACGCCCCTTAGCAATCATTTTGCTCGCCTTCAAAGTTGAGACCAACTTTACAACACCATTCAGTTTTGAACATTGAAACTCGAATCCTGGAGCCTCTAAGGTTCCAAAAATAACCTTCCTCGCCTGAAAATCAATAGTGGCTCGATGTTTACTCCGCCAATCAATACCCAAGATGATATTGAAATCATGCATCACCATTGAAAAAAATTTAGTTATGTATACCCTCCTCCCAAACTTCAAAGGACACACGCGAAATTGCTCAGAAATAATCACAGAATTCCCCATCGGGGTAGCAATCGATAAATGAGGATCTAATACGTGAGAAGACACTCCAAGATGATGGACAAATGAAAGTGCACCAATAGAGTGCGTAAATCCAGTGTCAAAAAAAATCGATGCCTCACGATTTCCTACAAGAAGGATGCCTGGAATAATACTTGGTGCTTGGGCCACCTGATTAGCTGTCAATGCAAATACTCTCCCACCGATGTTGTGCTGACCGCCATTACCAGCATTATTGCCTCCCCCATTACCACGCTGAACTGTGCAATCCCTTACTCTATGTCCCATTTGTCCACATAAGAAACAAGCCCTTGTATATCTATAGCATGCCCTACTAGCATGATACCCACGACAAGTAGCACATGGACCAGGTGGAAAAGGCAAAAGGTTCGGATTTCCCCCACCTGCCGGCCCTGGATACCGCCCCTAAATTTGACCCTGTTGGCAATGCTGACCCTGATTCTAATTTCGCTAGAAACCCCTGTTCTGTTGAAATCCCCTATTTTGATATTGCCCTCCAGCTTGCCACTGACCCTGCTGCTAACCTCCACGACCACCCTGATGCATTAGGTAAGAAAAATCCCTTTGAGTATTAAACCACTGACCTGGTAGAGGCTCATTCTAATTATTTTACCTTCTATTCTGATTTCTACCAAACTGCCCCATTCCTTGCCCTTGATGGTCATCTCTATCTCTCTTTCGACTCCCTTCTGATTTGGAAGCTCGAAAGTCCTTGTGTTCCATTTCCACACTTTTAGCTGTATTAGCCACCTATAATATAGTGTGGATGATCGATCTCCTATACTCATATTTTAAGGCCCATTTGAACTTTTCTGCCTGTTGTGCAGCTGTCCCAGCTATTGAACCCGCAAAACCAGCTAATCTCGTAAACCTCTCTATAAAATCAGTAATTGTCTCATCATCCTTCTGCCGAATGGACACAAATTCCCTGATGTATGCATCCCTATCAGCGTTTGGGAAATACTGCGGATAGAAAAGGTCACAAAATCGCTCCATATGAGTCCATCTATAAATCCATCTCCCAGTGTAGCCTTCAACGATTTCCACCATCGCTGGGCATCATCCTCTAGCTTATAAACTGCTAATCTCACCTTCTGATATTCTGAACACCTAATCACATCAAAAATCTTCTCCAAGTGGGCGATCCAATTCTCCGCATCAATTAGAGTCGGAGGAAAATGAAAAGAATTGGGCTTCTACTTAATGAACCTCTCTAATAACACATACAACGGCTGAACTAGTTGACCCACTTGATCCTCGGGAGGAACATTCTGCTCATGTTGTGGTATCTCTGCATCATCCCCCATGCTATTTGCATGTTGATTTCCTTGCATCTGTGGAATACCCTACATAGCTTATTCCACGGCTTGCGTAACTACCTCATTCACCATTGCTGCAACCATAGCCGGGGTTATTATTGCAATACCTTGATTCCTATCGTTTCCACCCTGGTTAAAAGCCTCAACCTGGGGTTGCCTCTAACCCCTCCTACCATTATTACCCTGCCTTCCAGCAATTCTCGAAGACTTACGAGCCATCTATGATATAAAATCAAACAGACGAGAATAACATATCAAAACAAATAATCAAGGCCAAATTTATGCAGAATAAAAATCAAACGCAATACAAATCTTATAACTACCCAGTGGTCTACCCATAACTCATAGGTCCAGCCTAAAAGGAAATCTAAAAGATCATAACCTACGCTTTGATACCAACTATGTAACACCCCTTTTCCCAAAAAGGAAAATGAATGTCACGCACAAGCATAATAAATACAAACCTCAAATAAATCTCAAAATATCTCCAATTAAATTGAACACCAATTGTCACATACTCCAATTTAACTAGAAAGAACTCCACCTTTACATAGTCTCTAAAATTAAGAAATAATGCCAAAATGGACCAAATATCCATATACAAAATATTAAGAAAAACCAAGTCTAATAATAAATATCAAATACTAATATACTCATTTGGATCAAAGGTAGCTCTCATCCCACAAATCATGATCACCCTTGATTACCTAATGGAAAAAGAACATAGCATGAGCCAATTGTCCAGTACGAATATAAAAATGCACATATATAAAAAATATATATGTACCAAAAGAACTGAATGAACGAACAATTACAACTACTAACCAAACACGAATATATCGAAATTAGTGAGACAAGGTACAAATGATTAACACTGTCGAAGCGACAACTACAGTCAAAAGAATTCCAAACAAAATAAAGCTGAATCAAATTGTTATAAGGTAACAATTTCATACTGAGCTCAAATACAAATAGCCAAAGGCTAACAGAATACATCGGTACCATGATGTATACAAATAAAAATTGGATAGTACGCACGACACATACATCACTAATCCACCAAACAAATTGAATCAATACACATACGTATCCTGAACAAATATATCAAATGGCCAAAGCTCATACCCAGAGCATACAAAAGGAAACGTTGTGGACTAATCACACCGCCATGGAAGGTGTCATGCCCTTGTGTCAGGAGGACATGCATGTGGTACCCCACAGGTGGTTAGCTCAAGTATACCCTAAGGATCAAACTACAAAATATAAACCAAAAGGGGTTCAAATCACAAGGCTTACATGACCATATTCAAATGAAATCGAATTATCAAATACAAACATTATTAATTATCACAATATATCAATGATCAAAATACCTCCCAAATGTGAACGAAAATATACGAACAATGGTACAAACGAATAAAGTCTCCAAAACATACTGACATGATTAACTAGTTCAAGGAGTATAAATACAAATTTTAATGTTAACGCCAAAACAAAACTGTCACAATAAATTGGACAACAAGGAATAATCCTAAGAAGCAATACCAAATTTTTAAACGAATAACAAAACGAACGAATTATATTTAAAAGAGTCGTTGAAAAAGTACGGAATCCGTACCTTAATATAGTACCAAAATAATTCGCTGAATCCAACTATCACCCGCTAAACTCCCTTAATCCGATCTAATTATCAAAATAAAATAAAATACATATAATTAAATTATGAACTTATACAAATTATATTTTCATAAATTCAATAATTTTAATATACTATATTCAGTTTGTACTCAAAGATATATTTTAATTATAATAATAATATTATAATATTATTTATTTCTTTCCCCCTTATTAAATTCTATAAATCTATATATATATATATATATATATATATATATATATATATATATATATATATATATATATATATCAACGAATTGCAGTAGGTAATATACATATATACATATCTATGGTCAGGCTTTCAGTCATTCAATTAAAATGACATGACCAATCAAAGTAATATTTTTCTAAGGAATAAACAAATCATATTCATACTATCACATATTATAAAACACTACAACAAAAAATCTTATCAGCGACCGCATACGGTCGCAGATGAGTATCAGCGACCGTATATGGTCGCTGATACTAGTCGCAGATAATCTGGTCGCTGGGAGGACATCAGCGACCAACTATAGCGACCGAATAATTAGCGACCGCACTCTGCGACCGATACCGTCGCTATTCTGACGTATGCTGAGTCATTCGTCAGGTATGACGTGGCACACGTGGCAGCGACGGACAATAGCGATCGCATGCGATCGCTAGATTATGTGATCGCTGATGTAGTGGTAGCGACCGCATGCGGTCGCTGATGTTTTTTTTTTATAATAATTTTTCCTGTTTTATTGATTTCCCAAAAATAACCTGCTTTGTACCTGTTTTCAATCAATCCCAACACAGCAATATATATAAACAAGCATCCATATTAACATCCATCCAATACAATACAAAACATTCATCCATGAATAAACATTCATCAAATACCATACAAAACATTCATCCAACACAATACAATCGATATCATAAACATCCATATAAACCAATACAATTGTCAAAATAATGAATCTAAAAGAGTACAAGGCTTTAAAAATCTAAAAAAAACAAGTCTAGGCGCTCTTCATGGATCATCCAAATTAGGATCCTGTAATTAACAAAGTAATAAAACATATATGTTACATATAAGTAAGACATTAACTCAGAGACTATAAACATATACGACAATGTAGCTATATAATAAACGATATATATATATATATATATACCTGCTCCTGCTGTCGTGCTGCTCCTGCTCCTGCTCCTGCTGCCGCTGCCGCCACTGCCTCCGCCAACTCATCAGGACTCAGAGACTGCAGATGCCCGCCCAGTATACGAAGAAGATCACAATCCTGACAGATCGCCCTCACACAGTCAGCAGGAGTATGATAGGCTGGATAACTTGATGACTGTGTAGACTGGGTGGCAGAGCTGCATGTGCCACTGATGGTCGGGCGCCGTCTTTGTCTTTGGCCTTTGACATAATTTTTCTTCACGATGGACGCCCTCTCCCATAATTCTTGATCAATTGACGGACGCGGGGTGCCTTCAGGATATCGCTCGTTCATTAAGCCCTTATAAGTGTCCTGTCAGAAGATGAACAATTAAATAGTTTAAAATAAATTAAAAAAATACTAAAAAAGGTCGTCACAATTTATAAACAACATATTAGGATAAAGTGAACTTATTACCGCTATCTGAACAGCCTCAGGCAGACCATCACGGGTGGCCACATACACATCCAACCAATTGATAGGTTGACCTTGAGACTGAGACTCCTACAATTCATTTTCTCATATTAGATATTTTAGCTACAAAAGATTACTGTAAACATAACATACTTACCCTGGTAGCAATGTGCTGCAGCTGTGATATACTGCCGCCCCGATACGTGCCTTTTGCCTTCTCGTCGTCTAATACACCTGAGGATCTGTTCGAGGCGGCAGTCTTGCGCCTCTTGACCCAGCTCTCAGCTCTCCACTGGTCACATATCTGCACCCATATGGGTTGTGCGCACCACCAGGGGCTATGCTCATGCATATATTGTTCACCCTGTCCTGGATGGTCAATCTCAGCATTGTGCAGGGCTTTTTGTCGTTCCTTGTTCAAATTATGTTTAGTTCGGATGGCGAATTTCTGCCAGAATAGTGTCTGAATAACTGATGCTTGTGCGTCATCCCATCTATTCCGTTTCTGTAAATAAAATAACAATAATAATATTAAAACTGTTATATTACTAAATAATATTATTTGATTAACTATGTATTACCTATCAGAGTGAAAAAAAATTATATCTGAAATTCAGTCCAAACTGCATCCTTATGGGCGAGAGGTGTGCTCGCCTATGTAATCACTGGCGTAGGCCAGTTCTGTAAGCATAATTGTGAAATGCACTTCACAATTTTACTATCTTCAAAATCACTACAATATACAGTAATTTACATTAAAATATATTTATAACAATGGAAATATTAAACCCTTATACATACACGATGTTTAACTTACGTGCTTTCTGGAGGAGGACGGATCTGTATAAGAATGCGATCATCCGGATTAACCGGGGCCTTCGACACATGATTAGGGCCCCGACCCAACCCGCGCTTTCGTGCTGCAGGTTCAGAAGACATCTATAAATAAAAAAATTAGGATGTTAGTATGAAATTATGAATTACAATTAATTGTATGAAATAGTTAACTAGGATTATCATAAGTGAAAGATACATAAACATGACTGCAAAATAGTTAACTACAACAACTACAAATGATATAGTTAAGGATATAGAGAACATTCCTATATAGAGAACATAAATGAAAGGTACATAATTATGAACTAAACATGAACATGAACATGAACATAAACATACATTTTGTACAATTATAACTAAACATACATTTTAATGAAAATCGTTGTCTGATGAGAAAGAATCATTTTGTACAAGTATCGGAGATTCATAACCATCTTCTTCAGATTCTGTGTCAGTGTCAGTCAATAACTCTTCCTCAATATCACTGTCATCTGGCACAATAACTGTCTCGGGATCCAATTCATCAGGTTCATCTCCACCCTCTAACTGGATTACATCATTATTGTCCTCTATATTTATTATAGGAGGTCTCTGAAGCAATTCCTCTTGGTAGAAATCCTCGTCTATTACTTGGACACGACTACGCGGGGGAGTATGAATTACAACTTGCGAATCTGTAGGCGGTCTATCCCTTTTCCTAACAGGACTATGAGTATAGTAAACTTGTACTGTTTGAGTTGGTAAAACAAACAGTTCGTTGGAGTACGCAGACCTATGGAGGTCAATATCGACGATTCCATGTCTGTCAACACGTATCCCTTTTTCTGAATCAAACCAACGGCACTTGAACAAGTGAATATAACCCCCATACGTGCCCTTGTACGACAACTCTACGATTTCCTCCAACTCCCCATAAAAGGCACGACCAAGCTCATTGTAACAATCTCCTTGGACACACACTCCAGAGTTCGTTGTTCTTTTACCGCGCCCATATGCCTTTGTGTGAAATTCACAACCATTTATTTTGTAACCATTGCGGGTGACTTGGTCCATGTCTGGTCCCATAGCTAGGACTTGTACATTAGCTGGAATCGTTGATCCCTCAGTCGAAGCCTACAAAAACTTCATCTTATTAAATGAAGTCATAGTTAACATGGAGTATATATATATATATATATATATATATATATATATATATATATACTACGTGCTTAAAAATTGAACTTACTTTGTCCTTTAGCCAAAGTGCAAAGTTTTTATCCCGATTGATTTGAATATCTTTATCAGTTATGCCAGGATGCTTCACTTTTAACTCGTCATCGTACAATCTATACCATGTTATAAACATTAACATATTGGAATAAATTTTTAACTTAAAAGATAAATTATCAAGTTTACATGTGTACCTCACAAATTCGCCAATCTCCTCGCAATTGAGAAGAATGTAAGTACGTGCAGCATGTAATTCTTACTCAGAGAGGAATATGCGCTTCCCTTTTCCATAAGCGCTGTAGCATCCCCGAATCCAGGTCCCAAATCACCTCGGATCCGGTATACTATTTCTATCACTATTTGCCGAAGATATAAACATAAATTGTTTATACAATACATTACACACTAGTCCCCAAGGTCGGGTAACCTTAACTTAATACACATTTCTTAAAATATCTATTACACAATAATATTTATCAAATACGCTATTACAACTAGCTGCACTTTATATCCCAAGCTGAGCTTGACTTTAATCATTTCCTGTATCCGAACGCATTCACTTTATCTGCAATGTTTTATCATGATATAGCAAGGGTGAGTATGAAAGTTCACAGCAAGTTTTAAATACAATAACATAACAATATATCATGATTGAAGAGTATGAATAATTGGTTGGCTATAATTCAACAATATGATTGTGAACTAGCAGGAACAAAATTTTGACTGAACAAGCATTTTACATGAACAAACATTTCTGAACCAACTGGTAATGAAGGTGATCAGCCTTTCATACCTGACTTATACATGCAAGATGTACAGATTACAACTTTCATGGCAATCAACAATGATTAACCATAAGCTGGAATAAACTACTCTTATTAGAGTTAAGTATGAGAAAAACTTGCCTGAACCGTTGATTACCGCACGCAATTAATAACGCTTTACCCGAAGACCTAATATTAATAATATAGTTCTCCAATATTAGAATAATATCATCACAGTATATACTGATATATTATACACAAAATAACCTAAACACATTACCACATAAGCCTATCAGTCTTTACAACACATAAGACTTAGTATCAGGTCAAACTATTTCAGTCTGACTTGAAACCGACACAATTCTAACATCCCGACGGTCTAGTCGGACAAATATCGAGTTTAAGTTCAATTTAACTCTTCCTGAACACTTAACCATTATCACCAATAATTTTTTTATCAGTCAAAACATCTTTTCTAGGTTCGTAATAATTTTCAGTTAATTATTACCATTTATCAAAAAATTTCAATCCTTAAAACCGTATTTAAATAAATTAAATACCACTTAATACCTTAATCATTAATATTTATTTAATATAAAATATTAATGAAAATCATTACATAATATTATAATATAATTATAATATATCAAAGTATTTTTAATACCTTAAAATCATAATTATATGATTTTTAAACACTTAAAACCATTATCCGATAATTGCTATTAATATTAAAATATTAATATTTTCATGCCAAAATATCAAAAGTTATATTTTATAACTTAAAATATTTTTATAACACTTAAATCATTTTTATATGATTTTTAAATCATTAATTCCATTTTTCCTTAATTTATTTAATATAGTTATTAAATAAACTAATTATCATTAATATTGATTACTTAATGAAATTCATCCCAAAATATTAAAAGTCATCAAAAATAACTTAAAATATTTTCTTATACCATAATATTATTTTTCATGATTTTTCATGAATTAAAAACTATTTTTAAATAATTTATTTAATATAGTTTTTAAATAAATAAATACCATTTATATTCCAAAAATATTAAATATTTTCAAAATATACTCAAAATAGTTAAAAACTGTTTTTCAGACTTTAAAATAATTTTTCATAATTTATTTTGTATTTTTAATAATTAAAAACCATTTTTTTCTAATTTTTAATCATTTTTCTGTAATTTCCGAAAATAAGTGTCGCTAAAGGGCCCTATAGCGACAGAACCGTCGCTATAGGTGTTCTTGAGTGTTCTTGAGCATTCATGTCAGTCGCGAGGGTAGGTGGTTTGACCGGATTTAAAACCGTGTTCTGATCGATTTCTGGGCTCGTGATTGATTTCATGTTGTAGTATTTATGTAATACTACAATTACCAACTTGTTTCGTGGCCAAACTACATCATATCCGAGAGATCTAAGTCTCCAAAGTTACTGACAACGCTGTTCTTCATTTTCTGGGTTTTACCAACTTGTTTCGTGGCCAAACTACATCATATCCGAGAGATCTAAGTCTCCAAAGTTACTGACAACGCTGTTCTTCATTTTCTGGGTTTTCCAGAAAATGAAGAACAGATAAGGGTGCTACTTTAGATCCTTGTATCTTTCATTCTAGGCTTTGTTTCTGTGATATAAAGGTTCTATCTTGTAGAACATATGCCAGTGTACATTTATATAACATCCTATCATCATAACAACAACGGATGAACAAGATTCAAGCCGGTCAAAGTGGCGACCAAGAACTGTTCTTGAACAAATCTGGGTTTTCCAGATTGTTATTTAGGCAGTTCGGTCAACGGTGGTTTGACCTTTATTTCCTGTTATTTCAGTTATGATCTAAGTGATCTATAGGCTTTAATGTGTAGTCTACATACCAGACTACAACTAATCGACAACAACTTGGCTAAACCACATGACAGACGCAAGATCAGACGCATGAACAAACTTGTCAGAAGTTACTAAAAATGCTGGAAATTTTCTGGGTTACCCAGAAAGCAGCCTTCGTGATCGGTCAACTAGGTTTGACCGTTCATATCTTTTGATCTAGACAAGATATGGACTTGATTCAAGTTGGAGATAAAGATATTATAGCACACTACGTATTCATTACCTAAAACACATAAAACACTTAACATCCACGGATCTAGAAGCCCTGACATGTGACTGTCAGACAACATTTCCCACTTTTTCCAGATTTTTATAAACATTAAATCCGAGCATCTAGGTGTTATGGATCCATGATCCAACAACCCAGATCTCTAATTGACACCTTAATACACATGTTTAACCAACAACTAATAACATTTAACATCAAAATCAAAGATTTCGAAATTAAGGGTTTTATACCTTTTGAGCTTTGATTTTTAATCCTGACTCTTTGATCTGTTCCTGATACACATGGGGCTTGAATTGAGACTGAAATAACTTTGGAATTTCGTGGGTTTGGAGAGAAAGGGAGTTGGTGAGAGCAAACAATGAAATTGGCTATGTTTTTGTGCTTTGCTCTCTCCAAAACCTTAAATATTGTTGCTTTGTTGCTATGATCTGTCCAATTTCGGCTGGATTCAATGTTTATAGCTCAAGGCTAATACTAGGGTTGCTCAACCACTCCCCTTAGGTCTAGATCTATAAGTAACATCCAATAATGCATAAAGGGGCATTCTAGTCATTTTCCCTTTTATTTTAATGTCATTTTTTGTAATTGTCCAATCCCTTAGGGTTTAGGGTTTGGAAATTTTAGGGTTTAGGGTTTGGAGCATTTAGGGTTTAGGTTTTAACCCTTAACTTTGCAATTTAATTTCTAACATTTCCGAATTTTGATTTTCAAAATAGAAAATTAACATTTTTAACTTATAATTAGTATTTACTAATTATATTAAAATTCCTTAATCATACTTAAATCTTGTTAATTAGGATTAATAATTCCTAATTAAAATTGCTAATTACGCAATTAGGGTCAAAATGGTCATTAGGGTTTATAAACCACTGCTAATTAGGGTTTCTAATAGAAAAATAAATTTTCTAATTTAGAAATTAAATATTCGTAATTAGATTAGGGTTTCTAATTACTCATAATATTGAAATAATTAGGATTAGGGTTTCCTAATTAGCATTGCTAATTTTAGCAATTAAATCCAATTGAACTTTATGGTTTCTGACGGAACAATTAGAGTTCCATAAATTAAAAATTAGGGTTTGTAAATAAATTAACATTTACCCTAATTAATACTTAATTAATAGCACTAAAGCAATAAAATTCTCAGTTATATACCTAGATTAGTGTTTCATTTTAACAGAATCTGCAACTAGGGTTTTCAGATCTGGCATTAAGGTTTTAAATTTGGAATTAGGGTTTTGTAATCAATGGTTAAGATTAACCCTAATTAATCTTTTAATTATTTACACTTACGCCATTAAGTTCCCAATTTAGGATTTAATGCACCGAATTAGGGTTTCGAATTCACGAAACTGAAACTAGGGTTTCCAGAACCGATATTTAGGATTTCTTGCTAAACGCTAGGATTTCCTAACCAAACATTGTCGTATATAATTAGGGTTTATCACAGATATAATTTATCTGGTCAACCCTTGACCCTTAACCACATTCTGTACACATCATTAACCGTATACACAGAGTATATTCACATAAATTCTTAATCCTGAATAATTCACCTGTTTCCATTACAGAATTTTGAAACCCTCAAAATTCCTTCTCAATAACATTAAACGCATACACTTATTTTCTGTCTAGGTCTAATATTTGACCTTAAATCAATCATTTAATATTTTAATAATTTGCCCAAATTCTCGGGTTGTCACATTCACCCTTCCTTATAACAATTTCGTCCCCGAAATTCGCCTTACACCTTACACCGTGCACCTTACACCATTCACACATGAACCTTACACCTTACACCATTCACACATATACCATTCACACACATTATTACATGCCACCCAATGCACCTCTCACCAGAGTAAAAGTTTTGAAATTGTGCTGAGGGGTCATATAGACCATGAACACATTTAGTTTTAACGGTAGTGATCATACCGCAAAACAATACATTACTTGGTCTGTTTACAATCACAAAGAAGGTAAACTACCATTATTAGTACTTTAGGTGATCATCCCATTGTACGGTTACGTCATGCATAACGTATTAATCATTTTTAGCGAATATTTACGCTACTAAATTGGATTATTTATCCAAACATTATCGTTCACCTCAGTCTTATCATTAGATTCCGCACCAAAGCAATTTGGTTCGGGAAATTCTTTCAATAAACACTTGGAGTTTTTATAACATTAGTCTAGCTGAATCAAATAGCATAGACACATATCAATAATTCAATTCAATCGAATTATTTAGGTGTAGCCAAACCCTGTTGGAAAATTAAAATTTTTGAAAACATTTTTGAGAATGACGTCATGATGCCGCACTGTATTAACAGTCCGTTGAGGATTTCGTCATTGGTGATTTTATCATACTACATCATACCATATTGAATAGTGACTTCAGGTCAAATTCACACTAAGTAATAATGCATTGATGATTCCATCATTTTTATCATCTCTGCACCAGGTTACATGGTACATAAGTGATAAATAAAAACAATTTTTGATATTTCAAAACATTTGCGTCTAGCTGAAATAAGTAGCATAGACTGTACTTTAAACCGTTTCAAAAATGGTTACGAGTCTACATTTTATTTTTTATTTTTTTTAAAAGGCACATAGTGCGTTTTTAGCTTGATGTCAAAAAATTCGAAGTTTAGCATAACTAGGAGTTTAGGAAAACCTAAGCCTCCACTAATGATTATTTGCTTAAGAAACTATCTGTTCCTATAATCCTTAACACTCCATTCACACACAACTATACCCAATTCATAAAACCACACTTATGAGTTCATAACCTGACCACAATTATATGAGTTTACGAACTGACCCTAGTCTGACCTTTGGCGTCCGTTCGCTGAGGGGCTCATAAACATTTCATATAACTATGCGTCAAGAATGTCACATAAGTATGAGTTCTAAGAACTCGTACTTAATCCTATATTCTCTACCTATGACTTATTTATCTATATATAATAACTAGCGTGACACAACATTTCAACTGTTACCAATGCCACCAACCAAGTAGTACAATTCCTCGCCCATTCAAGAAATCATACAACTCAGTTGCTAACACGAGTCCTCATTGAAATCCCCACCTAACCTTAACCCCCTTTTTCAATACGAATTCAATTCGTATTCATGATCCATAACTCATTTATGAGTTTTCATTTTCATAGTACCATTTTATAGTACAACATCCACACAGCATCTTGCTGTAAACTTTTCAATCGTTAGATTGATTCATTTCCCATATCATAACCTTTATCAGATCACGGGATGATCTTATCGTATATATTACGATTCAATTCCATTCACTATGATCGTTTTGTTTTACGATCTCCTATCCTTGCACTTCTGTTCACCACTACTGTTCACCACTACAACCAGAGTTAGGGAACTCTGTAGCTTAACAACTTACTGAGATTCATCTTTGAATCTTACCGACCAACTAACTCTATGTGAGTTAGTCTTACCCAAATCACTGCGGTTATTGGTCTCAGGTATTCCCACCTAAGCTTCATAACCAACAGCTCTGATACCAACTGTAGCAACCCCGAATCCAGGCCCCAAATCACCTCGGATCCGGTATACTATTTCTATCACTATTTACGGAAGATATAAACATAAATTGTTTATACAACACATTACACACTATTCCCCAAGGTCGGGTAACCTTAACTTAATACACATTTCTTAAAATATCTATTACACAATAATATTTATCAAATACGCTATTACAACTAGCTGCACTTTATATCCCAAGCTGAGCTTGACTTTAATCATTTCCTGTATCCGAACGCATTCACTTTATTTGCAATGTTTTATCATGATATAACAAGGGTGAGCATGAAAGTTGCCCAGCAAGTTTTAAATACAATAACATAACAATATATCATGATTGAAGAGTATGAATAATTGGTTGGCTATAATTCAACAATATGATTGTGAACTAGCAGGAACAAAATTTTGACTGAACAAGCATTTTACATGAACAAACATTTCTGAACCAACTGGTAATGAAGGTGATCAGCCTTTCATACCTGACTTATATATGCAAGATGTACAGATTACAAATTTCGTGGCAATCAGCAATGATTAACCATAAGCTGGAATAAACTACTCTTATTAGAGTTAAGTATGAGAAAAACTTGCCTGAACCGTTGATTACCGCACGCAATTAATAACGCTTTACCCGAAGACCTAATATTAATAATATAGTTCTCCAATATTAGAATAATATCATCACAGTATATACTGATATATTATACACAAAATAACCTAAACACATTACCACATAAGCCTATCAGTCTTTACAACACATAAGACTTAGTATCAGGTCAAACTATTTCAGTCTGACTTGAAACCGACACAATTCTAACATCCCGACGGTCTAGTCAGACAAATATCGAGTTTAAGTTCAATTTAACTCTTCCTGAACACTTAACCATTATCACCGATAATTTCTTTATCAGTCAAAACATCTTTTCTAGGTTCGTAATAATTTTCAGTTAATTATTACCATTTATCAAAAATTTTCAATCCTTAAAACCGTATTTAAATAAATTAAATACCACTTAATACCTTAATCATTAATATTTATTTAATATAAAATATTAATGAAAATCATTACATAATATTATAATATAATTATAATATATCGAGGTATTTTTAATACCTTAAAATCATAATTATATGATTTTTAAACATTTAAAACCATTATCCGATAATTGCTATTAATATTAAAATATTAATATTTTCATGCCAAAATATCAAAAGTTATATTTTATAACTTAAAATGTTTTTATAACACTTAAATCATTTTTATATGATTTTTAAATCATTAATTCCATTTTTCCTTAATTTATTTAATATAGTTATTAAATAAACTATTTATCATTAATATTGATTAATTAATGAAATTCATCCCAAAATATTAAAAGTCATCAAAAATAACTTAAAATATTTTCTTATACCATAATATTATTTTTCGTGATTTTTCATGAATTAAAAACTATTTTTAAATAATTTATTTAATATAGTTTTTAAATAAATAAATACCATTTATATTCCAAAAATATTAAATATTTTCAATAATACTCAAAATAGTTAAAAACTGTTTTTCAGACTTTAAAATAATTTTTCATAATTTATTTAGTATTTTTAATAATTAAAAACCATTTTTTCTAATTTTTAATCATTTTTTTGTAATTTCCGAAAATAAGTGTCGCTAAAGGGCCCTATAGCGACAGAACCGTCGCTATAGGTGTTCTTGAGTGTTCTTGAGCATTCATGTCAGTCGCGAGGGTAGGTGGTTTGACCGGATTTAAAACCGTGTTCTGATCGATTTCTGGGCTCGTGATTGATTTCATGTTGTAGTATTTAAGTAATACTACAATTACCAACTTGTTTCGTGGCCAAACTACATCATATCCGAGAGATCTAAGTCTCCAAAGTTACTGACAACGCTGTTCTTCATTTTCTGGGTTTTCCAGAAAATGAAGAACAGATAAGGGTGTTACTTTAGATCCTTGTATCTTTCATTCTAGGCTTTGTTTCTGTGATATAAAGGTTTTATCTTGTAGAACATATGCCAGTGTACATTTATATAACATCCTATCATCATAACAACAACGGATGAACAAGATTCAAGCCGGTCAAAGTGGCGACCAAGAGCTGTTCTTGAACAAATCTGGGTTTTCCAGATTGTTCTTTAGGCAGTTCATTCAACGGTGGTTTGACCTCGATTTCCTGCTATTTCAGTTATGATCTAAGTGATCTAAAGGCTTTAATGTGTAGTCTACATACCAGACTACAACTAATCAACAACAACTTGGCTAAACCACATGACAGACGCAAGATCAGACGAATTAACAAACTTGTCAGAAGTTACTAAAAATGCTGGAAATTTTCTGGGTTACCCAGAAAGCAGCCTTCGTGATCGGTCAACTAGGTTTGACCGTTCATATCTTTTGATCTAGACAAGATATGGACTTGATTCAAGTTGGAGATCAAAGATATTATAGCACACTACGTATTCATTACCTAAAACACATAAAACACTTAACATCCACGGATCTAGAAGCCCTGACATGTGACTGTCAGACAACATTTCCCACTTTTTCCAGATTTTTATAAACATTAAATCCGAGCATTTAGGTGTTATGGATCCATGATCCAACAACCCAGATCTCTAATTGACACCTTAATACACATGTTTAACCAACAACTAACAACATTTAACATCAAAATCAAAGATTTCGAAATTAAGGGTTTTATACCTTTTGAGCTTTGATTTTTAATTCTGACTCTTTGATCTGTTCCTGATACACATGGGGCTTGAATTGAGACTGAAATAACTTTGGAATTTCGTGGGTTTGGAGAGAAAGGGAGTTGGTGAGAGCAAACAATGAAATTGGCTATGTTTTTGTGCTTTTCTCTCTCCAAAACCTTAAATATTGTTGCTTTGTTGCTATGATCTGTCCAATTTCGGCTGGATTCAATGTTTATAGCTCAAGGCTAATACTAGGGTTGCTCAACCACTCCCCTTAGGTCTAGATCTATAAGCAACATCCAATAATGCATAAAGGGGCATTCTCGTCATTTTCCCTTTTATTTTAATGTCATTTTTTTGTAATTGTCCAATCCCTTAGGGTTTAGGGTTTGGAAATTTTAGGGTTTAGGGTTTGGAGCATTTAGGGTTTAGGTTTTAACCCTTAACTTTGCAATTTAATTTCTAACATTTCCGAATTTCGGTTTTCAAAATAGAAAATTAACATTTTTAAGTTATAATTAGTATTTACTAATTATATTAAAATTCCTTAATCATACTCAAATCTTGTTAATTAGGATTAATAATTCCTAATTAAAATTGCTAATTACGCAATTAGGGTCAAAATGGTCATTAGGGTTTATATACCGCTAATTAGGGTTTCTAATAGAAAAATAAATTTTCTAATTTAGAAATTAAATATTCGTAATTAGATTAGGGTTTCTAATTACTCATAATATTGAAATAATTAGGATTAGGGTTTCCTAATTAGCATTGCTAATTTTAGCAATTAAATCCAATTGAACTTTAGGGTTTCTGACGGAACAATTAGAGTTCCATAAATTAAAAATTAGGGTTTGTAAATAAATTAACATTTACCCTAATTAATACTTAATTAATAGCAATAAAGCAATAAAATTCTCCGTTATATACCCAGATTAGGGTTTCATTTTAAGAGAATCTGCAACTAGGGTTTTCAGATCTGGCATTAAGGTTTTAAATTTGGAATTAAGGTTTTGTAATCAATGGTTAAGATTAACCCTAATTAATCTTTTAATTATTTACACTTACGCCATTAAGTTCCCAATTTAGGATTTCATGCACCGAATTAGGATTTCGAATTCACGGAACTGAAACAAGGGTTTCCAGAACCGATATTTAGGATTTCTTGCTAAACGCTAGGATTTCCTAACCAAACAATGTCGTATATATTTAGGGTTTATCACAGATATAATTTATCTGGTCAACCCTTGACCCTTAACCACATTCTGTACACATCATTAACCGTATACACAGAGTATATTCACATAAATTTTTAATCCTGAATAATTCACCTATTTCCTTTACAGAATTTTGAAACCCTCAAAATTCCTTCCCAATAACATTAAACGCATACACTTATTTTCTGTCTAGGTCTAATATCTGACCTTAAATCAATCATTTAAGATTTTAATAATTTGCCCAAATTCTCGGGTTGTCACATTCACCCTTCCTTATAAGAATTTCGTCCCCGAAATTCGCCTTACACCTTACACCGTGCACCTTGCACCATTCACACATGAACCTTACACCTTACACCATTCACACATATACCATTCACACACATTATTACATGCCACCCAATGCACCTCTCACCAGAGTAAAAGTTTTGAAATTGTGCTGAGGGGTCATATAGACCATGAACACATTTAGTTTTAACGGTAGTGATCATACCGCAAAACAATACATTACTTGGTCTGTTTACAATCACAAAGAAGGTAAACTACCATTATTAGTACTTTAGGTGATCATCCCATTGTACGGTTACGTCATGCATAACGTATTAATCATTTTTAGCGAATATTTACGCTACTAGATTGCATTATTTATCCAAACATTATCGTTCACCTCAGTCTTATCATTGGATTCCGCACCAAAGCAATATGGTTCGGGAAATTCTTTCAATAAACACTTGGAGTTTTTTATAACATTAGTTTAGCTGAATCAAATAGCATAGACCCATATCAATAATTCAATTCAATCGAATTATTTAGGTGTAGCCAAACCCCGTTGGAAAATTAAAATTTTTGAAAACATTTTTGAGAATGACGTCATGATGCCGCACTGTATTAACAGTCCGTTGAGGATTTCGTCATTGGTGATTTTATCATACTACATCATACCATATTGAATAGTGACTTCAGGTCAAATTCACACTAAGTAATAATGCATTGATGATTCCATCATTTTTATCATCTCTGCACCAGGTTACATGGTACATAAGTGATAAATAAAAACAATTTTTGATATTTCAAAACATTTGCGTCTAGCTGAAATAAGTAGCATAGACTGTACTTTAAACCGTTTCAAAAATGGTTACGAGTCTACATTTTATTTTATTTTTTTTTTAAAGGCACATAGTGCGTTTTTAGCTTGATGTCAAAAATTTCGAAGTTTAGCATAGCTAAGAGTTTAGGAAAACCTAAGCCTCCACTAATGATTATTTGCTTAAGAAACTATCTGTTCCTATAATCCTTAACACTCCATTCACACACAACTATACCCAATTCATAAAACCACACTTATGAGTTCATAACCTGACCACAATTATATGAGTTTACGAACTGACCCTAGTTTGACCTTTGGCGTCCGTTCGCTGAGGGGCTCATAAACATTTCATATAACTATGCGTCAAGAATGTCACATAAGTATGAGTTCTAAGAACTCGTACTTAATCCTATATTCTCTACCTATGACCTATTTATCTATATATAATAACTAGCGTGACACAACATTTCAACTGTTACCAATGCCACCAACCAAGTAGTACAATTCCTCGCCCATTCAAGAAATCATACAACTCAGTTGCTAACACGAGTCCTCATTGAAATCCCCACCTAACCTTAACCCCCTTTTTCAATACGAATTCAATTCGTATTAATGATCCATAACTCATTTATGAGTTTTCATTTTCATAGTACCATTTTATAGTACAACATCCACACAGCATCTTGCTGTAAACTTTTCAATCGTTAGATTGATTCATTTCCCATATCATAACCTTTATCAGATCATGGGATGATCTTATCGTATATATTACGATTCAATTCCATTCACTATGATCGTTTTGTTTTACGATCTCCTATCCTTGCACTTCTGTTCACCACTACTGTTCACCACTACAACCAGAGTTAGGGAACTCTGTAGCTTAACAACTTACTGAGATTCATCTTTGAATCTTACCGACCAACTAACTCTATGTGAGTTAGTCTTACCCTAATCACTACGGTTATTGGTCTCATGTATTCCTACCTAAGCTTCATAACCAACAGCTCTGATACCAACTGTAGCAACCCCGAATCCAGGCCCCAAATCACCTCGGATCCGGTATACTATTTCTATCACTATTTACAGAAGATATAAACATAAATTGTTTATACAATACATTACACACTATTCCCCAAGGTCGGGTAACCTTAACTTAATACACATTTCTTAAAATATCTATTACACAATAATATTTATCAAATACGCTATTACAACTAGCTGCACTTTATATCCCAAGCTGAGCTTGACTTTAATCATTTCCTGTATCCGAACGCATTCACTTTATTTGCAATGTTTTATCATGATATAGCAAGGGTGAGCATGAAAGTTGCCCAGCAAGTTTTAAATACAATAACATAATAATATATCATGATTGAAGAATATGAATAATTGGTTGGCTATAATTCAACAATATGATTGTGAACTAGCAGGAACAAAATTTTGAGTGAACAAGCATTTTACATGAACAAACATTTCTGAACCAACTGGTAATGAAGGTGATCAGCCTTTCATACCTGGCTTATACATGCAAGATGTACAGATTACAACTTTCGTGGCAATCAGCAATGATTAACCATAAGCTGGAATAAACTACTCTTATTAGAGTTAAGTATGAGAAAAACTTGCCTGAACCGTTGATTACCGCACGCAATTAATAACGCTTTACCCGAAGACCTAATATTAATAATATAGTTCTCCAATATTAGAATAATATCATCACAGTATATACTGATATATTATACACAAAATAACCTAAACACATTACCACATAAGCCTATCAGTCTTTACAACACATAAGACTTAGTATCAGGTCAAACTATTTCAGTCTGATTTGAAACCGACACAATTCTAACATCCCGACGGTCTAGTCGGACAAATATCGAGTTTAAGTTCAATTCAACTCTTCCTGAACACTTAACCATTATCACCGATAATTTCTTTATCAGTCAAAACATCTTTTATAGGTTCGTAATAATTTTCAGTTAATTATTACCATTTATCAAAAAAATTCAATCCTTAAAACCGTATTTAAATAAATTAAATACCACTTAATACCTTAATCATTAATATTTATTTAATATAAAATATTAATGAAAATCATTACATAATATTATAATATAATTATAATATATCAAAGTATTTTTAATACCTTAAAATCATAATTATATGATTTTTAAACACTTAAAACCATTATCCGATAATTGCTATTAATATTAAAATATTAATATTTTCATGCCAAAATATCAAAAGTTATATTTTATAACTTAAAATATTTTTATAACACTTAAATCATTTTTATATGATTTTTAAATCATTAATTCCATTTTTCCTTAATTTATTTAATATAGTTATTAAATAAACTAATTATCATTAATATTGATTAATTAATGAAATTCATCCCAAAATATTAAAAGTCATCAAAAATAACTTAAAATATTTTCTTATACCATAATATTATTTTTCATGATTTTTCATGAATTAAAAACTATTTTTAAATAATTTATTTAATATAGTTTTTAAATAAATAAATACCATTTATATTCCAAAAATATTAAATATTTTCAAAATATACTCAAAATAGTTAAAAACTGTTTTTCAGACTTTAAAATAATTTTTCATAATTTATTTTGTATTTTTAATAATTAAAAACTATTTTTTTCTAATTTTTAATCATTTTTCTGTAATTTTCGAAAATAAGTGTCGCTAAAGGGCCCTATAGCTACAGAACCGTCGCTATAGGTGTTCTTGAGTGTTCTTGAGCATTCATGT
Source organism: Panax japonicus (assembly GCA_020205505.1). NCBI lineage: Eukaryota > Viridiplantae > Streptophyta > Magnoliopsida > Apiales > Araliaceae > Panax > Panax japonicus. The sequence goes on along the minus strand of CM035097.1, from coordinate 28,939,813 downwards.
CAGTCGCGAGGGTAGGTGGTTTGACCGGATTTAAAACCGTGTTCTGATCGATTTCTGGGCTCGTGATTGATTTCATGTTGTAGTATTTATGTAATACTACAATTACCAACTTGTTTCATGGCCAAACTACATCATATCCGAGAGATCTAAGTCTCCAAAGTTACTGACAACGCTGTACTTCATTTTCTGGGTTTTCCAGAAAATGAAGAACAGATAAGGGTGCTACTTTAGATCCTTGTATCTTTCATTCTAGGCTTTGTTTCTGTGATATAAAGGTTCTATCTTGTAGAACATATGCCAGTGTACATTTATATAACATCCTATCATCATAACAACAACGGATGAACAAGATTCAAGCCGGTCAAAGTGGCGACCAAGAACTGTTCTTGAACAAATCTGGGTTTTCCAGATTGTTATTTAGGCAGTTCGGTCATCGGTGGTTTGACCTTTATTTCCTATTATTTCAGTTATGATCTAAGTGATCTATAGGCTTTAATGTGTAGTCTACATACCAGACTACAACTAATCAACAACAACTTGGCTAAACCACATGACAGACGCAAGATCAGACGCATGAACAAACTTGTCAGAAGTTACTAAAAATGCTGGAAATTTTCTGGGTTACCCAGAAAGCAGCCTTCGTGATCGGTCAACTAGGTTTGACCGTTCATATCTTTTGATCTAGACAAGATATGGACTTGATTCAAGTTGGAGATCAAAGATATTATAGCACACTACGTATTCATTACCTAAACACATAAAACACTTAACATCCACGGATCTAGAAGCCCTGACATGTGACTGTCAGACAACATTTCCCACTTTTTCCAGATTTTTATAAACATTAAATCCGAGCATCTAGGTGTTATGGATCCATGATCCAACAACCCAGATCTCTAATTGACACCTTAATACACATGTTTAACCAACAACTAACAACATTTAACATCAAAATCAAAGATTTCGAAATTAAGGGTTTTATACCTTTTGAGCTTTGATTTTTAATTCTGACTCTTTGATCTGTTCCTGATACACATGGGGCTTGAATTGAGACTGAAATAACTTTGGAATTTCGTGGGTTTGGAGAGAAAGGGAGTTGGTGAGAGCAAACAATGAAATTGGCTATGTTTTTGTGTTTTTCTCTCTCCAAAACCTTAAATATTGTTGCTTTGTTGCTATGATCTGTCCAATTTCGGCTGGATTCAATGTTTATAACTCAAGGCTAATACTAGGGTTGCTCAACAACTCCCCTTAGGTCTAGATCTATAAGCAACATCCAATAATGCATAAAGGGGCATTCTAGTCATTTTCCCTTTTATTTTAATGTCATTTTTTGTAATTGTCCAATCCCTTAGGGTTTAGGGTTTGGAAATTTTAGAGTTTAGGGTTTGGAGCATTTAGGGTTTAGGTTTTAACCCTTAACTTTGTAATTTAATTTCTAACATTTCCGAATTTCGGTTTTCAAAATAAAAAATTAACATTTTTAACTTATAATTAGTATTTACTAATTATATTAAAATTCCTTAATCATACTTAAATCTTGTTAATTAGGATTAATAATTCCTAATTAAAATTGTCAATTACGCAATTAGGGTCAAAATGGTCATTAGGGTTTATATACCGCTAATTAGGGTTTCTAATAGAAAAATAAATTTTCTAATTTAGAAATTAAATATTCGTAATTAGATTAGGGTTTCTAATTACTCATAATATTGAAATAATTAGGATTAGTGTTTCCTAATTAGCATTGCTAATTTTAGCAATTAAATCCAATTGAACTTTAGGGTTTCTGACGGAACAATTAGAGTTCCATAAATTAAAAATTAGGGTTTGTAAATAAATTAACATTTACCCTAATTAATACTTAATTAATAGCAATAAAGCAATAAAATTCTCCGTTATATACCCAGATTAGGGTTTCATTTTAAGAGAATCTGCAACTAGGGTTTTCAGATCTGGCATTAAGGTTTTAAATTTGGAATTAAGGTTTTGTAATCAATGGTTAAGATTAACCCTAATTAATCTTTTAATTATTTACACTTACGCCATTAAGTTCCCAATTTAGGATTTCATGCACCGAATTAGGATTTCGAATTCACGGAACTGAAACTAGGGTTTCCAGAACCGATATTTAGGATTTCTTGCTAACGCTACGATTTCTTAACCAAACATTGTCGTATATATTTAGGGTTTATCACAGATATAATTTATCTGGTCAACCCTTGACCCTTAACCACATTCTGTACACATCATTAACCGTATACACAGAGTATATTCACATAAATTTTTAATCCTGAATAATTCACCTATTTCCTTTACAGAATTTTGAAACCCTCAAAATTCCTTCCCAATAACATTAAACGCATACACTTATTTTCTGTCTAGGTCTAATATCTGACCTTAAATCAATCATTTAAGATTTTAATAATTTGCCCAAATTCTCGGGTTGTCACAAGCGCGGCCCGATAGACCAAATACAGAGAGCCGACCATTTAGTTCAACATTTCCCCCATCATCATGTCTCGATACACGATTGGCCTTTGTCAAGACTTCGTCCGAAAAATAGTCTGAGATAAACGTAGATATCTCATCGAAACTGTATGCCTCACATATCGACCCCTCAACATAAGCTCTATTCTTCACCTTCCTCTTAAGGTTTCCCATCACCCTCTCGAAAGGGTACATCCATCTATATTGAACTGGACCCCCAACACGAGCTTCATAGGGAAGATGAATTTGCAAATGCTCCATGGAGTCAAAAAATCCAAGTGGGAATATTTTTTCCAGTTTATACGTGATCTATATGATGTTATTCTCAAGTACAAACATGTCCTTCTCATTCAATGATTTTGAACACAAGTCTTTGAAGAAACGACTAAGATCCGTCAAAGCATCCCATATTGGTTTATCAAGCAGATCCCGAAATGCTATAGGCATGAGTCTCTCCATGAACACATGACAATCATAACTCTTCATCCCTTGCAATTTCCCACCCGTAACACACCTTGCAATGTTTGACGCATATCCATCTGGTAGTTTCAGAGACTTAACCGATTACACACATCTTCAACTTGCTTTTTGGACAATATGTACCTTGCATGCGGTTTGACAATCTTACCATTAGGAGATTCATAAAGTTCTAATCTAGGACGCTTACAAATATCTTTCATGTCCAAACGTGCCTTATCGTTATCTTCTGTCTTCCCCGTAACATTCATCATAGTGTTAAACACATTGTCAAACACATTCTTCTCAATATGCATCACATCTAGATTATGACGAATCAAATTTGTAGACCAATACGGCAGTTCCCAAAAGATGCTTCTCCGAACCCAGTTATGAGATTCACCAAACCCATTGATTATGTTTGTGACATCAACCTTATCAAATGGGATAACCGGCAATCTCATCACACGATCTCGCATCTCTGTTCCCGACAATCGCGGTGCAGGCATATCATTATCTACTTTCCCTTTCCTGAAGTGTTCTTTATTTCTTCGAAACGGGTGATCTACCGGTAAGAACCGACGATGACAGTCAAACCAACAAGGCTTTCGACCTTTTGATAGATTAAACGACTTTGTATGCTCCATACAATACGGACAAGCCAACTTCCCGTGTGTACTCCATCCAGCTAACATACCATAAGCTGGGAAGTCACTTATAGTCCACATAACCGCTGCCCTAAGGTTGAAATTTGTTTTCATTGCAACATCCCAAGTCTGTACTCCATCCTCCCACAATACCTTCAACTCGTCTATAAGAGGTCTCATGTAAACAACTAAGTTCTTTCCAGGACTCTTAGGACCAGGAACCACGAGTGAAAGAAACAAATATGGCTGTTTCATACACATCCAAGGAGGCAAGTTGTACGGAGTAACAATCACAGGCCAACATGAGTACGGAACAGCAGAGTGGCCAAACGGATTGAAACCATCGGTGGACAATCCAAGCCTCACATTTCTAGGTTCCAATGCAAATCCAGGATGTGCTAAGTTGAAATCTTTCCAAGCCTTCCCATCTGCGGGATGATTTAGTTCTCCATCTTTAGCTGGAGATTTCGCATGCCAACTCATATGTTTAGCTGTTCTTGAAGACATGTACAATCTTTTTAGTCGATGTGTTATTGGAAAATACCTTAGAATCTTAAACGGTATACTTGATATTTTTGTAGTCACACCCTCTTTATTAGGCCTAAACTGATCATGACTGCAAAACGTGCACCTTGTCAACTGTTCATTTTCCTTATAAAACAACATGCAATCGTTGGGACATGCATCGATCTTTTGGTATCCAAGACCCAACTTCTTCACCATTTTCTTACAAAAGTAATAGTTACCAGGTAATTTCTCACCGTCAGGCAACATACTCTTAATGGCATTCAAGAGCGACTCAAAACACTCATGACTCATGTTGTGATCAGCCTTGATGTTAAGTAATGTCGCCACTGCAGACAATATAATGTGTTTGGTGCAACCATACCACAATGGCTCGCTACCCTCGTCTAACAACTTAAAGAAGTCTTTGGCATCAGAATTCATAGGTTGCTCTCAGCCTTGCTCCCAATCAAAATCTGGCCCTGCAATATCATGAACCATTTCATTCATACGATGAGTACTACTGCCCTCATTGTGTACTTGTGTGATGCCACCATCTCTTCTCTGCCCATGTGCCCACCAGCATTCTTCGTAATTTCTCATGAACCCAGAAACAAGTAAATGATAGTTTACCATGTCTCTGTCCATATAATTTACATTCTTACACTTCAAACATGGACATCGTATCTGCGACTTACCATTCATACATTCCGGGTGACTATACGCATACTCCAAAAACACTTGGAAACCAGCTCTAAATTCAGCTGTAGCACCTACCTGGGCACTTGACTTTCGTCGTGCCATCCAACTACGGTCTGAATAGAGGTCCATGATTCCACGGTACCTACTACAGACAACATTATAAATGTTAACATATGACTTGAGCATACTAGCTAGTAAGCATATGACTTGAGCATACTTGTAAGCATATGATTAACATTTAAGCATACTTGTAAGCATATGACTTGAGCAACATATGATTAACATATTGCGCCCATACTTGTAAGCATATGACTTGAGTATACTAGTTACTAAGCATATAACTTGAGCAAACATGTAAGCATATGATTAGATCGTTAATATTATAAATGACCGCAACTACCCGACCATATTGCCTCATGTTGTACTTTCATAGTAGATTATTATTACATCATGTTCTTGGTCCATATATGAACACAACAGAAACTCTTCTACTATAACGTTGTGTATATCAAGATTGCAGAAGAAGGCATACTAATAGTCCCTTAATGTGGGACTATTAGTCCTATAAAGTCATTTGATACCCACAACAGTCCAAAACATTACTTACTCGTAACATTTAGTTGTCTTTCTAATACCCAAAATAGTTCATTCAAAGCATTTTCAGCATGGTTTAACACTAAATGATCATAACAATCCCTAAGCCTTCAATTTTAAACATGATCACATAATCTAATTGCTATATACTTTGTATTAATGGCTTAAAACTTAAGGGTGCAAGGTTTTAAATTCTTTGTTCAAAACAACCCTTAATAGGCTTTAAATTCCATAAGAACATGGTTTAGCAACATGGCCCACAAGGTTAGCATGATTATGCAACATATAGACATGGACTAGTTATTTATATAACATTTCACATGTATAACTTGCATCCGGATGACATATCTCATCCGGATGACATATCTCGATTTAGCAACATGACCAATTTAATATGTTTTATTATTCCCTATAACAAACAGCCATCCAAGTGATATTTATTTTTCCCATAAACGCCATCCTCTTCTATAGTAGTACTAGTAGTAGAGTATATAGTATCTATCTAACCATCGGGTTCGGTCCGGTCCGGTCCGATAATTTAAACGACACTTATTTAAGAACGGTGAGAGTAATATTTATTGTAGTGTGTAATGTGTGAGCACATGCATTTAATTTGTTTTTTCCCGTAAACGCCATCATATTGTAAATTAAAAAACATAATATAATATATGTGACTATGACACCCAAATTCATTTTGTTTCTCCATATATGATATTAACCCATTACATTGCCAAAGAAATAGCATGCAGAATAAAGCTTAAAAATGCAATAAAAAGTTACAGGATGTCGGAAAAGTCCAACACTACACTAATTAAATTCAACATTGCACTAATTAAGTCCAACACTGCACTAATTAAATCCAACATTGCACTAATTAAATCTAACATTGCACTAATTAAATCCAATTCAGTATATAATCTAATCTAACATAAGAATAAATAGTAGAAATGTAATATTGGGAGAAAGAAATAAAAAATGATACCAGTGCTTGGTGGTGGCAGCAGCTGGCCGGTGACGACGGCGTTCCGGTGGCATTGCGACCCCTTTCTCCCTCTTCTATTTCTTCTCTTCTCCCCCTTTCTCCCTCTTCTCTATTCTGAGCTCTCCCCCTCTTTTTTCTGCATAAACAAACCAAAAATTGATACATTTTTTTCTGTTCATACATTACATATTAAACTAAAATTTATACAAATTAAAACTTAATTGTAGAATATGTATTTGCACAAATCAAACACTAATTGCAGTATACAATACAATACATATCAAATCCAAATTTCCAACATATCAAACCCAAGTTGAATTCAGCCTCGATTAATATATAACAAATTAAACCCTAGATTAAATTTCAAAACTCAAATTGAACACAAATTCTAGCATATTAAACAAACAAATTAAACCCAAAATTAGTTTACCAATGCAAATAAAAACAAAAAAGAAACATTATTGAACAAGATGAAAATATTGTAGCATCATACTATTCACTACATTATTCAGCTATCATAGGTAACAAATTCATAAAAATCATACTAACAATACTTTGCAAAAGTTCTGATTTGAGAGAACACTATTGAAGTAGATGAAAAATTTGTAGTTAATACCTGAGTTTTTTAGATGGGCGACGGTGGTGGCGACGCGGTAGCTTGCAATTTACCTCCCCCTTTTCTTCTCCCCCTTCTCCCTCTTCTCCCTCTTCCGTTCTCCCTCTTTTTCTTTCTTCTGTTGTTCGTCGAGCGAATGCCTGACTGTGATTATGTTTAAGAGGATCAGCGACCGCCATCTGCGACCGCCTGCGGTCGCTAATTTTTAATGACGTGTACGTATCAGCGACCGCTAAGCGGTCGCTGATAAGGATTGGTCGCCAAACACATCCGCGCCAACGTTTCGCACCAAATTTTGGGAGGGAAATTCAATTTAGCGACCGCTTAGCGACTGCATGCGGTCGCTGATATAAACTAGCGACTAGAAACAATACCGGTCGCAGATGGCCGTTGCTATTACCATCAACAGCGACCAAATAGTGCGGTCGCTGAAAACTTTGGTCGCTGATAGAGGTTTTTCTTGTAGTGAAAATTACTTGCCTTTAATTTACACCCACAACCCAATAAAAGAAGAAAGGACACTTGATTTAGTTCTTCCCTTCTGATCAATCTCCCTTGCCGCCGCCTCCTCCTTTTCTTTTCAGTTCTATACCCACGATTTATTTCATCAGACTTAATAAGGTATAGCTAGGTTTTAATGATTTAATTATTAATTAACATGTTTTATTAATCCTTTTAATTTTATTAAGATTTAAAATGACACAAATATAAATTAGACCCAATTAATTTTAATGGCCCAAATAAATTGACTATAGTTTAACCCAAATATAAGAAAAGTCCAATTAAATATTTTAAAGCTTACTTGAATATTTTTTTTTCCAGATATTACATACTACCCACGATGGTTGACTAGGAATGGACAAATTATCCAATAGGGGCTATGCTTCTTTGCAAGGATTATAATTCCGATATTATAATTCATGCAATTATAATTCCAAGACTATTAATCTAAGGATTAAATAGTCCTAGTCACATGTTTGTTTTTATGGAATTATTCATGGGATAATTTAAAATAATCTCATATTATGTTTGTTTTTTATAAAATTAATTAAAAGATTGAATAAAAAATATCATTTGGACTATTATACCCTTACTAATAATAACATATTTTAAACTATAATTTGAACTTGTTTATACAACAAAAAGACACCTATAAATAAACAAAAAATTATTTAAACATATCACATGTACATACTAGAGACAATTATGATGAAGCTTATCAAGAAAAGTTTATTTTAAGAAAATAAATAATAAACGTTTTTAATAGTAAATGTAGATGTACTTTCAAAATAAGTTTTTATTCTCATAAAAAAATATTTTTTTACGCAAAATATATACTATTATTAACAATAAACTTTAAATATTATTTTGAAGCTTATAATTTTTTTAGAGCTCAGTACTAATTGAATCATTTACCTCAAAAATATAGAAAACATAAAATTAATAAAAATTGATTGAATAAAAATTAATTAATAAATAAATAAAATTCATAATTAAATCAACTATAGAAAATTATTAAATCAACTACTCCCTCCGTTCTAGGATAAAAGTATTTATTACTATTTCAGGTAATCCCAAGTTAAATGTCTACTTACCTTAAATGATCTATTTTTTACAATAATTTTCCTATAATACCCTTATTATTAAATTTTATATTTCTATTCTCTATGCATATTTATGGAGCATCACTAGTAATGTGTGTGAAAATTATGCAATTAAATGAGAATTTAAATATGGACAATTTTGTCATTTTATTCTCTTTCTTAATATGCGCTAAAAGTCAACTAGAATTTTTATCCTGGGACGGAGGGAGTACATAAAAATTTTAAATTTTCTTTAAAAAATTTCTTGATTTAAATATTTTACTATTATTATTTTTGTCCAAAATTCTGAAACAGGTATGTTGCAGCACTTTACTGGAAGAGAAATACTAGTACACAGTTTGATCATATTTTAACCCATTCATGTCTGGACGGTGGCAATTTAAAATTTTACAAACATGGTTTATTAGTTTACCAAAACTATGAACCAAATTCTAATTAATTTAACCATCGTACCCTTAATAAGCCTGACTTTTAATTGGGAAACATAAGCTATATGTATTTATTTATGTATTCATCAGAGTTGAGTCCTTTAGGTGGATTTCTACTGGAATAATCTATTACTGGATATCCTTTCACCAGTGTTTTTCACAAGAACCATATAACCACATTAACAGATATCCTATCTCAGAACTGAAATGTAGCTGATAAAACTCCAATATTTCAATCCTCATAGTAGATTTAAATTATAATTTGTAGTATAAGGTAGTCATATTAAAAGAAATAAAGTATTAAATACCTAGCTAGACATAGTATTAAATAGTTGTCCCATCTTAAGTTATTTTATAATACTTGAACTAATAATCTCAAGTCCAAATTAAAAAAAAATAAGACACTTGAGAAAACATAGCTTAGGGAAATGTTTATTTGCAAGGATTATAATCTCGCGATTATAATCCCAAGACTATTAATCATATGATTAAATAGTCATAGTCACATGTTTATTTTTTATGGGATTATTCATGAGATAATTTAAAATAATCTCATGTTATGTTTATTTTTTTCAAGATTAATTAAATTATTGGATTAAAAAATATCGTTTGTACTATTATACCCTTACCAATAATAACACATTTTAAACTTATTTATACATCAAAAAAATAATATTTACTGATTAATATACATCCCACCCCACCCCACCCCACCACACCCACCCATTACCACCCGCACCCCCACTCCACTCCCCACACTGTTGGCCGAAAACCGATCACTAAACACGTGCAAGTATATGCATTCTAACAAGTAATACAATGATAAGGAAAGTGTCGTACCCACGAGGAACTATCACTAATATTTACCAAATACCGACTTTGTATCGCTTACGTCTTATTCGAACGGTAGACTAATAGAAGTGTGATTAATCTAGTTATATCTAATTATCAAAGCAAGTAAAGGGATAATGAATGGTATCGAAGGTGCTACAAGCTAAGGATCTTAACTTCACCCCACACTGACATTTTGTCAAACACCATGGTGTGCTATGCTTTATCAAACTTCCTACCTTTCTCTCTTTGGTCTAGTGGTCACGACAGTTTGTCGACCAAGAACACACAAGTGCTCATACACCTCTTTCGAGGTATGTACAAACATATCCTCTCTAGATCCACCCGATAGGGAATAGATGTAACATTCCAGAATTTTAATTGTAATATTAAATATTTATTAAATTATATAAGTATTTAATGATTATGTATATGTTGAATAGATAATTGTTCAATTTGATTTGATTTGATTTAGTTAATTATTTGTTAAGTAAATAATTAAGGAGTTAAGAAAATTAATTATTATGAGGTAATATACTAATTTAATTTAATGATTAGGTTATAGAGTTTATAATAATTAAATGAATTATTATATTTTAATTTGAATTTGTAATTAAAATAAAGTGTTAGTTGATTAAATAAAGTTATAATTATAAAGGAAATTATAATTGTGTGGTATTGATTTATGTGTTAAAATAATTTGATAAATTAGTATTAGAATTTATTAAATTGATTATTAAAATTTAATTATATAAAAGTATGACAAATAACGCTACTATAAAGGAGTTATTAAAATAAATGAAAAGAGTTAATTTAGTTTTGCCAAATAAGACTTGATGCATATTAAGTCTTTAAAATAATGGTGTTTTACCAAAAAGGTGTGAGAGTTAATGGGTTATTTTTATTATGTTAGTCAAACAAGCCTTATGACTTTTGATTTTCAAAACTTAGATAACTGATATCAGTTATATCTATATTAATATTATATAACTTAATACATATATTATTATTATATGTTATATGTTAGTACTTAAGATAGAGTAGGAGAAGAAAGACTCAGAAGAAAGAAAAAGAAGAAAAGAAGAAACTAAAAGAGAATTCTTGAGAGGTTTTGAGAGAAGATTGGGAAAAAGAAAGTTCTTGATCAAAAGGGAATGGTATCATCTTCTTAAACAAAGGTATCATCTTAATCCTTTTATTTTTAAAGTTTAGTTTTTCCTCTTTTAAAATTCTTTGTAGAAATCTTCATGAAGGATAAATTGTATGTGGTATATGGTTTTATATGATAAATTGTTGGTTATAAGATGGTTTCATGAGTTTATATATGATTATAGATAAACTACTTCATGTGTGTATGTATTTTGTGAAAGAAAATATATTACAGTGAGTTCATATGAATATATATATATATATATATATATATATATATGAGTATGGCTTAGTTTAAAGTAAAATTAAGAATTTATTTGTTGTTTAAATTATAATTTGACTATTGAATTTGTAAAAGGATGAATAAACATAAACATGATATGTTGAAATAACTGTTTTGATTGAAAAAAACAAAGTTACAGTGATGATTTTCATTAAAAATGCAAAAAGAGAAGTTTTATCAAAAACAGTGAAATTGGGTGTTATAAATTCAGTGTTTATGTGGTTATATGGGTAAAAACATGTTAAGAGCCTTTAGATTATGTTTACATGAAATCTCTGTATGAATTACATGTTAATTAGTTTGTTAGAAAGGAGCTTGTATGCCAAATTGGCTTTTTGTTCATACTGTTGCCGAGGCTGGTCGCCGAAGTTTGGAGTTCGGCGCCGCAGCGTGCCCAACAGTCTATGTTTCGCGTCGCAGCGCCAATCGTTGGCATGTGTCTCGCACCGCAGCGCCGGTCCACAGTGTAAACTGTGGCACCGCAGCGCGAGTTAGCAGAATGGTCAGACAGTGTAATTTATTTACACAAAAGTCTGAAAAAGTTGTTATGTGTTAATAGTAGGACTGCTAAATTATGATTTCAGTAATTCTATTCTAAGAATGAACATGTTATTAACGATTAACTAGTTTTACTACCAATGTAATTTGATATTATGATTAACAATCAAATATTACATGGTGTATGTACTTAGTTATATATATAATGTGGTAGTGACTAATTATGTCACTGGTGACATACATATATAGGGTATTGTAATTCGAGTTGTTACGCTTTAGCTTACACTCAAGGCAAGTCTTCTAACTCCATAATTTCATTGAGTTAGTTTGTTATGTTTATGCAAGTTTTCTAAATCCATTGTTTCATTGAACAAGTTATTGTTTCTAATTCAATTACAATTTCGCAAGCCCTTGTATCTAGCTTGTTCATGATAATGCAAGTTTTCTAAAACTTATTTTGATGTTAAGCAAGTTATTCTTATCTTTAACTTGTTAATTAGCACGCACATTTATATAACCTGTTATATTAATGTTGAATAACTTTTATTGTTCAAATTGCTATTCGTTATACATGCTTAATACTTAATTCTAATTAACCTCGTGTTAATATTGTTCAAAGCAAAGTATGTTATAGTTATTCAATATTTATGCTCTTAGATTATTCCTAAAGCATAACTTTTATATACAATGATTAATTCACTTATGATTTATTCCATAGCGTAATGTGATTACTCTTTTATTCAACTAATCCTTAGTTGATGTTCGTTGAATTCCAAATTATCTTGAAATGTATCCAAACCAAACCTACTTTGGTGCAGGACTTGTAATCTAAATACTGAGATGAACAACTCTTTTATTAGAGGTTTACGCTTAGCGTTGAAATGGTTGTGCACAATACATTGTACAAAGGGCTGATCCCCCTAAGTACGTGGAGTCCTTATAGTCTTATGACTGTTAAAGTTAAATTTAAAAGATTACTTATAACTGTGGACATGGTTCGTGGTCATTAGACCCTCAGTAGTATATTTTAGAATGTTAATTAGTATATCATTCAGTTCTATTGAGCCTATTATTTGGCAAATGTTGTAAAGTTTATTCATTCTTATTTCAAGTGAGCTTTGTTTGCTCACTCTTGCTTATATAACTATTACAACTAAGGATGGAATGTAGATGTACCTAGCACCAGTAAGGGAAAGGGGAAGATGAACAAGTATTGAAGACTTGTAATATGTTGACAGTTATTTATCAGACTTTAAATTTGATTGATGTAATGAAGTATTTATTTAATTTTTGCATTTGAATGATTGTATTTAAAGGTTAGATAACCTGAGAGAGTTTATTAATGTAATCCCTTAAGGGAAGATTTATTATTCAATTGTAATATGATTGGGTAGTTAGATATGAATGTTTTGATTAAGTGAACACCAAATCTTGAGGTAATGAAGTACCGTGATTTGGGGGTGTCACAATAGAACAAAAAAGAACATCCAAGCTAGGTGATAATCCTACACATGTCTATGTGAATTATCCATAACAAGGATTTAAAGCTTAAGTTCTCAATTAGGTCACAGTGGTGCACATATATATGTTTATTTTATACACAACTTATGCAGTCGAAACAAGTCGACAACTCATAATCACATGCCAATATATAACGGTGTAAATCTATAATCCATCTTTCAACATCATATAGATTACCAAAATCATCACTAATTTCTTAGCAATACTAATTAAGCATGAATATATTAAACCAAACCATATGGTGCCAACCAAAGACATAGGACATTTAATGCAAAATAACAAAGGGTTCCATTATAACCTTAGAACAAATAATTAGTTCATAGCTCTTGAACAAAATATAAGTAGCAATAAATACAACATTTATGGATTACAAAATTAAATGAAACAAATGGATAAGAATAAACTCTATCAAAGCTCTTCAGTCACCAAGAGTTCCACTTCTTTCAAATTTCCAATCCATATTGCTCACTGTTCTTGAGCTCCAAGGAATTCCAAACTTCCCCCTAATCTAACTAAATTATATTTACAAGCATTACCTAAGAGATGGAGAGAGAGAGAAATTAAGAGAGATAGAGAAAGTATCCCAGAGAGGGAACTAACCGATCTTATGTGAGAAGGCTCCCCTATCATATATATATATATATATATATATATATATATATATATATATATATATATATATATATATATATATATATCAGTTTATCCTTTAAGCTAGGTTCAAAACCAGCTCTTCTCTGTCTAGGCACCGGAAGTGGCGCTACGGCGCGGAGAGTAAGCTTGGCATTGGCGCTGCAGTGCCACGTCATCACCAAAAACACTAGAGGTCGCACTTCAGCGCCAGTTCATGAAGGAACTGGGGTGCTGTAGCGCTATGCTAACGTCATCATTAACCAGGTTGGGATGCTACAACGCTAGGCTTAAGCCTGGCATTGGCGCTGCAGCGCCAGTGTAGGGAAATTGACCGTTTTACCCTTGAAAGCTGGAAAAGACCTATTACGCCCTGTAACACATCGGTTAAGAAAAATAATACTAAAATCATATAAAAGGTATAAAAAATCTATGAAGATCAAGCAACTTCTTAAGCAATAAAGGACCAAATTCGCGGGGTATAAATCTCACTCATAAAATACCCCCAAACTTAAGTCTTTGCTTGTCCTCAAACAAACTATCTAACACAAAAATAACAACAGTAAAACAACACGCAAATGAAGTATAAAACTATACACTAGTATCATGGATTCTAAGCTCAATCATAGCTACTCTCAGATAACAGGACAAACATAAATATGAATAAGTTATATCAATTTCAAGCATAAGTTTGTATTCGATCCATTCTATGTGTGTGTGTGAAGACCAACTGTGCTAACTAATCATAGCTCAAAATAAACTTATATAATCGATTGCAGATACCAATATACCCACTTAGTAACTTAAACATTCAGCAAACATTAAGAAGAAGACGCACATACAAGAAAGGATCAAAAGGCTCTAGCATGAAGATAGTAAAATCTTACTCGGACATTGCTTAATTACCTTAGGCTATTCAACGCTACCCATTAATGAGCTTTTGATCAATGACTCCCAAGCCAGATGACTTTAGGGCACTAGGTGTAGAACACCCCTATGAATCTAATAACTCGAGCAACAAAGGCCAGATAATCAACTTAAGCCAAATTAAACTTTACAAAATCCAAAGATTATTAGGTGAGTGCATTTTATGCTCCATCTCAACATCGGCCTGCATTTATGGGCGAGTGAGTTTCACGCTCTATCTCGACCCGCCGCATGACTTTCGATATGCTTTTTTTTTTTCTTTTTTCTTTTTCTTTTCATTTTTATGCAAACATGCCAGAACCCAAGATTCAAAACTGAATAAACGTCTAAGTCTTTTATTACCTTGTAATCATGAAAGTTTAACAGAGTGAACATATTCTCAAAGCAATAAACACGCAAACTAAATTCGAAAAATATCTAGTTAACATAGTTGGTCGGTGCTTGCTAAGAAGGACATATCAATAATAGTCTCAATTTATCAACTAAACAAACCCCTAGATCACACATGCTTGACACGACTATAAGAGATAGGCATAATCACTTGGCGTTTGCCATTAGCCACAATAAAAAATTAATATTTTATATAAAACCCTTGCATAATAACAGCTCAAAATAGGGTAATAAATCCATTAACATGGCACAAGCATACAAATCTGTATAAGCCCCAAAAGATGGCTGTAAACCAAACATACATACTGATAATAATCAAAGCATCCATCCATAATAATAAAAACTGTTCATGTCATCCATCCATAATAATACCAAAACATAATAAACCAAAGGCTAATAACGCCCAACATGATGTCAAAAATGAAGTTCAAAAATGCAGTTCATACATGACTGCACTACAATACTGATAAAACATAAACTAAATACTAAGATATGGCAACCTATCATGGTAGTAGACATAATAAAATAGATAATAAACCATAATACCCCCAAACTTAAGATGAGCAATGCCCTCATTGCTAATCATATACAAATCAATACAAGAGGGCTTCCCTGAAGTCTGGTCACTCGGCATCAGCATCATCCTCGTCAGCATCTGCAGGTGGTGATAGTGGAGGGTAGGCTGGAAAAACAGGAGGCTCTAGGAACTGGAATGGTGTGAAATCAGCGTCCTCACCGCTATAAACAGTGTAGATGCTCTGCATAATGTTGACCAACTCAACTTGATACTACATCGCAATGTTCTGCCTCTGGGCAACCCCTGTTATGTGCCTCTGCTGCCTCTAAGCAATGGCGTCTTGGTTCTGATGTAGTACAGTCACGGATGTCATAATCTCTGTCAAACGTCCTTGTGAAGAAGAGCCTGACTCTAGTGGTTGCGAGTGTCCGGCCTCTGATGTAGGAGGCGACTCAGTAGGTGGGCCGTATCCTTCACCTCTGACATGTGAGGCTGCCCCGTCCCATACATTGAAGCGTGAGATGACTTGATAGTTGATTAATGACATGGGAGGCAAGGCTATCTCTTTTGGTCCCCACCGAATACCTGCCCTTTTGCACAATTGGGTGATCAAGGATGGATGTTGAACTCCCGCAGAGGTGGTACTCTTGATCGCCTTCAGGATGGACTCATGAATGAGAACTCCGATATCCACGTCCAGACCCGCGATAATGGCAAATAATAGGATCACTCTATCCTTAGTCACATCGCTAAGGTGACGAGTAGGGATCATGTTGGCACATATATAATTGTACCATGTCTTCCCATAGCGACTGAGTGCATAATGCGGGAAACTGGCCTTCTTACCTGTCATGTCATTGGTTTTCCATGTTTTTCTGGGCTTGCGAGGCCTCCTAACAATAGCGTTTAAGTTATAACTGCGAAGCCCCTGCTCCAAATAGTCGTTGCCATTATAGCTAGGTGTCACGAAAAGTACATTAATAACTTGGCTTCCAAACGCCACTTATTGCCACTGACTTGAACAACTGCAGGACCATCGGCACTGGCATTTGCACATAACTCATGAACCACGAATACGATAGCTGACTCGAGTGGTTTTGTGAAGTGCACCCACTTTCGTCGAAGGATCATGGCCGCCAACTCGCCACCCTTTGTTTGATCAGGCCACAAACCCTGTTCAAGAACCAAATTTTGTATGGAGTTCTTATACCGTTTCCATGTATATTCGATAATGAATTTGGTTTTGTCCCAACTCTGTGGTGTTGCGGACGAGGAGCGGTCGACGCTAAGTCATTGCCTCTTTGTAGCCATTTCTGAATGAAGCAATCGGTTTGAACAAAAATAGAAGACTCAATCCCACACTCCCCCAAACTTAGGCTAGATAATCCCCAATAAATTCCAATGTCAAAACAACCCAAACAAAACAAACTCTGGTTCAAGCAATCTGTTGAACACCTAGAGTGCAAATCCAAAAACCCACTTTGACAACCCTTGGTTGAAAATGCTCTACCCAGATTTCCGTCAATGGAAATCACCCAAAAAAACAACAAGAAATGCACAAATCCCAATAATTCGATCAAAATATGTTTATGATTGAATGAAATCCAAAAATACCTTGAGTTGGAAAACCCTAGTTTAATTCTGATCCCCTTTTGCTACGAGCAACTGAATTGGGGTCTTATGGGAATGATGTAAGAATTGATCTTGTGCGTAGAATTGATCAGAGGTTAGCGGTCTAAGAAGTGAGGCGACGAGTTTTGGTTTGCTTAGGTTAGCTTTGGCTGCCGAATCTGTCGAGAGAGAAGAGGGGAATGGCCTAACTGTTGGCTTCAGACTATTTTAAAAAACAAAATCTCACCCTTGGCGCTGTAGCGTGAGTATTACTGTGTTGAGGGGCGCTGCGGCGCGAGAAAATAGTAGGTTGGACTTGTTTGTGGCGCTGCCGCGTGGATCATAGATAATTTGATGGCATTGCAGCGCGAGAATGCAGTAGGTAGGGCTCTTTGGTGGCGCTGCGGCGCGACATGTACATTGTTTATTGGCGCTGCAGCACGAGATGCAGTGCAAAATCTTGTGCTGCGGCGCTGCTGTGACACCCCCAAATCCGGGTACTTCATTTTCACAAGATTTGGTGTTCACTTAATCAAAACATTCATATCTAACTACCCAATCATAATAAAATTGAATAATAAAACCTGACGATAGAGGAATACGTTAATAAAAATTATCTCCCAGGTTATCTAACCTTTAATTACAATCATTCAAATTCGGAAATTAAATTATTACATCACATCCTTATTAAAAGTCTATCATTATAACGATAAAATAAAATTACAAGTCTTCATCACTTGTACATTTTTCCTTTTCCTTTGCTAGTTGTAGGTTCATTTACCTTCTCATCCTTAGCTATAATAAGTGTATAAATATGCAAGAGTGAGCAAACAAAACTCACTTGAAATAAGAATAAATAACTTTACAACATTTGCCAAATAATAGGCTCAATAGAACTGAATGATATATTCTATTAACATTCTGAAATATACTACTGAGGGTCTAATGACCACAAACCATGTCCACAGTTATAAGTAATCTTTCAACTTTAATCTTAATAGTCATATGACTATAAGGTATCCACGTACTTAGGGGGATCAATCCTTCGTACAATGTATTGTGCACAAACATTTCAACGCTAAGCGTAAACCCCTAAAAATAGGGTTGTTCATCTCAGTATTTAGAGTACAAGTCCGCACAAAAGAAAGTTTGGTTTGGATAAGCTTTCAAGGGAAATTTGAAGTTTAACGATCATCAACTAGGGAACTAGTTGAATCAACAATGCTTGATAACACAATAGTTGTTTAATAACAACATAACTTAGAACATTTGAGAATCATAGGTGAACTGACTATATTCTAGACTCATGCTTGAAATAACTAGAGAGCATAAGTATTGATCAAAATAAAGAAATGGTAAACCTTGGCTTAAACAATAATAAGCTAGGTCTATAATCTTGTCAAATTATAATTTTAGTTACCGAACATGCATTAGTTGATAGCAAGCTGGAAACAATGCTTACTCCACATGGTAATAAAATATACAAAGTGATTGAACCATTCAACTCCAGGAATTAAGGTTAAAGAAACATTTATTATAAAAGAATAAACTAAAGAAACTTGTTTAAATATAACCCGCATTACTAGCTAAACTTACTATTTTAGCACAAGTCTTAAGATACCATGCGAATATCAGAAATTATAAGTGTTAACCTTCACACCACATGTTTACTATTTATCATGCTCACTAAGTCTTAATATACCACGTTCATCACTAACTAATCATTCAAGCTTTGAATTTATCGATTAAATATCATTGTTCTGTTTTAACCTTCTTACTACGTGTATGACACTTAACCATAACCTTAGACCAAGTGGTAAGGTTTCCCCAAGGTCTGCAGTAGCAGCATGCTACTCTGCCTCATATCAGTGTGTGGCACAGCTGCGCCACACACAGCGCAGCTGCGCCTGCACAGCTTCGTATTATTTAGCCTTGGCACCAGCACAACTGCGCTGGCGCACAGACAGAGGCAGACTCGACATGAACAGTTGCCGTTTTTAGCCCAACTGACACGAATTTCACCCACCAAACAGTGAAATTAACACGTAAGATAAATATAACAATATCATAAACATGATTGCTAACATTTTCCATCAATTAAAATAATTTAACAACACTTCTAACTATTTTAATTTCTCAAATTCTAAGTTTTTCATATAAAACTCCATTTTTGATATTCATCCCAAGAATCAACAATGTGACTTCAATACTTAGCCAAATCACTTTATTCAAATTACGTTATGCTCGTTTCTTAATGAACTGACATAATCAAGCTTAAATTTACAATTTCACATACTAATTAGCCACTACAATTGATACTTTTCATGAACCGTATGAAAATACATATACTAACATTATTTTCTTCCTACTGTCAACGAATTTAGCATACAAATTTCTTGTTTAAACATAAACTCTAGCATTATATCACATATAACCACCATAACTTAGTTACATAACAACAATTTAGAAGATATAGAATTCACAGAGCATAACAAAACTTTGCCGTGATACTCAAGACACATATAATATCAAAGTTGTGAACATACCTTCAAGTTAGCTTGCACAACCTTGCAATTACAGACGATTTTCTCAGGTTTCACTCTCAAACTCTCTCAATTATCTCTGTAATTCTCTTAGTCTTAGCAACTAGAATGAAAACACTGATAGCTATAATGCGTAAACTCAACTGATAGACAAGCTTAGGAAATAAACTGATAATCTTAATACACTCATTTATTAAAAATAATAGTTACAAAACTAACGTATATATTATATTATATTTATTATTTTAATTTATTTATTTTATTTATATAATTCAAAATTAAAAGAATTCCAAAAGCTATAGGGCTTTGTTTGGCAAAAACCATTTAAAAATTAAACACTTAATACCATTAAGTCTTATTTGGGACAAACCAAATTAAACTACTTTAATTTATTTTAATAACTACTTATAAAATAGTTATTTGTCACACTATATTTAATCAAGCTTTTATATTTAATTTAATTAATCCAAATAACAATTAATTAATTAAATCATTTAATCACATAACTCAACACCAATAAGTAACCATTAAATTGAAATATCAATATAATAATAATTTCCTTATTTCCTTAATTATTTATTTAACAAATAATTACCCAAATAAAATCAAATCAATTAAACAAATGTTTATTCAATGATAAACACATCCATTAAATATTTATATAATTTAATAAATATTTAATATTACAATTAAAATTCTAGAATGTTACATTATTCCCTCCTTAAAAGGATTCTGTCCTCAGAATCACAATTCAAACAATCAAATCGCCACATTCTTCCCTACTTACGAAGATTCTGTCCCCAGAATAGAAGACATAGATTAAACAAATAACTCTGGATAATTTTTCATCATTGTAGCTTCGAGTTCTCACGTTGCCTCTTCGACATTGTGGTTTCTCCATATCACCTTCACATAAGGTATCACTTTATTTCTGAGCACTTGTTCTTTCCTGTCGACTATCTGGATAGGAATCTCTTTATAAGACAAATCTTTGTCGAATTGCAATGGTTCGTACTCGATCACGTGCTTGTAATCGGGTTTATACGGTCGTAACACCGAAATATGAAAAACATTATGAATGTTTTCCAACTCTGGATGTAGAGCTATCTCATAAGCCACTTCCCCCACTCTTCGTAGTATCTCAAAAGGTCCAATAAATCTTGGGCTGAGCTTTCCTTTCTTGCCAAAACGAATTTTTCCCATCAAAGGAGAAACTTTTAGGAAAACAAAAGTTCCTACTTCAAATTCGCGATTCTGCCTGTGTTAATCGGCATACTTTTTCTGTATGTCTTGGGCTGCTACCAATCTTGTCTTGATGAGTTTGACAACCTCAGCAGTTTGTTGTACCAGTTCTGGTCCTAACAGTTGGCGTTCACCGACTTCATCCCAACACAGTGGAGTTCTGCACTTTCTGTCGTATAATGCCTCGTAAGGTGGCATACCGATGCTTGCGTGGTAACTGTTGTTATAGGAGAATTCCACCAACGGTAAATGTTCCTCCCAGCTCCCTTTGAAATCCATGATGCATTTTCTCATCATATCTTCCAACGTTTGGATTGTTCGTTCACTTTGCCTCGTCAGTTTGCGGATGGTATACTGTACTCATTGGCAATTGTGTTCCTATACATTCTTGTAGTCTCTTCCAGAAGTTTGACGTAAATTGCAGATCTCTATCTGATACAATTGACATTGGCACTCCATGCCGCGAAATGATCTCTTTAACGTACAACATTGCTAACTGATCAAGATTGAAGCCTAATCTTTATTGGTAAAAAAATGCGCTGATTTTGTCAGTCTGTCCACTATCACCCAAATAGTATCGCATCCTCTCTGGGTAGTTGAAGGCCCACCACAAAATCTATTGTTATGTGTTCCCACTTCCATTCCTGTATTTCTAACGGTTGAAGTAATCCGCTTGGTCTTTGATGCCTGGCCTTGACTCTCTGACATGTCAATAATTTTGCCACACATTCGGCAACGTCTCTTTTCATATTTGGCCACCAAAAATGTCGCCGCAAATCTTGATACATTTTCGTACTTCCTGGATGAATCAAATATCTTATTTTGTATGCTTTGGTCAAGATTTCGTCTTTAAGATCTGGTACTACTGGAACCCAAATTCATTCCTCGAACCGTAGTAGTCCTTCGGTATCGATCTTGTATTTTACATCACTACCCTCAACCACTTTCTCTTTGATCGTTTCAGCATTCTTTATCTTGTAGTTGAGCACTCTTCACTTTGTCCACCAAAGTTGAACTAGCATCTATCTGGAATAGTCGTTCATCGGATTCCTTTGGAAATTTGATTTCCAACGCTAGCTTTGTACATTGCTAAAATAAACTCCTCCTGAGTGGTTATCAGCATCAACTTCTCCCGATCTTTCCTGCTTAAAGCATCTGTAACCACATTTACTTTTCCCGGGTGATAAAAGATCTCACAATCGTAATCTTTTATCAATTCCATCCATCTTCTTTGACGCATATTCAGGTCCTTCTGTGTGAAAATATACTTCAGAATTTTATGGTCTGCATAGATCTCACATTTTTCTGCATAGAGATAGTGTCTCCATATCTTCAGAGCAAATACTACTGCAGCCAATTCCAAATCATGAGTCGGATAACCTTTCTCATAATCCTTCAGTTGTCTTGATGCATACGCAATTACTTTGCCGTTCTGCATAAGAACACAACCCTAACCCTTTATGTAAGGCATCACTAAACACCACAGAGTTTCCGGTACTATCTGGTAATGACAACACAGGTGCTACACTTAGCTTCTTCTTCAAATCTTGAAAACTCTCTTCAGACTTCTCCGTCCTAAACAAATTTTACCAATTTCCGTGTCAAATTTATTAACGAAGTGGCTATCTTAGAAAAATCTTGAATAAATCTTCTATAATAACCAGACCAGTCCCAAGAAACTTCTTACCTCCGGCGGTGTTCTTGGTTGTTCCCATTGATTACAGCTTCTACTTTTGATGGATCCACTGAAATCCCATCCTTGTCAATCACGTGCCTAAGAAATTGTACACGATTTAGCCAAAATTCGCAATTAGAGAATTTCACGTACAACTTTTCCTTTCATAGTGTTTCCAATGTCAAACGTAAGTGTTCCACGTGTTCTTTTGAGTTTTGGAATACACCAAAATGTCGTCGATGAATAACACTACAAACTTGTCTAAGAATGGTTTAAACACCCTATTCATCAAATCCATGAATGCAATAGGTGCATTGGTTAAACCAAAAGACATCACCAAAAACTCGTAATGTCCATACCGAGTTCTGAATGCCGTTCTAGGTATATCCTCCTTCCTCACCTTCAATTGGTGATACCCACTTCTCAAATCTATTTTCGAGAAGTATTTAGCACCCTTCAACTGATCAAACAAGTTATCTATTCTTGGTAGTGGATATTTGTTTTTAATAGTGACTTTGTTTAATTCTCTATAATCAATGCAAAGATGCATTGACCCATCCTTCTTCTTCACGAATAAAATTGGCGCTCCCCACGGTGATGCGCTTAGGTTGAATATACTTATTGTCTAGCAACTCTTGCAATTGAATCATCTGTTCCTTCATTTCTACCAGAGCCATTCTGTACGGGTCATTTGATATTGGTGATGTTTCCTGGTGCTAAGTCGATCACGAACTCAATCTCTCTGTCAGGCGAAAGTGCTGACAAATCCTCTAGAAACACATCCTCAAATTCCCTAACCACTGATATCTCTTCCAGTTTCACACTCTTCTTCTGAGTATCGACTATGTAAGTTAAATAGCCCACACAACCTTGACTCAACAATATCTTGGCTTGCATAATCGTTAGACATTTCATTTGTCTAGGCGACTTACTACCATAAAATACTACCTTTGACAGGGTCATAAGGTTTACACACTTCTTTTGGCAATCAATTACTGCTCCATATTTGAATATCCAATCCATTCCCAAAATAACATTATACTCTATAAGTCTAATTCAGAATCAAATCTACCATCAAGATATTCTCCTTAATGCTCACCCTACAGTTCTTGTATATGAATCTAACAAGTATTACTTCCTTATTCGTAATTTCTATGTTCAAAGAAAAATTCAATTCTTCACTAGGCAATCCTAACCTCTTAGCAAATTCATCAGATATAAATGAGGAAGTAGCACCCAAATCAAATAATACATAAGCATTTATATCATTGATTAGGATAATACTTGACACCACATCTTTTGATTGCACATCATCTTTCACAGTCATGTTGAAGGTTCTGGCTGTGGGTTTGTTTGATGTTATAGGTCCCGCAATGGCCCATCTACCTCCATTGCTTCGGTTGTCTCTCCAGCCTTTTTCTTAGGGCATTCACGAGCAAAGTGATCCTTGGATCCGCACGTGAAGCATACGTTCTTCTTAGGTTGAGTGCAATTTGGGGCGATGTGACCCTCCTGGCCACAATTGAAGCATACTCGTTTCCCCATCAAGCACGTACCCTTTTAAAACTTCCCGCATGTAACACATGCTTCAAACTTCTTGTTTTGCTGGTTACCTTGCTGGTTTCTAGTACCCACGCTTCCATTCCACTTCCTCTTCAAATTGTTGTTGTTGTTGTTGTTTCCACCACTACCACCTCCATTCTTAATTTCCACCTCATTCTTCTTCTTCTTCTTCTTCTGTGCCTGATTGAACTTTGTCACTGCCTCGTCTCCACCTTCAGCGAGTTTTTCTTTCTCCATCACTGCTACGAAAGTCTTCAATTGGAATAGGGAGACCCTACTGTACAACTAGGGCTTCAGTCCTTGTTCAAATCTCTTTGCCTTGCGCTTGTCCGTGCTGACTTGATATGGCGCAAACCTCGCCAACTCGTTGAATTTAGCGGCATACTCAGATACCTTCATCGTTCCCTGCTTCAGTTCCAAAAATTGCACTTCTAGCTGACTCTTCGAACTCTCTGGAAAATAGGTCTAGAAGAATATCTCCTTAAACCTATTCTAGGTCATCACCCCTGGTCCTTCATGAGTTTTATAAGCTTGCCACCAATAACTAGCCTCTGCTTTCAACATGAATGTTACGAAAGTCAGTCTTTTGATCATCCCCTACCCTAGCAACATCGAACACCTTTTCTATCTCCATAATCCAGGTTTGTGCCTCGACTGGATTCATGGACCCACAGAATTCAGGTGGTCCAACCGCCTTGAAATCCTTAAATGTTGTTCTTTGGTTCTGTGGTTGATTCTGCAACGCTCCTGTCAGTAGTGTTACTAGCTGTTGAACTGAGGTTAGTATTAATATTGTCGTTATTGGTTCCTTCAGTGGTTCTCTATCGTGGTGGTTGACATTTGGGAGGCATTTTCTGTTAAAAATATACTCATTAGATTATTATTCAACTCCTTTAAGTAATTTTTACTTAACTTTCCTCCATAAAAGAAATAATCACATAATCACGTAACACTTTGAATAAAATAACAACTTTTATTTATTCATAATCTCTTTGAAAATATAAAACAATAGAATCACTGCTATTTACATTACTTTCCTGAACTACAAAAGTTTCAGACTAAAATCATCATCATATCCCATAGGTTTCATAACACTTGAGATTTACAATTTATTTAACATTTATTAATCGCACAACAACTACGATGTTCTACTAAGATACTGCTTAGCCTTACTACGTTCTTCCTCCATGATTAAGAACATTTTTCTGCGATCTAATACGTACGATGGCAGCGTCTCGAACTGAATAGGATATCCCATGACCTGATCTTGAGCTCGATTAATCATGGTGTTGAATACTTTATCCATCTCCTCCATCTTCATCCTCTTTGCCTGTGGGTCTCTCGCTGCTATTCGGTTCGTTGAAAAGCTTCTTCGTATGCGTCTTCAGCTCTTGCTCTATTAGTAGCTTCTTCCTTCAGTTTGGTCTTCAGTTCTGCGATTACCTCGATCAATTGTTCTTTCACTCTTTCGGTGTGTACTAGTTTCTCCTCGACATTAGTCAGTCGTTCCTCACGATCCTGATCTCGCCGTCTTTCTGTATCATTGCAGTCTATTGCTCAGCTACTATCTCTTGCAATTCCTCCACTGTATCCTGAAGTTCCACGTTATGGTCGTAGACTTCATCGTACATATGAGCGACTATCGAGGTTAGTGGAGTCTCTTCCTCCTCGTCCTCCTCATCCTCATCCTCATGTAGTCAACTCAATGGGATCCTCCTCATCCGTCTCCACATACTCATCCTCATCTTTAACTACTGTGACCAACGGGGCTAACTCTCCGTGGTAGTAGTTGTTCCCAAACAACCTGAATGTCACGAGGCTCCTCCTATATAGGCATCTGAGGTCCCTCCTCCCTTGCTTGACTGGATTCTCCGACATTAGTCATCTTGACAACAAAATTTTAAGTTTTAATTATTAATCATTACTAATCGACACTCACGAGCACATAAGTTATAAACACATAAGCACATAAGTGTTTTATTACTTCTTCCTTAAAACTCGATAAGAGTTAATCACCACTATCTTTTCAAAGGTTACTTCCTAAGGCTTTCCCCACCTAAGGTTCATAACATAAAGCTTTGATACCAACTTAGTGACACTCCCAAATCTGGGTACTTCATTTCACAAGATTTGGTGTTCACTTAATCAAAACATTCATATCTAACTACCCAATCTGTAACATTCCAGAATTTTAAGTGTAATATTAAATATTTATTAATTTTATACAAATATTTAATGGATGTGATTATCTTTGAATAGATATTTGTTCAATTGATTTAATTTTGTTTAGTTAATTATTTATTAAATAAATAAATGATGAATTAAGGAAATGATTATTATATTGATATTTCAATTTAAATGATTAATTATTGGTATTGTGTTATGTGATTAAAGGATTTATTTAATTAATTATGATTTGCATTAATTAAAATAAATATGAAAGCTTGATTAATTATAGTGTGACAAATAACTATATTATAAGGAGTTATTAAAATAAATTAATGTAGTTTAATTTAGTGTTTTTAACAAACAAGGCTTAATATATTAATTCGTTAATATTTAAAGGGTTTTGCCAAACAAGTCTTATGACTTTTGAGATTTCTAGTTATTTAAATTAAATAAAATAAATAATAAATATAATATATTTATATTATATACGTTTATGTTGGTAACCGATATATTTAATATATGTATTAAGGCCATATCAGTTTTTCATTTTGGTTTTTACGCATACTGGTTATCAAAGCTTCATTCTAACTTTGCTAGTCTAGAGGCAATAAGAGAACTAGAGTGTTGAGAGAAATTGAGAGAAAGCATAGGATTTTCAACAATTCCAGTGATCGTAGCAAGAATTACACACTACTTGAAGGTAGGTTGACAACCATAGAATTATATATGTGTATATACATGTATATGTATTTCACGGCAAGAAGTTTTCTCATGTTCTAGTAAATTTCATCTCTTCAAAATATTGTTAGATAATTGGTTACTTGTGATTATATGAGTATATAAGTAATTACAGATTATGTTTAAACAACAATTGCATGATTAAATTCGTTTGACAGTAGAAGAAAATAATCGACAGTGTATGTTTGTATGTTTTGTTCATATGGCTTAGGTAAGTACAAAATTAGATGGTCAATTCTTATGTTAAAGTATAAATCGATGCTTGTATATGCTAGTTTGTTGAAATACGAGCATAATAGTAATTGGAATGGAGTGATTTGGCCAAATAATGAATTCACAGTGATGATTTTTGGGATGAATATCAAAAATTGGAGTTTTATGTGAAAAATAAGAAAATTGAGAAATTAAAAGTGTTAGTAGGTGTTAAATTATGTTAAGTGATTGTATATGTTAGCAATCATGTTTATGTTAGTTATATATTTATTTTACGTGTTATTATCACTGTTTGATGGGTTAAATTAGTGTTAGTTGGCTTAATAAAATGTGCCGAAGCTCTGTTTTGAAAAACTGGGTTCTACAAGTTGCGCGGCCCTTAGCCGCCTACGCGCGACATCCCCATATGAAACTCGCGCGGCCACGCGAGTGGCCATTTTAGACACTGAAGTCTGTTTATTATGCAGACTTTGGTTGTTTTTTGTAGCTTAGCTTAAGGTTATGGAATGTGAGAATCAGGTAACAACAAGGTTAAATAGAGTTATGTTATTTGGATTATTAATTCAAAATGTTAGAAGTGATTAGTAAATCAAGAATGCGTTATGTGATAATTTGGTATACATAATGAACGTTAGACAATGGTTGCGAAGAAAAACACTTGGAGTTTCTAAAATGTAAATGGTAATGATCATGTTATGGTATGTTAGCATATTTAATAGGTGTTGTGGTTCTAAAATTATGTGTAAGGTGATCATGAATTTAATTTTATAGCTTACGCTCAAGGAAAGTTTTCTAACTCTACACTTTCGTTGAGCTAGTTCATTTATTACATTATGCAAGTTTTCTAACTCTACATTTTCGTTGAGTTAGTTCTATTATTATGTTGATTCATTCTAACTTGTTTACAATTAACCAAGTTTCTTAAGTTCTATTATTGTATAATGGGCGTAGTTTTTGAACTCTCGTCTCTATTATTGAACTGTTTTAATTCCTTGCATGAGTTAATACATTGTTGGGCAAGTTTTTAGTTTCCAGCTTGCTATCAGTTAAATGTACGTTAGAAATATCATTCTAATGTTATAAGATTCGAACCTTAGCTTATTTTACTGTTCAAGCAAAGGTTAACCATTTTATTCATTCTATTGAATACTTATGCTCTATAGTTATTTCAAGCATGAGTTGGATATTAGAATCAGTTTATTTATGATTCTCAAATGTTCTAAGTTATGTTGTTATTAAACAACTGTTGTATTATCGAGCATTGTTGATTCAACTAGTTCCCTAGTTGATGATCATTAAACTTCAATTACCCTTGAAAGCTTATCCAAACAAAACTTTCTTTGGTGCAGACTTGTACTCTAAATACTGAGATGAACAACCCTATGTTTAGGGGTTTACGCTTAGCTTTGAAATAGTTGTGCACAATACATTGTACGAAGGATTGATCCCCCTAAGTACGTGGAATCCTTATAATCATACGACCGTTAAAAGTTAAAGTTAAAAGATTACTTATAACTGTGGACATGGTTCATGGTCATTTGACCCTCAGTATTATATTTAAGGATGTGAATAGAACAAATCATTCAGTTCTATTGAGCCTATGAATTGGCAAATGTTGAAATGATAATAGAACATATAATTCAGTTCTATTGAGCCTATTATTTGGCAAATGATGTAAAGATATTTATTCTTATTTCAAGGGAGCTTTGTTTGCTCACTCTTGCATATTTATACATTTATTGCAGCTATGGTTGAGAAGGTAGATAAACCTATAACTAGCAAAGGAAAGGGAAAAATGTACAAGTGATGAAGACTTGTAATTTTGCTTAAATCGTTATGATGATAGACTTTTAATAATGATGTAATGTAATAATTTTATTTCCGCACTTGACTGATTGTATTAAAGGTTAGAGAACCTGGGAGATAATGCTTTTTATTAAAGTAATCATGTATGGGCAGGTTTTTATTATTCAATTTATTATGATTGGGTCGTTAGCTATGAATGTTTTGATTACGTGAACACCAAATCTTGAGGTAATGAAGTACCGAGATTTGGGGGTGTCACAAGTTGGTATCAAAGCTTTAGGTTATGAACCTTAGGTGGGGAAAAGCCTAAGGAAGTAACCTTTGAAAAGATAGTGGTGATTAACTCTTATCGAGTTTTAAGGTAATAAAACACTTATGTGATTATGTGTTTATACTTATGTGCTCGTGCGTGTCGAGTAGGAATGATTAATGATTGAAACTTAAAATTTTGTTGTCAGGATGACTAATGTAGGAGAATCCAGTCAGGCTAGGGAGGATAGACCTCAGATTCCTATAGAGGAGGAGCCTCGCGACATTCAAGTAATTATGGAACAACTAATGCCACGAGAGTCAGCCCCGTTGGTCATAGTGGTTGAAGATGAGGATGATGATGTGGAGACGGATGAGGAGGATCCCGTTGAGTTGCCACGAGAGGATGAGGATGACGATGATGAGGAGGAGGAAACTCCACTAACCTCGATAGCTGCTCAAATGTACGATGAAGTCTACGACCATAACGTGGAACTTCAGGATACAGTCAAGGAATTGCAAGATATAGTAGCTGAACAATAGACTGCAATGACACAGAAAGACGATGAGATCCAAGATCGCGAGGAACGACTGACTAATGTCGAGGAGAAGCTAGAATAGAATGAAGGAGAGAAAGAACAACTGATCGAGGAGGTCTCTGAATTTAAGAATAAGCTAAGGGAAGAAGCTACGAAGAAGGAAAGAGCTGAGGACGCATATGATGAGATGTTTCAATGAGCTGGGATAGCAGTGAAAGACGCACATGCAAAGAGAATGAAGATGGAAGAGATGAATAGAGTGTTCAACACCATGGTTAATCGAGCTCAAGATCGGGTCATGGGTTATCCGATTCAATTCGAGACACTACCATCGTACGTATTAGATCGTAGAACAATGTTTCAGATTATGGAGGAAGAACGTAGTAAGGCTAAGTAGTATCTTAGTACAACATCGTAGTTGTTATGCGATTAATAAATGTTAAATAAATTGTAAATCCCAAGTGTTATGTAACTAATGGGATATGACAATGATGTTGTCCTAAAACTTTTGTAGTTCAGGAAAGTAATGTAAATAGCAGTGATGCTATTGTTTATGTTTTTAAAGAGGTTATGAATAAATAAAAGTTGTTATTTTATTCAAAGTGTTACGTGATTATGTGGTTATTTCTTTTGTGGAGGCAAGTTAAGTAGAAATTACTTAAAAGAGTTGAATAATAATTTAGTGAGTATATTTTTAAACAGAAGATGCCTCCCAGGCGTCAACCACCACGATAGAGAACCAACGACGGAACCAATAATAACGACAATGTTGATGCTAACCTAGTTCAACAATTAGTGACGTTACTAACAGGAGCGTTGCAGAATCAACCACAGAACCAAGGAACAACGTTTAAGGAGTTCAAGGCAGTTGGACCACCTGAATTTCGTGGGTTAGTGAATCCAGTAGAGGCACAAACTTGGATTATGGAGATAGAAAAGGTGTTCGATGTTGCTAGGGTAAGAGATGACCAGAAGACTGCTTTCGCAACATTCATGTTGAAAGTAGAAGCTAATTATTGGTGGCAGGCCATTTAAACTTGAGAAGGGCCAGGGATGATGACATGGGATAGGTTTAAGGAGATATTTATTGAGACCTATTTTCCCGAGAGTTCTAAGGGTTAGCTGGAAGTGAAATCTATGGAACTGAAGCAGGGAACGATTACGGTATCCGAGTATGCCGCTAAATTCAACGAGTTGGCGAGGTTTGCGCCTTATCAAGTAAGCACGGACGAACGCAAGGCGAAGAAGTTTGAACAGGGACTGAAGTCCTGGTTGTACAGTAAGGTTTCTCTATTCCAATTAAAGACTTTCGCATCAGTGATGGAGAAATCAATACTCATTGAAGGCGGAGGCGAGGTAGTGACAAGTTTAATCAGGAACAGAAGAAGAAGAATGAGGTGGAAATTAAGAATGGAGGTGGTAGTGGTGGAAACAACAACAACAACAACAATAACAACAACTTGAAGAAGAAGTGGAATGGAAACATGGGTGCTGTAAACAAGCAGGGTAACCAAGAAAACAAGAGGTTTGAGGCATGTGCTACATGCGGGAAGTTCCACAAGGGTGCGTGCTTGATGGGGAAACGAGTATGCTTCAATTGTGGCCAGGAGGGTCACATCGCCCCAAATTGCACTCAACCTAAGAAATACACGTGCTTCACGTGCGGATCCAAGGATCACTTTGCTCGTGAATGCCCTAAGAAGAAGGATGGAGTGATAACCAGAAGCAATGGAGGTAACAATGGAGGTACAACACCAAACAAACCCACAACTAGAACCTTCAATATGACTGTACAAGATGTTGTGCAATCAAAAGATGTGGTGTCAGGTATTATCCCAATCAATGATATTGATGCTTATGTATTATTTGATTCGGGTGCTACTTGCTCGTTTATCTTTGATGAATTTGCTAAGAGGTTAGAATTGCCTAGAGAAGAACTGAATTTCCCTTTGAACATAGAAATTGCGAATAAAGAGATAATCCATCTTAGATTTGTATACAAGAACTGTAAGGTGAACATTAAGGAGAATATCTTGATGGTAAATTTGATTCTGATTAGATTGGGAGAGTTTGATATTATTTTGGGAATGGATTGGCTATTCAAATATGGAGCGATAATTGATTGCCTAAAGAAGTGTATAAACCTTATGACCCCGTCAAAGGTAGTATTTTATGGTAGCAAGTCGCCTAGAAAAATGAAATGTTTGACGATTATACAGGCCAAGAAATTGTTGAGTCAAGGATGTGTGGGCTATTTAGCTTACATAGTCGATACTCAGAAGAAGAATGTGAAACTAGAAGAGATACCAGTGGTGAAGGAATTTGAGGATGTGTTTCCAAAGGATTTGTCAGGACTTATTCCTGACAAAGAAATTGAGTTCGTGATCGACTTAGTGTTGGGGACATCACCGATATCGAAGGCCCCATACTGAATGGCTCCAGTAGAAATGAAGGAACTGATGGTAGAGTTGTAAGAATTGTTAGACACGAAGTATATTCAACCAAGCGTATCACCGTGGGGAGCGCCAATGTTATTCGTGAAGAAGAAGGATGGGTTAATGCATTTTTGCATTGATTATAGAGAATTAAACAAGGTCACTATTAAAAATAAATATCCATTACCAAGATTAGATGACTTGTTTGACCAGTTGAAGGGTGCTAAATACTTCTCAAAAATTGATTTGAGAAGTGGGTATCACCAGTTGAAAGTGAGGAAGGAGGATATACCACGAACGACATTCAGAACTCGGTATAGACATTACGAGTTTTTGGTGATGTCTTTTGGTTTAACCAATGCACCTGCTGCATTCATGGATTTGATGAATAGGGTGTTTAAACCATTCTTAGACAAGTTTGTAGTAGTATTCATCGACGACATTCTGGTGTATTCCAAAACTCAAGAAGAACACGTGGAACACTTACGTTTGACATTGGAAACACTAAGAAAGGAAAAGTTGTACGCAAAATTCTCTAAGTGCGAATTTTGGCTAGATCGTGTGCAATTTCAAAGACCTAATATTAGTAATATAGATCTCCAATATTAGAATAATATCATCACAATATAATACTATTATATATATACACAGGATAACCTAAACACATAACACATAACCCTATCAGTCTATACAACACATAAGACTTAGCATCAAGTTAGACTATTAAGTTTGAGTTGAAACCGACACAATTTTAACATCCCGACGGTCTAGTCGGAATAAATATCGAGTTTAAGTTCAATTAAACTTTGCCTAAGCACTTAATCATGCCATAGAATCACATTTATATGATTTAACACTCACTTTTTCATTTCATAAGTTATTCGTTAACACCTAGTAAGTTAAATACTAATCCAGTAACCTGGATTCTAAATCTAGCAACTAAATTACCAACTCAGCAACCTGGATTCCAAATCTAGCAACCTGAATTCTAAATTCAGCAATCTAAACTGAAATCTAGCAAACTGGATTTAACATATTTTCAATTTCAGTAAACTATTTCTCAATCCAGCAATCTGGAAAAAAAAATTATACAATCCAGCAAACTGTATTCTAAATTCGTATCACGAAAATACCAAATCAGTTTATTATTTTTCTATCCTTAGTCCAAACATATATACACATATTTCATCCACAAAAATTATTTTTCGATAATTTTCCAATTTCCTTTGATATTTTTCAAAAATTAATTCTAGTGTGTAGCTTAAGAAATTAGCTACCTCGTGCTTAACTCCAAACATTCCCATCTCTTGGGATAACCTTATATATGTTAACGTGATGCTCCATTTTAAATTTTGTTGCAATCGGAGTTGTGGAACTCTGTTTATAGTAATTTCTGTCGAAAAATCACAAAAATTGTAATGGTCATAACTTAGTCGTTTTAACTCGGAATTAGCTCATTTTTGGACACGAGCTACATAATACCATATATTTTCATTTTCCAAAAGTCCGGAATTTATTTCACAATTTAAGTTGCCAAAACAGCCCCTGGACAGATCTAGACAGAAACTTTTTGCCATTTTACAGTTTTGGAGTCCTTCTCTAAAACTTATATAAAACGAGATTGTAACTCCGATTAACGATCCGTCAATTTTGTTGGATTCGTATCTTTCCGATCTTTAATTTTCATCTATCACAATCCATATTTGGACATGTTAAGCTCCCGGAATTTATCCCGGAAGTGACTGTTCAAAACTGTCCTTCTAACAATTTTCTTAACTTTGAGTAGTTTGGGAAAAATTCAATAACTTGCTCATTTTTCAACCTATTTGAGAGATTCCAAAGGGTTTTTATCCTTCACACATAGATCCAGCATCCCAAGAACATAAATCACAAATATCCATCATATATTTCAAGAAAAATCAAAACCTAGCTCACACTTTAAAAGTTTAAACTTTTCCGGAAAAATTACAGTTTTCTCTTCCTTTGATTCCCACCAATTTAACACCCATATGGGTAGATCCAAACAATAAACACTTATTAACATGTGTATACATAGTTTTTGAGTTTAGAAACAAAGTTTCTTAGTTCATCAAACAAGCATCAAACACAATCAAAGCTAAGAAAAATTTAAGTTTTCTATCTTTTGAAAAACCTAACCTCCATTTCATCCTTTAGGTCTAACTTTTGATCTTCAAAAAGGTTATATCTAAACATGAAACACTTGTATACACATAGATCTAAGGTTTTAAACCTTAATATCACAACTTCAAGTTGTCAAAAATCAAATCAAAACACAAAGGAAATTGACTACATAAGTAGAAATTTTTGCTATACCTTAGCTTGATTTTATTTCTCCTTCTAAGATATGGGATGGATCTTGGTTTTATGAGTCAAAATCTCCCCTCTCCCTCTTCTCTTGAAGTGGCCGAAAATGGCCTCCTCTTCTCTCTCTCTCTCTCCCTCTTCTTAGCTAATTAGGAAGTAAAATGAAAGAGAAAAATGAAATGGTTTTTTGTTTGTTAATAAAATATGTTGTTAGATTTAGTATATCTAATAATTATCTCCCAATACATCTCCCATTCACTCTCTTTCTCATGTTGCTTGTAGCCTTAGATTGCTTGCTTGTTTGGTTAAAAAGTGTGGCACCAAAACTAAGAAGACACCTAGCATAGTTGCTCACCTAATAAAGTAAGCAATCACTACATTCATTCCCCCTCCTTTATCCTCTCAATAACCGGCCATGTGGCCTTAGATTGTGATAACCCAGGATTTCGAATAATCCAAAATTTTGCGAATAAATTTTTTTTAATTAATATTAATATTAATTATCAATTTTGTGACAAGTATCTGTGATACGAGTCTCGAGAAAGTCAATTTGTGTATTGACTAATAAATTTAGAGTAGAGTTCTGCTTAACAACTTTAGAAAACCCTAACCCTAATTTTCGGATAGGGATTTGATAGAAAATACAATTAAAATAAATGTATTGTTGATTATGTGTTTGTACGGTTTAGAAATGTTGATCAATAATTGATCGGATAAGGTTTGTAATTATTAAACCCTAATAAGGGATTAGAAACCCTAACCTCAGTTGTAGAAAACCCTAATGTTCTGTTAGAAACCCTAATTGTACGCCGGGAAACCCTAATTTAAAATATGAGATATCCTAAACCCTAATTAGGCAACCCTAATTTTATTAGCATGCCTAAAGTGTTAGTTAAACTTAAATATGATTAGAAAACTCTAATTATATTTTTGTATGTTAAATTTCTATTTTAGAAACCCTAATTTTTATTTTAGAAAATTTATTTTTCTAATTAAACCCTAAATTTGAAAATTGTGGGAACTAAAATTTTTGATAACTAAAGGGTTCAAATATTAAACCCTAATCCAAGCCCCAAACCCTAAGATATTGTGCAAATATCAAGAATGTCCTTTATGGTATTTTGGAAAAGACCAAAATACCCTTTTAGTATATTTTTAATTGATAACTTGCAAATCTATCAATTATTGGAGTGGGTGACCAACTCTTTACCAACTACCTTGACTTTGTGACACAAATCATCTGCCTCCAGCCGAAAATGTCAGCCATACATTGTATCTAAGTGATTATATATGGATTCAAGAGAGAGAAAATCACAAAATTTGGTCATTTGTCCAACCTAGCTCTCACCAACTCTCTCTATCTTAAACCCACGAAAATCATAAGTGAACCAGTCACAATATCAGTACATAGATCAACCAATAACAGATTTGAGGATTAAGATCAAGAAGTGAAGTTAGAAAGGTATAACCCTATTTTTATTTTTGATCTTTGTTGCTTAAGAAATTTTTGTGTTTATGTGTTTAAGATATTGCTAGAAGATGTTTTTAGTTGATCTATGTTGATATAACACGGATCCATTACATCAAATGGCTTTAAAATGGTGTTTTTCAAAAAACTGTCAAGAACACTATCTGTGGTCTGACAAGCTAATGTCAGGCACCACAGATCGTTGATCGTTTGTTGTTTTTGTTGTTACAAAGATTTACTTTGTAGCCTGGTATATGGTCTTTAATCTTTAGGTGGTAGTATAGCTAAATGATGTCTAGATTTCATTTTATTCACGATCAAAGTCGGTTGACCGACGTTGACCACAAGTAAATTTGGGCAAGCCCAGATATTAAAAATACCGTCTGACAATTAGTTCAAGTCTCTTGATCTGTCAGTAATATTGGTTTATGATGTTATTGTTGTAATACATGTGTAGCCTGGTATCGTGACTATATATTTATGGTTTTATATCATATATTTGATCAATAGATCGAATGTAGAAAGCAATCAAAGTAGGCCAAACGACCATATTTGAATTTCTGGAAATTCCAGAAAAGTTCTTGAGCGAATTTTCTGACATACCTTGACCGCATGATAAGTTGTGATCTGTTTGTTGTTGGACCGATTTGTTGGTGTGGTGTTGTTCCTTGACAGAAGGATTACAATTATGAACCACCAAACCACCTGAAACAAGATCAGAACGTGTAAAAATTTGGACTGCAAGGAGGTCACTCAAACTGCGTGGGTTTCTTAAAAAACCCAGATGAGGTCTGACAGTAGGTTTAGCCGCTCAGATCTCCTTCATTATGATGTTGTTTGACCAAATTGTTGATTAGATATTGTAGTGTTACATTTATACTACAATAACAAACTTTTAGTTAGCCCAAAACTTGATCATGCTGTGAATTAAAGCTGGTCAAACGATGACCCTTAAACACAAAGCTGTCAGTGTTCTTGAGCTCAAGAACACCAACAGCGACGCTTTGTGTCGCTAAAGGGCATTAGCGACGGTTTATTTAATTTTTATTTTCAGAATTTCCGGTAATTAATTAAAAATTAGAAATAAATTCTAAAAATTACCAAAAATGGTTTTAAAAATTATTATAAATTATGAAAAATAATTTTTGACCAATTGGAATATTTTTCTTTAATATTTATAATTATTTAAATATTAAAGGTATTTAATTTATTTAATTAGTTTATTAAATAAATTAGAGAAAAATGATTTAATATTATGAAAAATTATTTTAAATAAGAATAATGTATTTAAAAATAGTTTGAGTTATAAAATGTAACTTTTAATATTTTTGGAGAATTTTTATTAATAATTTAATATTAATGATATTAGATTTATTTGATTATTAAATTAGATAAATAAGTGAAAAATAATTTTAATGATTTAAAAATCATTTTAATTGAGAATAAAGTGTTAGAAAATATTTTAAATTATAAAATATAATTTTCAATATTTTTGGAGAATTTTCATTAATAAATTAATATTAATGATATTTGATTTATTTAATTATTATATTAAATAAATGAATTAGAAATGGTTTTATTTATTTAAAAATCATTTAAAAATGAGAAAAATGATTTAAAAATATTTGAAATTATAAATTATGACTTTTAATATTTAGATAATTATTTCATTAATATTTATATATTAATGGTGATGATTTAAAAATGATTTTAATTATTTTAAAAATCATTTAAGTAGAATATTGATGATTTAAAAATATTTTAAGTTATTGATGATAACTTTAATATTTTGGAATGTATGTTATTAACATATTGATATTATTAAATATTAATAATGATGAGATTATTTGATAATTAAATCATTTAAAATGATTTAAGTGTTTGAAAAATTATTATAAATTATAATAATTGCTTGATAATTATTAAAAGCTTCCGAAAAATATTATAATTGATAATTGACTTATTTAAATTAATATTGAAGCTTAGAGACCAAGTTTAATTGACAATCAATGTGTTAATTATCGGGTAGGGTGACTAGAACACCGAGAATGGATCGAAGTCCAACCAGACTGAACTAGTTTGACTTGTTAAGTGTTTATATAGGTTATAAACACTGTTGTGGCTATGTGGTAATGTGTTTAGGAGAAGTTTGACTGTGAACTACAGTGTTGTGTGTTATGTGGATTATTGTGCTAATTGTTAGACCGATATTATTGGTTATAGGTCTTTCAAAAGCAGATAAGTATTTTTTGTAGCTGTAATCAACGAATGAGGCAAGTTTCCTAACTCAACCTTGAGTTATTTCATTCAATATTTATTGGTGGATAATTATTGCTAATTATGCCACGTACAGGGATTTATTGTTGAAATTAAATTATAGAATTAGAATATATATATTCGTAGAATTACTGTTGTTGGATATTCATATCTGTAGAAGTTAGAATTGACAGTACATATAA
Organism: Panax japonicus; assembly: GCA_020205505.1. Classification (NCBI taxonomy): domain Eukaryota; kingdom Viridiplantae; phylum Streptophyta; class Magnoliopsida; order Apiales; family Araliaceae; genus Panax; species Panax japonicus. The sequence continues at coordinate 28,901,009 of CM035097.1, read as the reverse complement.
TTCTTGTTTATTGTCAAATTATGTTGAGAAATGTCTTAGCCAATTATTCTGGTTTGACAAACATTTGTAAAAACTTGTTAGGTTTGAGAAGAGAAGCAAATAGAATTTGAAATACCAGTATTTCGTTGTAAAATCAAAATCTTGATTCTAAGACTGAGAAGAACAACCTTTTATATAAAGGGAACATTTTGTTGGTCGTGAATTCGACCTTTGCGCGCGTTTTGAGTATTATGCATAATATAGGGTATAATAAGCTGATCACTTGTTATACTTGCAGAGGGGTATGATTTAATCTTTATGGTTATCTGATACACCTGAGTATTTATCAAAGTAAATCTTTGATATCTACCCGAGAAAATAAGTTCAAGATCTTGTGTGATCGCTCAGTATTAAATCTGAAAAACATTCCACTTGGATATTTCGTAGAATTGATTCTTGATTATTCATTAGAATATCGTAGAATCTTTGAAAGCGTTGTACTTTTTCATTATTGAATTATTGTAGTATAGAATACGAGAAAACTTGTTATTGAATAACGATTTGTTCAGCCATTTCAAAGTTCCCCGAACTTTGGTTTCATTCTATCAAAACAGATAGTCTGTTGTTTTGAATTCTTATACATTTATTGTATGTCTTAACTTGCGGGGCAAATTAGTTGCTCACCCTTGCTAAATAAAATTTTTCAGCTAGGGACGAAGTTGCAGGAGGTGCTGCAAAGGACAAGGGAAAAGGCGTAGTTATAAATTAGTTATGTTGAACATATTTATTATGTTGTATTGTAAACCCTTTTTGTATAACTAAATGGTATGTTTGTAAAGTTAAGGTTAGAAAACCTGGGTGATGTATTATGAAACTCTGATAAAAACTTATGTAAGATACTATCTATATATAATATGGGTAGTTAAATGTTATTTATATTGTGGATCGTGAACACCAAACTCGGGAGTCAGGTAACCCGGATTTGGGGGTGTCACATAGATTGTCCATAAATTACTCTCCTTTTATGCTTTAACTGATTTACTAAATGTCCAAATAGTCCTCTCCCCCTTAGGCTAAAAGCTTGGGCTTGAATTAAATTATTGATTGGCCAAAAAGAAAGTGATATCATGAGAGAGATGAAATAACTTTGGTGACTTTGTAAAAGTGAATAGATATAATTGTATATCTAATAATCATCTCTCCACTCACTCTTTCTTTCTCTTTCTTAATCATAAACATGTGGGAGATTAGTATATCATGTGGCTCCTTAAACCATTGGACACCTAGCTTGTATTAGTGAACTATCCTTTTGCCACATGTGTGGTGCTTAAAGTGGGAGATGTGTTTGCATATAATTCTTTCCTTTTCTCCCACTAAACTACCAAAGCTTTACTTACAAGCATGAACAAAGATGTTGGATAAATAAAATAATGACACATAAGAGGAGTAGGTGGGAGTTGGTGGAGAGTTGGTAGGAGAGTTGGTGGAGAGTTGGTAACCAACTTTAGACAAATAAGAGACCAAAATAAATCTTAGTCACATGCTCAATGTCTCCTCCTTTTTCTTTCTCTATCCACCGTCCGTGTAAATCAATCATAGTCTAACACTTCTAATAATATCAAATGTCCATCATGCCCTTCCTTCAATTGGGCTTATCAATAAAAATATTTGAGCCACTCAATTAATGTATTGCTTGGGCCTCTAACTAATTTCATTGGCCAACACTTGGGTTATAAATATAAATAATCCAATACCTTAAATTCTTATCCAACCCAATTCATTTAATTAGGGTTTTCATTCCCTCAATTATAACACAAATCCTTGCTCATGTACACTTATTTCCTTAACCCAATTAGACTTGCTATAATTAGGTTATAAAATTAGTCATTTGAGATATATAAAATAAATCTCCTAGAATTAATAAGTATTCTAAATACCACAATTCTCTTTTTTCCATAACCCTTAAGTTATTAAATCCTTCATTCCTAATATATTATTAGGGTTACACTAGTTTCTTTTGTTTGTTTATATAATAAACAAAGATAAACCATCACATAATGTTCATATACCTTACACACAACTTTTTAACCCTTAGGTTTAATACTTCGCATTAGGATTCCCAAATTAGGGTTTAAATTCTCTATACTGAAATTAGAGTTTCTGAATATATCGTTAGGGTTTTCTAACTTAATCACCATATTCATAACATGAATTTAGGGTTTCGGATTCCCAGAACTGAAACTAGGGTTTCAGAACCGATTTCTACGATTGTTTATCAGACGTTAGGGTTTTCTAACAGAACGTTGACGTTCTTAATATATACTTAGGGTTTGACACATAAATAATTAATCTGGTCAACCCTTGACCCTTAACCACATTTAGTACACATACATATTCACATAAATCCTTAATCCTAAATAATTCACCTATATCCTTCACCGAATTTTAAAATCCTCAAAATTCAATCCTAATAACATCAAACACATACACTTATTTTCTGTCTAGGTCTATTATTTGACCTTAAATCAATCATTTAAGATTTTAATAAATTGTTCAAATTCTCAGGTTGTCACATTAACCCCTCCTTATAAGAATTTCGTCCCCGAAATTCACCTTACACCTTACACCGTGCACCTTACACCATTCACACATATCACATGCTACCCAATACACCACTCACAAGAGTAAAAGGGTTCAAATTGTGCTGAGGGGTCATATAGACCATGAACACATAGTTTTAACGGTATTTATACTGCAAAACAAAACATTACTTGGTATGTTTACAATCACAAAGAAGGTAAACTATTGTTGCTAGTACTTTAGGTGATTAGCCCATCGTACAGTTACGTCATGCATAATGTATTAATTATTTTTAGCGAATATTTACGCTATTAGATTGGATTATTTATCCAAACAACATAGTTCACCACAGTCTTATCATAGGATTCCGTTCCAAAGCAATTTGGTAAATTAAAATTTTTTGAAAACATTTTCGAGAATGACGTCATGATGCCATACTGTATTTACAGTCCGTTGAGGATTCCGTCATTTGGTGATTTTATCATGCTACATCATACCATAGTGGAATAGTGACTTTAAGTTAAATTCACACTAAGTAATACTGCATTGATGACTCCATCATTTTTATCATCTCTGCACCAGGTTACATGGTACATAAGTGATAAATAAAAGCAATTTTTTTTAAAAGGCACATAGTGCGTATTTAGCTTGATGTCAAAAATTTGAGGTTTAGCATAGCTAGGAGTTTAGGAAAACCTAAGTCTCCACTAATGATCATTTGCTTAAACATTCTATCTGTTCCTATTATCCTCAATACTCCATTTACACATAACAATACCCAATTCATAAAACCACACTTATGAGTCCATAAATTGCCACAATCATATGAGTTCACGAACTTTCCTAGACAGACCTTTGGCGTCCATTCGCTGAGGGATTCATAAACATTTCATATAACTATGCGTCAAGAATGTCACATAAGTATGAGTTTTAAGAACTCGTACTTAAACCTATTTTCTCTACCTATGACCTATCTATTTGTTATACACATGAGAAATGAATCACCCTCTTAACACGCATATAGCAAATAGCGCAACACAAACATTTCAATGATTATCAATGCCAGAAACTAAGTGGTTGTCAAACCAAACTCGGCCACTAATCAATATAGGAAGTTAAGTGAACAATTCCCCGCCCGTACAAAGAATTGGTCAACCTTACCACTACATCGACCAGGAAGCTAAGTGATTCTAAAACCAAGTACAAATTCCCCGCCCATACAAGGAATCATACAACTCAGCTACCGACATAAGTCCTCATTGAAATCCCCTCCTAATCTTAACACCTTTTTTTTTTCAATACGAATTCAATTTGTATTCATAATCCATAACTCTTTCATGAGTTTTCATAGTACAATTTCATAGTACAACTGATACACAACATCTTTCTGTAAACTTTTCAATCATCGGATTGATTCTTTCTGGCTATCATAATCTTATCATATCACGGGGTGATCTTATCGTATATATTACGATTCAATTCCATGCACTATGATCGTTTTGTTTTACGATCTTCTATTCCTGCACTTTCAGTCTTTTAGACTTGATCTATTCACCATTACTGTTCAACTTTATTATCAGAGTTAGGGAACTCTGTGCTTTACACTCGCCGAGATTCATCTTTGAATCTTACCGACCAACTAACTCTATGTGAGTTAGATCTGATCCTCATCACTGTGGTTATTGGTCTCAGGTATTCCTACCTAAGCTTCATAACCAACAGCTTTGATACCAACTGTGATAGCCCAGAATCCAGGCCCCAAATCGCCGCGAATTCGGTACACTAATCATTCTATAACTAATTGCGGAAGATATAAACATAAATTGTTTATACATTAAACTTTACACACATTTCCACAAAATCGAGTAACCTTAACTTAATACAATTCATAAACTTTCTATCACATAACAATATTTATCAAAATATACTATTACAAACTAGCCGCACATTTTATCCTAAGCCGAACTTGGCATTATCTTTTCCTGTATCCGAACGCATTCGCCTTATCTGCAATATTTTATCATGATATAGCAAGGGTGAGCATGAAAGTTGCACAGCAAGTTTAAATACAATAATATAACGATATATCATGATTGAAGAGTATGAATAATAAGTTGGCTATAATTCATCAATATAATTGAGAACTAGCACGAACAAACTTTTGACTGAACAAGTTTTAAACATGAACAAACATTTCTGAACCAACTGATAATGAAGGTGATCAACCTTTCATACCTGACTTATATATACAAGATGTACATAGTACAATTTTCGTGGCAATCAACAATGATTAACCATAAGCTTGAATAAAACACTCTTATTAGAGTTAAGTACAAAGAAACTTGCCTGAACCGTTGATTACCGCAACACAATTTATAACGCATTATCTCGAAGACCTAATATTAGTAATATAGATCTCCAATATTAGAATAATATCATCACAATATAATACTATTATATATATACACAGGATAACCTAAACACATAACACATAACCCTATCAGTCTATACAACACATAAGACTTAGCATCAAGTTAGACTATTAAGTTTGAGTTGAAACCGACACAATTTTAACATCCCGACGGTCTAGTCGGAATAAATATCGAGTTTAAGTTCAATTAAACTTTGCCTAAGCACTTAATCATGCTATAGAATCACATTTATATGATTTAACACTCACTTTTTCATTTCATAAGTTATTCGTTAACACCTAGTAAGTTAAATATTAATCCAGTAACCTGGATTCTAAATCTAGCAACTAAATTACCAACTCAGCAACCTGGATTCCAAATCTAGCAACCTGAATTCTAAATTCAGTAATCTAAACTAAAATCCAGCAAACTGGATTTAACATATTTTCAATTTCAATAAACTATTTCTCAATCCAGCAAACTGGAATAAAAAATTATACAATCCAGCAAACTGTATTCTAAATTCGTATCACGAAAATACCAAATCAGTTTATTATTTTTCTATCCTTAGTCCAAACATATATACACATATTTCATCCACAAAAATTATTTTTCAATAATTTTCCAATTTCCTTTGATATTTTTCAAAAATTAATTCTAGTATGTAGCTTAAGAAATTAGCTACCTCGTGCTTAACTCCAAACATTCCCATCTCTTGGGATAACCTTATATATGTTAACGTGATACTCCATTTTAAATTTCGTGGCAATCGGAGTTGTGGAACTCCGTTTATAGTAATTTCTGTCGAAAAATCACAAAAATTGTAATGGAAATAACTTGGTCGTTTTAACTCGGAATTAGCTCATTTTTGGACACGAGCTACATAATACCATATATTTTCATTTTCCAAAAGTTCGGAATTTATTTCACAATTTAAGTTGCCAAAACAGCCCCAGGACAGATCTGGACAGAAACTTTTTACCATTTTACAGTTTTGGAGTCCTTTTCTAAAACTTATATAAAACGAGATCTGTAACTCCGATTAACGATCCGTCAATTTTGTTGGATTCTTATCTTTCCGATATTTAATTTTCATCTATCACAATCCATATTTGGACATGTTAAGCTCCCGGAATTTATCCCGGAAGTGGCTGTTCAAAACTGTCCTTCTAACAATTTTCTTAACTTTGAGTAGTTTGGGAAAAATTCAATAACTTGCTCATTTTTCAACCTATTTGAGAGATTCAAAAGGGTTTTTATCCTTCACACATAGATCTAGCATCCCATGAACATAAATCACAAATATCCATCATATATTTCAAGAAAAATCAAAACCTAGCTCACACATTAAAAGTTTAAACTTTTCCGGAAAAATTACAGTTTTCTCTTCCTTTGATTCCCACCAATTTAACACCCATATGGGTAGATCCAAACAATAAACACTTATTAACATGTATATACATAGTTTTTGAGTTTAGAAACAAAGTTTCTTAGTTCATCAAACAAGCATCAAACACAATCAAAGCTAAGAAAAATTTAGGTTTTCTATCTTTTGAAAAACCTAACCTCCATTTCATACTTTAGGTCTAACTTTTGATCTTCAAAAAGGTTATATCTAAACATGAAACACTTGTATACACATAGATCTAAGGTTTTAAACCTTAATATCACAACTTCAAGTTGTCAAAAATCAAATCAAAACACAAAGGAAATTGACTACATAAGTAGAAATTTTTGCTATACATTAGCTTGATTTTATTTCTCCTTCTAAGATATGGGATGGATCTTGGTTTTATGAGTCAAAATCTCCCCTCTCCCTCTTCTCTTGAAGTGGCCGAAAATGGCCTCCTCTTCTCTCTCTCTCTCTCTCTCTCTCTCCCTCTTCTTAGCTAACTTAGGAAGTAAAATGAAAGAGAAAAATGAAATGGTTTTTTGTTTGTTAATAAAATATGTTGTTAGATTTAGTATATCTAATAATTATCTCCCAATACATCTCCCATTCACTCTCTTTCTCATGTTTCTTGTAGCCTTAGATTGCTTGCTTGTTTGGTTAAAAAGTGTGGCACCAAAACTAAGAAGAAACCTAGCATAGTTGCTCACCTAATAAAGTAAGCAATCACTACATTCATTCCCCCTCCTTTATCCTCTCAATAACCGGCCATGTGGCCTTAGATTGTCCATAAATTACTCTCCTTTTATGCTTTAACTGATTTACTAAATGTCCAAATAGTCCTCTCCCCCTTAGGCTAAAAGCTTGGGCTTGAATTAAATTATTGATTGGCCAAAAAGAAAGTGATATCATGAGAGAGATGAAATAACTTTGGTGACTTTGTAAAAGTGAATAGATATAATTGTATATCTAATAATCATCTCTCCACTCACTCTTTCTTTCTCTTTCTTAATCATAAACATGTGGGAGATTAGTATATCATGTGGCTCCTTAAACCATTGGACACCTAGCTTGTATTAGTGAACTATCTTTTTGCCACATGTGTGGTGCTTAAAGTGTGAGATGTGTTTGCATATACTTCTTCCTTTTCTCCCACTAAACTACCAAAGCTTTACTTACAAGCATGAACAAAGATGTTGGATAAATAAAATAATGACACATAAGAGGAGTAGGTGGGAGTTGGTGGAGAGTTGGTAGGAGAGTTGGTGGAGAGTTGGTAACAAACTTTAGACAAATAAGAGACCAAAATAAATCTTAGTCACATGCTCAATCTCTCCTCCTTTTTCCTTCTCTATCCACCGACCATTTAAATCAATCATAGTCCAACACTTCTAATAATATCAAATGTCCATCATGCCCTTCCTTCAATTGGGCTTATAAATAAAAATATTTGAGCCACTCAATTAATGTATTGCTTGGGCCTCTAACTAATTTCATTGGCCAACACTTGGGTTATAAATATACATAATCCAATACCATAAATTCTTATCCAACCCAATTCATTTAATTAGGGTTTTCATTCCCTCAATTATAACACAAATCATTGCTCATGTACACTTATTTCCTTAACCCAATTAGACTTGCTATAATTAGGTTATAAAATTAATCATTTGAGATATATAAAATAAATCTCCTAGAATTAATAATTATTCTAAATACCACAATTCTCTTTTTTCCATAACCCTTAAGTTATTAAATCCTTCATTCCTAATATATAATTAGGGTTACACTAGTTTCTTTTGTTTGTTTATATAATAAACAAAGATAAACCATCACATAATGTTCATATTCCTTACACACAACTTTTTAATCCTTAGGGTTTAATACTTCGCATTAGGATTCTCAAATTAGGGTTTAAATTCTCGATACTGAAATTAGAGTTTCTGAATATATCGTTAGGATTTTCTAACTTAATCACCATATTCATAACATGAATTTAGGGTTTCGGATTCCCGGAACTGAAACTAGGGTTTTAGAACCGATTTCTACGATTTCTTATCAGGCGTTAGGGTTTTTCTAACAGAACGTTAACGTTCTTAATATATACTTAGGGTTTGATATATAAATAATTAATCTGGTCAACCCTTGACCCTTAACCACATTTAGTAAACATACATATTCACATAAATCCTTAATCCTAAATAATTCACCTATATCCTTCACCGAATTTTGAAATCCTCAAAATTCAATCCCAATAACATCAAACGCATACACTTATTTTCTGTCTAGGTCTATTATTTGACCTTAAATCAATCATTTAAGATTTTAATAAATTGTCCAAATTCTCAGGTTGTCACACATGGAGTTCCAGTGTCAATTGTGTCAGATAAAGATCCAAGGTTAACATCAAACTTCTGGAAGAGACTACAAGAATGTATGGGAACACATTCATAATGTTTTTCACATTTCAATATTACAATCGTATAAACCCAATTACAAGGTGATCGAATACGAACCATTGCAATTCGATAAAGATTTGTCTTATGAAGAAGTTCCTATCCATATAGTAGACAGGAAAGAACAAGTGCTCAGAAATAAGGTGATACCTTCTCTGCAGGTGATATGGAGAAACCACAATGTCGAAGATGCAACGTGGGAACTCGAAGCTGAAATGATGAAAAGTTACCCTGAGTTATTTGTTTAATCTATGTCTTCGATTATGGGCACATAATCTTTGTAAGTAGGGAAGAATGTGACGATTTGATTGTTTGAATTGTGATTCTGAGGACATAATCCTTTTAAGGAGGGAATGATGTAGCATTCCAGAATTTTAAATGTAATATTAAATATTTATTGATTTATATAAATATTTAATAGATGTGATTATCGTTGAATAAATATTTTTTCAATTGATTTAATTTTTTTAGTTAATTATTTATTAAATAAATAATTAATAATTAAGAAAATGATTATTATATTGATATTTCAATTTAAATGATTAATTATTGGTATTGTGTTATGTGATTAAAGGATTTATTAAATTAATTGTGATTTGCATTAATTAAAATAAATATGAAAGCTTGATTAATTATAGTGTGACAAATAACTATATTATAATGAGTTATTAAAATAAATTAAAGTAGTTTAATTTAGTGTTTTTAACAAACAAGGCTTAATATATTAATTCGTTAATATTTAAAGGGTTTTGCCAAACAAGCCTTATGGCTTTTGAGATTTCTAGGTATTTAAATTAAATAAAATAAATAATAAATATAATATATTTATATTATATACGTGTATGTTGGTAACTGATTTATTTAATATATGTATGAAGGCCATATCAGTTTTTCATTTTGGTTTTTACGCATACTGGCTATCAAAGCTTCATTCTAACTTTGTTAGCTTAAGAGGCAATAAAGAGAACTGAGAGTTGAGAGAAATTGAGAGAAAGATTAGGATTTTCAACAATTCCAGTGATCGTAGCAAGAATTACACACTACTTGAAGGTAGGTTCACAACCTTAGGGTTATATATGTGTGTATATACATGTATATGTATTTCACAGACAAGAAGTTTTCTCATGTTCTGTAAATTTCATCTCATTCAAATTATTGTTAGATAATTGGTTACTTGTGATTATGAGTATATAGTAATTAGAGATTATGTTTAAACAACAATTGCATGCTAAAATTCATTTGACAGTAGAAGAAAATAATCGACATTGTATGTTTGTATGTATTGTTCATATGGCTTAGGTAAGTACCAAATTAGATGGTCAATTCTTATGTTAAAGTATAAATTGATGCTTGTATATGCTAGTTTGTTGAAATACGAGCATAATGTAATTAGAATGGAATGATTTGGCCAAATAATGAATTCATAGTGATGATTTTTGGGATGAATATCAAAAATTGGAGTTTTATGTGAAAAACATGAAAATTGAGAAATTAAAATAGTGTTAGTAGGTGTTAAATTATGTTAAGTGATTGTATATGTTAGCAATCATGTTTATGTTAGTTATATATTTATTTTACGTGTTATTATCATTGTTTGATGGGTTAAATTCGTGTTAGTTGGCTTAATAAAATGTGTCGAAGTTCTATTTTGAAAAATTGGGTTCTGCAAGTCGCACGGACGCACAACCATTAGGTAGCAGGCGTGCAGTTGTCGCTCGGGCGCGCAGCATCCCAATATGAAACTCGTGCGGCCGCGCGAGTGGCCATTTTCAGACACTAAAGGTCTATTTATTCTGCAGATTTTGGTTGTTCTTTGTAGCTTAGCTTAAGGTTATGGAATGTGAGAATCAGGTAACAACAAGGTTAAATAGAGTCATGTTATGTGGATTATTAATTTAAAATGTTAAAAGTGATTAGTAAATCAAGAATGCATTATGTGATAATTTGGTTTATATAATGAACGTTAGACAAGGGTTGCGAAGAAAAACACTTAGAGTTTCTGAAATGTAAATGGTAATGATCATGTTATGGTATGTTAGCATATCTAATAGGTGTTGTGGCTTCTAAAATTATGTGTAGGTGATTGTGAGTTTAATTTTATAGCTTACGCTCAAGGCATGTTTTTCTAACTCTACACTTTTGTTGAGCTAGTTCATTTATTACATTGTGCAAGTTTTCTAACTCTACATTTTCGTTGAGTTAGTTCTATTATTATATTGATTCATTCTAACTTGTTTACAATTAAGCAAGTTTATCAAGTTCTATTATTGTATAATGAGCGTAGTTTTTGAACTCTCGTCTCCATTATTGAACTATTTTAATTCCTTGCATGAGTTAATACATTGTTGGGCAAGTTTTTAGTTTCCAAGCTTGCTATCAGTTAAATGTACGTTCAGGAATATCATTCTAATGTTATAAGACTCGAACCTTAGCTTATTTTACTATTCAAGCAAAGGTTAACCATTTTATTCATTCTATTGAATACTTATGCTCTATAGTTATTTAAAGCATGAGGTTGATATGAAGCAATCAGTTTATTTATGATTCTCAAATATTCTAAGTTATGTTGTTATTAAACAACTGTTGTATTATCAAGCATTGTTGATTCAACTAGTTCCCTAGTTGATGATCATTAAACTTCAATTACCCTTGAAAGCTTATCCGAACCAAACTTTCTTTGGTGCGGACTTGTACTCTAAATACTAAGATGAACAACCCATATGTTTAGGAGTTTACGCTTAGCGTTGAAATGGTTGTGCACAATACATTGTACGAAGGATTGATCCCCCTAAGTACGTGGAGTCCTTATAGTCATACGACTGTTAAAGTTAATGTTGTGATTACTTATAACTGTGGACATGGTTCATGGTCATTTGTCCCTTAGTAGTATATTTAAGGATGTTAATAGAACAAATCATTCAGTTCTATTGAGCCTATGAATTGGCAAATGCTGAAATGATAATAGAACATATCATTCAGTTCTATTGAGCCTATTATTTGGTAAATGATGTAAAGATATTTATTCTTATTTCAAGTGAGCTTTGTTTGCTCACTCTTGCATATTTATACATTTATTGTAGCTATGGTTGAGAAGGTAGATAAACCTATAACTAGCAAAGGAAAGGAAAAAATGTACAAGTGATGAAGACTTGTAATTTTGCTTAAATCGTTATGATGATAGACTTTTAATAATGATGTGATGTAATTATTTTATTTCTGCACTTGAATGATTGTATTAAAGGTTAGAGAACCTGGGAGATAATGTTTTTATTAAAGTAATCCTGTATGGGCAGGTTTTTATTATTCAATTTATTATGATTGGGTAGTTAGCTATGAATGTTTTGATTACGTGAACACCAAATCTTGAGGTAATGAAGTACCGGGATTTGGGGGTGTCACAAGTTGGTATCAAAGCTTTAGGTTATGAACCTTAGGTAGGGAAAAGCCTTAGGAAGTAACCTTTGAAAAGATAGTGGTGATTAACTCTTATCGAGTTTTAAGGAAGAAATAATAAAACACTTATGTGATTATGTGTCTAAACTTATGTGCTCGTGCATGTCGAGTAGGAATGATTAATGATTGAAACTTAAATTCTTTTATCAGGATGACTAATGTCGGAGAATCCAGTCAGGCTAGGGAGGATAGACCTCAGATGCCTATAGAGGAGGAGCCTCACAACATTCAGGTTATTTGGGAACAACTACTGCCACGGGAGTCAGCCCCGTTGGTCACAGTGGTTGAAGATGAAGATGATGATGTGGAGACGGATGAGGAGGATCCCGTTGAGTTGCCACAGGAGGATGAGGATGACGAGGACGAGGAGGAGGAGACTCCACTAACCTCGATAGCTGCTCGAATGTACGATGAAGTCTACGACCATAACGTGGAACTTCAGGATACAGTCGAGGAATTACAAGAGATAGTAGCTGAGCAACAGACTGCAATGACATACAAAGATGATGAGATCCAAGATCGCGAGGAACGACTGACTAATGTCAAGAAGAGGCTAGAACAGACTGAAGGAGAGAAAGAACAACTGATCGAGGAGGTCGCTGAATTGAAGAATAAGCTAAGGGAAGAAGCTACGAAGAGGGTAAGAGCCGAGGACTCATATGAGGAGATATTTCAACGAGTTGGGATATCAGTGAAAGATGCACAGGCAAAAAGAATGAAGATGGAAGAGATAATAGAGTATTCAACACCGTGGTTAATCGATCTCAAGATCGGGTCATGGGTTATCTGATTCAGTATGAGACACTGCCATCATACGTATTAGATCGCAGAATAATATTTCGGATTATGGAGGAAGAACGTAGTAAGGCTAAGTAGTATCTTATTAGAACATCGTAGTTGTTATGCGATTAATAAATGTTAAATAAATTGTAAATCCCAAGTGTTATGTAACCTATGGGATATGGCGATGATGTTGTCCTGAAACGTTTGTAGTTCAAGAAAGTAATGTAAATAGCAGTGATGCTATTGTTTATGTTTTTAAAGAGGTTATAAATAAATAAAAGTTGTTATTTTATTCAAAGTGTTACGTGATTATGTGGTTATTTCTTTTGTGGAGGCACATTAAGTAGAAATTACTTAAAAGAGTTGAATAATAATCTAATGCGTGTATTTTTAAATAGAAAATGCCTCCCATACGTCAACCAACACTGACTAGAGAACCAACGAAGGAACCAACGATAATGACTGTAACGCCCCCAAACTCGGGTACTTGAAACCCGAACTCGGTACTTTACGATACCATTTCTACTGAGCGGAATAATACTAATAATAATAACAATAATATAAATATCAAACTTAAGTTACATATATCAAAGTCTAATCCCAAGTACGTAACCTTTACTACAATACATTACATGATAGATAATAAATATCATTATCTTAATATTGTCTAACTATTACAAAAGATAACATAAGGTTATTTTGATTGCTTTCCTTTTTCCTTGTTCTGGCTTGAACATTCTGGTTGATCATGCTTAGTTGAAAACTATTTAAATTTAAAACAAGGATGAGCATTTGATTGCCCAGCAAGTAATAGCAACAACAAATATAAGTTGAAAGGATTAAATGTTTTCTTTGAATAACTCTTCTACAATGAATCAATAGTTAAGAAATAAGCTGATCCAATAATAACAACATACCAAATCTATGTCAAATTTTTGAAACTACGTACTGACTATAACTGGAGATTAGTCGATAAACTATGAACATTATTTTTCATTTTCGCTAGGGTTTAGCATAATTTCATCCGCAAACTGTCATAACTTACGGACACGAGGGTGATCTGCCCAATGTGCCCTGTATTACATGCAAGAACGATATTATCATTCACTCTATCCACCTTAGGTGCACAAAAGTTTTTCCCATATTCGGGATGTTCATACTTAGTTGGGAATCCGAACCAAAATAATCTGGTTGGATACAATAACGTTCTATCTTGTTCAACAATATTTTTATGTCTAGCTGAATCAAATAGCTTAGATGACTTTTAAGTCAACGTATACATACTTGAAATCAATAAATATGTATCAACATATGATTAAATACAATGGTTATCCAAGTGGGGACACTTGTCTAACCCTATATACGAATTAACGAACAGAATAAATATCTGAATTATACAATAATACAATGATCGGATAATGTAAGAACTTGTATGAATACAAAGATTGGATACATAATGAATAATAATAGAGTTAATAATCTGGCACAATAATAATATAATTCTGAAACTTTCTTACTCATGTCCATTGTATAAAGTAAATGCAAAAGTAGGATACTTGCACAATGTAAAGAATAGTTTGGATACTTGCTCAATAATAATTGGAGTAAGTTTACGAAACTTGCATAACATGATACACATGTTTGCACGAAATAAAAGTAGTGCATAAGGTTTAGATACTTGCCTGAACTGCTGCTTACAATAACGCAACTTAGTTCTATCTTTTATATCAAAACCTATCATTAATAAGATCATTCGTTCGATTAGAATAATATAACATCTCACATAGTACTGCTATTCGCAGTCAGCACATAACCTAATTACATTGTCACATATGTTTAACAGTCATTACATCATAAACAAACACGTATCTAGTCAAATTATCTAAGTCTAGATCAATTTCTAAAATATTTCGGTGTACCGACGGCTTTATCGGGTAATTATCGAGTCTAAAACTCTACCATGTAGTTCAATAACTAAAAACATCAGTCATATTATTTTTCATAGCCTTATAATAATTTTTAAATAATTATTATACTTTATCATGAATTTTCAAACTCTGAAATCATTATTAAATGATTTAAATATTAACCAATTCTATTATCATTAATATTTAATTAATATTAAACCATTAATGAAACTATTGCCAAAATATTAAAGTTATTTATAATAACTCAAAATATTTTTAAAGTATTAATATTACCCTTAAATGATTTTTACAACATTTAAAATCATTTTTAAATAATTGCCATTAATATTAGAATATTAATTTATTATTTATCAAAATATTAAAAGTCATTAGTTATAACTTAAAATATTTTTAATTCATTTATTTCATTTTTAAATGATTTTTAATTCAATAAAACCATTTTTAAACTATTTATTCAATATAATTATTAAATAAACTTAATTTCATTAATATTAAATTATTAATGAAATTTACCTTTAAATATCAAAAGTTGTATTTTATAACTTAATATTTTTTTTAAACTATTTATTTTTATTTAAAATGATTTTTATAATATTAAAATCATTTTTAATTAATTTATTTAATATAATTACTAAATAAATCTAATATCATTAATATTTAATAATTAATGAAACTTATCTTAAAATATTAAAAGTTATGTTTTATAACTTAAAATGTTATTAAATACCGTATTATTATTTAAAATGATTTTTAATACAATAAAATTATTTTTAATTAATTTATTTAATGCATTTATTAAATAAATTAAATACCAATAATATCCAAATAAATATTAATATTTATGAAAAATATGTCAAATTATTAAAAGTTAATTTTTTAACTTAAAATAATTTTTAAAATTGATTTCATAATTTTTAGGAATTTATTTCTATTTTTAATGTATTTTTCAGAATTTATAAAACAAAAATAATTAAATCCGTCGCTAAAGGCTTTAGCGACAATATATGTCGCGATAGGTGTTCTTGAGGCTCAAGAACACTGACAGTCAGTGCTCAACGGTACCTCCTTTGACCATTTTTAATTCGTTATGTGTAGTGTTTCTAGGCTAGCTATAACTTGGATCGTGTAGTAGTGATGTAATACTACAAGTGTAAATCAACATCTGGGTCAAATCATAACATATGAGCAAGATATAAATCTTTGAAATCACTGTCAGGCATGTTCATCATGTTTCTGGGCTGCCCAGAATTTCTGGTCATGGCCGGTCAAGGCCTTTTGTGGCCTTCTAATATGAAAGTTGTAGATGGTAAATGTTTTCTGCTCATCGGGCTGTCTAGACAAGCTATCAGAGAACATGTTTCAATTCATGGTCAAGTCTAAACAGCAATAATCAAAACGATATAAGGCTCAGAAAATCGTGTTAGAGTCTATTCTTCATTTCTGGGTTTTTCCAGAAAGAAGAACAGAACGAGTATGCAACTTTGGATCCTTATATCTCGCGGTGTGAGTTTGCTCTATGTGATCTATTGATTCCAGGTTGTAGCTAACATGTAATACTACATATCCATTACATACAATCAATACAATAACAACACAATAATAAGATCTTTTCTGGTCAAAGTTTGTCAGAGACAACGTTCATCTGTTTTCTGGGTTACCCAGAAACAGAAAACGTGATCATTTTACCTACTTTGACTAGACACTATATTCACTCAGTTTGATGCTTAGGAGATTATAAGGCATACATATGAAGTCCATTTAACATATTATAACTTAGATGCAACAACAATAAAAAATCGTTAAACCACTGACAGATCTGAGCCCATGAAGTTCTTGTCAGAGCCTTCTAGGAACGATCTGGTTTTTTTTACAGATTTGGAAAGTAATGCTCGGTCAACTAGGTTTGACTAGCTATAACGTTTAACATGTTCATGATCTGGGCTAGATTCCAGTTTCAGATAAAAGATCTCATTATACACTATATGTTCAAACATTAAAAACACTAAAATCATTAACAGCCAGAGATCTACCAGACCTGACATTCGATTGTCAGTCACAAAAATAAAGTTTTCCAGATTTTTAAAAACTTCAAATCCGAGCCTCTAGATGTTTTGGATCTAACATCGAGCAACCCAATCATCATTATATACTACATATTACATGTTTAACACAAAAAAAAACTAACATCTAACACTTTGATCAAGATCATATTTTTTCTAGGGTTCTTACCTCTTTATGAACAAATTCTGATTTCTATGCTTCTGATTTGTTATGTGTGTTGGTGGGGCTGATTTTAGTGACTAAAATGATAGATGAATTCTTGGGTTTAAGCTTGAGAGAGTATGGCTAAGTGTGGGTTGCACAAATGAGGTAATAATACACTTTCTCTCTCTTAATCTATGCAATTAAAATTATGCAATGAACTTGTATGTTTATAGCTGATGTGCTGGTGTTGTAGCCCATATCTAGGTTAGGGAAATGATGACTTACAAGATATGGTGGGATTTGTCTAGCAGTAATTCAACATATGGGACAAAAAGGGTATTTTTGTAATTTCATTTTAATCTCAAGGGTATTCTTGTCGAAGGTACTTGAATCTAGGGTTTAATCCCTAGATTTTTAACCTTAAAGTTTCCCAAATAATTGCTAGGGTTTGGATAATTAAAAATTAAAGTGTAATAAAAATTTAATTTTACACCCACTAATTAAATTAGGGGTTTTAATAAAATTTAGGGTTTTAATAGAAAATTAGGGTTTAAATAATTAGGGTTCCTTAATTATCATTAGGGTTCCCAAATTAACAATTCAATTTGCTAAAATAATAATTAGGGTTTCTAAAATTTGCAATTACGATTTCAAATATTTAAATTAGGGCTTTCAAATATTAATTAGGGTTTTATCTAATTAAAATTAATTCTATAATATGCACATAATTCATATAACACAATTTATGTCCGATCTTAATTTCCAATTTTAAATTTCCAAACATGGATTATGATAGTAATACTAGGGTTTGTCGTGATACACCATAATTGACTAACCATTAACAATCTACACATATACTGTATATATTTATAACACCAAAAAATAATATTATACTTAATATAATATTATTATTCTCATTCATAGTTCAAAATCCAAAATTAGGGTTTTGATTTCATATTTGATTTATCTTTCACATATAGCATGCATTATTAATTAAGTTAAAATAATTAACTTAAAAATCTGAACTAAAATTCATATAATAAAATAGTAATTATAATAATTCCAATAATCATTTCATATATTATTTAAATAATATAAAAATCATATTTTCATAGAAAATAAATAATAAAGACATTTCTACTATAAAATTAATTAGTATAAGTATATACTTTGTAATGATCAATAATTCTAAAATAAAATTGTTTGAAATTATTCATGAAATAAATAATTTTATTTATCACATATATACATACACATTACTTGACACATATTCTCATCTTCAAAATAAAATAAAAAATTAATATGCAAAATTTCTTATTTATTTATATAAAAATATTCAGGTTATTACAATGACAATGTTGATACTAACCTAGTTCAACAATTAGTAAAGTTACTGACAGGAGCGTTGCAGAATCAACCATAGAACCAAGGAACAACGTTTAAGGAGTTCAAGGCGGTTGGACCACCTGAATTTTGTGGGTCAGTGAATCCAGTCGAGGCACAGACTTGGATTATGGAGATAAAAAAAGGTGTTCGATGTTGCTAGGGTAGGAGATGACTAGAAGACTATAATGACCCCAAAATTCATACCATTTAAATCTCAATTTCGGCCGTTAACCATACATTAAATCTCTAATTTTACATCATTATTCGATATTTAAAAAACTAAAATTGCGGAATATTTAAAACGTTTATACATTTCTTTCTTTCTTTCCCTGAATCGTAACCTTTACATTACATATCTTTGATTCAATCTTATATCATGAATCGTTACAACAAAATGACTATACAAAGTCTTACATCATAACTAAATATCCATATACATTGGATAGCTCAACATACAATTCAACAACATGTTACGTTCAAAATATGAAATATATTTCTCATAAAACATAAGTAATCTTCGTGAATATAGATCTCTATAACTCACTTAGCACATATCTTTACCTTAAAATCTTGACCTGCAAAAGTGGTTATTTGCAAGAGTGAGCTCGACAGCCCAGCAAAGTCGAACTATTTTCATGCTTCACATAACACATAAAAACATGCTCGATATACATCTCATTAAAGTAACATGGCATACATGTTTTTAATTCACATAGCAAATATAAAGATTGAGTTCCTTACTCAATCATCATTACTTAGCCGAAGCAATGCAGTCATATATCGACTTTAACATTTCATGATTTAAACATGTATAACATATCATGCAATTTAAAACAGTTCATCAAGTCCACGTAACAAATAGGAACCGAAAGACTTGCCTTGATCGTTATTTACCAATAATAGATTAACAGCTTACAGTTATCTGCACTTCACGTGCCCTACACAATTATATAATCATACACATCAACTATTAGTCACATAAAAACACATAGCAATTGTAATGTAAACTCTACTCCAAATATCATAATATTTCTTATTAATTAGCACACAATGTTCAATTAGATTGTGCTAACTTTTCTACTTATGACTCACTATATTTCTTCTTAGTCAAACTCGAAGTTCATTCAAGTGCTTAAGTCTTGCTAGGACTACTTATTGGTTTTATATTAAACCCGTTTCATATCCTATAATATTCATTTCAATTGAATTGAAACACTTTTTAAGTGCATTAACACTTGGCACGGCGTTTCGACGTTTATTCGTCACACGCCCGATTTGCCTCTCTTGTGTATGCTTACTATCCTTCTATAACTTATCTAATACATTATTTATTAATGTTAAACATCATTATATTTACTAACATATATGTTTTGTAACTTAGGATATCATCTTTTATCGTCAGGAGCACTACACATGCAAATGTGCATACCCGACGCCCTCCGATTGCCCCCAAAAACACAACAATCCTAAAGATGACCATTTTGACTACTGTTACAGACCTTAAATTAAAAAACTTAAAGCATAGAAGTTGTAGGTCTATTCGTCCTCGTTCCGGATCATCTTGAATCACCTCAATCAGTGTTTGTATGAGAAAGTTATGGTCGTTTTACTACAGGAGGCCAAAATTGTCCGACTCAGACTGTTGTTCTGGAGCCACGACGCGAGAACTAAGCCATACAGTGGCGTCGCAGTGCGAAATTGGCGCTGGGGCGCGAAATTGAACGCTGGGGCACGAATTTTGGCGTCGGGGCGCGAATTTTGGCGCTGGAGCTCCATTTTTTGGCGCTAGGGCGTCGAAAGTTGCAGAACCCAACCACAAAGAACAGAATAACTAAATTTTGGACTAATTACTACTTCTAACATCTAAATTAAGACGTAAAACTTATAAAGATTACTCATAAACATTTACTTATCATATATATACCAATTTAGCACAACTTAACAACAATTTTAGAAAACTTAAATTCTTGAAAGCACTGTTTTTAAAAACTAAAACTCCATTATCGATGTTTGTTTACACAGTGAACATGGTAACCAAAATTTATAACTAATTTGATTCCTTGAGACTACGATTCTCTGAATTTCATAACAAATCAATATACTCAACGTTCAATTTCATAATTATCATGCAATCACATACTAATTTTGTTATCATACAAAACATACATTCATGTTCATCCTCATATGTCCAATGTAAACCAGTTTCTTTTCTCTTTGAATGTATTTTAGCATACAACATCTATATACACACACAAACATATCTATCTAATAAAATACAAATGATTTTGAATTTCTCGCTCATTCAATAAATCATCTGAGCCGTCCAAAGTTTGGGATAAATCTCACCATCCATCTATCTAATAAAATACAATCTATCTAATTCTATCTATCTATATCTATATTATATATATTCTATCTAATAAAATACAAATGATTTTAAATTTCCCGCTCATTCAATAAATCATTTGAGCCGTCCAAAGTTTGGGATAAATCTCACCAACCATCTATCTAATAAAATACAATCTATCTAATTCTATCTATCTATATCTATATTATATATATCTAATTATATCTATCTATCTAATAAAATACAAATGATTTTGAATTTCCCGCTCATTCAATAAATCATCTGAGCCGTCCAAAGTTTGGGATAAATCTCACCATCCACCTATCTAATAAAATACAATCTATCTAATTCTATCTATCTATATCTATACTATATATATCTAATTATATCTAATAAAATACAAATGATTTTAAATTTTCCGCTCACTCAATAAATCATCTAGGACGTCCAAAGTTTGGGATAAATCCCACCATCCATCTATCTAATAAAATACAAATAATTTTGAATTTCTCGCTCACTCAATAAATCATATGAGTCGTCCAAAATTTAGAATAAATCCCAACGTCCATAGTGCCGGAGGCACGGGACTGTTGCTAGTATATATATATATATATATATATATATATATATATATATATATATATATATATATATATATATATATATGCTAGTTATAATCATTTCAATTACAGATACATGTAATATCATAACCAATTATAAAACATAGTTTACAGACAATCTTTATAAAAACCTTGTACACAGTGAATGAACTTGAAGAACACAGAGACGTAAAAACATATATATATATATATATATATATATATATATATATATATATATATATATATATATATATATATATATTAAGGTTTTAAAACATACCTTTTGTTGTTAAGAAATTCTTGTTAACCCTTAGAAAAGCTTGAAGAATTCCGAGACTTGTCTTTCTCTTACTTCTCTCTCTGAGACTCTCTCTCAAAATCTATGAAACTTTCTTTTAGCAGAAAACTCTTTTCTTAGACTCAACGTAAACCCAAAAACTCAACTGATAGCCAAAGCCAAACTGATAAGCAATAATAATATGAAAATTTAATATATCAGTTACCAAATAAACGTATAGGCTATTGATTATTTTATTAATAATTTAAAATTCAAAAGAAATCCAAAAGCCATAGGGCTTTGTTTGGCAAAACGCTTTAAAATTAAAGACTTAATATATTTAAGCCTTGTTTGGCAAAATAAATTAAACTACTTTAATTTATTTTAATAACCTCTTATAATATAACTATTTGTCACACTTCTAATTAATTAAGTTTTCATACTTAATTTAATTAATTCTAATACCAATCCATTTCATAATATAATAATTTATTTAATCATTATGAACTCTCTAACTTAATTATTAAATTAAATTACTATTTCAAAATACTTACTTTCCTTAACTCATTAATTATTTATTAAACAAATAAATAATCAAATCACATCAAATCAATTAAACAAATACTTATTCAACGATAAACACATCCATTAAATATTTATATAATTCAATAAATATTTAAATATTTAATAAAAAATCTGAATTGTTACAAAGACTGCTTTCGCAACATTCATGTTGAAAGCAGAAGCTAGTTATTGGTGGCAGGCCAATAAAACTCGAGAAGGACTAGGGATGATGACCTGTGATAGGTTTAAGGAGATATTCTTCGAGACCTATTTTCCTAAGAGTTCGAAGGGTCAGCTGGAAATGCAATTTCTGGAACTGAAGTAGGGAACGATGACGGTATCCGAGTATGCCTCTAAATTCAACGAGTTGGCGAGGTTTGCGCCTTATCAAGTCAGCACGGACGAACGAAAGGCGAAGAGGTTTGAACCGGGACTGAAGCCCTGGTTGTACAATAAGGTTTCTATGTTCCAGTTGAAGACTTTCACAGCAGTGATGGAGAAAGCAATACTCACTGAAGGTGGAGGCGAGGCAGTGACAAAGTTCAATCAGGATCAGAAGAAAAAGAATGAGGTGGAAATTAAGAATGGAGGTGGTAGTGGTGGAAATAACAACAACAATAACAACAACTTGGAGAGGAAGTGGAATGGAAACATGGGTTCTGGAAACTAGCAGGGTAACCAGCAAAACAAGTGGTTTGAGGCATGTGCTACATGCGGGAAGTTCCACAAGGGTGCGTGCTTGATGAGGAAATTAGCATGCTTCAATTATGGCCAGGAGGGTCACATCACCCCAAATTGCACTCAAACTAAGAAGAACGTGTGCTTCACGTGCGGATCCAAGGATCACTTTGCTCGTGAATGCCCTAAGAAGAAGGATAGAGTGACAACCAGAAGAAATAGAGGTAACAATGGAGGTAAAACATCAATCAAACTCACAACTAGAACCTTCAACATGACTATACAAGATGTTGTGCAATCAAAAGATGTGGTGTCAGGTATTATACCAATCAATGATGTTGATGCTTATGTATTATTTGATTTGGGTGCTACTTGCTCGTTTATCTTTGCTGAATTTGGGAATGGATTGGCTGTTCAAATATGGAGCGATAATTGATTGCCTAAAGAAGTGTGTAAACCTTATGACCCCGTCAAAGGTAGTATTTTATGGTAGCAAGTCACCTAGAAAAATAAAATGTCTGACGATTATGCAGGCCAAGAAATTGTTGAGTCAAGGCTGTGTGGGTTATTTAGCTTACATAGTCGATACTCAGAAGAAGAATATGAAACTAGAAGAAATACCAGTGGTTAGGGAATTTGAGGATGTGTTGCCAGAGGATTTGTATTAGTTGATAGCAAGATGGAAACAATGCTTACTCCACACTGTAATAAAATATACAAAGTGATTGAACCATTCAACTCTAGGAATTAAGGTTCAAGAAACATTTATTATAAAAGAATAAACTAAAGAAACTTGTTTAACTATAAACAAGTTAGAGTAAGTCAACAATGATTAGAATTTCAATAATTTAGAATTAAAATATGCTGAATGTAATATATGAGATTTTGGAACTTACATCATCATAAATAACTAGATATGAGAAACTTGCTCAATGTAAAAAGAGAAGTTTAGAAACTTGCTCAATCAAAAGAATGAAGTTACACAATGTAATAATAGAACTAACTCAACGAAAGTGTAGAGTTAAAAAACTTGCCTCGAGTGTAACAAAAAATATTAAAACTCACGTTCACCTATACACAGTATTAAAACTACAACATCTATTAGACATACTAATATTCACTTTTCAATATAACCCGCATGACTAGCTAAACTTGCTATTTTAGCACAAGTCTTAAGATACCATGTAAATATCAAAAATTACAAGTGTCAACCTTCAAAAAACATGTTTGCTATGCTATGTTCTCATCAGGGATGCAACTGGGGCAACGAACAAATGCAATACCCAAGCTAGGACATAACTCATGCCACCATTGCAAAATTTTAGGGTTGGGCAGGAGGTGTACCACACCCACGCGGACGAGGTTTTATTATTCAGCCTAATTTCCCAGAGCCGTCACAGCATCCCCCTCAGAAAGATGAGGCAGGCCCATCCACTCAAGCACCTGTTGCCCATGGTGATCGCCAGCTCCGAAGGTTGGAGTGAAAAGTCGATTCCATGTACGATAATTTCGGCACGTTTGCGATGGGACTCACAAGGGCCTTGGCTGAGGCTTTTGTACAGCAAGGAACGACGCTATAATGGCCTCATTTCGGGACAGCAGTGCCATATCCACCACCAGATTCACCACCCGAGGAGGGTGTTACCACTGATCATCAGGGGAGTTTTTCGTTACCTTTTACCTTCATTCAATGGAGCATTGAATATTATAAGTTTGGCGGTATTGGGGTAGTAGTATAGTTGCATGTACTTATTTTTGCATGATTAGTTTAATGTTTGCATCATATAGTTTATTTTTGCATAGAGTTGCATGTTTATTTGCATGTTCATTTTTAGTATTGCATGTCTCACAATTCTTGTCGTATGGAAATTTTTGGCTAGCCGATGATGATAGTGATTTTTTGAAATATTTTTGAGGATGTTAGATAACATGAACCTAGCTATAACGTTTTACACGATGAAATTCATGTTGCTGTTTAAATGCTTTCGGTTTCCACGAATGTGTTCACAATCACGTGTATGTATAATTGCTCGATAGAAAATGTAATTTTAAAAAGGGAAATATGTGGAAAGTGAACTTAGACGGTTTAAAATATGGATTTTTAAACTTTGGGAAAACATGGGTATATATATATATATATATATATATATATATATATATATATATATAAAATAATAGTAATAACGTGGCTAGTCTTATTTCGGGGCCCTGCCTACTGGAGTAAGTACGCCCGAGGGGATTGTCTCTACACCTAGCGCCCTAAGGTCTTTCATGGTCTGGGAGTCGTTGGTTAAAAACTCGCTAAGGGGTAGCAGTGTTGCCTAATGGAGTAAGGCATTGCATAGTCATATGAAAAAAAAAGAAAAGAAAAATAGCAATAAACACCGCAGGTATACATGAGTCTTGATTTAAACTATAATTTTATGTTTTGAGCAATTTAATGTGTATTCTTTTCTTAAATCCAAGTTTTAGTGAACATAACACACACTCACAGCATATCTATAGCATTTATGAATTATCTGAGTGTACGACATTATGCCTACAGTTTGGTTTGAATCTGTATTCTTGAACTTGGAAAAATTCGCTGAGGCATTTTGGACTGAATTTCTGTGATAGCTGGAACAATGTGAGACTAGTTTCATCATAATTTAGTTACATAGTAATATAGCTGCATTTTTATTGTTCATTAGTATGCATTGCTTGAGGGCAAGCAACAGTTCAAGTTTGGGGGTATTTGATAAGTGGGTTTTATACCTAGTTATTGAATACCAATTTACGTGAACTATGCCCATCTGAAGTACATTTTAATGTGTTTTTAGTTGCATTTCATGTTATTTTGCATTGCATTTATTTAAAACTCCTTTTGGTGGAAAAGTGCAAGAAACGGCCTAATTTGGTGGAATTAGAGGGCACGAGGCGAATGGACGCATGAAGCGAGGCACAAGCTGGGATATGCAAGTTGCGCGCCTGTGCGAGGATTACACTAGGGGAGCGTGTGGCCGCGCGCGATGCCTGCAGCTGCTGATTTGTTTTATTTTAATTTTTAATTAAAAGGGTTGTAATTTATTTAAAACGATTTCTGACTGGTTTAAACCGCATCATTATTCAGTTTTACATATTTTCATTTGGTAACTAGGGTTTACACTCTGAGAGAGATTCCAACGTAAAAGGAAGCCTAAACTCTACTTTTCTAATCCTTCTTGGGATTTTCTATCATTGTGGATATTTATTAGTATTTTGCTGGATTTATATGAGGATTTGAACTTTAATAGTGGATTATAATCAGCAATTGGTTTGATCATTTCTATCTTTCATCTTTCAATTGTTTGCTTATCAGCCATGTTTAACTTTGATCCCATAATGACTTTTGGTTCAGTCATGAACTAAACTCCATTATGGGATTCTAACGGATTTTAATATGTAGTTTAGTTGCATGCTTGAATGCTGGATTGTTTTTACATATCATGTGGGATTTTTGTCATGATTGTTTTGCATGTATGAATGCTTGATCACCATTCGCTTTTAGTACTTGTATGGAATTGGGAATGAACATGAAAGTATGGTTTGTAATCATGATAGCATACGTATATGGGGCTGTTTTGTATGGCTTGTGTATTTCGTGAATCATATAGACATATACTGTTTCACTGTATGAGTTAGAATAAGGGCTTACACTTAAATTCAATATGATTACAATTTCACATAGACATGTAGTGATTTTGGTTATATTGATGATTACATAGAGTCTATCGCTTGTGGTTGCTGTGTAAGTAGGTCATAGTACATTGAAAAATGGATATGACTCTTTTAGTGCTCTTGGCTAATTTCCTGTGATATATTAACAAGTCTTGCATGATAGTGGTGATTAGATGAAGTATTAAATGAAGTTAGGATCCCATTACTTTCAGATTTGATTTATTACATCTTTATTATTGTTTTAGTCGTTATTAGCAATTAGCGTAATTCACCAATCATATTCATTAGTTTGATCATATAAATATAGTGATTTACTTGATGCATAGTAATTTAAATTAAACAACTTTCCCTGTGGGATAGATACTTTACTTGCTCTGTATTACTTGTTGACACATGTATGCTTGCATGAGTTTGAGATCTTTTGTTAGAACTGAAAAAGAGGCAACATGCTCATACACCTCTGTCGAGGTATACACAAACATATCCTCTCCAGATCCACCTGATAGGGAATAGAACAGAAAAGAACGTCCAAGTTAGGTGATAATCCTATACATGTCTATGCGAATTAACCTAATAAGGATTTAAGCATAGGTTCTCTATTAGGTCGTCGCATAAATATATGTCTATTGTTCGCACAACTTATGCAGTCGAAACCCATAATCACATGCCAATATATTACGGTGCAAATCTACAATCATTTTTTTCAATATCATGTAAATTACCAAAATCATCACTAATGTCATTAGTGAGAATCATTAAACATGAATATATTAAACCAACCATATGGTGCCAACCAAAGAGATGAGACAGTCAATTTAATTAACAATGGGTTCCATTATAACCTTTGAGTCAATACTTAGTTCATAGCTATTGAACAAAATATAAGTAGCAATAAAGACATAATTTATGGATTACAAAATCAGAGGAAATAAATGGATAAGAATAAACTCTGTCAAGGCTCTTCAATCTCCAAGTATTTTGCTCCTTTCAAGCTCTTCAATCTGTGAAGCTCACTGTTCTTGTTGCTCCAAGGAAATCCCAGAATTTTCCCTAATCTATATTTAAAGACATTAACTAAGAGAAAGAGATTGAAATTAAAAGAGGAAGAAAACTATTATATGCTAAGCTAATCTATCCGACTATATGATATATGACATGATTTACAGAGGCTTTGTTTGCTATATATATATATATATATATATCAGTTTCCCTCTTTTTCTAGGTCAAAAGAAAGCCTTCTTTGCCTGGGCACCGGAGGTCGCGCTACGACGCGGGCAATAAGCTTATGAGTGGCGCTGCAGCGCCACGTTAGCTTGGACAACAACGGAGCTTGCGCTGCAGCGTGAGTCCATGAAGGATCAAGGGCGCTACAATGCCAAGGTGACGTCAGCTGGTCAAGGGGGGTAGGCACTGCGGCGCGAGCTCAAGGCTTATCATTGGCGCCGCGACGCCAATTGTATGTAATTGTCTGTTATATCCCCTGAAAGCTAGAAAAGTCGTGTAAAGCCTTACAATACGTCAGTTAAGCATAATAACACTATAATCATATAAAACTCTATAATATCTATGAGATCATGCAACTATTTAAGTCATAAAGTATCCAATTTGCGGGTATAAATCACACTCATCAAATACCCCCAAACTTAAGTCTTTGTTTGTCCTCGAGCAAACTATCTAACACAAAACTAACAATAGTAAAACACACATAAAAATAAAATAAAACTATATACTAGTATCATGGCTTCTAAGCTCGATCATAGCTACTCCTAAAGAACAGGGCAAACGCATATATGAGTAAGGGTTCATTCAATTTCAAGCATAAGACTATATTTGAATCCATTCTATATGTGTATGTGTGGAGACCAACTGTCTTAACTAATCATAGCTCAAGTAAGTTCGCACAGTCGATTGTTAATACCAATATGAAAACTCCGCAACTTAAACATTCAACAAGCATTAAGATTAAAACGCAAGTGAATGAAAGGATCAAAAGACTCTAGTATGAAGATAGTAAAATCTAACTCGGACAGTCCTTAATAACCTTAGGCTATTCAGAACTACCCATTAATGAGCTTTTGATCAGTGACTCCCAAGCCAAACGACTTTAGGGCACTAGGTGTAGAACACCCCAACGAATCTAAAAAACTCGAGCAGTAAAGGCCACATAATCAACATAAGCCAACTGAGACTTTACGAAAAAATGAAGATTATTAGGCGAGTGCATTTTATGCTCCATCTCAACATCGGTCATGCATTTATGGGTAAGTGCGTTTCACGCTCCATCTCGACCCACCGCAAGACTTTCGATATTCAATCTTATTTTCTTTTTTGTTTTTTTATATGCAAACATGCCAAAATCCAAGATCCAAAACTGTATAAACGTCTAAGTCTTTTATTACCTTGTAAAAGTGAAAGTTTATAAGAGTGAACATATTCTTAAAGCAATAAACACGTCAACTAAATTCGAAAAATAACTAGTTAACACAGTTGGTCGGTGCTTGCTAAGAAGGACAGATCAATAACAGTCTCAACTTATCAACTAAACAAACCCCTAGTTCATACATGATTAACACGACTCTAAGAGAGATATAATCACTTGGCGCTTGTCATTAGCCACAATAAAAAATTAATGATAAATATACCACCCTTGCTTAATAACAGCTCAAAATAGGGTAATAAAGCCATTAACATGGCACAAATATATAAATCTGTATAAGCCCCAAAAAGATGGCTATAAACCAACATAAATTCTGATAATAATTCAAGCATTCATTAATAATAACCAAAAACAGTATATGGCATCCATCGATAATAATCCAAAACAAAATACCGCAGTTCAAAATGACTGCACCACAATACTGATAAAAACATAATCAAAGAACTAAATATGGTAACCTAGCATGGCAGTAGACAAAAATAAAACAGATAATAAACCATAACACCCCCAAACTTATGGTGAGCAATGCCCATATTGCTAAACATATATCAATCTATACAAGAGGGATTACCTGAAGATCACTCACTCGGTAGCATCATCGTCCTCGTCAGCCTCGGCAGGCGGTGATGGTGGAGGGTATGGTGGGAAACAGGAGGCTCTGGGAACTGGAATGACGTGAACTCTATATCTTCGCCACTGTACACTGTGTATATACTCTGCATCGTGTTGACCAGCTCAACCTGATACTACATCGCTATGTCTTACCTCTTGGCCACTGCTGTAATGTGCATCTGTTGCCTCTAAGCTTCGGCATCGTGTTTCTGATGCAGCAGGGTGAGGGATGCCATGATCTCTTCAAGAAGTCCCTGTGAAGCTGGGCATGCGTCTGAGTGCTGCGAAGGCTCGGGCTCGGCTGTAGGAGGTGGCTCAGTAGGTGGCATGTACCCTTCGCCTCTAACTTGAAAAGTTGCCCCGTCCCACACATTGAAGCGTGAGATGGTCTGATGGTCAATAACTGACATGGGCGGCAAGGCTATCCATCCTGGCCCCCAATGGATACCTTCCCTATTACACTACCAGGTGATCAAAGATGGATGTGGGAGTCCTGAAGTAGTGGTGCTCTTGATCGCCTTCAGGATCGACTCATGTATGAGAACTCCGATGTCCATGTTAAGGCTCGTGACAATGGAAAATAAGAGGATAGCTATATCCTTAGTTATGTCACTCAAGTGATGAGTCGGGTTCATGTTGGCACAAATAAAGTTGAACCAAGCCTTCCTATAGCGACTGAGCGCAACATGCGGGAATCAAGTCCTCTCACCCGTGAAGTCATTTTTCTTCCTTGTAGTCACGGGCTTGCAGAGCCTCCTAATAATATCTTCGAGGTCATAGTTGCGCAGTCCCGACTCCATATAGCCCCTGCCCTCAAAAACCAGGCATCGCGAATAATGGATTGATGGCTTGGCTACCATATGCCACTGACCGCCCCCTAACTTGGACAATAGTAGGACCTTCGGGAATGGCGTTTGCATAAAATTTGCGGACCACATACACGATAGCTGACTCAAGTGGCTTAGTGAAATGTTCCCATTGGCGTCCCGCAATCATAGCCACCAACTCGTCATCCTTTGTCTTGTCAGGCCTCAACCCCCGCTCAGGAATAAAATTTCATACGACAAAAGACCTTTTGTATCATTTCTAGGCCTCTTCATTGACAAATTTGGTGTTGTCCCAGGACGTTGGTGCTGCGGATGAGGAACCTGCCGACGCTTAGTCGTTGCCGCTTTGAAGCCATATCAAAATTTCAGTTGGTTTGGTTCAAAATCAGTCCCTAAACACTGTTACTGTAACGATTGAGAAATTTGTAATTTAATTTAAATATTTATTGAATTAAATAAATATTTTAAATAATTTATTTATTGAGGAAAATAAATAATTGATAATTGTGGTGAATTAGTTTAGTAACTAAATTGATTAATGCTAATTAAATTGAATAATGATAATTTTATTGAGGGATTTAATTTAAGAAAATAATTAAATTAAATGAATTGTTTGATATAAAAGGAAATAAATAAATTAAATAAAGTGATGTTTCTATTTTATTAATTAAATTAGATATATGATTATTTATTTATTTATAAGTATAATGATAATAAGATTTTTATTATTATTACTAGTATAATTTATCTAAATTAACTAAATTAAGGTGTGACACATGAAACTATATAATAAAGTATTATAAAAATAATTTACTATGGAAATTCTGAGTAACCAAACAAAGCCTTGTGGCTTTTGGTTAATATAACTGCCAAAGACGCTTGGCTTAATAAATTGATAATCACGATTATTAGTGTTTAAGCGCTCAGTATTCTTATTTCATGTATTGTCTTTCAAAGGCTTAATAGATACAGAGAACTTGAGAGAAGATAAACAGAAAATTTGGAGAGATAACCTAAGGATTTCAAGGCAATTTCAGTTGGTTTAGCCAAAATTATCAAGCAAGTTGAAGGTATTTTATTTAACCTTGATATTATATATATACATGTATGTATGAGTTTTACGGCATGAAGCTTCAACTCTGTGAATTCTAGTTTTCTGTAAATTGTTGTTATGTAACCTGTGTATGGTGATTATATATAGTTATGATGTTAGAGGTTGTGATGAGACATGAATTATATACGAATTACAGTTTAAAAAGGAATAAAAGTATGATAGTGTTTGTATTTCTTATATGTCTCGTGAAACTACCAATTTTAGTGGTAAATTGGTATGTTAAACTGTGAATTGAGTTTTGTTTATGCTAGTCTATTAAGAAACGCACATAACATAATTTGAACGTAGTAATTTGGACAAAAATCGAAGTCAAAGTGTTCATTTTTGTGAAGAAACTCAAAAATGGAGTTTTAGTATAAAATAATGGAATTTGAGGAGTATTCAACTTAAATGGAGTCCTCAATACATTTATTATCACACTATTTCATAGAATAGTGAGGACTACTAATGCTATCAATCTGGACCGTCACTCTATTCTCGGACTAGTCCCAACTACGTTCTCATTTCCTGAAGAGAACAATGAAAGCAAAAGGGTAAGCTCAACTAGCCCAGTAAGAAATATTATGACTAAGATAATGCAGAATACTTTATCGTTTGCCTTCAACAGTGTTAAACTGATAAAATATAACAAACATCAAGTTTAACTGTAGTGGAACAAGCAATCCATTAGAAGAGTCAAGTAGAGCATAATATCTACTGTCTTCTATGATTTAAAAGGTTTTTCATCACTTTTATCGCTAAGACTCAGCTTAATAAATAATCCACATCATCGAATCACCCCTGTACTACGACCAATGATATTCTTTAGTATCACGACCACAAATTATCCATGCATTACGGGCTAAGGATATTCGTGTATTCATCAATGGTCATGATCATGCCAACAACTGTCCATCAATGCACTACGAGCCAATGAAGACATTTACCACATCATTTATAATATTACGGTCATAATTATACCGAATAATCCCTAGTCATAATCATACCAAGTCCATCTATGCACTACAGGCCACATATGACTTTCAACATAATATAAACATGAGGATGATGGCAATGATATAAGAATTCAATAAAACAAGTTCAAGGATAAACTTTTAAAGATTTATAATTTAATTTATCCAGAAATCAATAACGTCCAAATTGTCAACATGATACTGCTTTGTGGAGTAAAATTCAAGAATAACATTGTATCAAAAATGATTTGGACCGAAAAGAAATCAATTTTTGTTATGAATAATACCCCGAGTGAATAGTAACTGGATGAATAGTAACTTCGAGAATATTAACCCCGTGAATAGTACCCCATCATGAAAAAGTTAAAACTTATCAAGAATGCTCAGAATAATATTTCCATGAAAAGATACTAGATGAAGCGTAAAATATCAATGATATTCTACTAATTTCATGGAGTATAAAAGCCAAAACTTTAACCAAATGAGTACAGAATTCGAAATCTGAAATAAAATAATATTACTTATATACTATAAAGTATGGAAGAAAATATTATTTTATACGAATATTGAAAAAAATAACACCCCTTACCTAGAAAAGAAGAATATTCCAACTGGTATAGCAGAGATATTCTTGAAAAAAACTTTCACTGCTTTGTACGCTCAAAGCTTTCTTAAACTCTAAAGAAATACACTCAAGATTATAGAAGAAGAATTCTCTGATTCTGGTGTGATTTTCAATTCCAACTAAGCATCCTATTTATAAGTGAATGAAAAGGATACTATTTGGACGTACAGTACACAAAGGTCACGGCCGAATTCTTCGACTGATTTCGTTGAAATTTTTTATTTTACTATGCAACACTATGCAATAAAATATTCTAATAAAACAAAAACATTAAATAAAATATATTATATATATATATATATATATATATTTATATATTAAATATATTAATATATATATATATATATATATATAGCATGTGTCAAAAATTTCACGGGATACACTCCCGTGATCAATTTTTTCTTCCTTCCCCATTTTGTCAACTAAGGTATATATATATATATATATAGGGTCCGGTTCCTGTACTTACTTTGTTAAAATGCAGACTTTTTTGTTGTTTTTTTTTGCTTTTTTTTTCAAATAACTAAAAAAAAGTTTAATATTTTATGGAACAAATTTTTTTTCATAATACAATGTTTTGGATGTGATTTGGATACGTATAAAAAAAAGGTCTGTACAGTCTGTGCAGACTATACCATCATTTTTTTGGTATAGGTATCCAAATCGCCCACAAAACATTGTTTTATGGAAAAATTTCAGTTCCATAAAATATTAAATATTTTTTGAAGTTGTTTTTTTTAAAAAAAAAAGTCCACATTTTAACAAAGTAAGGGAGCCCTCACCTGATCGGTTCTGTATATATATATATATATATATATATATATATATATATATATATATATATATAACTCATATAATACTCCTTCCCGTGACATTACAAGAAAACTCCTCACTGACCAATTTTTCTTCCATATGTGGCCCCCACATGTGTCCCCACCTTTATTATATAAAATAATTTTCTATTGATTATTTTGAAAAATGGGTAAATATGGGTCCATAAAATAAGAAAAATTTACATCAAATATTTCAAAAAAATCCTCAATATTTTTAACAACATTTATCATCATTATTATAATTCGCAATATTTAACAACCAGGTCGTTCCAAGGAAACATGGGGCTTTCCAATAAGGATTTCTCCCTATTGGCGCGCAATTAGGTGACCAAACCTCTCCTGACAGAACTTTTAGACATCGTCAATATTGCAAATAATAATATTAATAACTTTATCGTCTCAATTATTGATTTACTAATATATAAAATATCGACAATAATTGAATTAAATAACGCGAGATACTATGCAGCAATTACAGTAGAAATAATTAAACAAAACTGAGTGACTTCTCACGTAAGCATCAATAATCAATACCGTGTGATACTATGCAACAACGCGTATTACTTTACTTTACCCATTGGGTATTCCAACAGTGTTAACTGTAACGATTATGTCGTTATTTATTAAAACTCAAATTTGTCGTTTTTTTCATCCGACAGTTATTCTGTTATGGGGCCCACAAATGGCTGCGTCGTCGTACGAATATTCCCCGACAGAAAGAATATTCCACGTTCAAACGAATATTCCCCGACAACATGAATATTTTATAACCATTTGCTTATTTTGTAAAATTTATAAATATCACCCACAACTATAACATTATATCAAATTTACTCCTTAATATTTAAAAATAATATTTATAAAAAATTCATCTTTATTCATAAAAGTTGGGGTCTTACAGACGATGTGTGGTCAGTTAACCCGATCATGGGTTAACTGCTACCAACTCCCAATAAGGCTTCATTTGGCTAGCCTTAAATGACTCAAATTCATTTAATTTAATAAATCTTTTCTCCTATAGTTTAATAGTGTCATATCCCTTTATAAAATAAATCAAATATCTTATGATAATTTCTCATTAATTCACAGTCACATAATTTATTGTCTCATTTATTAATTATGCCAAATTATTAATTTTCTCATTAATTATTAATTTAAATAAAATTATATTAGGCTTATTAAATATTTCTTTTAATTCAATAAACTCACATAATTACATACTTTGAATAATAAAAAATCTCCACATTAATTTAATAAATATAACACATAAAATTAAATTAATCTACCACAACTTCATCAATTAATTATTTAATCTAATAATTAAATCATCGAAAATATTTATTTAATTCAATAAATATTAAAATTAAATTACAAAATCTCGTTTGTCATATCTTTCCCCCTTAAAAGGATTATGTCCTCAGAATCACGACTCAATCATTCGTCTTGTTACATTCTTCCTCCATTACATAGATTCTGTCCCCAGAATCGCTTACACACTAATTAATTAAATAAATGAGGGTAATTCTTCATCATATGGTCTTTGAGTTCCCACGTTGCTTCTTTAGCGTTGTGGTTCCTTCAAATTACTTTAACAGAATGTATTACTTTATTTCTGAGAACTTCTCATTTCTTGTCAACGATCTGAACATGAATTTCTTCGTAGGATAAGTATTTCGCAAAATGTAGGGTTTCATATTCAATCACATGCTTGTAATCGGGTTTGTAGGGTCGTAAAACTGAAATATGGAAAACATTGTGGACATTCTCGAATGCTGGAGGTAAGGCTACCTCATACGCAACTTCCCCGATTCTTCGCAGTACTTCAAAGGGTCCAATGAATCTTGGGCTTAATTTCCCTTTTTTCTGAACCTTATCTTTGCCTTCTAGGGAAAGACCTTTAAGAACACATAACTACCCGATTCAAACTTAACATTTTTACGGTGGGGATCGGTATATTTCTTCTGCCTATCTGGAGCTGCTACCAGTCTTGTTCGAATCACTTTGACTATTTCTGGTGTCTGCTATACTAATTATGGGCCTAGTAATTGTCTTTCACCAACTTCATCCCAGTGTAGCAAAGTTCTGCACTTTCTGCCGTATAATGCTTCATAAGGCGGCATGCCAATACTAGCGTGGTAACTATTATTGTAGTCAAACTCTACGAACAGTAGGTGATCATCCAAATTACCTTTAAAGTCCATTATACAAGCTCTTTACATATCTTCAAATGTCTGAATCGTTCTTTCACTCTACCCATCTGTCTGACGGTGGTAAGCCGTACTCATTCGCAATTGTGTACCTAATCATTCTTGTAGACGTTTCCAGAAGTTCTATGTAAAGTGCGGATCCCTATCAGAAACAATTGATATAAGAAGTTCGTGCCTCAAAACAATCTCTTTCACATATAACCTTGCCAACTTATCTAAGTTGAATATGAATTTGATCGGAAGGAAGTGTGCAAATTTTGTCAATCGGTCAATGATAAGCCATACTGCGTCATAGCCTTTCTGAGTTATCAGAAGGCCAACAACGAAGTCTATCGTAATATGTTCCCATTTCCATTCTAGGATTTCAACTAGTTGTAGCAATCCGCTCGGCCTCTGATGTTCTACTTTCACTTTCTGGCAGGTTACACATTTGGCAACACACTCTAGAACATCTCGTTTTAGATTTGGCCACCAGAAATGTTGTCGAAGGCCTTGGTACATCTTGGTACTACCAGGGTGAATTGAATATCGTGAACTATGAGCCTCACTCAAAATGTCTTCCTTAATCTGTGGTACTTGTGGTACCCAAATCCTGCTCTCAAATCTCAGTATTCCTTTCTTGTCCATTTTAAATCTCAGTTCGGTTCCTTCGGATATCTTCTTTTTCACCTTTTTACATTCTTCATCATGAAGTTGAGCCTCCTTAACCTTATCCAGTAGGGTTGTACCAGATTGCATCTGGAACAACTTCTCGTTAATCTCCACAGGATACTTCACTTCCAATTCCAACTTCTCCATGGCTGAAATTAGCTCCTTCTAAGCAGTCAACATCATCAATTTCTCCCGACCCTTTCTACTTAAGGCATCGGCAACAACATTTGCCTTACCCAGATGGTATAAAATCTCACAATCATAATCCTTAATTAACTCCAACCACCTTCTTTGGCCCATATTCATGTCCTTCTGTGTAAAAATATATTTCAGACTCTTGTGGTCTGTATATCTTTCACATTTCTCCCCGTAGAGATAGTGCCTCTAGATTTTTAAAGCAAAAACCACTGCAGCTAACTCCAAGTCGTGGGTCGGATACCCTTTCTTATAATCCTTCAATTGTCGTGATGCATACGCAATAACTTTGCCATTTTGCATAAGCACACAACCAAGTCCTTTATGCGACGCATCACCATAAACAACAAAATTTCCTATATCATTTGGAAGAGACAACACATGTGCTGTACTCAACCTCTTCTTCAATTCTTGAAAGCATTCCTCACACTTCTCCGTCCAAACAAATTTCACATTTTTTCGAGTCAAATTCGTTAACGGAGTTGCGATCTTGGTAAAGTCTTGAATGAATCTTCTATAATATCCTGCCAATAAAAGAAAACTTCGTACTTCTGACGGTGTTCTCGGCTGATCCGAGTTTATCACGGCTTCGACTTTGGATGTATGCACCAAAATTCCGTCTTTATCAATCACATGTCCAAGAAATTGTACCCCCTCGATCCAAAATTCACATTTCAAAAACTTGGCATACAACTTCTCCCTTCTTAAAGCTTCTAACGTTAACTTCAAATGCTCTTTATGTTCTTCCTTGGTTTTTTAATATACCAAAATATCATCTATAAATACCTCTATGAATTTGTCCAAAAACGGCTTGAACACTCCATTCTTAAGCCCATAAATGCTGCAGGAGCATTCATTAGACCAAATGACATGACCAAAAATTCGTAGTGACAATATCGTGTTCTGAACTCTGTCTTCGGTACATCCTCTAGTGATAGACTCCACGGCACGCTTGCGTGAGGTGGTCGTCGCCCGGACCGTTTCTAGCACAGTTGTTGGATGAATTGCTTGCAACACCTTAACCCCTCGTCTATACTTTAGACGGTAATCTTGGTACAATTGCTCGCGTTTGGAAATCTGCGTTGAAGGGACACCAACGACACCTTGACCCCTCGCTTATATTGAAGCGGTAATCTCGGTACAATCGACAATTGATGCGGTAGAAAACGCCACACATAACTATGAATTGTTGTATGATAAGTCAAAATTGAATCTCAAAGAAAAAACTAAGAAACTACTAATTTCTTAGGAATTCTTCAAAGAACCAAAAGTAGAGAATAAACTCACAAATATATTGAATAATAATAATAATGTATTTGATTACATCAACTTAGACTTCTATTTATACTACTCAAAACAATTTAAATCCTAATAGGAATTTATAAACTATAGCCCTAATAGAAGTCAATTAGAAAAAAATTCTAATTAAGAAAAAATTCTAATTACAATAGACTTACTAAAATATAAAAATCCTTCGCCGCGTGAATAAAATCTCTTCCGCGTGAGCTGCTAAATTGAAATCAAATATTAGGCTGCTAAATCCAAATCCCACGTGACTTGGATCATGGAGTAATAAGTAATGGGCTAATGGCACGCTTGCCGAAATCAGCTAGTAACACTTGCCAACATCATCTATATAACCAACATGTTAAGCCTGATAACATGAATAAAAAAAAATGCGCATGGCCCACGTGATGATCAAACAACCTTGCCAAGTAAACTGCAGTCCACATGAAATTAATTAAATCATTCCATTCGGTTGCATGTAGTATATGTGGACTTTGCTAAAAAAAATTGGGCTTGTATTAAATTGACCCAAATTTGTGTCTTTTGCTCTTTTGCCTCCTCGTTGGATTTTCTTGCATTAGCTTCAGCCCAAACATCTTGGATCAATCCATTGAGACTTTGTTTGAATCTCTTTGTTCTAGATTTGCTTGACCCCCACGTCCCTTTAGTCTTGTATGAATCCACGCATGCTATGTTCTCATCATTCCTCTCCTCTTGAAAAGGATTTGTCCTCAAATCGTCACCTACATCAAACGGACTTAGATCAGTAACGTTAAATGTAGCACTAACATTATACTCACCTGGCAAATCCAGTTTATAGGCATTGTCATTGATACGCTCGAGAACTTGAAATGGACCATCTCCCCTCGAAAGAAATTTTGTCTGTCTTTGAACTGGGAATTTTTCTTTTCACATATGTAACCACACCCAATCTCCGGGCTCAAAGATCACTTGATGTCGTCCCTTGTTTGCGTGCTTAATGTACTGTTCCGTCCTCCGTTCAATGTTTAGTCTGGCTTTTTCATGAATCTGCTTAACAAGATCGGCCTTTTTCTTTCCATCCATGTTAGCATATTCAGAAATAGGTAACAGTGATAAATCCAACGGTGTTAAAGGATTAAAACCATATACAATTTCAAATGGAGAAAAATTAGTAGCAGAATGAACAGAACGGTTATATGCAAACTCAACATGTGGCAAACATTCTTCCCATTGCTTGATATTCTTTTTAATGATAGCCCGTAATAATACCGACAAAGTCCTATTTACTACTTCAGTTTGACCGTCAATTTGTGGATGACAAGTAGTAGAAAATAACAGTTTAGTGCCTAATTTATAGCACAAGGTCTTCCAAAAGTAACTTAAGAACTTTGTATCTCTATCAGAAATAATAGTTTTAGGCATACCATGTAAACGCACAATCTCCCTAAAGAACAAATCAGCAACATGAGATGCATCATCAGTTTTATGACACGGAATAAAATGTGCCATTTTTGAAAATCTATCCACTATCACAAATATCGAATCATAACCATGCTCAGACCTAGGTAAACTCAACACAAAGTCCATAGAAAGATCAATCCAAGGTTCATTAGGAATAGGCAATGGTGTATACAATCCATGGGGTTGAACATGAGATTTAGCTTGGCGACAAGTAAAATATCTATCACATATTCTTTCTACATCTCGTTTTATATGAGGCCAATAAAAATGTTCTTTTAAAATAGCAAAAGTTTTATCAACACCAAAATGTCCCATTAAACCGCCCCCATGTGATTCCCTAACCAACAACTCACGCAAAGAACATGCAGGAATACATAATTTATTTTCACGAAATAAGAATCCATCAATTCTAAAGTATTTACCCACAACGTTCTTTTCACAAGTTTTAAACTCTTCACCGAAATCAATGTCATTATCATAAAACTCTTTAATTCGTTCAAACCCAAGCAATTTTGTATTAAGAGTATTTAATAAAACATACCTGCAGACAAAGCATCAGTAACGACGTTCTCCTTACCTTGCTTATATCGAATAACATATGGAAATGTCTCGATAAATTCCATCCATCGTGCATGTCTCTTGTTCAACTTGTGCTGGCCCTTCAAATACTTCAATGATTCATGATCGGTGTGGATCACAAACTCCTTAGGCCACAAGTAATGTTTCCATGTCTTCAAAGCTCTAACCAAAGCGTACATCTCTTTGTCATATGTAGGATAGTTCAAAGCTGCCCCACTCAATTTTTCACTAAAATACGCCACTGGTTTCCCTTCTAGCATCAAATCAGCTCCAATCCCTAGACCTGAAGAATCACACTCAATTTCAAAAGTTTTAGCAAAGTTAGGCAAAATAAGTAAAGGAGCATTTGTCAATTTATCCTTAATTAAATTAAATGCCTTTTCCTGTTCATCACCCCACTTAAAGCCCACACTTTTCTTGATGACCTCTGTCAATGGTGCTGTAATCTCACTAAAATTCCGAACAAAACGTCGGTAGAAACTTGCGAGTCCATGAAAGCTTCGTACTTGACTCACATTAGTTGGACTCGGCCAATCCCAGATTACACGTATTTTCTTCTCATCAACTTGGACTCCCTGTGAACTCACAACAAAGCCAAGAAAAACAATTCTATTCGAACAAAACGTGCATTTTTCCATGTTAGCAAATAACTTTTCTTTCCGAAGTACATCAAAAACATATTTTAAATGCAATCCATGATCTTCCAAGTTTTTGCTATAAATCAAGATATCATCAAAATAAACTACGACA
The DNA here is from genome assembly GCA_020205505.1 of Panax japonicus. Lineage (NCBI taxonomy): Eukaryota > Viridiplantae > Streptophyta > Magnoliopsida > Apiales > Araliaceae > Panax > Panax japonicus. The sequence goes on along the minus strand of CM035097.1, from coordinate 28,859,761 downwards.
AATTTTCCAATGAATGAACGCAAAACATGGTTCATTAATCTCATGAAAGTGCTGGGTGCATTAGTTAACCCAAAAGGTTATACTAACCACTAATAAAGACCATATTTAGTTTTAAACGCTATTTTCCATTCATCACCCTCTTGCATTCTAATTTGATGATAACCACTTTTTAAATCAATTTTTTGAAAATATGCAAGACCCATGTAATTCATCTAACATGTCATCTAAACGAGGAATGGGATGTCGATATTTTACCGTAATGTTATTTACCGCTCGACAATCGATTCACATCCTCCATTTTCCATCCTTTTTCGGCACTAGAATCACCGGAACTGCACACAGGCTCATACTTTCTCTCACGAATCCTTTTTCCATCAGCTCGTCAACTTGCCTTTGTAACTCCTTCGTCTCCTCAGGATTACTCCGATAAGCTGGGCGGTTTGGAATCATCGCACCGGGAACCAAATCAATTTGATGCTCAATTCCCCTAATAGGTGGTAGTCCATGAGGAAGCTCTTCGGGAAATACATCTTTGAATTCCTGTAAGAGAGATGAAAAAACACTAGGCAAAGAGTCATTAGCGTTAGTATTTAAAAGCGCCTCTTTATACCGAAGTAAATTCATAGGCTGTTTAGAAATCAAAGCTCTTCTCACATCACTTTTTTTTGCCAGTATATAGCATGCGTGGATTCAAACAAGACTAAAGGGACGTGGGGATCAAGCAAAGCTAGAACAAAGAGATTCAAACAAAGTCTCAATGGATTGATCCAAGATGTTTGGGCTGAAGCTAACGCAAGAAAATCCAACGAGGAGGCAAAAGTGCAAAAGACACAAATTTGGGTCAATTTAATACAAGCCCAATTTTTTTTTACAGTATATATTTCGACAGAAAATTAAAGATAAGTAACTCGCTAGAAAGGCTTAGCTTTGATACCAAATGATAGACTCCACGGCACGCTTGCGTGAGGTGGTCGTCGCCCGGACCGTTTCTAGCACAGTTGTTGGATGAATTGCTTGCAACACCTTAACCCCTCGTCTATACTTTAGACGGTAATCTTGGTACAATTGCTCGCGTATGGAAATCTGCGTTGAAGGGACACCAACGACACCTTGACCCCTCGCTTATATTGAAGCGATAATCTCGGTACAATCGACGATTGATGCGGTAGAAGACGCCACACACAACTATAACTTGTTGTATGATAAGTCAAAATTGAATCTCAAAGAAAAAACTAAGAAACTACTAATTTCTTAGGAATTCTTCAAAGAACCAAAAGTAGAGAATAAACTCACAAATATATTTAATAATAATAATAATGTATTTGATTACATCAACTTAGACTTCTATTTATACTACTCAAAACAATTTAAATCCTAATAGGAATTTATAAACTATAACCCTAATAGAAGTCAATTAGAAAAAGAATTCTAATTAAAAAAAATCCTAATTACAATAGACTTATTAAAATATAAAAATCCTTCGCCGCATGAATAAAATCTCTTCCGCGTGAGCTGCTAAATTGAAATCAAATATTGAGCTGCTAAATCCAAATCCAACGTGACTTGGATCATGGAGTAATCAGTAATGGGCTAATGGCACGCTTGCCAAAATCAGCTAGTAACACTTGCCAACATCATCTATATAACCAACATGTTAAGCTTGATAACATGAATAAATAAATAAAAATGTGCATGGCCCACGTGATGATCAAACAACCTTGCCAAGTAAACTGTAGTCCACATGAAATTAATTAAATCATTCCATTCGGTTGCATGTAGTATATGTGGACTTTGCTAAAAAAAAAAATTGGGCTTGTATTAAATTGACCCAAATTTGTGTCTTTTGCTCTTTTGCCTCCTGGTTGGATTTTCTTGCGTTAGCTTCAGCCCAAACATCTTGGATCAATCCATTGAGACTTTGTTTAAATCTCTTTGTTCTAGCTTTGCTTGATCCCCACGTCCCTTTAGTCTTGTTTGAATCCACGCATGTTATGTCCTCATCATCTAGCCTCACCTTCAATTGATGATAACCACTCCTCAAGTCTATCTTTGAAAAGTATCTAGCTCCCTTTAACTGATCAAACAATCGATCATCGGTAATGGATATCTATTCTTAATCGTGACCTTATTCAGTTCTCTATAGTCGATATAGAGCCTCATCGTTCCATCCTTCTTCTTCACAAATAACATTGGCGCTCCCTACGACGATACGCTCGGTTGAATGTATTTCTTGTCCAGTAATTCTTGTAGTTGTACCATCAATTCTTTCATTTCTACCGGTGCCATTCGGTACGGTGCCTTCGATATTGGAGTCGTTCCTGGTGCCAAATTGATCACAAATTCAACCTCTCTATCTAGCGGAAGTCCTGGAAAATCGTCCAGAAATACGTCTACGAAGTCCCTCACTACTGGTATCTCCTCTACTTTCGAATTCTCTTTACGACTGTCGACTATGTAAACTAAATATCTTACACAGCCTTGTTTTAACAACTTCTTGGCCTGCATCATCGTCAGACAACTCGCTTGTCTAGGCAACTTGCTACCATAAAACACAACCTTTGACAGATTTATAAGGTTAATACGCTTCTTCTGGCAATCAATTACAGCCTCGTAATTGAATAACCAGTCCATTCCCAAGATAACGTCAAATTCCTAAAGTCGAATAGGGATAAGATCTACGTTCATGATATTACCCTAAATATAAACTCTACAGTTCTTATGTATGTACTTAACAAGGGTTATTTCTCTATTCGCAATTTCTATGTTCATGGGGGTGCTCTAACTCGTCCTTAGGTAGTTCTAAGTTCTTATTAAAGTCATCGAATATAAATGAACAAGTAGCACCCGAATCAAATAATACATAAGCATTAACTTTATTGATCGGAATGATACCTGAAACCACATAACGAGACTGCACTGTCATGTTGAATGTCCTAGCGGTCGGTCGGTTGGTTGCGGTTGGTCCTGTGATAGTTAGAGCACTTCCACCATTGTTTCCCCTATTTCCTCTTGATCCTACCCCTCCAGATCCCTTCTTAAGACAGTCTCTTGCCAGATGATCCTTCGAACCACAAGTAAAGCATGCACCCTTCTTTGGGTTAGGACAGTTATGTGCTATGTGGTCTTCTTGACCACAATTGTAGCACACTCGTTTAATGTGAGACCCCGAATTTTATAAAATAAAAGTATTCAATTTTTCTATTTTGGTAAATAGTTAAATTGATAAAAGTTTAAAGTTAAGGGTAATATGTGAAAATTTTGCAAAGTAAGCAAGTTGATATAAAATATTCGTTGTTTCGGTGAATATTCGATTAGTCGGGAAATATTCTTTTTGTCGGGGGAATATCCGTATGACGGTACAATCATTGGTGGAACCCACAACGGAATTATTGTCGGATTGAGAAAACGACAAAAATATTTTTATGAAAATAACGACGGAAGTTTTACTGTTAAAACTGTTGAACTACTCGGTAGTAAAAGTACAGTAATACGCGTGGTTGGATAGTAGCACACGGTATTGATTATTAATGCTTACGTGAGAAGTCACTCAGTTATACTCAATTATTTCTACAGTAATTGATGAACCATATCTCTTATATTATTGATTCAATTATTGTCAATATTTTATATATTATTAAATCAATAATTGAGACGACGAAGTTATTAATATTGATATTTAAAATATTAACGATGTCTGGAAGTTATGCCAAGGAGAGGTTTGGTCAACTAATTACGCGCCAATAGGGAGAAATCCTTATTGGAAAGCCCTCTCTTTCCTGGGAACGCCATGGTCGATTAATATTGTGAATTATAATAAAGGTGATAAGTTTTATTTTATTATTATTATAAATGTAATAAAACAGAAAACTTTTTATATAAAATAGAATACTTTTATAAAGTTATTTGTTTTATTAGACTATAAATAGAATATATAATATTCTATTATGCATAGTGTTTGCATAGTAAAATCTTTTTTTATAAAACAGAATACCTTTAAAAAGTTATTTGTTTTATTAGACTATAAATAGAATATATAATATTCTATTATACATAGTGTTTGCATAGTGTCTACATAGTGTTTTCATAGTAAAAAATTTTTATATAAAACATAATACTTTTATAAAATTATTCGTTTCATTAGATTATAAATAGAATATATTATATTTTATTTAAAAGATTTTGTTTTATTAGAATATTTTATTAATACTGCTGTAAGACCCCGAAAATTTTTAAATAAAAAGGAATTTCCTTTATTTATTTTTTTAAATAGTAAGGGTGAATTTGATTAATGTGGTTAGTTATGGGTAAACTGCGCAAATATTTTAAATAAGCAGGTGGTTATAAAATATTCATTGTTGTCAGGGAATATTCATTTGGTCGTGGAATATTCTTGCTGTCGGGAAATATTCGTACGACGGTACAGTCTTTTGTGGGCCCCATAACGGAAAACGATTGGATGAAGAAAACGACAAAAATAAGTTGTTTATAAAAAACGGCGTAGTTGTTACCGTTAATTCTGTTGGAATACCCGGTGGTTAAAACACAGTAATACGCGTTGTTGCACAGTAGCACACGGTATTGCACCAATTATTGACTCTTACGTAAGAAGGCACTACTCAATAATGGTTACAGTAATTACTGTTCAGTATTTTATGTTATTGATTCAATAATTGCTGTATTGATATTTTATATTACTGTTGTTTCAATAATTGTCATTACATAGTATTTTCCATTATCGAAGAAATAATTCATATTATCTGAATAATATTATTTGATAACATTATTGGCAATGTCTAGAAAGTTCTGTCTAAGGAGAGGTTTGGTCACCTAATTGCGCGCCAGTAAGAAGAAATTCTTATTGGAAAGCCCCCACTTTCCTGGGAACGGCCTGGTTGCCAATATTGTGATTCTGTAATATTATTTGTGAATAATTAGTTATTGATTTATATGATGAGGAAAATATTGATTTTATGTGGATATAGATGGAGAAAATTTTTAATGTGACAATTGTTGAAAATTAATATTTTATCTTTTTCTGATAAAATAATTCATTTAAATATATTATTATATTTTAATAATATAATAATGATGATATTTTTATGATGAATGTGGGATGTATGAGTATATGTGGAGGAGGAGTATTTTTTTTACCAAAAATATTAAAAACAGATTTTGTGTGTCGGTGGACCTATTTCTTGACTGAAAATTTGATTATAGCCTGTAAAATCGTCCGTTTATGGATTTCGGTCAATTTCTGTTTGGAATTTGGAAAACCTTTCTTCTGCAAAGTTGTAGAGAATTGAATTTCCTATAAAAACTCGCGAGATTCGAATTTTCTGGCAAAAGGACTATTTATTATGAATTATTGAAGTTCCGAAGCTCCGAAATAATTGATTTTTGGAAGTTTTAATTATTTATTTTATAAAAAACGTTTTTTTACTTCTTCTAGAAGGGAGCATGTGATTTGAATGTGTTGAATGCAGATTTTCAGATTCAAGAAGTGTACGTAGAGAATTTATAATAATTATTATTATTTTATTAAATTTTCTGCTTTGGTGTTCTAAGCAATTTCCTATAAATAGGTGCTTAGGTTAGAATTGAAAATCACACCAGAAACTGAAGTTTTCTCTCTCTATATTATTGAGCGTATTCTTGTGAGTATTTTGAGTATACTTTGAGTATTGTTATACGGTGCAAGTTCAAGTCATAGCCTATATCCGGTGTTTCAACTAGAAGTACTGTCTTTCGAGGTAAGGGATGTTATTTTCTTCTAAAATGATATTATTTCTTCAATATCATTATGTTGAAATGTTGGTTGGAACTTTTTATCAAATTTGAAACTTTTTCATGCCGGGGTTACTATTCATGAGTTACTATTCATGAGTTACTATTCACGAGTTACTATTCATGAGTTACTATTCACGAGTTACTATTCACGAGTACTATTCACGAAGCGTGGAGATGTTTTTGTGAAATTTCTATCTTTTGGTGTCGGAGTTACTATTCACGTATACGGCACTATTCACCGAAAAATGAAATTTCTTCTTTTTGTCCAAAATATCTATTCTGGATACTAGCTTTGATTGTATCCATGTTTTGATCATTCTTGAATTTTACTTCAGTCTGATTACTTATGAAATATTTTTGAACTCGGATTGTTTAGAGTACGAATCCTTAATACTTGTTATTTTGTTTCACTGGATTCGTTTTCTTTAAAATATTTTTCATCATCCTCAGTCCTAAATGATGGTGTTACTGAATATCTTTGGCCTGTAGTGCAAAGATGGTTGATTTTATTATGAATATCTTTGGCTCGTAGTGCAAAGATGTACAGGTGATGAGATGAACATGAACAATTGATGAATATCTTTGGCCCGTAGTGCAAAGATGAACAGGTGTTTAGATGAACATGACCAACTGATGAATATCTTTGGCCTGTAGTACAAAGATGAATATTTGATTTGATTTGAGATATATATTGATTGATGTTACAGGGATAAAATATTGATGATGGACTTTTAAATTCATAGATGTTAGTAGATTTTATTCTCTACTTAATTCTTCTAATGAATTGTTGTTTCCGCTGCAGTTGTTAATCTAAAACTTGTTGTCTATTGTATTCTATCAGATTTTTCCCTGTTGAAGACTAAGGATAATTTGTTGTACATTATCTTAGTCATAATATTCTTTACTGGGCTAGTTGAGCTCACCCTTTTCCTTGTTGTTCCATTTTTCTTCTTCTTAGGAGACGAGAATGTAGCGAGTACGAGTCGTGGTATGGAATGAAGGTTCTAGAGAGAGTTGTTTAGTAGTCCTCACCATTTTTTGTAAAATTATGTATCAATAATTATGATGGGGATTTATTTGCATGTGGATATTGTCTAGATGATAATGTTTGTATTCAAACTCACAGCTTATGGGTGGTAAAAGTTGTTGTTGTTTCTGTACCATGTGTATTTGGCGACTCAGAATGGGTTGGATGGAATGGACCTATTTTGGGGTTGTCACAGTTGGTATCAGAGCTTAGGGATATGATCTCTGGCGGAGATCGGGGAATAGAACTAGGAGGGGAGAGACGAGTAAATCCTTCGCTAGTATGTCCTACCTAAGCTTATTTGTTGGTCAGTCATAATATAGGGGTATTATGTGATTTGTTAATTTCCTTAATTAACCCTTGTTTTATGACAGTATTTGAGAATGTCGACTGAGAATGTTAACAGTGGAGTAAATGAGATCGTAGAGACGCCTGTACTCTCCAATGAGGAGAACGTGCAACAGGCTGGCAATGTTCCTCCTGTGAACAACCCCACTAAGCAGACGATGAACGACGGGATGTTTAGGAGCTTTTTGCAGTTCATGCAAAATCAGACGAGGGAGACTCGTGTTCAAAATACAGGTGGAAATGATAGCAACGCGCGGCTTGTCACAGCCAAGCAGTTCAAAGAGTTGGGACCACCAGAATTCTGGGGAAAGCCAGATCCGATTATGGCGGAAACGTGGGTCAAACAAATTACCAAGATATTCGATGTCTTGGGATGCACGGAGGAACAGAAGGTTCCATTCGCAACCTTTATGTTCCGTGGCGAGGCAGACTACTGGTGGGAGTCTGTGAAGCGTACACATCCAGCCGCACTCAGCATGTCATGGGAGACGTTTCAGAAAATTTTCAACGAAAAATACTTTCCTGAAAGTATTCGCCATATGAAGGAAGTGGAGTTTATTAGACTAGAGCAGAATAACATGACGGTGTCCCAGTACGAGGCGAAGTTCGCGGAGTTATCCAGGTTTGCACCTCATTTGGTGGAGAATGAGGAACGTATGACGCGGATGTTTCTGAGAGGTTTGAAACCCGGCATACGTTAGTATCTCATTTCTCATAAATTTTCTATCTATTCAGATGTTGTCAACAAGGCTCAGTTGTTAGAGCGAGATAACGAGTATGTTCAACCGAGGGACCATAACCAGGATCATACCGAAGATAGCAGTCATCAGAATAACGATAACCAGCGGAGAAAGAAGAATATGGACAAAGGCGGTAACCACTCTGGTGGTAATCGTGGCCATGAAAATAGAAGAAGCGAGTCGGGAGGAGATTTTAAAAAGAGGAGATTTAACAACGACCATGTGAAGACGACAGTGCCAGCAGCAACTGGTTCTAAGGGAGGAGAAAGACCACCGGTCGTATGTTACAAATGTGGGAAAGAGGGACATATCAGCCCAAACTGCCCACAACAGTTCAAGGTATGCTATAATTGTGGAAAGGAGGGACATATCGCTCGAGAGTGTACGGTAACGAAACCAATTCCAGCGGGGATGGTGATTCAAAAGGCTGTCCCAGAAAAGTCAAAGTCAACGGTTCCTGGAAGAGCGTTTGTCGTGACCGGTCAAAATGTGAGGAACCCGAACGAAGTTAGCACGGGTTAGTTAATTATAATTCTTGTGAAGTTTATACCTTACTAGGTACCGGTTCTACCCATTCTTTTATCTCTCTTGCTTGCGTTCAACGTTTGAACTTGACTACGAAGAAATTAGACTTTGACCTATTTATGGAGACTCCGTTAGGAGAAACTTTCATCAAGTTGGCACTATCACATTACCTGTTAACCTTATTTCTATAAAGATATTTGCTTTTGATGTGATTTTAAGGTTAACTACTCATCATGCCAAAATTAATTGCTTTTGTAAGGTTGTTAGTTTTCATATTCCTAAGCAACCTAATATTCGAACTCAAGCAATCAAACCATTGAAGTAAAACATTTTTATATCAAGCCATAAAGTCATTCGTTTATTGAAAAATGGATGTCATGTTTTCTTAGCCCATGTCATGGACTTGAACAAAAATACGTCAGATTTGAATGATATTTCTGTTGTTAGTAAATTTCCTAATGTATTTCTTGAAGAATTTCTTGGCTTATTCCCAAGGTGTGATATTAAATTTTGTATCGACTTTGAATTCGGTACAAAACCCATTTCTAAAATCTCATATCGAATGATTCCTATTGAACTTCAGGAGTTAAAAACCCAACTGTAGAAGTTGATACCCGAGCCTTTATCTGGTGACTTCCTTTGTGGAATGCACCGAAGCCAGACTCTTTGTAGGGGACGTCATATTCGTGCGGTAGTAAACTGATAGGTGCTGTTGTGACGTGTTATCCAAGGTTAAGATATGAGTCATAGTTGAGAACAACCTAAGTCGGTAATCGAAATACGTAGCTTTCTAGGCTTAGTTGATTATTATCGGAGATTCGTTGAAGGATATTCTCGAATTGCTATTCCATTAACGCAGCTGACTCGTAGAGATACAAAATTTGAATGGAGCAAGGAATGTGGAAAGAGCTTCGAAGAACTCAAGAGGAGACTTATTTTAGCAAATGTTCTGACCATGCCGTCTTGGAAAAGCGAACGTGGTAGCTGACGTGTTGAGTAGAAGATCGTATACGAGTACGAATGCGATATTGTCAAAGACTCATTTCGTATAATTTACACATAATAGAGATGGAGATGAAAACTCTAAGTACCTACGTGATGATATACGAGTATAATCGACTTTAATCGATAACGTTAAAGCTGTTCAAGCTACACACCGGAGCTGATGAATATGAAGAATGAGGTACAAGAAGTTGTTATTCCAAAATCGAGAATTGGCGAGGTGAGGAAAGCTCAAACCTTCGATTTATTAATCCATTTGAAATTCTCGATCGAATAGGAACTGTGGCCTATAGACTCATTTTACCGCCAAGTATGTCGCGTGTTTATAACGTTTTGTACCGATGTGGACGACTCGAACCATGTTATTGAGTTAGAACCGGATGAAATAGCTGAAGACTTATCGTACGAGGAGGTACCTGTCAAGATATTGGATAGGAAAGGAGCATGTCATACGCACGAAGGTCATACCACAAGTTAAAGTTTTGTGGAGGAATCATGCTATAGAGGAAATGACCTTGGAGTTGGAAGCGGAAAATGAAAGCGAGGTATCTTTGCCTTTTCGAAACACCAGTTATGTACGTCAATTTCGAGGACGAAATTTCATAAGGAGGGGAGGTTGTAAGACCCTGAAAATTTTTAAATAAAAAAGAATTTCCTTTATTTATTATTTTAAATAGTAAGGGTGAATTTGATTAATGTGGTTAGTTATGGGTAAACTGCGCAAATATTTTAAATAAGCAGGTGGTTATAAAATATTCATTGTTGTCGGGGAATATTCATTTGGTCGTGGAATATTCTTGCTGTCGGGGAATATTCGTACGACGGCGCAGTCTTTTGTGGGCCCCATAACGGAAAATTATTGGATGAATAAAACGACAAAAATAAGTTGTTTATAAAAAACGGCGTAGTTGTTACCGTTAATACTGTTGGAATACCCGGTGGTTAAAACACAGTAATACGCGTTGTTGCACAGTAGCACACGGTATTGCACCAATTATTGACTCTTACGTAAGAAGGCACTACTCAATAATGGTTACAGTAATTACTGTTCAGTATTTTATGTTATTGATTCAATAATTGCTGCATTGATATTTTATATTACTGTTGTTTCAATAATTATCATTACATAGTATTTTCCATTATCGAAGCAATAATTCATATTATCAGAATAATATTATTTGATAACATTATTGGCAATGTCTAGAAAGTTCTGTCTAAGGAGAGGTTTGGTCACCTAATTGCGCGCCAGTAAGAAGAAATTCTTATTGGAAAGCCCCCTCTTTCCTGGGAACGGCCTGGTTGCCAATATTGTGATTCTGTAATATTATTTGTGAATAATTAGTTATTGATTTATATGATGAGGAAAATATTGATTTTATGTGGATATAGATGGAGAAAATTTTTAATGTGACAATTGTTGAAAATTAATATTTTATCTTTTTCTGATAAAATAATTCATTTAAATATATTATTATATTTTAATAATATAATAATGATGATATTTTTATGATGAATGTGGGATGTATGAGTATATGTGGAGGAGGAGTATTTTTGTTACCAAAAATATTAAAAACAGATTTTGTGTGTCGGTGGACCTATTTCTTGACTGAAAATTTGATTATAGCCTGTAAAATCGTCCGTTTATGAATTTCGGTCAATTTCTGTTTGGAATTTGGAAAAACTTTCTTCTGCAAAGTTGTAGAGAATTGAATTTCCTATAAAAACTCGCGAGATTCGAATTTTCTGGCAAAAGGGCTATTTATTATGAATTATTGAAGTTCCGAAGCTCCGAAATAATTGATTTTTGGAAGTTTTAATTATTTATTTTATAAAAAACGTTTTTTTACTTCTTCTAGAAGGGAGCATGTGATTTGAATGTGTTGAATGCAGATTTTCAGATTCAAGAAGTGTACGTAGAGAATTTATAATAATTATTATTATTTTATTAAATTTTCTGCTTTGGTGTTCTAAGCAATTTCCTATAAATAGGTGCTTAGGTTAGAATTGAAAATCACACCAGAAACTGAAGTTTTCTCTCTCTATATTATCGAGCGTATTCTTGTGAGTATTTTGAGTATACTTTGAGTATTGTTATACGGTGCAAGTTCAAGTCATAGCCTATATCCGGTGTTTCAACTAGAAGTACTGTCTTTCGAGGTAAGGGATGTTATTTTCTTCTAAAATGATATTATTTCTTCAATATCATTATGTTGAAATGTTGGTTGGAACTTTTTATCAAATTTGAAACTTTTTCATGCTGGGGTTACTATTCATGAGTTACTATTCACGAGTTACTATTCATGAGTTACTATTCACGAGTTACTATTCACGAGTACTATTCACGAAGCGTGGAGATGTTTTTGTGAAATTTCTATCTTTTGGTGTCGGAGTTACTATTCACGTATACGGCACTATTCACGTATACGGCACTATTCACGAATACGGCACTATTCACCAAAAAATGAAATTTTTTCTTTTTGTCCAAAATATCTATTCTGGATACTAGCTTTGATTGTATCCATGTTTTGATCATTCTTGAATTTTACTTCAGTCTGATTACTTATAAAATATTTTTGAACTCGGATTGTTTAGAGTACGAATCCTTAATACTTGTTATTTTGTTTCACTGGATTCGTTTTCTTTAAAATATTTTTCATCATCCTCAGTCCTAAATGATGGTGTTACTGAATATCTTTGGCCTGTAGTGCAAAGATGGTTGATTTTATTATGAATATCTTTGGCTCGTAGTGCAAAGATGTACAGGTGATGAGATGAACATGAACAATTGATGAATATCTTTGGCCCGTAGTGCAAAGATGAACAGGTGTTTAGATGAACATGACCAACTGATGAATATCTTTGGCCTGTAGTGCAAAGATGAATATTTGATTTGATTTGAGATATATATTGATTGATGTTACAGGGATAAAATATTGATGATGGACTTTTAAATTCATAGATGTTAGTAGATTTTATTCTCTACTTAATTCTTCTAATGAATTGTTGTTTCCGCTGCAGTTGTTAATCTAAAACTTGTTGTCTATTGTATTCTATCAGATTTTTCCCTGTTGAAGACTAAGGATAATTTGTTGTACATTATCTTAGTCATAATATTCTTTACTGGGCTAGTTGAGCTCACCCTTTTCCTTGTTGTTCCATTTTTCTTCTTCTCAGGAGACGAGAATGTAGCGAGTACGAGTCGGGGTATGGAATGAAGGTTCTAGAGAGAGTTGTTTAGTAGTCCTCACCATTTTTTGTAAAATTATGTATCAATAATTATGATGGGGATTTATTTGCATGTGGATATTGTCTAGATGATACTGTTTGTATTCAAACTCACAGCTTATGGGTGGTAAAAGTTGTTGTTGTTTCTGTACCATGTGTATTTGGCGACTCAGAATGGGTTGGATGGAATGGACCTATTTTGGGGTTGTCACAACTGCATTGTAAATTAATATGGACCGTCCGTTTAAATGTAAATCAATCTGGATCGTTCATGAATTAGTTACTATTCAGCCCATTCTCCTATAAATTGAAGCTCATTCCTTCATTATTTTTTACGAATTCACTAAAACTCTAGAGAGAGAAAGAAGAAAAGTATTCTGCTACTTCACTATTCCTATATCCAGTTTTTTCTAAGGTAAGGGATATTATTTGTTGTACTCGTAAGGGGTATTATTCTTTTGTATTCATGAAGAGAGTTATTTTCTTTAAATACTCGTAAGGGTTGTTATTCCTTTCTTTATTATTATGGAATAACTTGTCTATGCGAAGTATCACATACATGGTAAAATTCTTCTGTTATTCCATTCTTTATTATTCTGTTGGAATAACCTGTCTGTGTGGTCTATCGCATGCCTGGTGAATTTTGTTGTTATTCCATTCTTTATTATTTTGTTGGAACATACTGTCTATGCGTTTATGCATGACCTGGTTCCGTTCTTTATTATTATGTTGGAATATCCTGTCTGTGCGGTTTACGCATGACCTGGTTTCGTTCTTTATTATTTTGTTGGAGCATCATGTCTGTGCGGATTACGCATGACTTGATTCCATTTTTTTTATTATTCTGTTGGGAATAACCTGTCTGTGCGGTCTATCGCATGCATGGTGAATTATTCTGTTATTCCATTCTTTATTATTCTGTTGAAATAATCTGTCTACGTGGATTACCGCATGGCGGGCAAAAATCCATTTGCAGTTTCGTAATTTTTTTGAACCTAAAAAATTCTGGAAAAATTTGAAATGATAATTTGATGAGTTTTTCGTATTGTGTCCAAAAATGACTATTTTTGGATGTATAGATTAAGAGTTATGGATTTTACGGGGAAAAAACTATTTTAAAAGTAAACCCTTCTAACTCCTTGTGGTTAACTCCAAAATTGTTGAAATTTTTATTGGGAGTACATGTATATAATAGGAGTATAACGTGTAAATTTTGAAAATTTTGGGCAAAAGTACAGTTTATAAAAAAAATGTCTAAATATTCGGCGGTTTTGGCCATGTGAAAAATAGTAAATGAATTTTAAAAATTCTGAGAAAATTATATGTTTAATATGAGACTATATTCTATTAAATCCCAGAAAAGAAATATTTTTGCAACTGATTTTGTATTTTTCATGAAAATGGACTATTTATGAGTAAATGAATTAAATATGTTATGTAAAGTAACAAAATTGGAAAATAAGATTTTATGGCTTGGAAATTCTATATAAGGTATATGCAGATCTTTGTTAAGGGTTTTGGTTATTGATGATGAAATCTTATGAGTTTGGCATTTTAAGATAATTAAATGCATTATTTGGTAAAGTGTAAACAATTAAAATAAATTATTTATAAGTTTAAGAAATGATTAAAATATTGTTATAATATTAATGATATTATATTATGAGATTATTAAATAATTGATAACATTGGGATATTCTTGAACCCTGGATAAATTATATTATAAATGTTTAATATTTATCCTTTATCTCATTTGATTGATTCTTTATATCATTGTCATGATCCTCATGCTTATATTGTGTTGAAAGACATCTGTGGCTTACGTGCATAGATGGACTTGGTATGATTATGACCAGGGATTATTCGGTATAATCATGACCGTAATGTTACAAATGATGTGGTAAAAGTCATCTTTGGCCCGTAGTGCATAGATGGACTTGGTATTATTATGACCAGGGATTATTCGGTATAATCATGATCGTAATTGAAAACACGAATATCCTTGGCCCGTAATGCATGGATAATTCGTGGTCGTGATACTATTAAGCTGAGTCTCAGAATTATTGGTTTTACAGTTGTATATATTTGGCATGTAGTGCAAAGATGAACTGTTCGTTATTGGTTTTACAGTTGTATATCTTTGGCATGTAGTGCAAAGTTGGACTATTGATTTACTTGATTATAAATATGAATTGTGATTTAATTATAATTAGTGGTGGTTCAGGTAAAGACAAGTGATGAAAATTATCTTCGTCCTGGGTGCGAAGAGGAATTTAGAATCACAATTGTGATTATGAGTTATTCACATGATCGTGGATGGGAATTGTTGATTGATGTTACAAGGATAACACATTATTGGTGGACTTTAAACATAGAAGAGATAATAGACCTTATGGTCTATTTGACTCTTCTAATGGATTGCTCGTTCCGCTGCAACTATGGTTGAAAAGTTTTATTATCTACCATATGTTCTAAATCTCTGATTTATTATTGATGAAAGTTATTGAAAATTTAATTATCTTTAGTCATGATATTCTTTACTGGGCTAGTTGTGCTCACCCTTTTGTTTCACAATTCCTTTCAGGTAATAAAAGTGTAGATGGGTCGAGCGGGGTATTAAGAGGATTAGAATGGTGGTCTATAGCTGTTGAGGTTCTCCCTAAATAGTATGGAAATAATTTTATTGAGAACTTTAGATAAGTGTGTCGTATTGTATACGTCATTTGATATTTAATTTTGGTGAACTGAATAGGGAGAGGTAAACCAAACTTTGGAATGGTGTTTTGCCACTATCATACAAGATGTCTAATGACATATAACCTCGTGTTATCATAAGACAGGTTTATGCACATCCACTTGCTGAGTATATTTACGAGCACTACCTATATGAACTTGGAGTTTATTTGAAATATAATTTTCACTTGGAGACAGTGGAGATAGTTATATGTCAAGAGAAGGCTCACCATTGGAAAGAAGATGATAGTAATCTTCTCATTTTTCTTTGGGGTCTATTGGGTCAACCAAGGATAATTCTGTGGACATATGATATATATCATAACCTAGACGCATTGCCTCCCATGTACGAAGGTTTCCTTGAGCACTTCACAAAGATTTTAATCTCTAAAATAGTTTTTGACTATACTTTTATGTAAAGTACCATTGTAAGGTTGTGGTCGAGGCACCAGGAGAGTTACATACATTTGTATTAAAACTCACAACTTATCTGTTGTCGTACTCTCTACGACAGTTCAACAGTTGTATAAATGAAGTTTGTATTTGACTTTTATAGTGTGATATTTGGCGACTCAAGATGGGCGATGTATACCTATTTTGGGGGCGTCACATTTACCCTTCATACACACTCCTAAATGACTTTTATAGTGTGATATTTGGCGACTCAACAGGTCGGGTATGCTTCGATCCTCTTCTTCTGACCTCCTTACTGATTTCCATTTGACGAGTTGTCAGACCACCTTCTCTTCTGAATATGACCACCTCCCGTGTTACTTCCACTAGCCTTATTAATTCCTTCACTTTCACTCTTCTTCTTCTTTTGATCCTGATTATATTTGGTCACCGCATCGCTTCCACCTTCAGCGAGTATGGCTTTCTCCAGTACCCCAGCGAACAACTTCAACTGGAACATCAACACTTTACTATACAACCAAGGCTTTAGTCCTTGTTCGAATCTTCTTGCTTTTCTCTCATCCATGTTCACTTGATATGTGGCGAACCAAGCTAACTCATTGAATCTTGCCGCATAGTCTGGTACAGACATATTTCCATGTTTCAACTCCAGAAATTGAACCTCCATTTGGTTCTGCGAGCTGGTCGGGAAATAAATCTCGAAAAACATCTCCTTGAACTTCTCGCAGGTAATCACACCTTCTCCTCCACGGACCTTATTTGCTTGCCACCAATAACTAGCTTCGGATTTTAGCATGAACGTTGCGTAGGCAGTTTTCTAGTCCTCTCTGACTCTGGCGACATCAAAAACTTTTTCCATCTCCATAACCCAAGTTTGTGCCTTGATTGGGTTCATGGAGCCTTTAAAATCTGGTGGTCCCACCACCTTGAAATCCTTAAACGTCGTATTCGGTGGAGCTTGAGGTTGATTATGAATCGCTCCAGCTAATAAGTTCACTAATTACTGAACAGGGTTAGCATTGGAATTTTTGTTGTTATTGTTATTCATCAGTTCTTCTTGAGCTTGTTGACGATTTTGTCTTCTTCTCGGCGGCATATGTCTATTAAAATATATGCTTATTTGATCTTTATTAAATTCTCTAAGTAATTAAGGTTTAACTCAACAATTTAACATAGTCACTTAACATATTATCTTAAACAACTTGATATATTTATTCAAATCAAAAGTTTTAACATCAAACAATAGCATCACTGCTATTTACATCACCTATCCCGAGATAAAGACTCTACATGATTTAAAACATTAAAATATTCCTTTGTTTATAAACACATCGGAATTTACATCTAATTACCAGATAAGTTTTCACATAATTAAACAAATCCTATCACTACCTGTTAAGGCGTTGAATAGCCTTGCTACGTTCCTCTTCCATGATGCGGGATATCATCCGGCGATCTAACATATATGATGGTAGTCCTTCGAACTAGATTGGATACCTCATAACTCGATCTTGTGCCTCATCCATTGCATTTTGAAGTGTAGAGTACGTTTCCTCAAGCTTAGCCTTCTTCGCATGACAATCTTCTTCTGCAAGATCAGCACGACGTGACTCTCTTACCTAGCCCTCCTCTGCCATGGTCAGCCTTTCTGAGATCTCTTTCAGTTCCTTCATTACATTCTCCATTTCTTCAGACTTCTAATCGATTTGACTCTTCTCGTGAACCAAATCCCACTGCTCGTTTCCTAGACGTGTATGAAGAATCACCACCTCCCTATCCTTCTGTTCAATAGTAATCTGCAAAATAATCGCCCGCTCACTCAGATCCTGGACAGTGTCACGTAACTCGATGTTACGGTCATATAACTCGTCGTACATCTCAGCATCGATGGATTTCGGTGGGAACTCCTCTTCTTCCTCAGGATCCTCCTCTAGATCAGTCTCAAGCTTATGCTCCTGACCAACAACAGTGATCAACGGAGATGGCTCTCTCTGTACCAACTACTCCCTGACGACATGAATGTCTTGGGGCTCCTCCTCTGTAGGTACCTGGGGTTCCTTCACCCCAGCTCGACTATCTCCTCCAACATCTGACATCCTAATAACACAGTTTCAAGTTTTAGTTACTAAGTCATACTAGTGAGAACATAATTTAACACATAAACACATAAAGTCTTTTATTATCATCAATGAATTAATAAATTCATTTCTTAGAACTCGATAAGAGTTTTCCATCACTATGTTCTTCCTATAAGGCTACTACCTAAGATTGTTCCCCACCTAAGGTTCAAAACCTACGGCTTTGATACCAACCTGTGACACCCCCAAATCCGGGTACTTCAATTCCTACATGATTTGGTGTTCACCATTCAAACATCATATATCTATCTACCCATAATAAAAATAAGCAATAATAGATAGAAATAAATCCTCTCCTTAAGGAGTTACATCATCTGAAATAAATATAAAATCCCAGGTCATATTAACCTTTAATCTTAACTGCGAAAACATAAACAATTAATAGTCTTCCACATCATTAACATAAGTCTAGAACATAAATACATCATCACATAAAACAACAAGTCTTCATCACTTGTTAATCTTGCCCTTGCCTTTGCTAGTAGAAGGCTCGTCGGACCTTTCGTTCTTAACTATAATGTTATTATTACTCAAGAGTGAGCACGATTGCCCATAAGTATAATAATGAAATAACAATATAATAACATGCGTGTGAATCAAAGACTTCTGAAAAAAAAACTAAACTTTTGCATCAAGAATGAATAGCAAGAATCAAAAGATTTTTGAGGGTCATAAGACCTTGAACTATGTCCTAGGTTATCAAGAGTTATACTTGAAACCTTTAACAGTCATAAGACTATGGACTCTTCTACTCGTACTCAGAGGGATCAAACCTTAATACCATACTGTGCACAATATCTTAACGCTAACGTATAAATAATCCATATACAGGGTTGTTCATCTCAATTTGACATTAGGGTCCGCAACAAAGGAAGTTTGGGTTGGATAAATCAATAAGGGTTCTAAAATTTAGACCATTCATCAACTATGGACTAGTCGAATCAATAAGGATTCACTAGTCTAACAAGGTTCAATAATAACTGATATTTAAATTGAATAACAATCTCAAGAGGTATACAATAGAACAAGTATTGTATAACAGAATCATACTTTAAAAAGATTTATAATCTATAATATAACAAATTAAAATTGATTAATAATAATGAGAATTTACTAGATGTAAATTTATAAACTTGAATAACAATAACAAGTAGGGTTAGGAAACTTGCCTCGTACATAGATTACATGTTAATTATACACGTTCCTTGATTTAATCCTACATATCATTTACATTCACAGTACCATTTAATTATCACGTAATTAGTCATCACAAGTTCATTCTTTTTGTTTAATCTCGGATTATAACTATACTTAGTCAAATTACCACACTTATTGTCACATAATTTACACTTCACAAACAATAAGCTAACTATGCGTTCAATAATTCACTCCACACATAAATGTGTTATTGACATGTTAAGAATTTATTTTAACGTCTCGTTATACGTCTAACATATTTGTATGTTCATTAGATTAGGTTACTATCACATTCCTAGACTTGAACAATAAAAATTTCATTTCTGGACAATCTGCATAGTGGCGCTACGGTGCCACTGTTAGGCTTGTTCTCGGCGGCGCGGTGGCGCTGCGGCTTGGCCTTCGGCGCTGCAGCGCGGGCCTAAAGGAATGGAGCTGGCGCTGTAACATTCCAGAATTTTTAAATGTAGTTTATAAATATTTATTGATTTATATAAATATTTATTGGATGTGTTAATTGTTGAATACATGTTTGTATTTGTCTAAATTGATTTGAGTTGATTAATTGTTTATTAAATAAACAATTAATAATAAATATTTATTGGATGTGTTAATTGTTGAATACATATTTGTATTTGTCTAAATTGATTTGAGTTGATTAATTGTTTATTAAATAAATAATTAATAAGTTAAGGAAATTATTATTATTTCAATATCATAATTAACTATTTGTGTTGAGAATGTGATTAAGTAATTTATTTAATAAAATTTTTATTTGAAGTAATTAATTAAGTATGGAAACTTAATGAAATAAAGTGTGACAAATAACTATATTATAAGGAGTTATTAAAATAAATTAAAGTAATTTTAATTTAGTTTTCCAAACAAGGTTTAAGTATATTAATCCTTTAATTTTTTAAATGGTTTGCCAAACAAAGCCTTATGGCTTTTGAATTTCTTTTGAATTTAAATTATTAATTAAATAAATAGTATATATATATATATATATATATATATATATATATTTGGTAACCTATATATTATTAGGGTAATAAGTGTGGCGTCGGTTTTATGAGTTTTAAAAACATACTATCATTTTTACGCTTTGAGTTATTTGCTAAACTGAGAGAAGAAAAGAAGAGAGTTTGAAAGAGAACCTGAGAGAGAGAAAGTATCAGTGATTAACAAAGATAGTCTAAGCAAATGAAAAGGTATGTTTCTCTAACCTTAATATAGGTACACACACACACACACACATATATATATACATATATATATGGTTTCATGATGTCTAACGTCTCTTTGTTCTTCAACTTCACTATGTATAAGGTTTTTACAAAATTCTTGTAAACTATGTTTTAGTAATTGTTATACTAGTATATATTGATAGGTGATTGTATGTTTAACATGTATATAAGATTTTATGTTAATTACGTGTTAAAGAAAAAGGAATTTGGTTTTACAATGAGTATATATGCACGTATATGATTTGTGAAATATCAAAATTAGTATATGTTATGGTGAAATTGCGAAATCTAACTGTGAATGGTTAATTGAGTATGACATTTAGAGAATCGTAGTTAAAGTAATCAAAATCGGTTTATAAAATTTTGGTTACCATGTTCATTGTGCTAAACAATTGTCTATAATGGATTTTGGTTTTTAAACAGTGTTTTAAAGAATTTAGTTTTCTAAAATCGTTGTTCAAATTGTTGATAATTTGTTTATAGATGATTGTTAACGTTTATGGGTAATTTATGTAAAGCTATACATGTTAATTTAGATGTTAGCAGTGTTGAATGAACATAAAATTCTTTGTTCTGTTCTTTTGGTTTGGTTTCTGTGAGTTTTGGCGCCCCAACGCCAAAATCCACGCTCCAACTTGAAGTCTTGCGCCTTAGCACCAAAACCAGCTCCCCAACAAGACTTCGCGCCGCAGTACTGAAGTCAACGCCGGAGTGCCAGACTTCGCGCCGCAGCGCCGAGTCCCTATATAACTCTCGCACCGAAGCCCCACCTCAGCGCCACAGTGCGGCCCACAGTACAAACTATGGCGCCGCAGCGCCACTTAGCAGAATGCTCAGAAATGACTTTTTGTCTTGCACAGAAGTCTGAAATTTTTAGTTGTAATGCTATATGACCAAATAATTCTGTTATTTTAGTATTGTAATGTGTTGAACGAACATGGTGTTAATACCTAACGAGTTTATTATCATTTTAAGAATATAATGTGATTACGTGGTTAGACATTTAAACTATACGTGATGTAGAATTGATAATGACTGATAACGTTATGATAACATATGTATATTGGATATTGTGATTTAGATTATAACAGTTTAATCTACGCGCAAGGCAAGTTCTTTAACTCTACTTTGTTAATAGTTGAACAAGTTTTTCTAATTCTAAATCGTCGTTATGCAAATTTCATATTTATATACTTTATTGAGTAAAGTATTTTCATTAAGCAACTTAATTGTATCTAGTTATTCATGATGATACAAGCTTCCCATCTCCACTCTCTCGTCGAGATAGTTATTATGATTATGCAAGTTTTTCCTAACTCTAAACTTGTTATATTAGCATGCAAGTACCTTTATTATGTTGAATCAGTTTATCATTCAAATTATTGTTGTTATGCAATTACCTTAGCTTAATGTTGTTCAAAGCAAGGTATGATAGATTATTCAATTGTTATGCTATTAGATTATTCCTAAAACATGAACTTAGAACGAAATGTTTATTCAGGTTATGATCATTCAATAACATAGTGTTAGTATCTTTTATTCAAATAATCCTTAGTTGATGTACCGTTAAACTCCAAATTACCTAGAAGTGTATCTAAACCAAACGGACTTTGGTGCGGACTTTTACTCTAAATATTGAGATGAACAACCCTATTTTTAGGGGTTGCACCTTGTTTTATACTTTGTGCTGAAATGTTTGTATACAATACATGTACGAAGGATTGATCCCCCTAAGTACCTTTGAGTTCTTATAGTCGTATGACTGTTAAAGTTAAAGTTGAAAGATTACTTATAACTGTGGACATGGTTCGTGGTCATTAGACCCTCAGTGAATGTTATGATTTTTAGAGAACATATTGTTCAGTTCTATTAAGCCTAGTATTTAGCAAGTGATGTAAAGGTTAAAGTTTATTTATTGATTATTCCAAGTGAGCCTTATTTTCTCACTCTTGCCTGTAAAAACCTTACAGCTAAAGATGGAAAGGGTGACGTACCTAGCACCAGTAAAGGAAAGGGAAAGATGACCAAGTAATGAAGACTTGTAATAGTTTTGATAGTTTTTGTGACGCCCCCAATATAGGTATACAACACCCATTCATGAGTTACCAAATACATGGTACAGAAAGCAAACTACAACTTTAATAATACAATTGTCGTACAAAATACGACAACACATACTGTGAGTTTAAATACAAATATTGTCTTCTAGACAATATCCACACTCAAATAAGTCCTCATTACAATTATTCAAACACTATTTTACAGAAATAGTGAGGACTGCTAAAAAATCTTTCTAGAACCATCACTCCATACTCCGACTAGATTCTGCTATGTTCTCACCTCCTGAAAAGAAAAATGGAACAAAAAGGAAAAGGGTGAGCTCAACTAGCCCAATAAAGAATATTATGACTAAGATAATATACAAAAAATTATCATTAGTTTTCAATAGGGAAAAATCTGATAAAATATAATAGACAACAAGTTTTAGATCAACAACTGCAGCAGAAACAACAGTCCATTAGAAGAGTCAAGTAGAGAAATAATTCCACTATCTTCTAAGATTTAAAAGTCCATCATCAATATTTTGTCCCTATAACAACAATCAATATATATCTTTAATCAAATATTCATCTTTGCACTACAGGCCATATTCATTTGTATCACCAGTTGGTCATGTTCATCTCACACCTGTTCATCTTTGCACTACGGACCAAAGATATTCATCAGTTAATCATTCATCTTTGCACTACAGACCAAAAATATTTAGTAATATCATCATTTAGGACTAAGGATGATGAAGAATATTTTAAAGAAAATGAATCTAGTGAAGCAAAAGAATAAATATTAGGGATTCATATTACCGTTTTATCCAAGTTCAATAATACTTCCTAATAACAAATTTTGAAGTAGAATTTAAAAATAAAGATCAAACCATGGATACAATCAAAGATAGTAATCATAATAGACATCTTGGACAAAAAGAAAAAAATTTCATTTTTCGGTGAATAGTGCCGTATTCGTGAATAGTGCTGTATACGTGAATAGTACCGTATACGTGAATAGTAACCCCGACACAAAAAGTTCCAAATTTGAAAAAAAGTTCATACCAACATTTCGGTATAATGATATTGAAGAAAATATCATTTTAAGAAGAATATAACACCCCTTACCTCAAAATAATGGTACTTCTGATCGGAATATCGGATAGAAAGTCCGAAAGAAACTTGTACCGAACAGCAACTCTCAAACTATATAAATACACACTAAAATACGCTCGACACTATAGAGAGAAAGAAAACTTATTTCTGGTGTGATTTTCAATTCTAACATACGCGTCTATTTATAGGAAAATACTAGAACGTCATAGGAGACTAAAATAATAAAATATATTATTTTTTAAAGAAAATTTCTACGCCACCCATCTTGAAAATTCTAGCAGCCCACTTGGAAGAAAAACAAGCAGCCCACATGTTTTAAACAAGAGTGGGTCCCACCCATAATTTTAATAAAAATCATTTTATTTTCCGAAACTTTAATAATTCATAGAAAATAGTCTGTTTATCAGAAAAATACGAATTTTATGTCCATTCTACCTGAAATCGAATTCTTTACAACTTTGTAGTTTTGAGTTTTTCCAAATTCCAAACCAAAAATATCCGAAATCTACAAACGGATGATTTTTAATACCTCCACACCGACAAAATACTGATAAAATACATCAGCATTAATTCCTTCATTTTTTATCCACATAAAAATAAATATATCCATCATTTATATCTATATAAAATAAATATTTCCTTATCATATAAATCAATAATTAATTATTCACAAATAATATTATAGAATCAAATAATGACAACCAGACAGTTTTCAGGAAAGAGTGGGCTTTCCAATAAGAATTTTTCCTTACTGGCGCGCAATTAGGTGACCAAACCTCTCCTTGACAGAACTTTCTAGACATTGCCAATAATACTATCTAATAATATTATTCAAATAATATGAATTATTGATCTGATAATAGAAAACACTGTGCAGTGATAATTATTGAAACAATAATAATATAAAATATCAACGCAGCAATTATTGAATCAATAAAATAAAATATTGAACAGTAATTACTCTAATAATTATTGAGTAGTGTCTTCTTACGTAAGAATCAATAATTCAAAAATAATGTGCATCCACGCGTAACAACTACGACGTTATTTTAACCACCAGGTATTCCAACAGTGTTAACGGTAACAACTATGACGTTATTTATAAAAACTCAAACTTGTCAGTTTCTTCATCCGACAGTTATTCGTTATGGGGCCCACAAATGGCTGCGCCGTCGTACGAATATTCTCCTACACAAAGAATATTCCACGACCAAACAAATATTCCCTGACAATTGAATATTTTATAACCACTTGCGTATTTTGAAAAAAAATTCATATCTCACCCCTAACTTTAAAATTTTATCAATTTAATCATTTACTGAATTGTAATTATAAGAAAAATTGAATACTTTTATTTCATAAAATTCAGGGTCTTACATATACATTTTATATAAAAATAAATTATATTTGCATGCATACATAAAATCATATATATATATATATATATATATAATATTTATAAAACATAAAGATTACAGTATATATATATATATATATATATATATATATATATATATGTTATCTTATTAACTATTATATGTTATAAGCATATATATGTAATCTTTATGTCTTATAAATATATTATATATATATATATATAAAACGTGTGTGTGTATATATATTATATTGTACTAAACTAACTATGTAATATATATAATCCTGTACATGCATGACATATATATTAAGTATCTTATTATACAACATGCATGACATGCATTCCTTTCAAAAATATGCTGGCAAATTAATTGCTCTTAAGAACATGTGGTCAATGAAGAATAAATGCAATGTAGTTTGATTTTGGCCTAGGCGAAAATTTATAGGCGGACTATTTGGCAATCCATGGCTCATCTTTTCATCCAAATCGCCCATTTCAAAATTGATCATCTCAACCATTAATTTTAAATCAGACTTTGAAAATTATCATTTTATCCCTGACTTCAAAAATCTCTAAATAGGAGGCATTTCTTTCCTTTTCATTTTGCCAATTCACTTACAAAGAAAAGCTTATTTTCTCTTCCAAATACTCTCTCTAAAAAGCTTTCTATCTCTTCTTACAAAAGTTCTGATTATTTGAGAAGAGGAAATTGGTTTAAGCATATTGAGATAAGTTGTTTGATTTATTTATTTGAATTATCTGTTGCTTATTTATATTTATAGATATACGACTATAAATTGTTAGCCACAAAATTCTATATATCTATATTTCATTTATTTATCAAATAAAAGGATACTTGGGCGCCTCAAGGCTACGGAGATAAACCTCTACGGAGAGAAATCTGACCGTACGATTCCTTATAGTCTTCAGTAACCTTTTATTGATATTATTTATATAAATATCATAAAATAGATACGACACTTGATAGCTCAAAACGACACTGAGATACTGCTCCAAAAAGAGTAGTCATCCGAACTGGATTTAAGAATCGTAGTGATCTATTGAAAATATTTAAATAAATATCAATTGTGAAATTATAAATTTTGTCATACTTAGACGCCGCAAGGCTACGGAGATACACCTCTACCAAGAGAATTCGAACCGTACGATTCCTTATAGTACTAAGTGACATTATTTATAAAAGTTCACATAATAGATAAAATATTCTTATATATTAGTTTGAGTTAAACAATAATATTTGTTATATCAAGTATTGCTTAACTGATTTATTTATTATACTTGATATCTGTCATCACAAGTATTTGTTCATAAATTTATTTATTTATAAAATACTTGTTGCATAATATAAAAGTTATTTAAAATTTTATTTCACAAACTTAAGTGAATATATCTGCTTAATTAGAAGCATATTTGATTCAAAGCTTAAAATAACTTAAGAGAAGTACAACTAAGCTTGAGGAGGGAGCGGGGAGCTTGCTGTCCAAGATAGATTAGTTGGGAACAGTTGGAAGTTTGACTATAAAACTTTGTAAAGGCTTCTCCGCCTGTTGAAGAGTTTTATTACTGATAGTAATAGGATCTCAAGTCCTGGAGAGGAGCTTGAGACTAGACGTAGCAGCATACCCTGGATGTATGTTGTGAACCCGACAAATCTTTGTGCATTGTGTGATTGATTTTTTACTATCTTGCATATTAATTTCTAACACTACAAATTAATTATACAAAAAATCAAAAAAGGCCTAAGATAATTTTTAATCTGTAATAATCTATTCACCCCCCCCCCCCTTTCTAGATTATTATTGGACTTTCAAAATCCATTCTTTATAAATTTCTTAAATTACTTCTTATTGTTCAAACTCTATTTGAGCTTATTCTTTCATTATCTTCACCTCTCTTCTCTAAAGTTATAGCCTAAGGTACTCTTACCTAAGGTTTCTAACCTATCAACTTTGATACCAACTGTAACGACCCCATAACCTGATACCATTTAAATCTCAACTTCGGTTGTTAACCATACATTCAACCTCTAATTTTTACATCATTATTCGATATTAAAATCACTAAAATTGCGGAATATTTAAAACTTTTATACATTTCCTTCTTTATTGCCCTATATCGCAACCTTTAGATTGCATCTCTTCGATTCAAATTTATATCATGAATCGTTACAACAAAATTACTATACAAAGTCTTACATCATCAATAGATATCCATATACACCGAATAACTCAACTTACAATTCAACAATATGCTACATTCAAAATATTAAATATATTTCCCATAAAACATAAGTAATCTTCGTGAATATGGATCTCTATAATTCACGTAGCACATATCCTTACCTTAAATCTTTAACCTGTAAAAATGGTTATTTGCAAGGTTGAGCTCAACAACCTAGCAAAATCTCACAGTTTTTATGCATCACATAACACGTAATAATATGCTAAACATACATATCATAATAATTAAAGTAACATGGCATACATGCTTTTAATTCACATAGCAAATATAAAGATTGAGTTTCTTACTCAATCCTCCTTATTTAACCAAGATAATGCAGTTGTTGGGTCTCCAACTTTTAGTTTTATTTTAATGATAACAATAATTAGTAAATAAATTAATTAAAAGGGTAGGATCCTCTCCATAGAATTTTTTATTTTATTTATCTTATTTACTTTGATCAAAAATATTTTCTAAATCTTATTTAATTAATTATCTTGATCTTGATGTTAAATAAATTGGGTCATGCATTGTGGGACAAAAGTCATATGTTGATTATCAAATGCTTGTTTACCGAATTTGAAAAGAAGATGGAAATGTTAATTAAATCATTTTTAATTGTGGGCATCTTCTATTTAGTTTCGAATTAATTTTATTATTTAAATATCTCAAAAATTATTTTATTTCAAAATTATTATATATATATATTATAAGTTTTATATTATTTTATTAATACCAAAAAACCGTATATATATATATATTAAATATATATTATATGTATTATTTTATAATATATATGTTATAAGTATATATATATATATATATGTAGAAAGAGGATCAGGTCCGGACTCCCGGACGGGAGAAAATCCGGACCTGATTTTTTTTTTCTTTTTTTTTTTTTTTGGTAGAACAACTAAAAAAAAAAAAAAATTATGGAACTGAAATTTTTCAATAATACAGTGTTTTGGGTGTGTTTTTAATACCTACCCCAACCAATGTATGTACAGTCTGCCCAGACTGTACAGACATGTTTCGTTATAGGCATCCAAATCACACCCAAAACACTGTATAATGTAAAAATTCCAATTTCATAAATTTTTTTTTTTTTTTTTAGTTGTTTCAAAAAAAAAAAAAGCAAAAAAAAAAAATCCGGATTTTAACAAAATCCGGGAGTCCGGACTGGATCCGGACTCTATATATGTAATCATTATGTTTTATAAATTTATTATATATATGTATAAAACGTGTATATATATATTATGACTAACTATGTAATATTTATGCATGTACTAGTACTAAAACATGCATGCATTTGTTATTAATATATATTAATTTGAACCATGCATGCATTCTTTAGTTTATATTCAAGCACATATATATGTATTAAATGAGGAAATGTGTTGGCAAAAGTAATGTCATTTATTATGGGAAATGTGTTTTGATTGCATACATAAAAATCATGTGCAGCATATATATACTAAGTATACATGTATTGGCATATTTATTTGACCATGTGAGTGATATTCATTTTGGGACCAAAACCAAGTTTTGCTAGCAGTTTTTTTTTAACTATTCAAAGCTTCAAAACATATAGTAATTGGTCATTAAATGCAAAGTTGTTTAATATGCATTTACAATATATATACATATAAAAACAGTATGTGTGTGTATATAGTGTATATATTTATATATATGAAATGTGTTGTACTATATATATATATATATATATATAGAGTCCGGATCCAGTCCGGGATCCCGGACTCTACTAAAATACGGACCTTTTTTTTTTTTTTTTTTTGCTTTTTTTTTTTGAAACAACAAAAAAAAAAAAAAAAAAAAAAATTTATGGAATTGAAATTTTTCCATAATACAGTGTTTTGGGCGTGATTTGGATGCCTATAACGAAATATGTCTGTACAGTCTGGGCAGACTGTACATACATTGGTTGGGGTAGGTGTTAAAAACACACCCAAAACACTTTATTTTGGAAAAATTTCAGTTCCATAAATTTTTTTTTTTTTTTTTAGTTGTTCTACCAAAAAAAAAAAAAAAAAAAAAAATTGGGGTCCGGATTTGATCAGGTCCGGGAGTCCGGACCTGATCCTGGTTGTATATATATATATATATATATATATATATAACCAAGCATGCATGCATGCATTGATGTTAATTTTTTTAAAAAAACCGTGTACTATGTTCCACACACACACACACACACACACACACACACACTATATATATATATATATATATATATATGTAAAGTAAATGCATGCATATTTATTATATAACATATAATTAATACCATGCATTCATTCCTTTTGTTAAAGTAAGTGGCAATTTTTTTAAAGACGCGTGACTCCTATTTTGGGACTTGACTAGCTGCTCTTCTTGTCTCCACTCTTGAAAAAATTGATGGGTTAACATTAAATGCTCATTAAATGATAAGTTGATAAAGAAATGCACGGGCGGAATTCAAGCTTCTTCCGCGTGAAATTACTTTCGATCTGGACCGTTAATTTCAAAATTTATTGATCAAAACCGTTCATTCAAAATTAGATTTTCAAAATTACCTTTTTGCCCCTGATTTCAAAAATCTATAAATAGGAGGCTTTTTCTTCATTTCTATTTTGCCAATTCACTTACAAAGAAAAGCTTATTTCTCTCCCACATACTCTCTCTAAAAAGCTTTCTATCTCTTCTTACAAAAGTTCTGATTATTTGAGAATAGAAAATTGGTCTAAGCATATTGAGATAAGTTATTTGATTTGTTTATTTAAATTATCTCTTGCTTATTTATATTTATAGATATACGAATATAAATTGTTCTACACAATTCTATATATCTATATTTCATCTATTTATCAAATAAAAGGATACTTGGGCGTCGCAAGACTACGGAGATAAACCTTACCAATAGGAATCCAACCGTAAGATTCCTTAAAATCTTTAGTAATCTTTTATTGATATTATTTATATAAATATTGTAAAATAGATACGAAACTTGATAGCTCAAAACGACACTGAGATACTGCTCCAAAAAGAGTAGTCATCCGAACTGGATTTGAGAATCGTAGTGATCTATTGAAAATATTTATATAAATATCAATTGTGAAATTATAAATTTTGTCGTACTTAGACGTCGTAAGGCTACGGAGATACACCTCTACCAGGAGGAATTCGAACCGTACAATTCCTTATTAAGTGACATTATTTATAAAAGTTCACATAATAGATAAAATATTCTTATATATTGTTTGAGTTAAACAATAATTTTTGTTATATCAAGTATTGCTTAACTGATTTTTATATTATACTTGATATCTGTCATCACAAGTATTTGTTCATAAATTCATTCATTCATAAAATACTTGTTGCATAATATAAAAGTAATTTAAACTTTTATTTCACAAACTTAAGTGAATATATCTGCTTAATTAGAAGCATATTTGATTCAAAGCTTAAAATAACTTATTTGCTTACTTAGAAGCACTTTCACTCTAAAAAGTTATTTAAACTTAAAACGACTTTTCTTTACTCCATAAAGAATAATTCTTTATAAATGTGCATTAAATTAAATATCTGCTTAAACAGAAGTATTTTTGAGCTAAAGTTAAAATTGACTTATTTGCTTATTCAAGAAGCATTGTTACTCAAAACATAAAAGTTATTTAAACTTTTATAACAGTGCTTAATTTACTTATTTGCTTATTCAAGAAGCATTTTTACTCAAAACATAAAAGTTATTTAAACTTTTATAACAGTGCTAAATTTACTTATTTGCTTATTCAGGAAGCATTTTTCACACAAAATATAAAAGTTATTTAAACTTTTATAACAGTGCATAATTTACATATTTGCTTACACGGAAGCACTATTGATCAAAGCACAAAATTACTATCTGCTTACTAAGAAGCATATTGTCTCAAGTATAAAAGTCGTTAAACTTTTATAAATACATTTGCCCTTTAATTATTATCTCCTTAATTGAGAAGCATCAATATGTACTAAATTATTATCTGCTTTTTTGAGAAGCATCAATCTGTACTAAATTATTATATGCTTAATTGAGAAGCACCGATATGTATTAAATTCTTATCTGCTTATTTGAGAAGCAAATTGTTGAAATATCATTTGTAAAAAGAGAAAAGGTTAGAGTTAGTTTATTTTATGTACCTGTGAGAAAGACGAGTAATTCTTTGACCAAGAATAGAGTCTTAGAGAGGTCAGCGGGAAGTTGGGTCTCTAGTATACTTGTGAGGTGAGGAAGAGGCTGTTGTTTCAAGACCAGGTCATAGAATATAACTGAACTCAAGAGAAGTACAACTAAGCTTGAGGAGGGAGCGGGGAGCTTGCTGTCCAAGATAGATTAGTTGGGAACAGTTGGAAGTTTGACTATAAAACTTTATAAAGGCTTCTCCGCTTGTTGAAGGAGTTTTTATTACTTATAGTAATAGGATCTCAAGTCCTGGAGAGGAGCTTGAGACTGGACGTAGCAGCATACCCGGGATGTATGTTGTGAACCAGACAAATCTCTGTGCATTGTGTGATTGATTTTTTACTATCTTGCATATTAATTTCTAACACTACAAATAATTATACAAAAAATCAAAAAGGCCTAAGATAATTTTTAATTTGTAATAATCTATTCAACCCCCCTTCTAGATTATTATTGGACTTTCAATTGGTATCAGAGCGGTGCTCTTTAACTTGTTTGTTGAGTAAATACAGGCATACCTAAGAGTAGATCCATCTATGGCCTACAATGCTACTGGTTGCGGAGAAGGACTATCAATGACCAGACCTCCACTATTTGATAATACAAACTTTGCCACTTGGAAGAGCAGATTCAGAATCTATGCCAAATCACAAGGAATCAAAGTTTGGCTTGCAATAGAACAAGGTGTAAAAGTTCCAACAAAAACCGTGGGAGAAAAGATCGTTGAGAAAGATGTTGATGAATTCAATACCAATGATGAAAAGGCTATGAACATTGCACCCATAGCTGAACATGTGCTGACTAGTGCTGTAACACCCCAGTCTCACATTGAAAGATGGGGGAAAAATTTGTCTTCATATAAGGAATTAAGTAACTACCAATATACCTTCAAGTCATGACCTTTTGGGAGCCTGTGGTGGGCTAGATGACCCAAGAAGATACTATTGGGCCAGTGGTTTGAGGCCTTATTTGGATGGATTTGATTCGATTCGGACTTGGGATTTGACCCAAGATTTGTTCCGGACTCGGGATTTGACCCGGGTTGTTTCATATGGTATCAGAGCCGACTCTCGAAAGCTCGGGTCGGGTTATCCGATCGGGTTGCCGGAGGTGGGGACACGAAGGCTGGTGGTATTATCCCACAATGGAGAGATGAAGGTCCGGAGGTGGGGACACGAAGCCAGCCGGTATTATCCCACAATGGCTAGAGAGGCAAAGATCTTTGGGCCGTGTGTGTGATCGGTTCTGACGGGGACGTCAGAAATTTAAGTGGGGGAGTTTGTAACACCCCAGTCCCACATTGAAAGATGGGGGAAAAATTTGTCTGCATATAAGGAATTAAGTAACTACCAATAGTACCTTCAAGTCATGACCTTTTGGGAGCCTGTGGTGGGCTAGATGACCCAAGAAGATACTATTGGGCCAGTGGTTTGAGGCCTTATTTGGATGGATTTGATTCGATTCGGACTTGGGATTTGACCCAAGATTTGTTCCGGACTCGGGATTTGACCCGGGTTGTTTCAAGTGCCCTCATTGAAAAAGAATACAAAAGTGTTAGCAATTGCAAGAATGCAAAAGAAATATGGGAAAAATTGATTCTAACCTAAGAAGGAACCAGTCATATCAAAGAAACCAGAAAAGATGCTCTAATCCAGGAGTACGAAAATTTCAAGCTGGAAGAGGGTGAAAAGATCATTGATATAGAAACACGTTTTTTTAGAATCATTGATGAGCTGGAACATCTAGGGAAGGCATACACAACAAATTAGAAAAATAGAAGAATTCTCAAAGCCCTTCCATCCATCTAGAACATGAAGGTTATTGCTATTAAAGAAAGGCAAGACCTAACTACTTATCTTCTTGATAGCCTTATTGGAAATCTGCGTGCCCACGAAGTCGACATGATAGTCAAAAAAGTAAGATCGGATACAGATGTCAAAAAGAAAGGAATTGCTTTCAAAGATTTACTTATAAATCAAGAAAGATATGATGAAGAAGTTGCTGAACAAACTGCGGAAATTGCCAATCTGTGCTTAATGGTAAACAATGAGTCATCATCAAGATCTGAGGTACATTTTGAACATCAATTATCTAGTAATTCATTTGTCATGCACACCTTAGATAATATAAATGAAAAACACAATAAATTACAAGAAGCATATAATGGGTTATATGAAGATAATAAAATTATTAAAGAAGATTTTGTTGAATTAAAAATTTTATTAGAAAAATTTATTAAAATTAACAAATATCTGGAAATGGAAAATGCAAACTTGATTATAACTAATGAAAGTTTAAATGAAGTAAATTGGAAAATGATTCATTAAAAGAAGAATTAGAACAATTTAAAAGAATAAATAAAAATCTTGAAATAGAAAATTCAACACTTGTTGTAATTAATAAAAATACTCAAATAAAAAATCAAGTGTTAAGTGAAGATATTAAAAACCTCAATTTTGAAAATGAATCTCTAAAGATAAAATTAGAAAAACAAAATGAAGATTCTTCTTTAATAGATCAAATTAATATTTTAACTAAAGAACGTGATGATTT
The DNA here is from genome assembly GCA_020205505.1 of Panax japonicus. Classification (NCBI taxonomy): domain Eukaryota; kingdom Viridiplantae; phylum Streptophyta; class Magnoliopsida; order Apiales; family Araliaceae; genus Panax; species Panax japonicus. The sequence continues at coordinate 28,825,832 of CM035097.1, read as the reverse complement.
AAATTTTATAGTTCTTAAGTTCACAAAAGGAAAAGAAAATCTTGATGTCATGCTTAATCAACAAAGATGTGGATTTAACAAAGAAGGATTGGGATACATTGGAGAATTTAGTAAAAATAAAGGACTTTATCATGTTAAAAGTAAAGAAAAAGAAAATTACACATCTCCATTTACTAAATGTTCTTACTGTAACAGAAATGGTCATTCTTTTCACATGTGCAATGCTCGAAATGGAAATTATAAAAGGAAAAATGATTTGGGTGCCTAAATGAACAAACATTGCACCAATTATTAATACAAGGAAAGATTTTTATAATAAAAGTCAAAAATCTCACAAAAAATTTCATCAAAGTTTTTCAGGATATAATAATAAAATAAATCATGCGTCTTATAGACCTGCTACTCATAAAATGCTCTTGTCTACTAAGATTGATTATCCTGTACCCATTTTTATAAAGGAAAACACAAATGTTCCTTATACAAAATGGACAACTCACCCAAAGGACCCTTCTTATTAAAGGGTACCAGTTCTTCAAATTGATAAATGTTGCAGGTATGTCTTCAAGATGACTCTAATAAAAATAACTGAAGACATCATTGTTGGGTCTATTGATATTTTTTAAAATGATTTCTCTGAAAGCCCAAGTAAGGATTTTGAAATGAGCATGAAGCGAGAATTAAATATCTTCCTACGAGTGCAAATGAAATCAGTAAGTTTGGTCAAAAGAAATCACACATATTCAAATCATGTAGAAAACAACTAATTTTTTTTTTAAAATGATTTTTTTTAATCTCTTCTTCTGCAGGTTCTGAAAAGTAATATATAATATTCTTTCCCCCCATTTTTTATGATGACAAAGGGGGAGAAGAAAAATAACTGTTTTATATTGTTGCATTTATATTGTTGCATGTTAGTTTTTCAAAAATTTTAAATTGCATAGATTGAGGGGGAGCTTTTTATGGAAAATATTTTTAGTTGATTGTCATCATCAAAAAGGGGGAGATTGTTGGGACTCCAACTTTTAGTTTTATTTTGATGATAACAATAATTAGTAAATAAATTAATTAAAAGGGTAGGATCCTCTCCATAGGATTTTTTATTTTATTTATCTTATTTACTTTGATCAAAAATATTTTCTAAATCTTATTTAATTAATTATCTTGATCTTGATGTTAAATAAATGGGGTCATGCATTGTGGGACAAAAGTCATATGTTGATTATCAAATGCTTGTTTGACCGAATTTGAAAAGAAGATGAAAATGTTAATTAAATCATTTTTAATTGTGGGCATCTTCTATTTAGTTTCGAATTAATTTTATTATTTAAATATCTCAAAAATTATTTTATTTCCAAATTATTATTATATATATATATATATTATAAGTTTTATATTATTTTATTAATACCAAAAACCGTATATATATTATAAGTTTTATATTATTTTATTGAAAAACCACTGTAAACTGTTTACAGTGTTTTTTCAATAAAAAACGTACTTCCTTTTACAATTTTTTGTTCAAACTTGCTCTATTATTTTTTATTTTTTTTTCTCATAATTGTTGAAAAAAAAAACCAAAAAAAAAAAAAAAAATTAACATAGAGTACCGGACGTTAGTCCGGTACATTTGTACCGTAGCCCCCCTCAACCCTTTTTTTTAACTATTCAAAGCTTCAAAACATATAGTAAATTGGTCATTAAATGCAAAGTTGTTTAATATTCATTTACAATATATATACATATAAAAACAGTATGTGTGTGTATATAGTGTATATATTTATATATATTAAATGTGTTGTACCGGTAAGGATCAAGAGCATACTCCTTAAATAGCATACCGCCTTAAATAGCATATTTTTATCAAAACGACGTCGTTTTCATGGGACGCGGTGGCATTTTTGTAAATACGCAATGGCATTGTATTTTCAAAAATGCCACCGCGTACCATGAAAACGACGTCGTTTTGATAAAAGTATGCTATTTAAGGCGGTATGCTATTTAAGGAGTATGCTCTTGATCCTTACCGTGTGTTGTACTATATATATATATATATATATATATATAATGGATCAGGTCCGGACCTCCCGGACGGGAGAAAATCCGGACCCGATTTGTTTTTTTTTTTTGTAGAACAACTAAAAAAAAAAAAATTTATGGAACTGAAATTTTTCAATAATACAGTGTTTTGGGTGTGTTTTTAATACCTACACCAACCAATGTATGTACAGTCTGTACAGACATGTTTTGTTATAGGCATCCAAATCACACCCAAAACACTGTATAATGTAAAAAATCTAATTCCATAAATTTTTTTTTTTAGTTGTTTCAAAAAAAAAAGCAAAAAAAAAAAGGTCCGGATTTTAACAAAATCCGGGAGTCCGAACCTGATCCGGACTCAATATATATATATATATACTAGCGATAACCCGTGCCTGAAGGCACGGTGTAACGAAAAATTAAATTAAAATTTAAAAAATATTACATTATCTAAAGACATACATACTCAATCATCAATACATATTCAACCACCAAAACATCGAGCTAGTCGGTACTAATTTCACGAAATTTTGGCAAAATTTCCTTTAAAAATAGATATCCGAAAAATTCTAAACTTATCTACAAAACTTACAATCATCAATACATATCCAAACCACCAAAAAAACCATCATTCCATACCATATTTCTGAATCACAGCTAAACTGCATACTCAAACTCTCAAATATTAGCAGCTTGTCAAGATATTAAATGACCTAACCACTCGGCAAGATTAATTATCAAAGACACACCATAGATATCACATTCTCAACAAATGCTAAAGACAGTTTGAGGAAATGCACAAGCCATGACTTACAGCTACAAATGATTTCTGTTATTCTAAAATATATTATATGCAAAAGGGCTCTCAGATTTGTTTGTGCTGATCTTCGAGGTGTTTGCTAGTTAAACTCATAAAATAACCTTCATTAAGGATCACCATACTCACTACAGGCTCAACACTCGCAAGTTTAGCAGTCCTTCCAGACATCACAGAACATAACCTTCATGCTGACCTAATATTCTTCTAAGACTTGAGCCAAGCTCAGCATGCAATTTACAGTAAGTAAAACAATCTAAGATTGCTCAACTGATTAGAAGTATGTAAATGATACAGAATTTTAATTGATCAAGTGAGCAACATAATGTGAAACTAAGTACTCAATGTGGAGTTAACAAATGATTTATGCATAACAACAGGACAGATCCAATTTCCAAGAAGAATGTAAAAATCTCCAAAGCCCAAATCGCATAAAAAGTGTACTTATAGACACAACAGTACAGGATCCACAAAAACAATTAAATTAGAAAAAATATAACCAATTTATAACCCATATAATATCAGTTGAAGCTTAATAAATTAAGTGGATTCAGTTAGTCAAATTCATGGTATATGTACACATATCCCCTTAGTAGGCTCAATCATCTGGATTGAAAATAGCTTACAAATAAGAAATTACCTCATCCACCCGTCACATTACTCTAAAAAAGAGTTCATTTCAAGATAATAAGTCCTCCTTATTCCATAGGGCTCTTCAAATGCAGCAGAAACCTATAACCCATCTGCCATCTCCTTCTTCACTACAGACTGCTCACTTGGTCTAATCGCCACAACCTCATATTCAAAGCTGGCACAAGCGTCCTCTTGATACAGAAATACGGGTAAAAAAAGCCAAAATAAAAAAAAATGTTACCTGTTTACCCCCAACAATCGCGAATTCAAAGCGGGTTTCAAACCCATTTTCAGATCATTAAAAATACCTTCAAATTAGTCCCAGAAACTTCAGTCAACTTCTTTGATTAGCCCCAAAAGTGAGTTACGTGTGCGACTCATAGCTTCCATCATCGACGGTGACTCTATAGCTTCAGTCGGAGTTGTTACGTGTTTTGTTTTGAATTCATGTCAATCATCATCGGCGACTTTATAGCTTCAGTCGGAGACGAATTCATGTCCAACTAAAGTCATCAGGAATGTGGCCTCACAGTAGGTATTTGATGTAGTAAAGATGAGGAATAAGAGATCTGTGTGTGTGGATTCAAAATTTGAATAAGGAGGACAAGAGAGAGAGAGAGCTGCTGACGTGTATTTTGATGTGACATTTATGTATTTTCTCTCTCCGCTCTGTTTTATATAATAGATATATATATATATATATATATATATATATATATATATATATATATATATATATATATATATATAACCAAGCATGCATGCATGCATTGTTAAATTTTTTTAAAAAACCGTGTACTATGTTCCATATATATATATATATATATATATATATATATATATATATATATATATATATATATATAAAGTAAATGCATGCATATTTATTATATAACATATAATTAATACCATGCATTCATTCCTTTTGTTAAAGTAAGTGGCAATTTTTTTAAAGACGCGTGACTCCTATTTGGGACTTGACTAGCTGCTCTTCTTGTCTCCACTCTTGACAAAATTGATGGGTTAACATTAAATGCTCATTAAATGATAAGTTGATAAAGAAATGCCCGGGTGGAATTCAAGCTTCATCCGTGAAATTACTTTCGATCTGGACCGTTAATTTCAAACTTTATTGATCAAACTCGTTCATTCAAAATTAGATTTTCAAAATTACCTTTTTGCCCCTGATTTCAAAAATCTATAAATAGGAGGTTTTTTCTTCATTTCTATTTTGCCAATACACTTACAAAGAAAAGTTTATTTCTCTCCCACACACTCTCTCTAAAAAGCTTTCTATCTCTTCTTACAAAAGTTCTGATTATTTGAGAAGAGAAAATTGGTCTAAGCATATTGAGATAAGTTATTTGATTTGTTTATTTGAATTATCTCTTGCTTATTTATATTTATAGATATACGGATATAAATTGGTCTACACAATTCTATATATCTATATTTTATCTATTTATCAAATAAAAGGATACTTGGGCGCCGCAAGGCTACGGAGATAAACCTCTACAAAGAAGAATCCAACCGTACGATTCCTTAAAGTATTTAGTAATCTTTTATTGATATTATTTATATAAATATTGAAAAATAGATACGACACTTGATAGCTCAAAACGACACTGAGATACTGCTCCAAAAAGAGTAGTCATCCGAACTGGATTTGAGAATCGTAGTGATCTATTGAAAATATTTATATAAATATCAATTGTGAAATTATAAATTTTGTCGTACTTAGACGACGCAAGGCTACGGAGATACACCTCTACCAAGAGGAATTCGAACCGTACGATTCCTTATAGTACTAAGTGACATTATTTATAAAAGTTCACATAATAGATAAAATATTCTTATATATTGTTTGAGTTAAACAATAATATTTGTTATATCAAGTATTGCTTAATTGATTTTTATATTATACTTGATATCTGTCATCACAAGTATTTGTTCATAAATTCATTCATTCATAAAATACTTGTTGCATAATATAAAAGTAATTTAAACTTTTATTTCACAAACTTAAGTAAATATATCTGCTTAATTAGAAGCATATTTGATTCAAAGCTTAACATAACTTATTTGCTTACTCAGAAGCACTTTCACTCTAAAAAAAATTTTAAACTTAAAACGACTTTTCTTTACTCCATAAAGAATAATTCTTTATAAATGTGTATTAAATTAAATATCTGCTTAAACAGAAGTATTTTTGAGCTAAAGCTAAAATTGACTTATTTGCTTATTCAAGAAGCATTTTTACTCAAAACATAAAAGTTATTTAAACTTTTATAACAGTGCTTAATTTAGTTATTTGCTTATTCAAGAAGCATTTTTACTCAAAACATAAAAGTTATTTAAACTTTTATAACAATGCTAAATTTACTTATTTGCTTATTCAAGAAGCATTTTTCACACAAAATATAAAAGTTATTTAAACTTTTATAACAGTGCATAATTTACATATTTGCTTACACAGAATCACTATTGATCAAAGCACAAAATTACTATCTGCTTACTAAGAAGCATATTGTCTCAAGTATAAAAGTCGTTAAACTTTTATAAATACATTTGCTCTTTAATTATTATCTCCTTAATTGAGAAGCATCAATATGTACTAAATTATTATCTGCTTATTTGAGAAGCATCAATCTGTACTAAATTATTATATGCTTAATTGAGAAGCATCAATATGTACTAAATTCTTATCTGCTTATTTGAGAAGAAAATTATTGTAATATCATTTATAAAAAGAGAAAATGTTAGAGTTAGTTTATTTTATGTACCTGTGAGAAAGACGAGTAATTCTTCGACCAAGAACAAAGTCTTAGAGAGGTCAGCGGGAAGTTGGGTCTCTAGTGTACTTGTGAGGTGAGGAAGAGGCTGTTGTTTCAAGACCAGATCATAGAATAGAACTGAACTCAAGAGAAGTACAACTAAGCTTGAGGAGGGAGCGGGGAGCCTGTCCAAGATAGATTAGTTGGGAACAGTTGGAAGTTTGACTATAAAACTTTGTAAAGGCTTCTCCGCCTGTTGAAGGAGTTTTTATTACTGATAGTAATAGGATCTCAAGTCCTGGAGAGGAGCTTGAGACTGGACATAGCAGCATACCCGGGATGTATGTTGTGAACCAGAAAAATCTCTGTGCATTGTGTGATTGATTTTTTACTGTCTTGCATATTAATTTCTAACACTGCAAATAATTATACAAAAATCAAAAAGGCCTAAGATAATTTTTAATCTGTAATAATCTATTCAACCCCCCCCTCTAGATTATTATTGGACTTTCAGCAGTCATAAATTGACTCTAACATTTCACGATTTCAACATGTATAACATATCATGCAATTTATAATAGTTCATCAAGTCCACAGTAGAAAATAGGAACCAAAAGACTTGCCTTGATCGTTGTTTACCAATAATAGATTAACAGCTTACAAGTATCTACACTTCACGTGCCCTAAACAATTATATAATCATACACATCAACTATTAGTCACATAACAACACATAGTAATTGTTATGTAATCTCTACTCCACATCTCATAATCTTTCCTATTAATTAGCACACAATGTTCAATTTAATTGTGTTATCTTTCAACTTATATCTCACTATATTTCATATTCGCAGTTCATTCAAGTGCTTAAGTCTTGCTAGGACTACTTATTGGTTTTATATTAAACCCATTTCATATTTTATAATATTCATTTCAATTGAATTGAAACACTTTTTAAGTTTATTAACACTTGGCACGACGTTTCAACGTTCAATCGTCACACGCCCAATTTGCCTCTTTTGTGTATGCTTATTATGCTTATATAACTTATCTAATACATTATATATTAATGTTAAGCATCATTATATTTACTAACATTCATGTTTTATAATTTAGAATAACATCGATTATCTTCAGAAGCACTACACATGCATATGTGCATGCCCGACGCCCTCTGATTGCCTCTAAAAACACAATAGTCATAAAGATGACCATTTTGACTACTGTTACATACCTCAAATTGAAAAACATAAATAACAAACGTTGTAGGTCTATTCGTCCTCGTTCTGGATCATCTTGAATCACCTCAATCGGAGTTCGTATAAAACTGTTGATAAGTGATATTTTTACTCACTTATTGTATATTAATCCATGCGAAGTGTGCCCACCTTGAGTACATTTCATTGTGATTTAGTCACATTTCACGTTATTTTGCATTTCATATACTGAAAACTCCTTTTAGTGAATAAGTGCAGGAATCGGCGTTATTTTGGTGGAAATTGAGGCATCGGTGAGCGTATGTGTGTAGGCTAGTGGAAAGGTGAGGATGTGCACAGCATGGGAGCATAATGAGGCATGGAAATCAAGCAAACAAGAGGTTAAGGCATGAGCAAAGAAGTAGCAGCAGCAGGAAAACATAAACCAGACTCAGGATTTACAGGACATAGGCCGCGCGGCAATACAAAGGCAGGCTCGCGCGCCCGCGTGAGTGCAGGGCTGAGCATAAGGAGCATTCTGCAAGTCAAGCGCCCGCGAGGCATGTACCGCGCGCCCGCAAGAGACCCAGCGCGCGCCCGCGAGGTAGGAGCGCGCGATCATGCGTTAAGACATCTGGAGGCACTGAGCATATTGTAAGTCTTGCGGCCGCAAGACAAATATACTAGAGCCGCGTGCGATGCTGATGATGTAATTTGTTTTATTTTTAATTAAGCAATTTGATGATGTGTAATTGGTATAAAACGATTCTAACATGTGTCATAGAGGGGACTTGACATTATTTTACGTATTTTCATATTAGAATTAGGGTTAGCACAGTGGGGGGGACATCCAAACGGAGAACGAAGCTGCAACGTTTTATTCTCTTCTTCTTTTTGGAGTTCTTCACCATCGTGGATTTTTATTATTGAATGGAATTCTTTTGGGTTTTCATAGTTAATCATTGATTACTATTCAGCGTTTAGGTTTGATTGTTCTCTACCTCTTACTCTTATTTGCTTATTTATTGGTCATGCTTAACATTGATCCCATAATGACTTTTGGTTCCGCCATGAACTAAACTCCATTATGCGATTATAACGGATTTTAATATGTAGTTTGGTTACACATCTAAGTGTTAGATTTGTTTTGCATATCATTGGGTTATCTATCATGGTTGGTTTGTATGTATGAATGACTGATAATCTTCATGTTAGTATTTGTATGGAATTGGAAATGAACATATGAATATGGATGAAATCATGATAGCATGCGAATATGGGGCTAGAGTAAGTCTTGCATATTTTGTGAAACAGATAGGAATATATTGTTTTACCGTATGAGCTAGAGTAAGGGTTGTGCTTAAAATCAATAGGATTGCAATTGCGCATAGGAATATGGTAATTGTGGTGTTATTGGTGATTACATGGATTCTAACATCTGTAGATGATATGTGAGTTGATTATAGTGCATTGGAAAATGGTTATAACTCGCTTTTAAGCCCTTGGCTATTATCCTGTGATATGTAAACGCTTCTTGCATGACATATGGCAATTGAATGAAATATTGAATGAAGTTAGGATCCCATTGTTTCCACATCATATTTAATTCGTTTATATTCTTATTTCTAGTTGATAATTATAATTTATTCAAATCAACAATTTATTCTAAAGTCTCAGCATATAAATATAGTGAGTGATTAATGCATAGTAGTCTAATTTAACAACTTTCTTTGTGGGATCGATACTTTACTTACTTTGTATTACTTGTTGACCCATGTATACTTGCATGAGTTAGAGCTCTTTTATAAGAACTATAAAAGAGGCAACAACCGTTATGGCCATTTTACTACAGGAGGTCAAAACTGTCCGACCCAGACTTCTGTTAAGGCGCCGCGGCACAAGAACTAGGCTAACCAGTGGCGCTGCAGCGTGAAGTTGGCGCTAGGGTGCGAATTTCAGCGCTGGGCCGCGAATTTCGACGCTGGGGCTCCATTTTTGGCGTTGGGGCGCCGAAAACTAACAGAATTGATCACGAAGACCATTTTCGGCCTGTTTACAAAATTCTAGCAACTAATTACATACATATAACTGATGTAATTTACACATAACCTCACCAAGCATACACATATTTACTTAAAACTACTGATCAACAAATTTAGAAAGACTAAATCTGTAAAAATAATGTTTTAAACACAGTGAATAATGTAATACCCATTATAAACTAAATTGATTTATTTAAACTACGTTTCTCTGTAGTTCCTACCCAATCAACATAGGTTAAATTTCACAATTTCATAATTAACATACAATCACATCCTAATTTTGTTATGCTACAAAACATGTTCATGTACACGTAATCACTGTAAAACCATTTTTCTTATTTTTGAACGTATTTGTAAACTACAATCATATATATATATATATATATATGCTAGTTATTACCAAAACATATGGTTTCATCATCAATTACTAAAACATATGGATTATAGACAATTTTCGTAAACATATTATACCTCGGTGAGTGAATTTCAAAAACATACAGAAAAAGGAATTATACTATAAAAGATATATGTTAAGATTATAAAACATACCTTTTGTTGCTTTGAAAATACTTGCTAACCACTGAGAAACGTTTTGGAATTACAGAACCCTTTCTCTCAATTTTCTCTGATACTTCTCTCTCAAACCCTCTGTAATTCTCCTTCTCATAAAACTTTTATTTTTCTTCTTAGGCTTAAACCAAATGCATTATACGTAAACTAAACTAACCCAAACGCACGTCTTATTCAAATGTTTAAAACTGACACTACTAATGGCCTTATTAATTCAGCGATTACCATAATTATTATATATTTTATTTATTTAATTTATATTATTAATAAATCAAATTTAAAAATCCAAAAGTCATAAGGCTCTGTTTGGCAAAACTCTTTAAAATTAAAGACTTAATATATTTAAGCCTTGCTTGACAAACTAAATTAAAACTACTTTAATTTATTTTAATAACTCCTTATAATATAGTTATTTGTCGCACTCCTTTTAATTCAGTTTTCATACTTAATCTAATTAATACCAATAATAATTTATCAATTAAATCATTAAATCACAAAACTCAATACAAATAATTACCCAAAAAAATGAAATATCAATATAATAATTTATGTAATCAATATAAACTCTCTAATTTAATTATTAAATTAAACTAGAACATTATCCTATAATTATTAATATCTTTAACTCATTAATTATTTATTCAATAATTAATTAATTAAATCAAATCAAACAAACATTTATTCACGATAAATACATCAATTAAATATTTATATAATTCAATAAATATTTAAATATTATAATTAAAAATTTGGATTGTTACAAGGTTTACAATGCTATTTTCGTCAGAAAATTTAATAGATCTAACTGCACCATAATTTAATCTTGCACTTTTCCTTTGCTTCTCACTTTACTCGAGCTTTCCTCTTAAATCTGAAAATTTTTATCATGATATAGCAAGGGTGAGCAACAAATTTGCCTAGCAAGCATAAGCTTAATTGAGGATATATCATGATTGAAAGAATTGAACAATAAGCTAGCTAACTTTCAACAATATAAACATTGTAAAAGAGCATGGACAAAATTTCTTAGCTGAACGACCAAGTCAATAAAAATGAATGGTCAATAATGAACATGAATAGATTAACTGAACCAAATGGTAATGAAGGTGATCAGCCTTTTATACCTGATGAACATTTACAATATGCACAACGTGTGAATCAATAATCAGTATAGACGTGAATAAACAACAATTATTCACTAACATGCTTTGAACATACGACTCTAGTTGAGTTAGGAAACTTGCATTTACCGCTGATTACTGCTAAGAAATCTAATTTAATCTCTCATGAAAAACCTATCAGTATAAAATTGATCTTTCAGTAAGCATAACATACCTGGTAGCTCAATATACTATTACTTTATCAATCATTTATCTAACACTTAATCACATAATTAAATATTAGATCACACCTTACAACATTAGCATTATTATCGTCATTAAATTGATAATTCTTTAATCACTATATCATATCCATTATGATTTAACACTCGTTTTTTCATTTCATAAGTTATTCTTTTACATCTAATAAGTCAAATACTAATCTAGCAACCTGGATTCTAAATCTAGCAACCAAATTGCCAATCCAGCAGACTGGATTCCAAATCTAGCAACCTGGATTCAACAGATTTCCAATCCAGCAAGCCTGGATTCACCAATTCTTCAATCCAGTAAGCTGGATTCATAATCCTTCAATTCAATAAACTTCTTTTCAATCCAGCAAGCTGGATTCAACAGATTCTTTAATTCAGTAAACTTCTTTTCAATCCAGTAAGCTGGATTCCATATCCTTTTCACGAAAACACCAAATCAACTTATTATTTTTCTAACCTTTTTCTAAACACATATACACCTATTTCATACACAAAAAAGTATTTTTTCCATAATTTTCCAACTTCCTTTCGTATTTTTCAAAAATCATTTTTAGTGTGTAGCTTAAGAATTTAGCCCCATCATGCTCAACTCCAGAAATTCTCATCTTTTGACACAATCTTATACATGTTAACGTGAGTCTCCAGTTTAAATTTCGTGGCCATCGGAGTTATAGAACTCTGGTTATAGCCATTTTCATCGAAAAATCACAAAAAATTGAAATGGTCATAACTTGGTCATTTTAAGTCAGAATGAGCTCATTTTTGGACAGTAGGTACTTTATACCATATATGTTCATGTCCCAAAAGGGCGGAATCTTTCTGACAAATTATATTTCCAAAACAGCCCCTGGAAAGCTCTTGGCAGTATCAAATTTGGAAAAACAAGTTTTTCGTACTTTGTTAAAAATAATCCATACGGAAATCTACAACTCCTTTTTCAGTGATTCCACTTGGAGATGTTAGAAAAGTTATCATATTATCCTCCCAAATGTTTCAAGAATTTTTTAAATGTCAGAAAAATGACAAAATTGTCCCTACTCTTGACTGTCCAAAATAGTCTACTTTTCCTTAAAAGACAAAAAACTATTTTTACTAAATCAATCACTATGGACTGTGTACTCAACATTTTTGAGTGCTACCACTTGGGTTTAGTAGTTAACTTACATATCTAGCACCTCTCTTTGACGGATTGCAAAAAGAAGGGGTAGATCGAAAACGGTGGAAATCCAAAGTGCATAGAAAGTTTAGGGTTTATAAACTAGAAAAATCTTTTTTTTTCTTTACTTTTGATTTCCATCTAAATCAACACCCAATACGGTTAAATCCAAATATAAAGCACTCATCAACATGTATATTCATACTTTTTGAGTTTTAGAAATATATATTCAAGTTTTGATTTACAATAATCAAAAATACATAACAAAAGGTATTTATACCTTTGATTTTCATGATCTCCTTCTTCTTCTTCTTCTTCCATAGATGAACCTTCTCCCTCCTCTTCCTATTCTTCCTTCAACCATCCCTCTCCTCTCTCTCTTTAGTTGGTTCTTATGTTAGCTAATTAGAAGGGAATGAAAGAGAAAGAAACGAAATAACTTGGTATTGGATTTAGATATATGATTAATATCTACAATCATACTTCTCTTCTCTTCCACAAATAAAACCACACATGTGGCCTTCTATTCTTCCTCAATAACCATCTAGCCATGTGGCCAAATTTTTCTCCCACTCATTCTCTCTTTCGTAGTAACCAAGATATTACTTGTAAGCTTGTACAAACATGTTGGTGAAATAAAAAGATGACACATAGGAGGAGTAGGTGGGGGTTGTTTGCCAACTAAAGGAATTAAACCACATTCTCCTCCCCCCCTTTCCCTCTTCTTTATATCCGGTCACTTGGCCTTATATCTACCAATTTTGACTTTCTTTTTATCTCATATTCCACAATTCCATAATTGTGACATGTTCCACAATTCTCTTCGATTAGGACACTAGTATATATATATAAATACTAGGACCACTAAATAATAATAACCATTTAGGTCATTTAATTCTCATACCATAATTAAATAAATTATTCAAGTAATGCAATTTATATTGTATAATTAAATTTAATTTCCCCCTCCTCTCCATAAATTGTTTTCAAACAATTTATTTAAATATTATATATATATATATATATATATAATTTAATATAATCAATCATTTATTCAAATATCAATTTAATTTACTAACTAATTAATACAAATATACATATTTGCATAACGGATCTCCTCTCATATTTTTACTTTATATCCTTTGGTATAATATTAAGTATTATACCATTATCCATATAACGTAATACCATATATCCAATTATTTTCTTTACTTTCTATAAATTGTCTTCACAATTTATTTAACTGAAGTAAATATATTAATATATTCACCACAAACACATTCTTATTAACTTATACACTAACCATATACCTCATTATCAGACTATCACTTATAGTCTATCAAATCCTTCGAGTTCTTCTCCAAAAATTTTGATATCCTTAAAATTCCTTCACAGAAACGTCAAATCCATACACTTATTTTCTGTATAGGTTCATCTTAAAACCTTTAATCCATCATTTTAGGATTTTATAATTATCTAAATTTTCGTGTTGTCACACAGTGACGCCCCCAAATCCGGGTATCTCCCAACCCGACAGATGGTGATACATGATACTACAATTCATACAGTCATTCCATTGAGATATCAACAAAAATGAGTGTACTTACTATATTCTTATTACAAAAGTAATAAATCCTTTCCTAGGTTCATAAACCGAGTACATTCTTTGTTATTCATGAGCATATTACATACAAATACTCTAGTCTATTACAGGAAAATTACTATCCATCTTAGCATTGCCTTTATCTCTCTTAGAACTCTCAGTTCGTTCGGCTTTAGCTACAATCATATAATTCAAGAAAGAAGTGAGCATAATAAGCTCAGCAAGTCTATCAAAGGATCAGATGAATATCCCATCGAAAATTATATGATTATTTTCCATAACTAAACAAATAGCTATGAATCACCATGCAACATTGACTAGTACTTCTGTGACGACCCAAGAATTTAGAAAAATTATTTAAATCTTAATTATTGAATAAAGGTTAAATAATAAATCTAGACAGAAAATAAGTGTATAGATTTGACAATTCTGAAGAGAAATTTTTAGATTTATAAATCTTTGCGGTGAATTATTCAGGATTAAGGATATTCGTGATTATGTTATGTGTATATGGTTGTATATGTATATGGTTAAGGGTCAAGGATTGAACAAATAAACTATATCAGTGGCAAAATATTATATTAAGAACGTCAACGTTTAGTTAGAAAACCCTAACGACTAATAAGAAACCCTAGAAATCAGTTCTGGAAACCCTAATTTCAGTTCTGGAATATTGAAACCCTAATTCGGATATTAAAATTCTAATTTAGGAATTTAAATTCTATGTATAATGTGTATGTATTTTAATTACAAACCTAATCAAAGATAACTTTAATGAGTAATTAGATTTTTTTAATAACTTCAGAAACCCTAATTCATGGGTTATAAACCCTAATGAATGATTATGAAACCTAGTCGTTAATTAGTAATTTTAATTAGGAAATATTAATCCTAATTAGCAAGCTTGTATAATGATTAGTAAATGTTAATATAATTAGAAAATCCTAATTATAATTTTGAAATATTAATTTTCTATTTTGAAAATCAAAATTTTGAAATCCTAGAAATTTAATTTCAAATATGTTAGGGTTAAACCCTAAACCCTAAGGGTTAAACCTAAACCCTAAAGGTTTGGACAATTTACTAATATGCCATTAAGAACAAAACAAAAAAAAATCAAAATGACTAATTTTCCCTTGTGCATTATTGGAGGAAAGTGAGTGAATCTTGCCATTATTGGCAAGTTAACTGCCATAGATCAACTACATGATATAAATCTCAGTAGATCAGCCTTCTACATTAGCCATATCCATTGCATTCAATTATTTTAATAATTGAAGAGAGAGAGAGAGTTCACAAACTTTGCTAATTTTATATCAAACTCTCAACCCACACTTCCTCTCTCTAGACCCACGAAAATATGGAGGATATCGGTCCTTTGTATGATCTATAGCAAGCCAAGAACAGATCCCAAAGATCAGAACCATGATCAAAGCCAAAAAGGTATGAAAACCCTAATCTCGAAAATCTTTGATTTGATGTTAAAAGTTGTTAATGATTGGTTAGATAGGTGTTAGAAGGTGCCTTTTAGAGATCTAGGTTGTAAGACCCCAAATTATTAATAAATGAAATTTATTTTCCTCTGTTTATTATTTTGAAATAGTAAGGGTTGATTTAATTAATGTGGATAGTTATGGGTAAAATATGTAAATATTTCAAATAAGCAAGTGGTTATAAAATATTCATTGTTGTCGGGGAATATTCGTTTGGTCGTGGAATATTCTTGCTGTCGGGGAATATTCGTACGACGACGCAGTCTTTTGTGGGCCCCATAACGGAAACTGATTGGATGAAGAAAACGACAAATATAAGTTGTTTAAAAATAACGGCGTAGTTGTTACCGTTAATACTGTTAAAATACTCGGTGGTTAAAACACAATAGCACACAGTATTGCACCAATTATTGATTCTTACGTAAGAAGACATTACTCAATAATTGTTACAGTAATTACTATTCAGTATTTTATTTTATTGATTCAATAATTGTTGCATTAATTTTTTTATATTACTGTTATTTCAATAATTGTCACTACACAGTATTTTTCATTATCCAAGCAATAATTCATATTATCTAATAATATTATTAGATAACATTATTGGCAATATCTAGAAACTTCTGTCTAAGGAGAGGTTTGGTCACCTAATTGCGCGCCAGCAAGGAGAAATCTTTATTGGATAGCCCTCTCTTTCCTGGGAACTGCCTGGTTGTCAATATTGTGATTCTGTAATATTATTTGTGAATAATTAATTATTGATTCATATGATGAGGAAAATATTGATTTTATGTGGATATAGATAGAGAAATTTTTTTAATGTGATAATTTTTTAAAATTGAAATTTTATTTTTTTCTGATAAAATAATTCATTTAAATATATTATTATATTTTAATAATATAATAATAATGATATTTTGCGATGAATGTGGGATATATGAGTATATGTGGAGGAGTATTTTTGTTACCAAAAATATTTAAAGCATGTTTTATGTGTCGGTGGACCCCATTTATTGACCGAAATTTGATTATAGCCTGTAAAATCGCCCGTTTGTGGATTTTGGTCAATTTCTGTTTGGAATTTGAAAAAACTTTCTTCTGCAAAGTTGTAGAGAATTGAATTTTCTATCAAAAGTTGCGAGATTCGAATTTTCTGATAAAAGGCCTATTTATTATGAATTATTTAAGTTCTGAAGCTCCGAAATAATTGATTTTTGGATGTTTTAATTATTTTATAAAAGAAAAACGTTTTTTAGATGTGTGTGCCTCATTTTACATGTGTTAGGTTGCTGATTTCAGATTCTCAAAGGTTGGCATAGACAAATTTTTATGAATATATTATTATATTAAATTTTTTGCTTTGGTGTTCTAAGCAATTTCCTATAAATAGGGTGCTTAGGTTAGAATTGAAAATCACACCAGAAACTGAAGTTTTCTCTCTCTATATTATCGAACGTATTTGTGAGTATTTTAATACTTTGAGTATTGTTATACGGTGCAAGTTCTTTCAGCACTATATCCAGTATTCCAGTCAGAAGTACTATTCTTTCTGAGCTAAGGGATGTTATTTTCTTCGTAAATGATATTATTTCTTCAATATCATTATGCCGAAATATTAGTCTGAATTTTTTTTATATCAAATTTGGAACTTTTTCATGTCGGGGTTTACTATTCACGAGTTACTATTCACGAGTTACTATTCACGAGTACTATTCATAAAGCATGATGATATTTTTTATGAAATTTCTATCTTTTGGTGTCGGAGTTACTATTCACGTATACGGCACTATTCACGAATACGACACTATTCACAGAAAAATTAAATTTTCTTTTCTGTGTCCAAGATTGTCTGTTATGATTCTTATCTTGGATTGGATCTATCTTTTGATCACTCTTGAATTTTACTCCAATCTGGTTATTTATGAAGTATTTTCAAACTTGAGTTATTTAAAGTATGAATCCTTAATACTTGTTCTTTTGTCTCACTGGATTCGTTTTCTTTAAAATATTTTCTTTATCATCCTCAGTTCTAAATGATGATATAGCTGAATATCTTTGGCCTGTAGTGCAAAGATGAATGATTTCTTGATGAATATCTTTGGCCCGTAGTGCAAAGATGAACAGGTGTTGAGATGAACATGACCGAGTGATTAATATCTTTGGCCCGTAGTGCAAAGATGAATATGTGTTTAGATGAACATGACCAATTGGTGAATATCTTTGGCCTGTAGTGCAAAGATGAATATTTGATTCCAGATATATATTGATTGATGTTACAGGGATAAAATATCGACGATGAACTTTTAAATTCATATATAGAAGATAGTAGTTTGCATTCTCTACTTAACCCTTCTAATGAATTGTTGTTTCCGCTGCAGTTGTTGATTTAAAACTGGTTGTCTATTGTATTCTATTAGATTTTTCCCTGTTGAAGACTAACGATAATTTGTTGTATATTATCTTAGTCATAATATTCTTTACTGGGCTAGTTGAGCTAACCCTTTTCCTTTTTGTTCCATTTTTCTTCTTAGGGGGAGAGAATGTAGCGAGTACTAGTAGGGGTATGGAATGAAGGTTCTAGAGAGAGTTGTTTAGTAGTCCTCACCATTTTTGTAAAATAATGTATTAATAATTATGATGGGGATTTATTTGCGTGTGGATATTGTCTAGACAGCAATATCTGTATTTAAACTCACAGTTTATATGTTGTAATAATAAAGTTGTAGTTATTTCTGTACCATGTATTTGGCGACTCGGAATGGATTGGATGGAATGGACCTATTTTGGGGGCCTCACATAGGTTGTTGGATCATGGATCTATAACATCTAGATGCACGATTTTGAAGATTTTAGAAATCTGGAAAAAGTTGAAAAAGTGGCATGATAGCCATATGTCAGAGGCCATAGATCTTTACCTGTTAATGTTTTGGTGTATTTGATGTTATATATGTGTTCTTTGTTGTTAGGGCTTTGATCTGAGACTTGAATCAAGCTCAGATCATGAGTATATTGGAAGATATGATCAGTCAAAAGGCGTTGACCAAGCACGAACCAACTTTCTGGAAAACCCAGAAAATTTCCAGATTTCCAGTTTATCTCTGACAAGGTATCTATGGCTTCTGATCTTGCTATTTTTTATGTTTTTGATCATGTTGTTGGTCGGATCTTGTGGGATGGAACATGAACTACTAATCCATGCCATCAGATCACCTTGATTAACAACATAATCGTAGATAATCATGGTCCAACATACGTTGACCAAACTGCCTGAAGAACAAATTTGGGAAACATAGATTTTTCCCAGACCGTTCTGACAACATCTTCATGAATCCATATCTGTCAAGTTGTTTGTCTTTTGTTGATGTTGTTGATGGATACTTGTAGCCTGTCCTCTAGACGGAATATGAGAGCAAAATAATTACTCAAGTCATGATCAGGTTGAGTGAAAATCGAAGTCAAACTAGGCATCTCGACTTGATTGGCAGATTCTGAAATTTCCAGAAAAGGGAAGAACTTATTTTCTGACAAGCTTTGACTGAGGCATAGTTTATGGTTCTAGTCTTGTTAAACTGATTTGTTTCTTTGTAAGTGTTCTATGACACATGGACTATAGATTAGAAACTTTATATCGACCATTTGGTTAACAGAACATAGAGTTAATCGGGCATAAATATGACCACTTGAACTGCCTGGGTTTCTGGAAAACCCAGGAACAGTCTGACAATGACTTTAGGTGGCAAGATCTTCTTGTTATAATACGATATGACTTAGATAAGGATTGGTAATTGAAGTCTTACATTTCTACTACATGATTAATGTGTAAGATATCTCAGAACATGATCAAACTATGTTTTAAAGCTGGTCAAACCTACCCACTTGAGCACTGACACGGTTTTCTGAGTTTGGGCTCAAGAACACCTATAGCGACAGTTTCGTCGCTATAGGGCCCTTTAGCGACACTTATTTTTGAAAAATACATTAATTAATTAAATAAATAGATAAAAATGGTTTTTAATTATTAAAAATACATAATAAATTATGAAATATTATTTTAAAGTCCGAAAAATAGATTTTAGTTATTTTAAGTATATTTCAAAAATATTTAGTATTTTTGAAATATAAAAGGTATTTATTTATTTAATTATAATATTAAATAAATTATTTAAAAATAGTTTTAATTCATGAAAAATCATGAAAAAATATATTTTGATGTTAGAAAATATTTTAAGTTATTTTTGATGACTTTTAATATTTTGTGATGAATTTCAAAAATAATTTATTATTAATGGTAATTAGTTTATTTAATGAATATATTAAATAAATTATGAAAAAATGGGATTAATGTTTTATAAATCATATAAAAATGATTTAAGGGTTAGAAAAATGTTTTAAGTTATAAAATATAAATTTTGATATTTTGTCATGAAAATATTAATATTTTAATATTAAAAGCAATTATCGGATAATGAATTTAACGGTTTAAAAATCATATAAAGGTGATTTTAAATGATAAAAAATACTATATGATATTATAAATATATGATAATATTAGGACATGTATTTCATTAATATTTGATAATAAATGAATATTAATGATAAAAGAATTATGTGGTATTTAATTCATTTAAATACAATATTAATGATTGAAAATTTATGATAAATGATATTAATTATCTGAAAATTATTATGAGCCTATGAAAAATATTTTTGACTGATAATAAATTATCTAAGATAATTATTAAATATTTAGGCAGAGTTTAATTGAACTTAAACTCTAGTATTGTCCGACTAGACCTTCGGGATGTTAGAATTGTGTCGGGTTCAACTTAGATTACAATAGTTTGACTTGATACTGAGTATTATGTGCTAAGTAGACTGATAGGGTTATGTGATAAATGTATTAAGGTTATTTTAAATACTGTGATGATATTATTCTAATGTGTAGATCAGTATTATTTATATTAGGTTTTCAGACAAAGATAGATAAATTGCATAGCGGTAATCAACGGTTCCGACAAGTTTTTACTTAACTCTACTAAGAATTGTTTCATTCAGATATGTTTATGGTTAATCATTACTGATTGCCATTGTAGAATTGTACTCTGTACATATTGCATGTATAAGTCAGGTATGAAAGGCTGATCACCTTCATTACCATTCGGTCAAGATATATTTGTTCATGTTATATACTTGTTCAGTCAAAAGTTTGTTCCTTCTAGTTCACAATTATATTGTTGAATTATAGCCAGCTTAATTTTGGATTCTTTCAATCATGATATATCATTAAATTATTGAACTTAAACTTGCTGGGCAATCTTATGCTCACCCTTGCTATATCATGATTTAACATTGCAGATTAAGGCGAATACGTCGGATACAGGAAAGGATAAAGCCAAGTTCAGCTTGGGATTTTATGTGCAGCTTAATTATAATAGTATAGTATAATAATAATGTTGTATGTTAGATAGGTTATGAATTATGTTTATTTGAAGGTTACTCGACCTTGGGGGAAATAGTGTGTAATGTATTGTATAAACAATTTATGTTTATATCTTCCGCAAATAGTAATAGTTATAGAATTAGCTTACCAAGATCCGTGGTGATTTAGGACCCGGATTTGGGGATGGTACAGTTGGTATCAAAGTTGTTGGTTATGAACCTTAGGTAGGAATACCTGAGACTAATAACCGCAGTGATTAGGATAAGTATTAACTCAAATAGAGTTAGTGTGTCGGTAAGATTCAAAGTCGAATCTCGGCGGGGTATAATTGACAGAGTTCCCTAACTCTGATAATAAAGTTGAATAGTAGTGATGAACAGATAAAGTCTAAAAGACTAAGAGTACAGTGATAGAAGATCGAAAAACAAAATGGTCACAGGATAGAAATGAATCATAATAAATACGATGAGATCACCCCGTGATTTGATATGGATTGAGAGAATGATTGACAAGCTTACAACAAGATTGCTATGTGTCTATGAATTGGTACAGAATCAGTAAAGGATAATGAATACGAGTTGAATGAAATTTGTATTGAGAAGGGAGTTAAGATTATATAGGTGGGGATTTCAATTGAGGACTCATGTCAGCAACTGAGTTGTATTATTCTTCATATGAGAGTTGAATTGTACTTGGTGTGAAAACCACTTAGTTTCTGGCACTGATAATCATTGAAATGTCTGTGTCGCGCTATTTTCTATATGCATGTTGAGAAGGTGATTCTTTTCTCATGTGTATAACAGATAGATAGGTGATAGGTAGAGAATATCTGGTTAAGTACGAGTTCTTAAGACTCATACTTATGGTACGATCGTGACTAAAAATTATATGAAATGTTTATGAACCCCTCATCGAATGGACGCCAAAGGTCTGTCTAGGACAAGTTCTTAAAAACATATGATTGTGTAAGTTCCTGAACTCATAAGTGTGGTAAGTTTGACGAACTGGGTATAGTTTTGTGTGAATTGAGTATTAAGGATAATAGGAATAGATAGACTAGTTTAAGCAAATGATTATTAGTGGAGGCATAGGTTTTCCAAAATTCCTAGCTATGCTAGACTTCGAACTTTTTGGACATCAAGCTAAATACGCATTATGTGCTTTTAAAAAAAATGTGTGTAGACTCGTAATCATTTTTGGAACGGTTTAAAGTACAGTCTATGCTAATTGTTTCAGCTAGACGAAGATGATTTGAAATATCAAAAAATATTTTTATTTATCTCTTATGTACCATGTAACCTGGTGCATAGATGATAAAAAGTTGATGGAGTTGTAAATGCAGGAATACTTAGTGTTGAATTGATCTAAAATCATTGTTCCACTATTGTATGATGTGTTATGACAAAGTCATACGATGAAGGCATCCTTAAACGGACTGTTAATACAGTACGACATCATAAAGTCATTCTCAAAAATATTTTCAAAAATTTTAATTTGTCAACGGGGTTTGGCTACACCTAAATAATTCGATTGAATTGAATTATTGATATGAGTCTGTGCTATTCGATTCAGCTAGACTAATGTTTATGAAAACTCTAAGTGTTCATTGAAAGAAATTCCCGAACCAAATTGTTTTGATGCGGAATCTAATAAGACTGAGGAAAAATTTTGTTCCTATGGCAAAGACGAGAAACAGAGTCGACCAGAAGTACTTGATAAGTACAAGGCATATCGGGTTAATTACCCACTATGTCTGTATGTTATAACGGTTTGCGGATGAATTTCCATATAACCTTTGCAAAAATGATAGAGAATAGTCTATAAAACCCTCAGCAATACTTGAAATTTTTACTCTGGTGAGGAATGTATTGGGTATCATGTGATGTTGTGTATGAATGATATATGGTGTAAGGTAAATTTCGGGGATGAAATTTTCAGAAGAAGGGGTGAATGTGATGACCCAAGAATTTAGAAAAATTATTTAAATCTTAATTATTGAATAAAGGTTAAATAATAAACCTAGAAAGAAAATAAGTGTATAGATTTGACATTTCTGAAAAAAAAATTTTAGATTTAAAAATCTTCGTGGTGAATTATTCAGGATTAAGGATATACGTGATTATGTTCTGTGATATGGTTGTATATGTGTACAGTATGTGGTTAAGGGTCAAGGGTTGAACAAACAAACTATAACAGTGCCAAAATATTATATTAAGAACGTCAACGTTTAGTTAGAAAACCCTAACGACTAATAAGAAACCCTAGAAATCGATTCTGGAAACCCTAATTTCAGTTCTGGGAAATTAAAACCCTAATTCGAATATTAAAATTCTAATTTAGGAATTTAAATGCTATGTCTAAGGTTTGTGTATTTTAATTACAAACCTAATCAAAGATAACTTTAATGAGTAATTAGATTTTTTTAATAATTCAGAAACCCTAATTCATGGGTTATAAACCCTAATGAATGATTATGAAACCTAGTTCTTAATTAGTAATTTTAATTATTAATATTAATCCTAATTAGCAAGCTTGTATAATGATTAGTAAATGTTAATATAATTAGAAAATCCTAATTATAATTTTGAAATATTAATTTTCTATTTTGAAAATCAAAATTTTGAAATCCTAGAAATTTAATTTCAAATATGTTAGGGGTTAAAGCCTAAACCCTAAAGGTTTGGACAATTTACTAATATGCCATTAAGAACAAAATAAAAAAAAATCAAAATGACTATTTTGCCCTTATGCATTATTGGAGGGAAGTGAGTGAATCTTGCCATATATTGGCAAGTCAACTACCAGAGATCAACTACATGATATAAATCACAGAAGATCAGCCCTCTGCATTAGCCATATCAATTTCATTCAATTATTTCAATAATTGAAGAGAGAGAGAGAGAGAGTTCACAAACTTTGCTAATTTTATATCAAACTCTCAACCCACACTTCCTCTCTCTAGACCAACGAAAATATGGAGGATATCAGTCCTTTGTATGATCCATAGCAAGCAAAGAACAGATCCCAAAGATCAGAACCATGATCAAAGCCAAAAAGGTATGAAAACCCTAATCTCGAAAATCTTTGATTTGATGTGAAAAGTTGTTAACGATTGGTTAGATGGGTGTTAGAAGGTGCCTTTTAGAGATCTGGGTTGTTGGATCATGGATCTATAACATCTAGATGTACGATTTTGAAGATTTTAGAAATCTGGAAAAAGTTGAAAAAGTGGCCTGACAGCCATATGTCAGAGGCCTTAGATCTTTACCTGTTAATGTTTCGGTGTATTTGATGTTATATATGTGTTCTTTGTTGTTAGGGCTTTGATCTAAAACTTGAATCAAGCTCAGATCATGAGTATATTGGAAGATAAGATCGGTTAAAAGGCGTTGACCAAGCATGAACCAACTTTTTAGAAAACCCAGAAAATTCCAATATTTCTAGTTTATCTCTGACAAGGTATCTATGGCTTCTGATCTTGCTATATTTTACGTTTTTGATCGTGTTGTTGGTCGGATCTTGTAGGCTGGAACATGAACTACTAATACATGCCATCAGATCACTTTGATTAACAACATAATCGTAGATAATCATGGTCAAACCTACGTTAGACCAAACTGCCTGAAGAACAAATCTGGGAAACCCAGATTTTTCCCAGATCGTTATGACAACATCTTCATGAACCCATATCTGTCAAGTTGTTTGTCTTTTGATGATGTTGTTTATGGATACCTGTAGCTTGTCCTCTAGACGGCATATGAGAGCAAAATAATTACTCAAGTCATGATCAGGTTGAGCAAAAATCGAAGTCAAACTAGGCATCTCGACTTGATTGGCAGATTCTGAAATTTCCAGAAAAGGGAAGAACTTATGTTCTGACAATCTTTGACCTGAGGCATAGTTTATGGTTCTAGTCTTGTTAAACTGATTTGTTTCTTTGAAAGTGTTCTATGACACACGGACTATAGATTAGAACCTTTATATCGACCATTTAGGTTAACAGAACATAGAGTTAATAGGGCATAAATATGACCACTTGAACTGTCTGGGTTTCTGGAAAACCCAGGAACATTCTGACAGTGACTTTAGGTGGCAAGATCTTCTTGTTATAATGCGATATGACTTAGAAAAGGATTGGTAATTGAAGTCTTACATTTCTACTACATGATCAAAGTGTAAGATATCTCAGAACATGATCAAACTATGTTTTAAAGCTGGTCAAACCTACCCACTTGAGCACTGACACGTTTTTCTGGGTTTGGGCTCAAGAACACCTATAGCAAGCAAATTTTCGTCGCTATAGGGCCCTTTAGCGACACTTATTTTCGGAAAATACATTAATTAATTAAATAAATAGATAAAAATGGTTTTTAATTATTAAAAATACATAATAAATTATGAAATATTATTTTAAAGTCCAAAAAATAGTTTTTAATTATTTTAAGTATATTTCAAAAATATTTAGTATTTTTGGAATATAAAAGGTATTTATTTATTTAATTATAATATTAAATAAATTATTTAAAAATAGTTTTAATTCATGAAAAATCATGAAAAATTATATTATGCTGTTAGAAAATATTTTAAGTTATTTTTGATGACTTTTAATATTTTGTGATGAATTTCATTAATAATTTATTATTAATGGTAATTAGTTTATTTAATGAATATATTAAATAAATTATGGAAAAATAGGATTAATGTTTTATAAATCATATAAAAATGATTTAAGGGTCAGAAAAATGTTTTAAGTTATAAAATATAACTTTTGATATTTTGTCATGAAAATATTAAAATTTTAATATTAAAAGCAATTATCGGATAATGTATTTAACTGTTTAAAAATCATATAAAGGTGATTTTAAAGTATTAAAAATACTTTATGATATTATAAATATATGATAATATTAGGACATGTATTTCATTAATATTTGATAATAGATGAATATAAATGATAAAAGAATTATGTGGTATTTAATTCATTTAATTACAATATTAATGATTGAAAATTTATGATAAATGATATTAATTATCTGAAAATTATTATGAGCCTATGAAAAATATTTTTGACTAATAATAAATTATCTAAGATAATTGTTAAATGTTTAGGCAGAGTTTAATTGAACTTAAACTCGAGTATTGTCCGACTAGACCGTCGGGATGTTAGAATTGTGTCGGGTTCAACTCAGACTATAATAGTTCGACTTGATACTGAGTATTATGTGCTAAATAGACTGATAGGGTTATGTGATAAATGTATTAAGGATATTTTAAATACTGTGATGATATTATTCTAATGTGTAGACCGGTATTATTTATATTAGGTTTTCAGACAAAGCTAGATAACTTGCATAGCGGTAATCAATGGTTCAGACAAGTTTTTACTTAACTCTACTAAGAATTGTTTCATTCAGATATGCTTATGGTTAATCATTGCTGATTGCCATTGTAGAATTGTACCCTGTACATATTGCATGTATAAGTCAGGTATGAAAGGCTGATCACCTTCAGTACCATTCGGTCAAGATATATTTGTTCATGTTATATACTTGTTCAGTCAAAAGTTTGTTCCTGCTAGTTCACAATTATATTGTTGAATTATAGCCAGCTTATTATTCAGATTCTTTCAATCATGATATATCGTTAAATTATTGAACTTAAACTTGCTAGGCAATCTTATGCTCACCCTTGCTATATCATGATTTAACATTGCAGATTAAGGCGAATACGTCGGATACAGGAAAAGATAAAGCTATGTTCAGCTTGGGATTTTATGTGCAGCTTAATTGTAATAGTATAGTATAATAATAATGTTGTATGTTAGATAGGTTATGAATTATGTTTATTTGAAGGTTACTCGACCTTGGGGGAAATAGTGTGTAATGTATTATATAAACAATTTATGTTTATATCTTTCGCAAATAGTAATAGTTATAGAATTAGCATACCAAGATCCGTGGTGATTTGGGACCCAGATTTGGGGATGCTGCAACTTCTCATTTCATAACAACAATTCCAAAGTATATATAATAGCTTAGGAATTCTGAACCGGTCCAAAGACCATGAACATACTCTTTTCATTTTCATATTTGAAAAGGACATCCGTCACTAAGGCCATCCATCCGGCATTACTTACGAGCACTTCTAGGTGATCAGCCTATTGTACTCTATGTTGATCAACACTCTTCCCTTAAACGTATTTACGTTTAAGTTTTGACAACCTCGTGTGCCCATCGAATAATCGATGAAAATACTTTTGTTTGTTCATAGACAAACTTACCTTTACATCCTGTACCAAATACTTGGCATATGATAGCGTTAACGGTTTTATATCGAAAGACTTGTAAGCAAATCAATCAATTCTTCAAGACTAGTCTAGCCTGAGCTTAAAACAGGCATCGACTCCTTCTTTAAAACTATTCATGCATTTCAGAACATAAATCATAGAAAACCTGACTAACACGGAGGTTAGACAAGCATTAAGGAAACTTGCCTTCAAGTGTCTTCGAATAAAATATTCAATCAATTCTTAGTCTTTACAGGAGCTACATGATATATTCACATAGCACACTAGTAATTAGTTTACAAACAACTAACTTTATTTGTTTTAACCAACTTCTTTATCTTCTATGTCTTACTTGAATTTATTTCATTAATAAAGTCAATTTGACTTACTATACTTCATTATGGCTTCGTTAACAATCTTTAGTTATTAACTGACATTTGTTCATCATTAGTGAGATACCAACGTTGAAAACCCTTCACGGTTTACTTGCTTACACTTTTGCGTTCTTCAGTTTAATTCCTATTAAACCATATCTAATCTTCTAACATTATCACTTTATAAGTGATTTAAAGTCAGCCTTATTATGTACATTAAGTACATTCATGTCTTACCTTTGGTTTACATTGCAAACAGAATTAAAACCTAACTTGGTCGACTATTTCTCACTGCCGGCACTACGTCGCGACATCTCTTTAGTATAATGGCGTTGCGGCGTCACTCTCCAGGGGTTTTGCCAGCACTCGGCGGTGCGGCGCGAGTCCTTGCACTAACTCTCGCGATGCGGCTCGAGTCTCCAGGACGATTTTGGTTTCTCTCGGACCATGCTTGGCACCACGGCGTGACAAAATTACACTAGGTTGGCGTTGCGCCAGCCGTCCCTATGCACCAGTTAGTTTTGACAATTGGTTTTTCCAACGAACTTCCCGGCTTCATAACTTATTCGTTTAACATCCGAAATGGCTCATTCGAAAGCCCACAACTCACAAATTACATACTCTAGGTGTTCATATAAGAAATTTACATTTTTAAATTTGTTAACTCAAAATTCACCTTTTGGTTCATTTTGAGCGTTCGTTTATCATTTTCAAGCGTTCAATACTCGTTTTCTTCGTTATAAGTTAGAATTCGACGATTCTTGCGTCCACGACTCTTAAATACATTATCTCACGTGTTGACATTGAAAATCGAAGTTTGCAAGTCTCACGACAACTTTTGACCCTTAATCCGTGATTTTATGATTTTGACGTTTAACGTATATTTTCGCAAAATTCGCCATAACTTCGTTACTCGTGTTCTATAAGCCAAATCAAATGGAGCACTCCATTGATTCATCATCTACATCCTAACCAAACCATATGCACATACCCTAGCCATGATGCTTTTCAAATCATCCAATCACAACTAAGTTAACGATCATCACTTTCTACGATTTTAACTTACGTAAAAACTTATGCTTTTTATTCGATAGTGACTTCTCAATGTTTTCATTATTAATAGTCATCCTTATTACTCCTCACTATACATGCTCCACCAATCTACGATTCTTTACGAGAAAGAAATCGAAAAAGATGAAGATTAAGGTTTACGAACTATTACCTTTGTCGTTCTTCGCGTTTTTGGTAAACGTCTTATGTTTTGCTTGGAAGTAGCTTGATTATATGTTTCTAGCTCTTTCTCTGTCTCAATATGTATTGGACAAGATTTTCAAAACACAAAATACATTAGCCAAACTTCTTATTTATAGGATTTCAAATGGAGGGCAAAATGATCAAAAAAAGCCACCTCCTTACTATTCCACCTCCTCAACATATTAGCCACCAAGTAATCACTTTACTTGGTGGAAATGTGGCCGGCCCACCCTCCATGGATCATTCCATGGGTTGCCCCATGGGTTTTACCCATCCCGTGACCTGCCAGTTTGATCCGCGGTTTGATTTCTTGGATTGGGCTTGACATAACTTAACATTAGGGCCTTAACTTCGACTTGATTCCATAATTCATTGGGGTTGCTATTAATCCAAGTACCATTAGATTATACAAAATCCTTAACTCATAATCCATTAGAACTAATCGTATTATATGCGTATAACTCCCGTATTCTCGTCGTCTACTACTCATACAATATTCGTATTATACGTCGTACTATTCTTTATACCATATGTGTATTTAAACTAGTATAATACTCGTATCTTATACGTATAATAACCGAAATGATTATACGCATTTCCTTTCCCTTTCAGAAATCTTTCACTAACCCTTAGGTTTTAAGTCCGCAGGTGAAAACTTCGTTTGCCATAACCGAAATATTATCGGATATTCTATTATATCTTCATATTCTATCATTACACAGTTTCTCGGAATTTCAAACCTAAGCTCCGAACGAAATCAGGATGAATAGTGTTTTTACAGAAAAATTCTCGAAAAACATTTATTTTCGTCTTGATAATTCAAAACAACTAATCCTAGCACATAGCCAAAATACTAACCACATTCGTAAACAAATTTCGTTATTATTCACTTCCTGTTAGTTTAGTTATTATTCAAGAGTAAACAATAACTTCAACTATTCATTACTCAATATGTTCTATAAAAGGCTTATATTGATTCATTTCTTGTAGTATAATACTACATTGTTTACATTATACAACCTAAGCTGATTACATTACTATCCCACAATTGCTTTCCAAAAATTGGGATTTTCAAAAGACTACCCTTTGATATACAAAAGAGGGTTTTACGTCATTACTAGATACATAATATTTACATATCTTAAACTACTCTAGTCACTACTAGATTACATGTTCCATAAGTCATTATCAAAATCTGTGGTGGCAAGACCGGCGATAACATCATGGCTGATAGTATGCCGAGTCTGCCAAGCCTCTATTGGATACCCAACTACCTGCTATTGGAAATCCTTATGAGAACTCCTATGAATATAGGACATCCTCCTTATCTTCTATTTCTTGGTCTTTAGTTCCTACCTGAGCTCAAAGACCTCTTGTTTTACCTCATGGACCTTGTCCTTGGCTAAAACTCTCTCGTCATGTTCTTGCTCCCACATCGACTCCACATCTGTCTTATCCTCCAAGACAGCATAGAGATCCTCTTTCAACTCCTTTACCTCCTTACAATACTGGATGTTTCTATCCAATACTGCCATGAACAATGCTCCCAATGACTCTATGACACCCCCAAATCTAGGTACTTTATTTCCACAAGATTTTGTGTTCACTTAATCAAAACATTCATATCTAACTACTCAATCATAATAAAATTGAATAATAAAACCTGCCCATATAAGATTATGTTAATAAAAATTATCTCCTAGGTTATCTAACCTTTAATTACAATCATTTAAATGCAGAAATTAAATTATTACATCACATCATTATTAAAAGTCTATCATTATAACAAAATTAAATTACATGTCTTCATCACTTGTACATTTTTCCCCTTTCTTTTGCTAGTTGTAGGTTCATTTACCTTCTCAACCTTAGCTGCAATAAGTGTATAAATATGTAAGAGTGAGCAAAACAATTGCTCACTAGATATAGAAATGAATCAACACGAATGAAATAACTGCCAACAAATAGGTTCATCAACACTGAATAGTACTCTATCAATAATAACCGACGACTGGAATCAAAATATGGAGTATATAAAACTGAGGGTCATAAGACCTACAAACTATGTCCACAGTTGCAAGTAATCTTTCAACTTCAACTTTAACAGTCATAAGACTATAAGGACTCCTCGTACTTAGGGGGATCAGCCTTTCGTACAATGTATTGTGCACAAACATTTCAACGCTAAGCGTAATCCCCTAATAATAGGGTTGTTCATCTTAGTATTTAGAGTACAAGTCTGCACCAAAGAAAGTTTGGTTTGGATAAACTTTCAAGGGTAATTTGAAGTTTAACGAACATCAACTAGAGGACTAGTTGAATCAATAGTGTTTGATAACACAACAGTTGATCAATAATAACATAATTATTGAATATACATTAAGTACTAGCAAGCTGAAATTAAAGCTTGCTCATTATGAGAATGGCTTGTGTCAAGTAAATGAACTAAGATAATTCAACATTAGAAATTAGAATTCAAGAAAATTGCATTCATCGTACATGAAGGACAATAAAGAAACTTGTCTAACAATAAACAAGTTAGAATAAATTAATAAATATTGGAATTTGAAACTTATTTGAATAAAGTTTAAGTCATAGCTAGCTTGTTCAAATAATGATGAGGAATACAAGAATTCGATTAATGAAAGATTAAAGTAAGAAACATGCTCAATATAAATGTAAGGTTAGAAAACTTGCTCAATGTAAAAAGAGAAGTTTAGAAACTTGCTCAATCAAAAGAATGAAGTTACACAATGTAATAATAGAACTAACTCAACGAAAGTGTAGAGTTAGAAAACTTGCCTCGAGTGTAAGCTAAAATATTAAAACTCACGTTCATCTATACACAGTATTAAAACCACAACATCTAATAGACATATTAATAATCACATTTCAATATAAAACGCATTACTAGCTAAACTTGTTATTTTAGCACAAGTCTTATACTAACATATATATTTTAGAATTCCCAAGTGTTAACATCACAACACTTATCTAACATTCATTGTATAAACTAGGTTACGCATAAAATGTTCGTAACTTACTAATCTCTTTTACAACTTTGAATTTACAATCCATCTAACATGACTCTGTTTAACCTTGTTGTTACATGATTCTCACATTAACCTAACATTAAGCTAAGTTACATTGAACGTTCAAAGTCTGCAGAATTAGCAGACTTCACTGTCTGAAACTGGGCACTGGCGCGGATTGCAGTGCACCCGCGCCAAGAGACTGCGCGGTCGCGTTACGCACAGACTCCAGTTTCTGCATAACATGGCTACAGTAGTTTTCTTAAGCCAACTAACACGAATTTCACCTACCAAATAGTAATAATAACATGTAAAAATGGTATAGAACTATCACAAACATATTTGTGAACATATTCCACCAATTAACACCATTTAATAACAATTTAAGCTAGGTTAATTTCTCCAAATTCATATTGTTATACTAAAACTCCATTTTTGAGTTTCTTCACCAAAATTATCATTGTAATCTCTATACTTTGCCAAATTACTTCGTTCAAATTACGTTATGCTCGTTTCTTAATGAACTAACATATACAAGACTCAATTTATAGTTTAACATATGAATTGACCATCAAAATTGGTACTTACATGAGCCATATGAAAAAAATACATATTAACATACACTGTCGAAGATTTCTTCTAATGTAAACTGAAATTATTCAAGATTAGCATGCAATTTACTTGTTTAAACATAAACTCTAGCATCATAAACACATATACTCACCATAATTCAGTTTTCTATAACAATTCAACACATTTGCAATTCACAGAAAATATACAGTTTTGTCGAAGAACATATATATGTATGTAATACTAAGGTTTAGATACAATACCTTCAATTTGTTTGAAATTCTTGTTAAAACTATTTAGAATCCACATCTCTCAATTCTCTCTCAAAACTCTCTTGCAATTCTCTCTAAAATCCTCTGTAACTTTTCACTTTACTTTCCTCAGTATAAAACTTAAGCTATTAAGCGTACTAACTGATAGGCTAGCTAACATAAAAATAATAATACGCCTACTAATGACCGTAATAAATTAGCAGTTACCAATTTAATAAATATTATTTTTTAAAAAATTATTTTTTTTCTTATAATTCAAAATTAAAAAGAATTCCAAAAGCCATAGGGCTTTGTTTGGCGAATCATTTAAAATTAAAGAGTTTTTATCCTTAAGCATTGTTTGGGTAAAACTAAATTAAAACTACTTTAATTTATTTTAATAACTCCCTATAATATAGTTATTTGTCACATTTTATTTAATCAAGCTTTCATATTTAATTTAATTAATTCAAATAACAATTAATTAAATAAATCATTTAATCACATAACTCAATACAAATAATTAACCATCAATTTGACATATCAACATAATAATAATTTCCTTAACTCATTAATTATTTATTTCACAAATAATTACCAAATAAAATCAAATCAATTAAACAAATATTTATTCAATGATAAACACATCCATTAAATATTTATATAACTCAATAAATATTTAATATTATAATTAAAATTTTGGAATGTTACATCATTCCCTCCTTACAAGGATTATGTCCTTAGAATCATAATTCAAA
Source organism: Panax japonicus (assembly GCA_020205505.1). NCBI lineage: Eukaryota > Viridiplantae > Streptophyta > Magnoliopsida > Apiales > Araliaceae > Panax > Panax japonicus. Next base: position 28,792,174 of record CM035097.1, on the reverse strand, counting down.
TAATCAAATCAGTCACATTCTTCCCTATTTATCAAAGATTTTGTCCTGCATGAATCGAAGACATAGATTAAACAAATAACTCAGGGTAATTCTTCATCATTTCAGCTTCGAAGTTCCCACGTAGCCTCTTCGACATTGTGGTTCTTCCATATCACCTTCATAGAAGGTATCACTTAATTTCTGAGCACTTGTTCTTTTCTGTCGACTATCTGGATAGGAATCTCTTCATAAGACAAATCTTTACTGAACTGCAACGGTTCATATTCGATCACATGTTTGAAATCGGGTTTATACGGTCATAACACCGAAATGTGAAAAACATTATGAATGTTTTCCAACTCTGGAGGTAGAGCTACCTCATAAGCCACTTCCCCCACTCTTCGCAGTATCTCGAACAGTCCAATATCTTGGGCTGAGCTTTCCTTTCTTGTCGAAAATGAATTTTCCCCTTCCAAGGAGAAACTTTTAGGAAAATGAAAGTTCTTACTTCAAATTCACGATTCTGCCTGTGTTGATCGACATACTTTTTCTGTCTGTCTTGGGCTTCTACCAATCTTTTCCTAATGAGTTTGACAACCATAGCAGTTTGTTGTACCAATTCTGGTCCTAACAGTTGGCATTCACCTACTTCATCCCAGCATAGTAGAGTTCTGCACTTTCTGCCGTTAATGCCTCGTAAGGTGGCATGTCGATGCTCGCATGGTAACTGTTGTTGTAGGCAAATTCCACAAACGGTAAATGTTCTTGCCAGCTCCCTTTGAAATCCATGATGCATGCTCTCAACATATCTTCCAACGTTTGGATTGTTAGTTCACTTTGCCCGTCAGGTTTGCTGATGGTATGCTCTACTCATTCGTAATTGTGTTCCCATACATTCTTGTAGTCTCTTCCAGAAGTTTGACGTAAATCGCGGATCTCTATCTGATACAATTGATAATGTCAATTCATGCCTCAAAATGATCTCTTTAACGTACAACCTTGCCAATTGATCAAGATTAAATATAATCTTTATTGGCAAAAAGTGTGCTGATTTTATCAGTCTGTCCACTATCACCCCAATCGCATCACATCCTTTCTGAGATTTTGGAAGACCTACCACAAAATCCATTGTGACGTGTTCCCACTTCCATTCTGGTATTTCTAACTGTTGAAGTAATCTGCTTGGCCTATGATGCTCGGCCTTGATTCTTTTGACATGTCTAGCATTTTGCCACACATTCAACAACGTCTCTTTTCATGTTCGGCCACCAAAAATGTCGCCGCAAATCTTGATACATCTTTGTACTTCCTAGATGAATCGAATATCTTGTGTTGTGTGCTTCGGTCAAGATTTCGTCTTTAAGCTCTAGTACTGCTGGAACCCAAATTCTTTCCTCGAACCGTAGTAGTCCTTCGGTATAGATCTTGTATTTTAAATCACTACCATCAACCACTTTCTCTTTGATCGATTCACATTCTTTATCTTGTAGTTGAGCACTCTTCAATTTGTCCACCAAAGTTGGACTATCATCTATCTGGAATAGTCATTCCTCGAATTCCTTTGGAAATTTGATTTCCAACTCTAGCTTTGTCATTGCTGAAATAAGCTCCTCCTGAGTGGTTATTAGCATCAACTTCTCCCGACCTTTCATACTCAAAGCATTTGCAAGCACATTCACTTTTCCCGGGTAATAAAGATCTCACAATTGTAATCTTTTATCAATTCCATCCATCTTCTGTGACGCATGTTCAGGTCCTTCTGTGTGAAAATATACTTCAGACTTTTATGGTCTGTATAGATCTCACATTTTTCTCCATAGAGATAGTGTCTCCATATCTTCAGAGAAAATACTACTGCAGCCAATTCCAAATCATGATTCTGATAACCCTACTCATAATCCTTCAGTTGTCTTGATGCATACACAATTACTTTTTCGTTCTGCCTAAGAAAACAACCCAACCCTTTATGTGAGGCATCACTAAACACCACAACGTTTCCTGTACTATCTTTTAATGACAGCACAGGTGCCACATTTAGCTTCTTCTTGAAATCTTGAAAACTCTCTTCACACTTTTCCGTCCAAATAAATTTTACCGCTTTCCTTGTCAAATTTGTTAGAGCAGTGGCTATCTTAGAAAATATTGAATAAATCTTCTATAATAATCGGCCAGTCCCAAGAAACTCCTTACCTCGGACGGTGTTCTTGGTTGTTCCTAATTGATTACAACTTCCACTTTTAATGGATCCACTGAAATCCCATCCTTGTCAATCACGTGCCCAAGAAATTGTACACGATCTAGCCAAAATTTGCACTTAGAGAATTTTGCGTAGAATTTTTCCTTTCTTAGTGTTTCCAATGTCAAAAGTAAGTGTTCCATGTGTTCTTCTTGAGTTTTGGAATACACCCGAATTTCATCAATGAATACAACTACAAACTTGTCTAAGAATGGTTTAAACACCCTATTCATCAAATCTATGAATGCAGCAGGTGCATTGGTTAAACCATAAGACATCACCAGAAACTCATAATGTCCATACCGAGTTCTGAATGTCGTTCTAGGTATATCCTCCTTCCTTACCTTCAATTGGTTATACCCACTTCTCAAATCTATTTTCGAGAAGTATTTAGCACCCTTCAACTGATCAAACAAGTCATCTATTCTTGGTAATGGATATTTGTTTTTAATAGTGACTTTGTTCAATTATCTATAATCAATGCAAAGACGCATCGACCAATCCTTCTTCTTCACGAATAACACTGGCGCTCCCCACGGTGATACGCTTGGTTGAATATACTTCTTGTCTAACAGTTCTTGTAATTGTACCATCAATTCCTTTATTTCAACCAGAGTCATTCTGTACGGGGCCTTCAATATCGGTGATGTCCCCAGCGCTAAGTCGATCACGAACTTGTTGACGTCGGGATTTTTGGGTGTCCCTTTCCGCTACTTGTTCTTTGGTGTTCTCATTTTAGGTGAGATTTGTTTGAAAAAATAAGTGAAAAAGGTCCGACATGTATGATGTCGATGATGGGATTGTTAAGAGTCGCTAGTTGGTTTATTAAATGGTTGTACCAACACAACCGAGAAAAGGTTTGTACATTGACCCAGTGATGTGACACTGATATACGGGTCGGTGAAACCGAGATTCGTTTAGGGTCCAGGGACTTGGTTATGTGGGGGAAGGTGTCAGGCACCCCCCGACATCCATGTTACCACGGTGAGCGCCTCTTTTCAAGAAACTATTATCTGATTGTGTGTGTGTGTGTGGGTCAATGTGCGGTTATATGGAAGATGTGCGAGGCCTCGTTCGAACCTATATACACAGGGTTTGAATTTATGTAAAAAATTAATTTTTAGCAAGATATGGCAGTGATGTTTTATAAAAGAGGTTTTTTCAAACCCTGATGCTCAATAGGAATTGAGACCTTTTACACTCCCATTTTTATTAAGTGAACGGCTGGATTGATTTTATTTAATGGATGCAAGGCATCCGTATGAAAATAATATACAAGAATAATGCCGACTTCCTCGAGGGTATGGAAACCATCTGAGGAAATTCAGACATCACAGAATAATTTACAAGCGGTATACAGCTGAAAATGTCCATCACGGGAACCGAATCTAGATCCAATGGGACGAATCTGTGATCAAATGATTCCTAGGCGCACAGAATGCTGCAATTTATTTGAAAGAAGTAAGCAGATATATATATATAAAAGCGCTAAATATATATATATATATATATATATATATATATATATATATATATATATATATATATATATATATATATATAGACATGATCACCAACCATGAAGCACCTCCACGGGGAATCAGAAAGGTAAATAAAGCCGTAAGAGCAATCAACTGCCACGAAGGAAACTCCAGGCAGGACGAAAATAAAAATATATATGTATATATATATATATGTATATATATATATATATATAAGCATTAAATGCACCGGATGTAAAATCCAGGCTCATCGAACAGAGTTCGAACACAATTCATATATATAAGTATAAATATATATATAAGCGAATAAATGCACCGGATATAAAATTCAGGCACATCGAACAGAGTTCGACCACAGTTCATATATATATATATATATATATATATATATATATATATATATATATATATATATATATATATATATAAAAGCGAGTAAATGCACCAGACCGAAGTCTAGGCTCATCGAACAAAGTCTGACATACAATTGATATATATAAGTATATATATATATTAAAGCCGTAAACGCTCTAGACCGAAGTCTAGGCTCAATCGAGGCATAACTCGATAATGTTAGTCAATATATATGTAAATATATATATTATATATATATAGACTGAAATGAAACCACGGACCGAAGTCCAGGCAAAAGCAAGCAACATGACTCTCAACGTGTAGAAGGGTGTGTGCAAAGATGAAGAGAAAGACTCTAAAGTGTGTGAGAAGGCTTACAGCTGACTAGTAAAAAAGGCTTCTATATCTTTATAGTGGGTAAACACTAGCTTTTGTGGGTACAAAAGAGGTTATATATGAGCTCACAGGTGTTTGAAAGTGGGAAATACACTGTATGGACGACTGTAGAGTGAATTGTGCAGGGTTTCCCCGTCTTTTTCTCTTGGAAAATCAGCACCCCAAGCCCTCTATTTATAGGCAATTTAGCCGCAGGTGTACCTGCTGCTGAGCCGCAGGTGTACCAGAGGCAACCCGGGTCGTCCCGGGTTTGTTGGGTCGGGTCGTCTCAAAGTACGTGCACTCAGGCACTATAATGTCCACTCGGCTTTCCACAAGTGCAATCCGGGCATCTGTTTGAGGCGTACAGGACCTATTTCGGACCGCCATTGTCGAGAGTTGTACGATGGCATGAGATTAGAGTTTGTACAAAGTTATTGAAGATGGGACGATGCCCTCTGGTCTTCAAGCTTCAACTTTCATCTGTTACCCCGCACAATAGTCACTCAGGATTGGTTAGCCTTGTGGAACATCGTTGCACAGAGACATGACTTGGAATCGTGTTTGACGAGATGCCGATGTTGCCCCTCACCGGTGTTATTACCGGATTGGGCTGATGAAGCAGACGTTGCTCAGACTTCGTTGTGATTGGACTGCTGCAATTGTTGAAGGTCCTCATTGTCATCTTTGGGGTGTGCCTGTCTTCCCGATGTTATTGTCGGGTTGGTACAGTGTATATCACTGTGAGCGCTGAGATTGAAGCTGGTCGCATTTAAAATAAGCATTTGCGGGGTTATCGCCGAAAATAAATCCCTTGGGGTTATCACCAAGATTGGTGGCTATTCCAATGGTTAGGACTGAGACTGGATACATCGGGGTTATCTCTGAGATTAATCGGTCTTCTCCGGTGTGTGTTCCGGTGTTGTATCTGCAGGCCTCGGGGTTACATCCGAGGTTGAAATTGTTACTCCCAGACTGTGATCCGGGGTTGAGGCTGAACTTTCGGTAGTATCCGGTATGGATTTGGATTGTCTTTTAGGGTTCGCTCTTAAAAGACGAATCTGTCCTCCTGCAATGTTAGTAACAGTAGTACAGAAAATTTCGAGTGTCTACAGATGCCCCTCTTTATCATACTCATGCATGGCGATGAATGGGTAGGATAAATAATCCTAGACACTTGAAACGCAACAAGACGAATGTGGTACTATGGGTAGTAAAAATGATGCAAATGTATGATGCACATGTACAGGGTTGTAGCGCAACATGTTGGGGATGATTGCGGGATCCCTGTTGCTTCAACTGGGGATTTGCAATACTGACCAGATCTGATGTATAAGCCGAATCTGTTAGGATGTTGATGTTGGAGTTATCACCAAATTCCCATGTTCTTGATAACGATTTGATCCTGAAGAGGTACCTCTTATGTGTAAGAGATCTGTGGGGATAAAGCTTGATCTGTTTTGAGGATGTGTATAACATATTCCATCATCTATCCTCTTTGATAACATTGACCTTTATTGGTTGATATCTCCAAGACATGTCAAGATCCTGCTAGATTTACTGCCAATAGCAAATGTTGTCAGGGGTGCCTTACCTTCGTTGACGTGTACTTCACCGACATATGAATCAAAGGTTGCAAAATCATGTGGGATCTACTGTCAAGGCTGCTTGACCTTCGCTGACGTGTGAATCAACGGCTGAGATTCTATAGATTGTCAAGGTTGCTCAACTTCCGCTGTCGTGTAGATCAATGGAGCATTGCGTTGTGACCCCCGTCGGGGATCCGCTGGGGGAAATATGAGTAATCGAGTATGAAATTCTCGAATAGCTATAGCTCTGATAGGTTTAATCGCTATCAGTTGAGATAACGTCAAGTTTGCTTGACCTTCATTAATATGTTTGTCAACGGCTTAAATGTACGTTGTAATTCCCTGTCGGGGCTTCATTGGGGACTCATGAGTACGTGCGCAAATATCGAACAGTCCTTAATGCTTCGATGGGTTTACTTGCCATCGGTTTGAAATAACATCAAGGTTGCTTGACCTTCATTGATAGAAATGTCAACGGATGAACGTGTTGTAATCCCCACCAGGGATATACGTTGTAACCCCCGTCGGGGACCTATGTTGTAACCCCCGTCGAGGACCTACGTTGTAACTCCCGTCGTGGACCTATTTAGGGTAACGACCCAGAGTTGGCAGCATCGGACCTGTACGAGGTATTATCGGATGTGATTTGTGACAAATGGGATCATTGGCAGGGTATACCTCATGTTCAGGTGACTACCAATGAGTGATGTATAGGTTCAAAGTCTCATCTGAGAAGACCAGGATTGTATGCTGTTTTGCTCCATCGCGTGGCATTTTTATTCCCGATTTGACCTTTCTAGCCCGTAATAACTCTATTTCAACTCGAACTGGACTGAGCCGGAGGGGTGGGACCCACATAGGGGTGGCGCAGGTGCACCTGCTACAGCCACAGGTGGGCCTGCGGCCAGGCACGGATTATAAATCCTACAGGCTGGTCTTTACAAGTCACTTTCAACTTGTTTCACTTAGAAAAAACCGCAAGCCATCTTCAGATCTGCTGAGTTCGGGCTGCTTTATGCAAATTCTGTCACCGTAAAAGTGTTCTACACTATCCTAGTAATGTATGCACATAATTTTTTCCAATTTCTGTCCGTTAGATTGTGAGTTATCGCACAAAATGCATCTAAACACATAGTAGTGATTATGTATACACAAATGACTTGATAAAAAATATTCAACATAGTAAATGTTAGTATTAAACCATGCTGAACATAATGATGTGAAAAAATTTGACTTTTGAGACAGTTAAATTGGCACCTTTTTCTGCTATATGTTTGTCCTATTTGAGGCCCAATGAGCAAAAGGTTGAAAGGCAAAGTACTCCTAGTATTGAGGTCGGTCTTATGCATGATGATTTTGATTTTTAATACATATATTATGTATATGACTTTGGGGCAGGTGTGATACAGAATGACCACCTAGACATGCCTATGTGCATGTGGATAGTCCTATTTTCAAAGGGGACTATGGAAAAAAATTTCAAAATATAGGCATTGAGTAGTCATGCATTTTGACTCTAATATAGTTTAAAGTAAATGCATGCATGCATATAGTCATAAATGCATTTAAAAGCTCCAGGTAAGGAAATATCACACCCTTTCGGAGGTGATTTGGAGACTTGTTGTCCAGATATTATGGATTCGGATCAGCCGAGCAGTTCTTACAGGACCGCTTCTGGAGTGCGGCGGAGGGCTTCTAAAGTGCCTCGTCCCCGTTCTGTCAGACAGCTTCGTCGATTGGTGGAGGCCGTGATTCGTCATGTCCGGGTAGATGTACCAGACGTTGAGGACGAGGAGGCGGATATTCTGATTGAGGATTCAGCTCCTGCTGCACATGTCCCTCGTAGGGAGCTTCCGAGCATTCAGGTGTCAAACCCAGATTTGCTGGGTGATTTGAGCAGACATTCATCAATGTACTTGCATGCTAACGAGGTATGGCGTTAGACTTTGATCTACTTTCTTTCCTATTGATGAGGATTAAAGGGTTCTGATGTTGATCTGCATTTTATGCAGGTTCCTGGTTTTACACAGCCTCGAGGGAACTGGTTCAGTATTCACTCCATGTACTAGGCGCTTCATCCTGACTACAGAGCAGTAGTTCATGAGTGGGGACTTGGGGCATTCTTCTCCATCCTTCCCCATCGTTGTCCCTGGGGTTACCTCAGGGCATTGTTTGAGCGATGGTTTCATCAGACTCAGTCACTTTACCTGCTGGATTACGAGGTGATGATGACGCCTATGGATTGGTGATTTATCACATGTATGGAGTTTGGAGGGGAGCCAGTAGCCTTTCATGGCGAATATCACTCCCACTGTCGTCCGATCCTTGCTAGGAGTACCGGCGGAGGCGCTCAAAGGCAGGACTATTCGTTCAGGTCCTTTGAGCGTAGATGCTATGAGCAGGCTATTGAGTGAGCCCATGCCTGATGATGTCATGATCAGGGATCGCTTTTTGCGGTGATTGTTCCTGATGATCATTCGAGGTTGCTTCATAGCAGATAACTCGTCAACGGTATCTTTCGCTTTGGTCAGTGCCACATGAGATGTGGACCATATTGGAGAGTACGATTGGGGCTCTTACACCTTTGCTTATTTCCTCTGGGGCATGCGCATGCGCTCATAGGGTTTGACCGAGGCTTGGATAGGATTTTACCCATTTCTGCTAGTGAGTATTTCTCTTGTCTTTTCCCATTCATAGGTTAAGAGTGTTACTAATAGCAGATGTTTTGCCATTGTGTTGGCAGTTTTGGGCCTATGAGAGGCTCCCATGTTTGCGTCCTGTGAGTTTGTTAAGTTTAGATACCTATCCACAAGGACGACGATGACATCATTCTATTTTGCTGGAGGTCCCAGTATCTGAGGGATTCACTCACTAACGTATTCAGCTGGAGTTGCTGACAGTGGGTACCATTACATGGATTCCCTATTCAGGGGAGCATTTGACCATCGACTTTGAGGATGGACACCCGAGTGGAGTTGAGTATTTGATTTCTACCAGGAGGCTTCCTTTCTTCACAGATGGAGTCTGGGAGCTCTATTTAGGAGAGCGTCCTATTAGGAGCACCACATGGGAGATCCGTATACCGATCTTACCTCCTGCCAAACGTCATTGGCCTATATCATAGTCACCCGTAACTAATATCCCATTGTTGGGGGTAGACGGATTTGCATTATCAGAGGGCCCATGTACTCAGTAGACGTTCCAGCGTTGGTGGTTCCCTAGCATTATTGGAGCCCAGTCCCGCGCCACACAATTTATGGGACACATGGCTCCGACTCATATGACCCAGATTGATAGCTTGACCCGGTAGTTGGACCAGGCACATGTATTTATTCAGTATTTAGGGCAGAGATCCAGCAGAGGCGGAGTCATTTGTTCCTTCCAGCTCAGGTGCTGGCACCTCAGACGACCCATTTGGTTTTATCGGCGCAGATCCTCCTCTTTATAGGCCTGACATCCCTGTTGATAGAGATTCCAGTGACTCAGGAGGAAGTTACATCAGGTGGACAGGATTGAGGACGTAGACATCGAGATCCCTAGTTTTCTTCTGATGTATATTCTCGTTATATCTTTTGATAGGCTTCTTTTAGATATTGGGTGGCTGTTCCCCATTCTCGCTATATCTTTTGATAGGCCTCTGTTAGTAGTAGGGCGGTTGTGCCCCATTTACCTATATTTGTAGCTGTACAGAGCTGATGTATTAGATGATGATATATTTAGGAATGTATGCACCATTTTTCATTCCCTATATCATATTGCCATCCATTATCTGTTATGCATATATCATGTTATGCATATATATGTATGTCCAGAGATATTCGGCATTGACCCCTGGATGGTCTTATGACACGGCCCATACAGATGTCTTCTTCGACAGTTAGCCGTATAGATCATACCCCCATCGTCAGTGGTGGCATTAGGTATACGATCGTGGTACGATAGCATGTCACCACTAGATAGGGTGACTATATATCTGTTGCTGCAGCATACCATGACCCTTTTGGCATTTCAGGTTCCTGCAGGATTTGTACACGGGATGCTAGAGCATTGGCTACCTGATAGACAAGTATTCCATTTTGGCAGCCATGAGTTGACTCCTACTTTGGAGGAGTATGCACGCTTGACGATGCTGCCGTTAGACAGACCTTGCGTGCACCTAGCTTTGGGAGACATGAGTAGACGATTCATGACTCTCACAGGATTGAGGCGCAGAGTAGTACAGGATAAGCTGATATCCGACCACGTGATCTCTCAACGTTTTCTGTATGACAGATTTGACGCGGAGGATGGATACTCACGACATTCTGGGGATTTCACCTCGTCGAAGGATCATTGGCGTTTGGCCAGAGTTGATGTACTGATGCTATGTGTACATGTCACGGTATATGGATGAGATTGATATAGGCGTTATCATGGTCGTGAGAGCTCTCAGGGATGGTCGTACCATTGTGCCTATGATTGTAGCAGAGACTCTACGGTCAGCATCCTACTACTGTACTAACCCGTCAGGCGTGCTTACTGGGAGTTTGGTTATGCTGTATGTGTGGTTTATGTAACACTTGCGACCGGTTGGTACCTTTAGACGACATGGGTATTGCTTCTCCCATGATGTGGCCATGTCATACTCCTTTCAGCCATCGGAGTGTACAGATGCTCAGTCTTGGTTCGCATTTTTGGCAGATATCAGAGATCCATTTAGTATATTGTCGTGCTCGAGGATGTGCTCACCATACAGCTTCGTTACTCACGCTCCGAGCATGGATTTCCTCCCTCTGGTTGGCTTGAGGGGCGTGACTACTTATCACCCATTGGCCGTAATGTCTCAATTCGACCAGTTCCAGGATTTTCATCCATTAGAGGGGGCGATAGGTCAGCGTTCAGCTTCTCGATATCTCAGTAGAGGACCAATCCCGTGTGTATGCTTGCTGGATCAGCGTGAGATAGCTTCTTTTTCTGCTAGTCATCCCGGTTATTCTGTAGAGTATTCCGCATGGATGGAGACAGAGATTTTATTGGCTGCAGCAGTATTTGCGATACCGGATATTGAGTCAGACGATGCAGAGCCCACGGAGGACATTGATACCTACATCGAGGAGGAGCCCGCTGCTGGGTCACCAACATTTCTTCCGAATTCTCCTAGTACAAGTACTTTTGTGATTCAGTACTCGGCACGGTACTTAGAGATGAGTCTTCATCTGATGACCATTGAGAGAGACCATATTCGATCTATGATGTCGACTACTCTTGACGTGAGGGACGCCGTTCTATTGGAGAGAGATGAGGCATTAGATCGCAGAGGTGTTGCTATTATTGAGCGGGATGAGGCTATATCAGCCAGAGATGCAGTGATTGTTGAGCGGGATAATGCTATATCTACCCGGGATGTAGCCATCACAGATAGCACTACAGTGAGGTCCCTTACCACTAGCATGATTGCAAAGATGAGCGCATATATTGATGATCATATGGTCACCATGCAGATGGCTATGGATCTTTTGGGTCGTGTGGATATTCTCATACAGGAGACCACAACTTCGCCTCAGTCTTCTAAGAGGGACGCCATGTTGGGCCTGTTAGCTCGCATATATCCTGACTTGTAGATGAGCTTATATTTACCTGCATAGACTAGCTTAGCCATTTTGTCATGTACAGTTTACATTGTATATATATCAAACAGCATTATATATATGACAGGGAAATATATTTTTGGATCACTTTCCTTTTAGATATGTCCTGCTATTTGCTTGATATTTTGCCTGCTGCTTCAGGGCTTGTGATCTTGATGTATTCTGAATTCCTCCTAGGTGGATGGACATTAAGTTGTCTCTGGATATTTAAGAATAGATCATCAATCTATGTGTATCCCTACCATCTTTGGTGTCTTGGGACTTGTCTCTGAATGGAAATGTGTAGAGGAGTGTGGCTTTCTGCTTTGAGATTAACCGCACCACAGATGGTCGCCAGTATTTCTATTTGGGAGAAGCCTAGTTAATTCCACCTCTTATGGATTGGTGTTTCTCTTCAAGATATACCACAGCTTAGATGGTCGCCGAATCTCCTATTTGGGAGGAGTTCAGGTAATTCCATATCTTTGGTGTGAAGAAAAATGAAATGTAGTGTATTGAAGGATGATCCCAATACCAAATGAGAAGGTTTGTGTTTTAGTAGGGGGTGAGACCGCACCAGGAATGGCTACCTACGTACTCCTATTGAAGAGGAGATCAGGTCTGCGTAGTTTGAACCTGGTGTAAGAGGTTCAATACTGTGTATGACTGATATGGTGTAGGAAGGTTTTTGGTTGTTTTTGTTTTTTTAAGGGTAGAAATGTTTTTGTTAGTTTTTGTTTTATTGCAATCGGGCCATATGAAATGGTGCCTACGTACTCCTATTGAAGAGGAGATCAGGTCGACGTAGTTCGCCACTCAGGGCGAGAAGAAAAGCTTAATCCCATGTGCAAGTCAGAGTGCGGAAGAGGAGAAAGTTTAATCCTAGGTTGAGGATAAACTGTAGGTACGAGAAGTTTGATCCCAGGTAAGGGTAGCCAAACTGCAAGTGCTAGAGGTTTGATCCATGGTGGGATGACCTAAGTTGTATGAGTGCAAAGGAGAAAGTCCAGGCTGCTGGCTTGAAAAGTATGTTTCCCTGAGGGGCAAAGTGTAGGAAAGTCGTAGGTGGTAAAGGGTTAAAGAACCGGAATTACTGGTGACCTGATGATGATGCACCAGGGTGTTTGATGGTTACTTCATACATAATACTGTTTCACGGTGTCTGAGTTGATGAGTTGTGCAAATTCATCACCGTCCATTTCTTGCAATCTGAGAGCGCCTCCTGTCAATATTTCCTTGACAATAAATGGGCCTTCCCAGTTAGGAGCGAATTTTCCTATAGCCTGATCTTGGTTGTCAAGGATCTTTTTCAAAACCAAGTCATGTTGTTTAAACTGCCGTAGCTGGACTTTTTTGTTGTAGGATCTGGCAATCCTTTGCTGATATAACTGACTGTAGAAGATAGCCACGGTTCGCATTTCGTCTATTAGAGACAATTGGTGATACATGTCTTGTACCCATTGGTCTTCATCCAGCAGAGCATCGATCAACACTCTGAGGGATTCCATCTCAACTTCTATGGGGAGTACTACTTCCATCCCATAGGTTAAAGCGTAGGGGGTTGACCCAGTTGAAGTGCATATCGAGGTCCTGTAGGCCAACAGAGTCAGAGGCAATAGGTCAGGCCAATCTTTGTGGTTGGTGGATATCTTTTGCATAATCTTCTTGATGTTTTTGTTAGCCGCTTCAACAGCACCATTCATATTCGGACGTTAGATGACAGAGTTAAGATGTTTGATGTGGAATTTACTGCATAATTCCTCCATAATTTTATTGTTGAGGTTTTTGGCATTGTCTGACACAATCACGTCTGGTTGTCCATATTAACAAATGACATTATTTCTGATGAACGTAATGATGACTTCTTTAGTGACCCTGGGGAAGGAGGCTACTTCTACCCACTTGGTGAAGTAGTCGATCTTGGTGAAGATAAATCGGTGACCATTACTGGCTTTAGGCTTGATGGGCCTGATAACGTCCATTCCCCACATTGAGAAGGGCCAAGGCGAACTCATATTGTGGAGTTCCCGTGGAGGGGTGTGTATAGAATTCCCATGAATTTGGCACTGATAGCATCTTTTGACGTGGTTGCTGCAATAAGCTTTGAGGGATAGCCAATAATGTAGGACTTTCTTGACAAGGAGGGAGCCACTCATGTGGGAGCCACAGACTCCGCCATGGATTTCATCCATAAGCCTTTGGGCTTGATCTTTGTCTAAACATCTGAGAAGACCTAATCTTGCATCTCTTTTGTAGAGTGCATCTCCACTCAGATAGAATTTCATAGCAAGTCAATGGATCCGCCTTTTCTCAATCGGGGTCGCCTCAGCGGGTGTAGATCCATCTCGTAGATATTCCTTGATATGTTAATACCAAGGATGTTGGATGGGAGGTAGCTCATTCGATACTTCTCCAATATAGTTCCCATAGGCTGGGGCCTTGTGCAGGGAAATTGTGACGCTTGGTAAATGTTCCTTATCTGATATGCGAATCAAGGAGGCCAAAGTTGCTAATGCATCTGCAAAGTCATTTCTATTATGAGGAATGAGTAGAAAGGAGATTTGTTCGAACTCCAAAGCCATCTTCAAAACTGTCGATGGTAAGGCAGCAAATGTAGTTCCTTGGTTTGATAGATTCTGATGGATTGTCTGATTACCAGCTCCAAATCTCCAAGGGCAAATAACCATCTGATGCCCATTGAACGAACAAGTTTTAGCCCCATCAGACAGCCTTCATACTCAGTCGTATTATTGGTGCTGACAAACTATAATTTGACGGCAACGGGATACTGCTCCCCCATATCAGACACTAGAACTGCTCCAGCTCCAGAACCTTCCATATTAACAGCTCCATCAAAATACATCTTCAATAATTGGCGCGTATCTTACTTATGGTGTTGCTGCACTGTCATTTCTCCTTCATCAGGGAAATATGTTTCCAAGGGTTTGAAATCCCCTGAAGGTGTGGCGGCCAGTTGATCCGCGATTTCTTGACCCTTGATGGACTTCTGAGTCATATATACGATGTCAAACTGTTGTAGGATCAACTTCCATCTGGACAGCCGGCAATTTAACATGGGTTTGTTGAACACGTACTTGAGAGGATCCACGCGGGATATGAGATGGGTTGTGTGCCCATGGAGGTAATGATGTAACTTCGTGAAAGCCCATGTTAAAGCATAACACGTCTTTTCGATTAGAGTGTACTTGTGTTCACTGCTGCTGAACCTTTTGCTGAGGTAATAGATAGCTCGTTCTTGGCATCTATCGTCCTTCTGTCCCAGGATACAGCCCATGGCATTGTCACTTATGGACAGGTACATAAACAGGGGAACCTCATCCCTGGGTGGTACCAAAACGGGAGCTTTGACTAGCTGTTTCTTGATTATAAGGAAGGCCTTCTAACACTCATCATTCCATTTCATGGAGGAGTTCTTCCTTAATAGCTTGAAGATTGGCTCACAGGTTGCTGTGAGTTGGGAGATAAACCTGCTAATGAAGTTAATTCTTCCCAAAAATCTCCGTTTTTCCTTCTCTGTCTGAGGAATGGGCATTTCAATGATGGCTTGGATTTTTGCAGGATCCAGCTCAATCCCTTTGTGGCTGACTAGAAATCCTAGCAACTTGCCTGATTTAACACCAAAGGTGCACTTAGCTGGATTCAACTTCAAGTTATACTTACGCAACCAGTTGAACAACTTTTTAAGATGGTCTATATGGTCATCCTCCTTCCGGGACTTAACAATGATGTCATCCACGTAGATCTCAATCTCTTTGTGCATTAAGTCGTGGAAAAGAGCCATCATAGCTCGTTGATAGGTACCTCTGGCATTGATGAGGCCGAACAACAACCGTCTATAGGAAAAGGTTCTCCAAGGAGTGATGAAAGCAGTTTTCTCATGATCTTCCTTGGCAACCATGATCTGATGGTACCCGGCAAAGCAATCAGCAAAGGAGTACATGTCGTATTGCACAGTATTGTCAATGAGAATGTGGATAAATGGCACAGGAATGCTATCTTTTAAGCAAGCTTTGTTCAAGTCCCGGTAATCCATGCAAACTCGCACCTTCCCTCCAAGTTTAGGCACGGGTGCAATGTTGGATATCCACTTAGGATATGTAGACACCATTATGATGCCAGCTTGAAATTGTTTCACAATTTCTTCTTTCACCTTTAAACTCCACTCAGGTTTTAGTCTCCTGAGTTTCTGCTTAACTGGCTTAAATCATTCTTTAATGGGAAGGCGATGAAGGACAATGTCAGTGGACAAACCCACCATGTCTTCATGAGACCATACAAACACATCCTGGAACTGGGTTAATAGTGTAACCATGTCATTCCGTTGGTTTGGGGTAAGGTCTGAACCAATCTGGATTAACTTAGGGCTGTCTAAGGTTTCGAGATTGAAAGAAGTGGTTTGATCAAGGTTGGGTTTGGGTTTGTCTTTGACCCATTCCTGAATTTGTGGAGACACCTCAATGTCATCCTGTATATCCATCAAGGCTGAATTCATCTCTACATCAAAGGTACAATCCCTGTGTAGAAGAGGCACCGTATCAGCAAGTACAGGCACATTTAAATTCAGAGTCCTGAAAAAAAATATGCTTTCACTTAGTATATATGAAATGTGTTGATCATACACAGTGTTAGCATATACTGGCAAAATAAACTGCTAATACTGTACAGAAAAGTAAGCAGTTATTATATCTACAGGGCAAAAAGAGTTTCTGCTCTCTTTACCCTTGACGACCAATGCAAGGAATATTATCCCAATTGGCAAGGGCAAAGTCTGGATGGACCGCAGTGATGGAGGGATTGTCACCATCCTCCCTGTCCCGAATGATGGCCATTACATTTGGGCAGTCATCGTCTGGGGTGTATCTGTTGGTATGTTCATCATGAACTATGATGCGTATACCAGACATCATCCGTGTGATGTCTTGCTTGATTCTTCGTTCCTCTTCTTCCACTGCGAGATTTGGAACAAAGATTTCTTTCTCCTTCACCTGGTATCAGCTTGGGACATAACATAGCCATTACATTGGCTGGCACCTTTATGGGAGGTTGTGCTGCACTCAGATTTTGAAGGCGAAGCTAAATGCCACATGGTTGAAGCTGAAGGAATCTGCTGATGCTTATGAGGATTCCTGTGACTAGAGCTTGTAGAATAGCCTAGTCCAGCGGTTCCAGCTTGCTTGGTTAATCGAATGGGGTACTTGATATCCTAGGCAATCTTTACCCAACCCTTGTCCCGGCGTATGACCTAACGACATCATTTCTTGAGTGGCTGACATCACCTCAGCAAAAATCTGGGTTTTGGGCAGTGGCGTTCCAACAGCTTGGTATTGGATATTGCTTATTTCCAAAGTATAAATACTTATTGGCTCAACATCCTCATTGGCATTGATGAACAGCATGTCCCCGTGCTGAGGAATCTCCGGTTCAGCGTTACCTGTGACCAGGCTATTGTTGATGATGTATTTCAACTGTTGATAGAGAGTGGAGGGAACTGCCCCTGCCATGTGAATCCATGGTCGTCCTAGGAGCAGGTTGTATCCCGAGTCTATCTTGAGTACATGGAAAGACACGCAGAATGTGTGAGGACCAATTTCGATTGGCAGCTCAATTACTCCGACCGAGTTACAACGGGCTCCATCAAAAGCTTTGATGATAGTATGGCTACTCCAAATTCTGTTGAGATTGATATTCATCTTCACCAAGGTAGCGTATGGGCAGATATTCAGAGAGGAACCTCCATCTATTAGGACTTCAGCTACTATATATCCGGAGGTCAAGACCGCAATGTGCAACAGTTTGCAATGATCGGTCCCTTCGGGCTATATGTTATCATCAGTGAAGGATATCACATTGTTGTTGAAAATGTGATCAACCATTTATTGAAACTTTTCCATGTCCACTGATGTCGATAAATAGGCTTCTTCTAAAACCTTTAGCAAGACCTTCCGGTGATTCTCGGAGGTTAGGACCAAGTCCAAAATTGATATTTGTTGTGGAGCTTCTTTCAAGCTTAAAACCACCGTAGCTATATTATGACCCACAGCGCGGAGGAATTTTTCAATCTTCTCCATGGGTATTTTCCCCTTTGATTTGGTGGTAGACTTCATCATCCATTGGGGAAGATATAGTGGATTTTCCTTCGACACTGTAGCAGTTGTATGTGAGGTGGATCCTTCACCTTCTCCATAATTCCACGGAACCTTACACAAGCTAATAATAGGATATTGTGCTCTGCATGGCAAGTTGATTGGCTCGGGAGCAGCAACTTTCAAAGGATTGTTTCCTCCCTGAAGTTGAATTATTGGCGTTGTAAGTAAGGTATTAATCCCATCAGTTTCAGTGGATATGACCGCCACCACACTTTTCCACTTAGTAGGGCCTGAATCCTCATTTGCACGTAACACAGTATCGTCGTCTGCTAGGCGCAGGTGATGATTGGGTAATATAACCATAAATTGAATATACTTGGGTTTAAATTATTGTATTTTTGAGTCATTTAGGAATATTTTTACTGTGTTTATGTGTTGTATTACAGATTCAGGAGCTGAGGGGACAAATTGGGGATTTAAGCAAACAAATGGCAAAGTTGTAATTTTTCAGAAGACCAGCGCTGGGGCGCTGGGAAATTCACTATCAATAGCGCCGGGGCGCTGAGCCTCGGCTGGCGCTGAGCCTCGACTGGCTCTGATGTGGACCGCGCGCGTGGAAAAGGCGTGGACATTACTTTGACTATTTGACTTTGTTTTAGGAGTTTATGAGAAGCCTATTTGGATTAGGATTTGTGGAATTGGGTAAGTAAATATAAATTGATTCTTTTTATTGAATGAAAAAAAAAAGGCTAGACAATTGGAGATCAACCGAGGAGGAAGAGCAGATCTGAAGGCTTGAAACTTGGAGTTCTTCTTCTTCTTTATTCTATTAAATTGTTTAACTCATTAAGGATGATTTATCAATTATTTGTGGTTTTTATTTTCGTCATGAACTAAATCCTTTTATTAAGATTCCAATGGAACCTTTTATAGGTTATGGATTGATTATTTAATTTATTCTAATTATTTATGTTGAAGTAAATTGTTCATCATGCCTTGTATTCATTGATTAATTATCTGGCCAATAATTACTGTGTTACTCTAAAAGGAATCGAGAGAGGAATTCTAGAGTAAGAACTAGGCAGGGTGACATGTGACTTAGTTATTTGCACAGTGAATAATTAGGTTTGTGAATAGAATGAGAATATCTATTTGACTGCATGTAACATAAAAGGAATTGGGTTTGTAACGAGGTTAATTCAATTGTTTTACATAGAGATATAGCAAAAATTAATCAGGGTTAAATATAAGGTAATTGATCACTCGAGAGAGGGCATTTTGGCATTTAAGAATTCATGTTAACAATTCAGTAGATATAATAATTGGGATAATTGGATAATTGATTTAAAAATCATAATTGGGGAAATTGGAGTCTTAATTGTCATTTATCTGCATTCAAATAATTCTTAATTTGTTCTTTGTTTTCTTTTAGAATAATTTCTTGCTTTATTAAAATTAGTTTCTTTATATTTAAAAATCACAATTTTTGGTTGTTTAAATAAAATTGAATTGATACAATACTAGTAGTTGGAGTTTATTAATTGGAATTCTCTGAGGGATCGACACTCTAATTTATCACTATATTACTTGTAGATCGTGTATACTTGCACGTTTGTTTTGATTGTGAAATCAACCAACAAGTTTTTGGCGCCGCTACAGGGGAATTCTTTGTTAATATTAATTCCATATTAGTTATAATCAATTCGGTCTTAATTTAAATGTTACTTATTTTCCTTCTTGTTTTCGCAGGAATTCTTTGTAAGTGTATGCACACTAGATCAAGGGCAAGAAGGGAACTTTTTCCTTATACAGACGAGATTGAAAGGAAGTTCCGGAAAAGGGCAATCG
Organism: Panax japonicus; assembly: GCA_020205505.1. Lineage (NCBI taxonomy): Eukaryota > Viridiplantae > Streptophyta > Magnoliopsida > Apiales > Araliaceae > Panax > Panax japonicus. Next base: position 28,772,578 of record CM035097.1, on the reverse strand, counting down.
ACTAGTACGTTATCACCCGAGGAAGAAAGACTAGAAGAACAAGAAATTCCAGTGAACATGGCAGGGAACGATCAGAAACCACTTTGGGACTATGCCATGCCGAATGTCACGGATATACAGTCGAGCATTAGGAGACCGGCAATCAATGATAACAGCTTTGAGATCAAACTTGCAACCATTTAAATGCTTTAGAATTAATGTCAGTTTGGAGGTAGTTCATTAGATGATCCGAATTAGCACATCTTAAGTTTCTTGGAAGTTTGCGACACCTTTAAATTCAACAACGTGTCAGAAGATGCTATAAGGTTAAGAATGTTCCTATTTACCTTGACAGATAAAGCACGAAGTTGGTTACACTCTCAGCCTTCGGACTCAAACCTCACTTGGGATGACTTAGCTCAAAAATTCCTAGCTAAGTTTTTCCCACCAGCTAAGTCAGCAAAACTACGGAATGATATTCATACCTTCGCACAGTTTGATTCAGAATCATTGTATGAGGCGTGGGAAAGGTTTAAGGATATGCTCCGCAAGTGCCCACACCATGGAATTCCAGAGTGGATGTAATTAGGAATTTTTTGTGATGGTTTACAAGCATCCACGAGGGCATAGTAATGATGCAGCAGCAGGAGGAGCGATTATGTCTAAAATTTAGATGAGGCATATTAGTTGTTAGAAACGATGGCCACCAACAACTATCAGTGGCCCATGATAAGGGCTGATCCTCCAAAAATAGCGGGAAAGTATGATGTGGATGCGATAACATCATTACAAGTGCAAATGACCGCAATGGCTAAGCAGATAGAATTATTGCATCCACAATCCACTCAGCAGGTAGCGATGGTTTGTGAAATATGTGCTAGGGGTCATACTACGGATCAATGTGCCATAAATGCTAAAGTAGCACAGTATGTGGGATGTTATAGTCGGTCTACTTAACCTTATCCAAATCAAAATACATATAACCCGGGGTGGAGAAATCATCCTAGATTCTCATGGAGTAATAACCAAGCTGCGGAACAAGCACCAAGACCACAAAAAAATCCAGGGTTCTAAAACTAAACACAACAACCTGTGCAGAAAGCAAGTTGGGAAGAAGCCTTGGAAAGATTTGTTAAAGCAACTGAGAAGAGGAGTGAGGAGAGTGATAAAAGATTTAATCAAATGGAGCTAAGTATACAAAGTCAGCATGCATCAATCAAAAATCTGGAAAATCAAATGGGACAAATGGCATATGCATTGAATAACCGACCACTTGGAACACTTTCGAGCGACACCGAGAAAAACCCGGGTAGAGATGAGCATTGTAAGGCAGTAACTCTACGAAGTGGAAAAGAACTACAAGAGTCAGTCACGGATAGGGAAAAGGCTAGACAATTGGAGATCAACCGAGGAAGAACAGCAGATCTGAAGGCTTGAAACTTGGAGTTCTTCTTCTTCTTTATTTTTTTAAAATGTTTAACTCATTAAGTATGATCTATCAATTATTTGTGGTTTTTATTTTCGTCATGAATTAAATCCTTTTTTTAAGATTCCAATGGAACCTTTTATGGTTATGGATTGGTTATTTAATTTATTCCAATTATTTATGTTGAACTGAATTGTTCATCATGCCTTGCATTCATTGATTAATTATCTGGCCAATAATTACCGTGTTACTCTAGAAGGAATCGAGAGAGGAATTCTAGAGTTAGAACTGGGCAGGGTGACATGTGACTTAGTTATTTGCACAGTGAATATTTAGGTTTGTGAATAGAATGAGAATATCTATTTGCCTCATGTAACATAAAAGGAATTGGGTTTGTAACGAGTTTAATTCAATTGTTTTGCATAGAGATATAGCAAAAATTAATCTGGGTTAAATAGAAGGCAATTGATCACTCGAGAGAGGGCTTTTGACATTTGAGAATTCCTGTTAATAATTCAGTAGATATAATAATTGGGATAATTGGATAATTGATTTAAAAATCATAATTGGGGAAATTGGAGTCATTATTGTCATTTATCTGCATTCAAATAATTCTTAATTTGTTCTTTGTTTTCTTTTAGAATAATTTCTTACTTTATTAAAATTAGTTTCTTTATATTTAAAAATCACAATTTTTGGTTGTTTAAATAAAATTGAATTGATACAGTACTAGTAGTTGAAGTTTATTAATTGGAATTCTCTGAGGGATCGACTCTCTAATTTATCATTATATTACTTGTTGATCGTGTATACTTGCACGTTTGTTTTGATTGTGAAATCAACCAACAGCAGAACACCATTGTCAATTAGATTTTGAATAATGTGGCGGAGTGCCCTGCATTCTTCTGTGCTGTGACCGCGAGACTAGGAGTGATATTGACATACTCCATCAAAGTTGTACCATCCCGAATAGGGGTTGATTGGAGGTATAAGGGAACTGATTCTTCCTTTATTGATTAGCATATGAAGGATTTCCTCCATAGGTTGGCCCAGATAGGTGAATTCCCTTTTGTTGGCAAAATCCCGATTGGCTTTAGCATTTGCTATCTTCGTCACTTTGTTTTCCAACTTTTCATTTTCTGAAAGTGATGAGGGAATATTCATGACAAGTGGTAGAAGACTTGCATGCTCCTGGCTGATTAACTGACGTGTAACTTGATGCTGATAAGTTACTAGTTCCGCTAATTGTTCAATTTGTTTACAGAGTGCTTTCATCTTTCATTCCATAGTGAACTGGAACTTGGCATAATCCCATCTGTCATCACCGTCTTTGATGGTCTGGGAGGAATCACAACTGAAATTGGAACTCTGTCCATTGCTCCAATTAATCATGTTGACCTCTTCTTCTTTGTGTTGAGGAATAGGGTTATCTTGAACATGAGGCTGATCAGGTTTGGTGACTATAATCTCCCCGTTATCTATTAGGTCCCGAATCTTGTGTTTCAAGGCCCAACAATCCTGAGTATCATGTCCAGGTGCCCCGACATGATAAGCACATTTCCTAGCAGCATTGAAACCCCGTCCATTAGGGCTAGCTGGTAGAAAAAGATGCGTAATTTTCTTCTATGTTCTCAGAAGATTAAGAATGTTCTCGAGGGTATCCCCCAAGGGTGTAAACACTCGAGGGCATTTGACTTCTCTACTTTTTGGTATTGGAGGGTTTGTAGACTGTGCTTGAAAGGGGGTGTAGTTTCTCCTTTGAATAGGCATGTTCTGATTGCCTTTTTGACCCTGTAGTATCAGGGAAACATCTTCTTCTTTCTTTTTATGGACCCTCCGGGGGTTGTTCCCATAATTTCTAGATTGGATGTGATCAGCAACAACTTTGAGTGCAGCTAGGTCTTGAATCTTTCCCGACTTCAATCCCATTTCAGCCATCTCCCTATGTTTGACCATTTCAGAAAATGGTTTACCGATGCCGGCTAAAACTCTCTCATAGAAGGGAGTTTCTTGTATGTCTATGAAAGTCATGACCATTTCTAATTCTGTCATGGAAGGACTAACTTGGGCAGCCAGACGTCTCCACCTCTGAGAATACTCTCTGAAAGACTCGTTATACTGTTTCTTGATCCTGGTAATTTGATACCGATCAGGAGCAATCTAAGTTTGAAAGCTGTATTTAGTGAGGAAAGTATGTGCTAGCTCTTCTCAGCTATAGATCTTGGAGTTGTCTAATCTTGTGTACCACGAACAGGCTTCTTCAGTTAGACTTTTTTGGAACAATTGCATTCTGAGTTTTTTATCCTCTGCATAGGATCCAAGTTCTCCAATAAATACTTTTAAATGTGTGTAAGGATCTCCTAACCCGTCATATTTTTCAAAGTCATGAGTTTTAAATTTTTTTGGGTAATGAACACCAAGGAAAAATACACAGATCAGCATATGAAACACTCCCGCGTGTTCCAATTCCTTTGATAGCGCGAAGGGTCACTTCTATTTGGAGGACTTTCTTTTTGATATCACCAGTGTCTGGAACTCCAGTGGGATGGGCAACATCATGAGTTTTGTTGGTCGTATCCAACTGTGGTTCAGGTATGGTAATGACTGGGATTCCCCCTTGTGTGGAGGATTCAGCATGTAAGGGTATTTTCTAATCCTGTGTAGACTGGTGTAATTCTTTGAGTTAGAACAGCCAAATCTGTAATCTGTTTGCTTAATCGGTCGAATTCTTTACGAGAAACTGGATTAAGTTCAGTCTGGTCGGATGACGACATGATTGACTGTAGGCATGTTGCCTTTTTGGATTTTGACCGGGTAGTAGGTCTCATTGATTCCCTTTGAAAGTCTTGCATAGTTTAGTCTTTAGGGAATGTATGCAATAACATGCTATGTGATGTGTCCATTTTAGGAATTTTTATCCTACACAACGGGTGTCAGCTGTTTGTAGCATGTTAACAAGTATGTGTACACATTTCTTTATATTTCTCATTATATGGAGATAGATATGGAATGAAATTGCAAGTAATTGTGTTTACAAGTAATTGAAATGAGAGCATGAAGAGACTTTCCTCCACTTTGGGTTTATCAGAGGCTGACCTATCTTAGGTTACTCTCACGGCTTTTTGGAATGAAGGTTCCCAAATCATCGCAATCTACTAGATGGGAAGTTAATCCGGTCTTTCAACTGGAGCGAATTTGGGTGGTGCCTTTCCTGAGCCTCGGAGAATTAGTCTTGTCACGAGTCCAGTAATCAAACATTGACGGGATAGCCTCGTGGTAGAGGGACCACACAACATACATTCACATACATCACGTCTCACCGTATGAAAATGATGACATGTGCGAAACACTAATATCACAAGCAGTTATGGTGCGAAGCACTAGCATCACAAGCAGTTATGGTGCAAAGCACTAAGTACAATAAAGAAATGCATTCGTACACATTCATCAAATGTAAATGCAACATCCACACACAAGTATATAATTGTTTTGAAAAGATTGTAATAGCGGCTTAAGTCCTCTTACAGGAGTCCCCAGCAGAGTCGCCACCTGTTGACGTCGGGATTTTTGGGTGTCCCTTTCCGTTACTTTTTCTTTGGTGTTCTCATTTTAGGTGAGATTTGTTTGAAAAAACAAGTGAAAAAGGTCCGACATGTATGATGTCGACGATAGGACTATTAAGAGTCGTCAGTTGGTTTTTTAAATGGTTGTACTAACACAACCGAGAAAAGGTTTACACATTGACCCATTGATGTGACACTGATATACGGGTCGGTGAAACCGAGATTCATTTAGGGTTCAGGGACTTGGTTATGCAGGGGGAAGGTGTTAGGCACCCCCCGACATCCGTGTTACCACGGTGACTGTCTCTTTTCAAGAAACTATTATCTGAGTGTGTGTGTGTGTGTGTGTGTGTGTTTGTGTGCTTGTGTGGGTCAATGTGCGGTTATATGGAAGATGTGCGAGGCCTCGTTCGAACCTATATACACAGGGTTTGAATTTATATAAAAATTCAATTTTTAGCAAGATATGGTAGTGATGTTTTATAAAAGAGGTTTTTTTCAGACCCTGATGCTCAATAGGAATTGAGACCTTTTACACTGCCATTTTTATTAAGTGAACGGCTGGATTGATTTTATTTGATGGATGCGAGGCATCCGTACGAAAATAATATACAAAAATAATGCCTACTTCCTCGTGGGTATGGAAACCATCTGAGTAAATTCAGACATCATAGAATAATTTACAAGCTGCTTACAGCTAAAAATATCCATCATGGGAATCGAATCTAGATCCAATGGGATGAATCTGTGATCACATGATTCCTAGGCGCACAGAATGCTTACAATTTATATGAAAGTAATAAGCAGGTATATATATATATATATATATATATATATATATATATATATAAAAGCGGTAAATATATATTTATAGACATGATCACCAACCACGAAGCACCTTCGTGGGAGATCAGAAAGGTAAATAAAGCCGTAAAAGCAATCAACTGCCATGAAGGAAACTCCAGGTAGGATGAAAATAAATAAATAAATATATATATATATATATATATGTGTGTGTGTGTGTGTGTGTGTGTGTCTATATATATATATATATAAAAGCATTAAACGCACCAAATGTAAAATTTAGGCTCATCGAACAGAGTTCGACCACAGTTCATATATATATATATATATATATATATATATATATATATAGATATATATATATATAAGCGAGTAAATGCACCAGACCGAAGTCTAGGCTCATCAAACAAAGTCTGACATACAGTTGATATATATAAGTATATATATATAAGTATATATATATATATATATATATATATATATATTAAAGCAGTAAACGCTCCAGACCGAAATCTTGGCTCAATCAAGGCATAACTAGATCATGTTAGTCAATATATATGTAATATATATATATATACAGACTGAAATGAAACCACGGACCGAAGTTTGGGCAAAAGCAAGCAACACGACTCTCAACGTGTAGAAGGGTGTGTGCAAAGATGAAGAGAAAGACTCTAAAGTGTGTGAGAAGGCTTATAGCTGACTACTAAAAAAGACTTCTATATCTTTATAGTGGGTAAACACTGGCTTTTGTGGGTACAAAAGAGGCTATATATGAGCTCACAGGTGTTTGATAGTGGGAAATACATTGTTTGGGCGACTGCAGAGCGAATTGTGCAGGGTTTCCCCGTCTTTTTCTCTTGGAAAATCAACACCCCAAGCCCTCTATTTAAAAGCATTTTAGCCGTAGGTGTACCTGCGGCTGAGCCGTAGGTGTACCTGCGGCTGAGCCGCAGGTGTACCAGAGGTAACCCGGGTCGGCCCGGGTTTGTCGGGTTGGGTCATCTCGAAGTACGTGCACTCAGGCACTGTAATGCCCACTCGGCTTTCCAGAAGTACAATTCGGGCATCCGTTTGAGGTATACAGGACCTATTTCAGACCGCTGTTGTCGAAAGTTGTACGATGGCATAGGATTAGAGTTTGTACAAAGTCATTGAAGATGGGACGATGCCCTCCGGTCTTCAAGCTTCAACTTTCATCCGTTACCCCGCACAATGATCACTCGGGATTGGTTAGCCTTGTGGAACATCGTTGCGTAGAGACGTGACGTGGCATCGTGTTTGACGAGATGACGATGTTGCTCCTCACCGGTGTTATTGTCGGATTGGGCTTATAAAGTAGACGTTGCTCAGACTTCGCTAAGATTGGACTGCTGCAATTATTGAAGGTCCTCATTGTCATCTTTGAGGTGTGCATGTCTTCCCGATGTTATTGCTGGGTTGGTGCAGTGTATCTCACTGTGAGCGCTGAGATTGAAGTTGGTCCCATTTGAAACAATCATTTCTAGGGTTATCGCCGAAACTGAATTCCTTGGGGTTATCACCAAGGTTGGTGGCTATTCCCTTAGTTGAGACTGAGACTGGATACCTCGGGGTTATCTCCGATATTAATCGATCTTCTTCGGTGTGTGTTTCGGTGTTGTATCTGCAGGCCTCAGGGTTATATTAGAGGTTGAAATTGTTACTCCCAGGCTGCGATACGGGGTTGAGGTTGAACTTTCGGTAGTATCCGGTATGGATTTGGATTGTCTTTCAGGGTTCTCTCTTAAAAGAAGAATCTGTCCTCCTGCAATGTTAGTAACATTAGTACAGAAAATTTTGAGTGTCTACAGAACTCAATCTCTCTGTCAGGCGGAAGTCCTGGCAAATCCTCTCGAAACACATCCTCAAATTCCCTCACCACTGGTAACTCTTCCAGTTTCACATTCTTCTTCTAAGTATCGACTATGTAAGCTAAATAGCCCACACAGCCTTAACTCAACAATTTCTTGGCCTGCATAATCGTCAGATATTTCATTTGTCTAGACGACTTACTACCATAAAATGCTACCTTTGACGGGGTCATAAGGTTTACACACTTCTTTTGGCAATCAATTACCGCTCCATATCTGAACAACCAATCCATTCCCAAAATAACATCAAACTCAAAGTCTAATCGTAATCAAATCTACCATCAAGATTTTCTCCTTAATGTTCACCCTACAGTTCTTGTATACGAACCTAACAGGGATTACTTATTCGCAATTTATATGTTCAAAGGGAAATTCAGTTCCTCACTAGGAAATCCTAACCTCTTAGCAAATTCATCAGATATAAACGAGCAAGTAGCGCCCGAATCAAATAATACATAAACATTTATATCATTGATTGGGATAATACCTGACACCACATCCTTTGATTGCACAACATCTTGCACAGTCATGTTGAAGGTTCTGGATGTGGGTTTGTTTGATGTTGTAGGTCCCGCAATGGCCTATGTACATCCACTGTTACCTCTATTGCTTCAGGTTGTCTTTCCATCCTTCTTCTTAGGGCATTCACGAGCAAAGTGATTCTTGGATCCGCACGTGAAGCACAGTTTCTTCTTAGGTTGAGTGTAATTTGGGGTGATGTGACCCTCCTGACTATAATTGAAGCATACTCGTTTCCCCATCAAGCACGAACCCTTATGAAACTTCCCGCATATAGCACATGCTTCAACCTTCTTGTTTTGCCGGTTACCCTGCTGGTTTCCAGTACCCACGCTTCCATTCCACTTTCTCTTCAAATTGTTGTTGTTATTGTTTCCACCACTACCACCTCCATTCTTAATCTCCACTTCATTCTTCTTCATCTTCTGTTCCTGATTGAACTTTGTTACTGTCATCGCCTCCACCTTCAGCGAGTATTGCTTTCTCCATCACTTCTACAAAAGTCTTCAATTAGAATAGAGAGACCCTACTGTACAACCAGGGCTTCAGTCCTTGTTCAAATCTCTTCGCCTTGCATTTGTCTGTGCTAACTTTATATGGCGCAAACCTTGCCAACTCGTTGAATTTAGCAGCATACTCAGATACCGTCATCATTCCCTACTTCAGTTCCAAAAATTGCACTTCTAGCTGACTCTTCAAACTCTCTGGGAAATAGGTCTCGAAGAATATCTCCTTAAACCTATCCCAGGTCATCACCCCTGGCCCTTCACGAGTTTTATTGGCGTTCCACCAAGAACTAGCCTCTGCTCCCAACATGAATGTTGCGAAAGCAGTCTTCTGATCATCCCCTACCCTAGCAACATCGAACACCTTTTCTATCTCCATAATCCAGGTTTGTGCCTCGACTAGATTTATGGACCCATGGAATTCAGGTGGTCCAACCGCCTTGAAATCCTTAAATGTTGTTCCTTGGTTCTATGGTTAATTCTTCAATGCTCCTGTTAGTAGTATCACTAGTTGTTGAACGTGGTTAACATCAACATTGTCTTTATTGGTTCCTTCAGTGGTTCTTTGCCGTGGTGGTTGACGTCTAGGAGGCATTTTTTGATAAAAATACACTCATTAGATTATTATTCAACTCTTTTAAGTAGTTTCTACTTAACTTGCCTCCACAAAAGAAATAGCCACATAATCACATAACACTTTGAATGAAATAACAACTTTTATTTATTCATAATTTCTTTGAAAATATTAAACAATAGCATCACTACTACTATTTACATTATTTTCCTGAACTACAAAAGTTTCAGGACAACATCATCATCATATCCCAAAGGTTACATAACACTTGGCAACTACGATGTTCTACTAAGAAACTGCTTAGCCTTACTACGTTCTTCCTCCATGATCCGGAACATTGTTCTTTGATCTAATACGTATGATGGCAGCGTCTCGAACTGAATCGGATAACCCATGACCCGATCCTGAGCTTGATAAACCACGGTGTTGAATACTCTATTCATTTCTTCCATCTTCATTCTCTTTGCTTCTGCGTCTTTCACTGCTATCTCAGCTCGTTGAAACTCTTCCTCGTATGCGTCTTTGGCTCTTACCCTCTTAGTAGCCTCTTCCTTCAGCTTGTTCCTCAGTTCTGCGACCTCCTCAATCAGTTATTCTTTCTCTCCTTCAGTTTGTTCTAGTTTTTCCTCGACATTAGTCAGTCGTTCCTCACGATACTGGATCTCGTCGTCTTTCTATGTCATTATAGTCTGTTGTTCAGCTACTATCTCTTGCAATTCCTCAACTGTATCCTGAAGTTCCACGCTACGGTCGTAGACTTCATCGTACATACGAGCGGCTATCGAGGTTAGTGGAGTCGCTTCATCCTCATCCTCGTCATCCTCATTCTCCTTGTGGCAACTCAACGGGATCCTCCTCATCTGTCTCCACATCATCATCCTCATCTTCAACCATTGTGACCAACAGGGCTGACTCCCGTGGAAGTAGTCGTTCCCAAGGAACCTGAATATCGTGAGGCTCCTCCTCTATAGGAATCTGAGGTCCCTCCTCCCTAGCCTGACTGGATTCTCTGACATTAGTCATCCTGATAACAAAATTTTAAGTTTTAATTATTAATCATTACTACTCGTCACTCACGAGCACATAAGTTATAAACACATAAGCACATAAGTGTTTTATTACTTCTTCCTTAAAACTCGATAAAAGTTTATCATCACTACCTTTTCCAAGGTTACTTCCTAAGGCTTTTCCCCACCTAAGGTTCATAACCTAAGGCTTTGATACCAACTTGTGACACCCCCCAAATCTAGGTACTTCATTTCCACAAGATTTGGTGTTCATGACTTAATCAAAACATTCATATCTAACTACCCAATCATAATAAAATTGAATAATAAAACCTGCCCATACATGATTACGTTAATAAAAATTATCCCCCAGGTTATCTAACCTTTAATTACAATCATTCAAATGTGGAAATTAAAATATTACATCACATCATTATTAAAAGTTTATCATTATTACAAAAATAAAATTACAAGTCTTCATCACTTGTACATTTTTCCATTTCCTTTACTAGTTGTAGGTTCATTTACCTTCTCAACCTTAGCTGTAATAAGTGTATAAATATGCAAGAGTGAGCAAAATAATTGCTCACTAGATATAGAAATAAATCAACACGAATGAAATAACTGCCAACAAATAGGCTCATCAACACTGAATAGTACCCTATCAATAATAACCAACGACTAGAATCAAAATATGGAGTATATAAAACTGAGGGTCATAAGACCACAAACTATGTCCACAGTTGCAAGGAATCTTTCAACTTCAACTTTAACAGTCATAAGACTATAAGGACTCCTCATACTTAGGGGGATCAGCCCTTCGTACAATGTATTGTGCACAAACATTTCGACGCTAAGCGTAAACCATTAATAATAGGGTTGTTCATCTTAGTATTTAGAGTACAAGTATGAACCAAAGAAAGTTTGGTTTGGATAAACTTTCAAGGGTAATTTGAAGTTTAACGAACATCAACTAGAGGACTAGTTGAATCAATAGTGTTTGATAACACAATAGTTGATCAATAATATCATAATTATTGAATATACATTAAGTAATAGCAAGCTGAAATTAAAGCTTGCTCATTATGAGAATGGCTTGTGTCAAGTAAATGAACTAAGATAATTCAACATTAGAAATTAGAATTCAAGAAAATTGCATTCATCGTACATGAAGGACAATAAAGAAACTTGTCTAATAATAAACAAGTTAGAATACATCAATAAATATTGGAATTCAAAACTTGTTTGAATAAAGTTTAAGTCATAGCTAGCTTGTTCAAATAATGATGAGGAATACAAGAATTCGATTAGTTAAAGATTAAAGTAAGAAACTTTCTCAATGTAAATGTAGGGTTAGAAAACTTGCTCAATATAAAAAGAGAAGTTTAGAAACTTGCTCAATCAAAAGAATGAAGTTACACAATGTAATAATAGAACTAACTCAACGAAAGTGTAGAGTTAGAAAACTTGCCTCGAGTGTAAGCTAAAATATTAAAACTCACGTTCACCTATACACAGTATTAAAACCACAACATCTATTAGATATACTAATAATCACTTTTCAATATAAAATACATTACTAGCTAAACTTGTTATTTTAGCACAAGTCTTATGCTACCATATATATTTCAGAATTCCCAAGTGTTAACATCACAACACTTATCTAACATTCATTGTATAAACTAAGTTATGCATAACACGTTCGTAACTTACTAATCACTTTTACAACTTTGAATTTACAATCCACCTAACATGACTCTATTTAACCTTGTTGTTACATGATTCTCACATTAACCTAACATTAAGCTAAGTTACATTGAACGTTTAAAGTCTGCAGAATTAGCAAACTTCACTGTCTGAAACTGGGCACTGTCTCAAACTTAATTATTAAATTAAATTAGTATATTATCTCATAATAATTAATTTTCTTAATCCATTACTTAACAAATAATTAACCAATCACGTCAAATCAAATTAAATATTTATTAAATATTTATTCAACAATAAACACATCCATTAAATATTTATATAATTCAATAAATATTTAAAATTCTGGATTGTTACATCCTTCCCTCCTTATAAGGATTCTGTCCCCAGAATCACAACTCCAACAAATCATTCGTTAAATTCTTCCCTACTTACAAAGATTATGTCCCTAGAATCGAAGACACAGATTAAACAAATAACTCAAACAAATCATTCGTTACATTCTTCCCTACTTACAAAGATTATGTCCCCAGAATCGAAGACAGAGATTAAATAAACAATTCAAGGTAATCTTTCATCATTTTATCTTCAAGTTCCCACGTAGCTTCTTCAGCATTGTGGTTCCTCCATATCACCTTCACAGAAGGTATAACTTTATTCCTAAGCACGTGTTCTTTCATGTCGACTATCTGGATAGGAACCTCTTCATAGGATAAGTCTTTATCGAACTGCAACGGTTCGTACTCGATCACATGTTTTTAATCGGGTTTATACGGTCATAACACCGAAATGTGAAAAAACATTGTGAACGTTTTCCAACTCTTGAGGTAGAGCTACCTCGTAAGCCACTTCTCCAACTCTTCACAGCACCTCGAAGGGTCCAATAAACCTCGGGCTTAACTTTCCCTTTTTATCGAAACAAATTTTCTCCTTCCAAGGAGAAACTTTTAGGAATACGTAATTTCCTACGTCGAATGCACGATCTTGTATGTGTTGATCATCATACTTCTTCTGTCTGTCTTGATCAGCTACCAATCTTGTCATGATGAGTTTGACAACCTCAGCAGTTTGTTATACTAATTATGGTTCTAACAGTTGGCGGTCACCGACTTTATCCCAGTATAGTGGAGTTCTATGCTTTCTGTCGTATAATGCTTTGTAAGGCGGCATGCCGATGCTCACGTGGTAACTGTTGTTATAAGAGAATTCCACCAATGCTAAATGTTCTTCCCAGCTTCCTTTGAAATCCATGATGCATTCTCTCAGCATATCTTCTAATGTCTGGATTGTTCGTTCGCTTTGGCCATCTGTTTGTGGATGATAAGTCGTACTCATTCACAACTGTGTTCCCATACATTCTTATAGTCTCTTCTAAAAGTTTGATGTAAATCGCGGATCTCTATCTGACACAATTGACACTGGTACTCCATGTCTTGAAACGACCTCTTTAATGTACAACCTTGCCAACTGATCAAGATTGAACCTAATCTTAATTGGCAAAAAGTGTGCTGATTTTGTCAGTCTGTCCACTATCACCCAAATCGCATCGTATCCTCTCTGAATAGTTGGAATACCCACCACAAAATCCATTATGATGTGTTCCCACTTAATTATGGTATTTCTAACGGTTGAAGTAATCCGCTTGGTCTTTGATGCTCGGCCTTGACTCTTTGACACGTCCAGCATTTCGCGACACATTCTGCAACCTCTCTTTTCATGTTCGGCCACCAAAAATGTCATCGTAAATCCTGATACATCTTCGTACTTTCTGGATGAATCGAATATCTTGTGTTGTGTGCTTCGGTCAAGATTTTGTCCTTAATCTCTGTTACTGCTGGAACCCAAATTCTTTCCTTGTACCGTAGTAGCCCTTCAGTATCGATCTTGTATTTCCCCTCTTTACCTTCGTTCACATCTTCCTTTATTTTTCTGCATTCTTCATCCTGTAGTTGAGCATTCTTCACCTTGTCCACTAAAGTTGGACCAGCTTCTATCTGTAATAGTCGTTCATCGGATTCCTTTGGAAATTTTATTTCCAACTCTAGCTTTATCATTGCTGAAATAAGTTCCTCCTGAGTGGTTATCAGCATCAACTTTTCCCGACCTTTCCTGCTTAAAGCATCTGCAACCATATTCGCTTTGCCTGGATGATAAAAGATCTCACAATCATAATCTTTTATCAATTTCATCCATCTTCTTTGAAGCATGTTCAGGCCCTTCTTAGTGAAAATATACTTCAGATTCTTATGATCCTGTGTAGATTTCACATTTCTCTCCATAGAGATAGTGTCTCCATATCTTCAGAGAAAATAATACTACAGCCAATTCCAAATCATGAGTCGGATACCCTTTCTCATAATCCTTCAATTGCCTTGATGCATACGTAATAACTTTGCCATTTTACATAAGAACACAACCCAATCCTTTATGTGAGGCATCACTATACACCATAAAGTTTCCCGTATTATCTGGTAATGACAACACAGGTGCCATGCTTAATTTTTTCTTTAAGTCCAGGAAACTTTCTTCACATTTTTCCGTCCAAACAAATTTCACAGCTTTCCTTGTCAAATTTGTTAATGGAGTGGCTATCTTAGAAAAATCTTGAATAAATCGTCTGTAATAACCAGCCAGTCCCAAGAAACTCCTCACTTTCGAAGGTGTTCTTGGTTGTTCCCAATTGATTACGGCTTCCACATTTGATGGATCCACTGAAATCCCATCTTTGTCAATCACATGCCCAAGGAATTGTAAACGATCTAGCCAAAATTCACAGTTAGAGAATTTCGCGTAAAACTTTTCCTTTCTTAGTGTCTCCAATGTCAAACATAAATGTTCTATGTGTTCTTCTTGAGTTTTGGAATACACCAGAATGTCATCGATAAATACCACAACAAACTTGTCTAAGAATGGTTTAAACACCCTGTTCATCAAATCCATGAATGCAGTAGGGGCATTGGTTAAACCAAAAGACATTACCAGAAACTCGTAATGTCCATATCGAGTTCTAAATGTCGTTCTAGGTATACCCTCCTTCCTCACTTTCAATTAGTGATATCCACTTCTCAAATCTATTTTCGAGAAGTATTTAGCACCCTTCAACTGATCAAACAAGTCATCTATCATTGGCAACAGATAATTTTTTTTAATAGTGACTTTGTTTAATTCTCTATAATCAATGCAAAGACGCATCGACCCATCCTTCTTCTCCACGAATAACACTGGTGCTCCCCATGATGATACGCTTGGTTGAATATATTTCTTGTCTAACAGCTCTTGCAGTTGCACCATCATTTCCTTCATCTCTACCGGAGCCATTTTGTACGGGGCCTTCGATATCAGGACAGTTCCTGGCGCTAAGTCGATCACGAACTCAACCTCTCTGTCAGGCGGAAGTCCTGCAAATCCTCTAGAAAAACATCTTCAAATTCCCTCGCCACTTGTATCTCTTCAAGTTTTACACCCTTTTTCTGAGTATCGACTATGTAAGCTAAATAGCCCATACAGCCTTGACTCAAAAATTTCTTGGCCTGCATAATCGTCAGACATTTCATTTGTCTAGGCGATTTGCTACCATAGAAAACTACCTTTGACGGAGTCATAAGGTTAACACATTTCTTTTGGCAATCAATTACCGCCCCATATTTGAAGAGACAATCAATTCCCAAAATAACATCAAATTCTCCAAGTCTAATTGGGATTAAATCTACCATCATGATATTGCCCTTAATGTTCATCCTACAGTTCTTGTATATGAATCTAGCAGGGATTACTTCCTTATTCGCAATTTCTATGTTCAAAGGGAAATTCTATTCTTCTCTAGGCAATTCTAACCTCTTAGCAAATTCATCAGATATAAACGAGCAAGTAGCACCCGAATCGAATAATACATAAGCATCAATATCATTGATTGGGATAATACCTGACACCACATCTTTTAATTGCACAACATCTTTCACAGTCATGTTGAATGTTCTGGCTGTGGGTCTATTAAATGTTGTTGGTCCAGCAATAGCCCATGTACCTCCACTGCTACCTCCATTGCTTCCTGCTTCTCTTCCAGCCTTCTTCTTAGGGCATTCACAAGCAAAGTGATCCTTGGATCCGCACGTGAAGCAAACGTTCTTCTTAGGTTGAGTGCAATTTGGGGCGATGTGACCCTCCATGCCACAATTGAAGCATACTCATTTCCCCATCAAGCACACACCCTTGTGAAACTTCCCGCATATAGCACACGCTTCGAACTTCTTATTTTGTTGGTTATCCTGCTGGTTTCTAGCACCCACATTTCCGTTCCATTTCCTCTTCAAATTGTTGTTGCCATTTCCACTACCTCCACTACCATTCTTAACCTCCACCTCATTCTTCATCTTTTTCTATTTCTGATTGAACTTTGTCACAGGCCTCGCCCCCACCTTCAGTGAGTATTGCCTTCTGCATCACTTATGCGAATGTCTTCAGCTGGAACAGGGAGACCCTACTATTACAACCAGGGTTTCAGTCCCTATTCAAACCACTTCGCCTTGCGTTCATCTATACTGACTTGGTATGGCGCAAACCTCGCCAACTCATTGAATTTTGCGGCGTACTAAGACACCGTCGTCGTTCCCTGCTGTAGTTCTAAAAACTGCACTTCTAGCTGACTCTTCGAACTCTCTAGGAAATAGGTCTCGAAGAATATCTCCTTAAACCTATCCCAAGTCATCACCTCTGGCCCTTCTCAAGTTTTATTGGCCTGCCACCAATAACTAGCCTCTGCTTTCAACATGAATGTTGCAAAAGCAGTCTTCTGATCATCCCCTACCCTAGCGACATAGAACACCTTTTCTATCTCCATAATCCAGGTATATGCCTTGACTGGATTCATGGACCCACGAAATTCAGGTGGTCCAACCGCCTTGAAATCCTTAAACGTTGTACCTTGGTTCTGTAGTTGATTCTGTAATGCTCCTGTCAGTAACGTCACTAGTTGTTGAACGGGGTTAGCATCAACATTGTCGTTATTGGTTCCTTCAGTAGTTCCCTGTCGTGGTGGTTGACGTCTTGGAGGCATTTTCTGTTAAGATATACGCTCATTAGATTATTACTCAACTTCTTTAAGTACTTTCTACTTAACTTGCCTCCAAAAAGAAATAATTGTTGACGTCGGGATTTTTAATTGTCCCTTTCGATTACTTGTTCTTTGGTGTTCTCATTTTAGGTGAGATTTGTTTGAAAAAACAAGTGAAAAAGGTCTGACATGTATAATGTCGACGATGGACTGTTAAGAGTCGCCAGTTGGTTTTTTAAATCGTTCTACCAACACAACCGAGAAAAGGTTTGCACATTGACCCAGTGATGTGACACTGTTAAACGGGTCGGTGAAACCGAGATTCATTAGGGTCCGGGGACTTGATTATGCGGAGGGAAGGTGTTAGGCACCCCCCAACTTCCGTGTTACCATGGTGACCGCCTCTTTTCAAGAAACTATTATCTGAATGTGTGTGTGTGGGTCAAAGTGCTGTTATTTGGAAGTAGTGCGAGGCCTCGTTCGCACCTATATACACAGGGTTTGAATTTATGTAAAAATTCATTTTTTTAGCAAGATATGGCAGTGATGATTTGTAAAAGAGGTTTTTCAAACCCTGATGCTCAATAGTAATTTAGACCTTTTACACTTCCATTTTATTAAGTGTTTGGCTTGATTGATTTTATTTCCAAGATGCGAAACATCTATAAGAAAATAATGTACAAAATAATGTCGACTTCCTCATCGGTATGAAAACCATATGAGGAAATTTAGACACCGCAAAATAATTTACAAGCTGCTTACAGCTGAAAATGTCCATCACGGGAACCGAATCTCTAGATCCAATAGGCTGAATTTGTGATCACATGATTCCTAGGCACACATGATACCGCAATTTGTATAAAAGCAGTAAGCAGGTATATATATATAAAAGCTGTAAATATATATATACAGACATGATCACCAACCATGAAGCACCTCCATGGGGGATCAAAAATGTAAATAAAGTTGTAAAAGCTATCAAACCGCGACGAAGGAAACTCCAGGCGGGGAACACATAAATAAAGCTGTACAAAACAATCAACTGTCACGAAGTGAGTTCAAGCAGGACGAAACGTAAAGAAAGCTGTAAAGCAATCAACCACCACGAAGTAAAACTCCAGGTGGACGAATATAAATAATATATATTATAATACTAAAACACCGGAGTAAACCAAGCTCACACAGAGTCGACAACATCATATTAAATATATTATATCTATATAATCAAATAATATAAATATTTACAAATAATAAATATATTATATATATATATATAAGCGGTAAACGCACCGGATATAAATCCAGGCTCATCGAACAGAGTTTGACACACAGTTAATATATATAAAATAATATTAAAACAGTAAACGCTCCAGACCAAAGTCAGGCTCATCACAAGTTCGCCACGTTCGACTCATATAAGTATATATATATATATATATAAGCAAATAAACGCTCCAGACCGAAGTCTAGGCACATTTGAGGCATAACTTGATAATGTTAGTCCATATACATAAGTATATATATATAAATATATATATATATAAATATATATATATGTATATACAAACTAAAATAAAACCATAGACCGAAGTCCGGGCAAACACACCCAACACGACTCTCAACGTGAAGAAGGGTGTGTGCAAAGATGAAGAGAAAGTCTTTAAAGTGTGTGAGAAGGCTTACAGTGGGCTGCCAAAGAAGACTTCTATATCTTTAAAGTGGATGAAACTCGGCTCCCGCTAGTACAAAAGTAGCTATATGTAAGCTCACAAGTGTTTAAAATGTGAAAGAACTCAGTATATTGCAAGTTTGGAGCAAATTTGACAGGGCTTCCTTGCACTTTCTCTCCTCAAAATGGCCACCCCAAGCCCTCTATTTATAGAGGGGGGAGCCGCAGGTGTACCTACGGCCAGCCGCAGGTGTACCTAGGCTGTCCAGGTTGCCCCGGGTTTTCTCGGGTCGGGGTCGTCTCGTAGTACGTGTACGTAGGCACTGCAATGTCCATTCAAACTTTCAGAATTGTAATCCAGGCATCTGACTGAGGTATATAGGACCTATTTTGGACCGCCGTTGTACGAGAGTTGTACAATGGCGTGGGATTAGAGTTTGTACGAAGTCATTGAAGATGGGACGATGCCCTCCAGGTCTTCAAGCTTCAAATTCTATCCGTTACCCCGCACAATAGTCACTCAGGATTGGTTTTCCTTGATTCTTGTGGGATATCGTTGTGTAGAGATGTGTATATAAAATGTTGAGATGACGTGATATGGCTTTAGAGTGGCGAGATGATGCCTTGGTCCCTCACCGAAGTTATCGCCAGTTTAGGCTGAATAAAGCAGACGTTACTTAGGGTTATTGCTGAGATTAGACTGCTGCAAGTGTTGAAGGTCCACAGTGTCAACTCTGAGGTGTGCCTGTCCTCCTGGTGTTATTTCTGGGTTGATATTGGGTATCTCGTTATGAGCGCCGAGATTGAAGCTGATTGCATTTGAAACAAGCATTTCCGGGGTTATCACCAGAACTGCATTCCTTGGGGTGATCACCAAGGTAGGTAGCTATTCCCATGATTGGGACTGAGACTAGATACCTCGGGGTTATCCTCGAGATTAATTGGTCTTCTCTGGTGTGTGTTCTGATATTGGATCTGGATGCTTTGGGGTTATCTCTGAGGTTGGAATTGTTACTCCCAGTGTGTGTTCTGGGGTTGATGCTGAACTTCCGGTAGTATTCGGAATGGATATGAACTGTCTTCCAGGGTTCTCTCTTGAAAGACGAATATGTCCTCCTGAAATATTAATGACAGGTGTGCAGAATATTTTGAGTGTCTACAGATGCCCCTCTTTATCATACTCATGCAATGCAATGCATGGGTAGGATAAAGAATCCTAAACACTTGAAATGCCATAAGACAAACATGATACTATATGTAACAACATTATGCAAATGTATGATGCTTGTGTGCGGGGTTGTTGCCCAACGTGCTAGGGATGATTGCTGAATCCTTGTAATGTTTATCGAGGATTAGCAAATATGACCTGATCTGACGTGTGATTCGAATCTATTAGGATGTTGATGTTGGAGTTATCACCAAAGTCTTGGATCCTTGATACAGACTTAATTCCAAAGAGGTACCTCTTATGTGTAAGAGATCTGTGGGGAATGAAGCTTTGTCTGTTTGAGGATGTGTATAACATATTCCATTATCAATCTTCCTTGAGGATGTTGATCTTTCATAGTTTGTATCGCTATGATATGTCAAGATTGTGTTGGATTTACTGCCAACAGCAAATGTTGTCAGAATTGTCTGACCTTCGTTGATTTGTACTTCACCAACGTGTGAATCAACGGATGAAAACCCTGTGGGGTAGACTGTCAAGGCTGCTTGACCTTCGCTGACGTGTGAACCAACGGCTGATACTCTATGAACATATTGTCAAGGTTGCTTGACCTTCGCCGACGTGTGAATCAATGGAACATTGCTGTTGTGATCCCCACCGGGGATCCACTAGGGGACTTATGAATACTAACGTATGCAATCATCGAACAGCTTTCGACGCTTTGATGGGTTTACTTGCCATCAGCTGAAATAATGTCAAGGCTCCTTGACCTTCATTGATGTGTGTGTCAATGGATGAACATGGCCAGGGTTCCACGTTGTAACCCCCGTTGGGGATCCACGTTGTAACCCCCGTCGGGGATCCACGTTGAACTTTAGGATAATGACCTAGAATTAGGCGGCATCGGACCTATACAAGGTATTGCCGAATGTGATTTATAACAAAAGAGATCACTGGCATGGTATACCTCGTGTTTGGGTGACTACCAATGAGTGATGTACAGACTCAAAGTTCCATCTGAGAAGACCAGGATTGCAGGCTATTTTGCTCAATCGCGTAGCAGTTTTTATTCTCGATTTGACCTTTCTAGTCTGTGAGAACTCCTTTGCAACTCGAATTGGACCGAGCCGGAGGGGTGGGGCCCACATAAGGGTGCCGCGGGTACACCTTCTTAAACCGCAGATGTTTTGCCATTGTGTTGTCAGTTTTGGGCCTATGAGAGGCTCTCATGCTTGCGTCCTATGAGTGTGTTAGGTTTAGATACCTATCCAAGAGGACGACGATGGTATCATTCCATTTTGGTGGAGGTACCTGTAGCTGAGGGTTTCACTCATTGTCGCCTGCAGCTGGAGTTGTTGACAGCTGATATCATCACATGGATTCCCTATTCCGGGGAACATTTGGCCATCGATTTTGAGGATGGGTAACCGACTAGCGTCGAGTATGTGATCTCCACCCAGAGAGTTCCTCTATTTATAGATGGAGGATGGAAGCTCTATTTAGGAGAGCGTGCTATTAGGAGCACCATAGGGGAGATTCGTATATCGAACTTGCCTCCTTCCAGGCATCATTGGCCTCTATCGCAGTCACCCGTCACTGATATCCCATTGTTGGGGGTTGACGTCTTTGAATTATCAGAGGGTCCTTACACTCAGGAGATATTCCAGTGCTGGTAGATCCCTCGTACTATTGGAGCCCAGTCCCGCGCCACTCAGTTCATAGGGGATATAGTTCCAGGATACGTGATGATGACGGATTGGATAGCATGTGTCCGAGATTCAACTCATGTGGCACAGATTGATAGTTTGACCCGGTGACTAGACCAGGCACATTTTTTATTCGGCATTTGGGCAGAGATCCAGCAGAGGCAGATTCGTTTGATCCTTCCATCTTAGGCGCTGGCCCCTCAGACGACCCATTCAGTTTTGTCGGCGCAGATTCTCCTCTATATAGGCCTAACATCCTTGTTGATAGAGATCCAGTGACTTAGGAGGAGTTACATCAGGTGGACAGGATTGATGATGTAGACATTGACACCATTATCTTCTTCTGATGTGTATTCTTGTTATATCTTTTGATAGGTCCTATTTTAGTAGTAGGGCGTCTGTGCCCCATTTCCCTGTATTTGTAGCTATACAGATATGATGTATTAGATGTTGATATACTTAGGAATTTATGCACAGTTTTTTCATTTCTTATATCATATTGCCATCTATTATCTGCAATGCATATATCATGTTATGCATATATTTATGTATGTCCAGAGATATTCAGCATTCACCCTTAGATGGTCTTATGACACGGCCCATACAGATGTCTTCTTTGACAGTTAGCCGTATTGATCATACCCCACCATCATTGGTGGCATCGGGTATGTGATCGTGGTATGATAGCATGTCACTATCAGACAGGGTGAGAGTAGATCATTTGTTGCAGCATACTATGACCTGTCGATATTTCAGGTTCCCAAAGGATTTGTGGATGGCATGCTAAAGCACTAGGTATTGGAGTGGCAGGTTTTCTGATTTGGGACCCAAGAGTTGACTCCCACTCTGGAGGAGTATGCACGGTTGACGATGATGTCGCTGGACAGACCTTACATACATATGGCTTTGGGGGACATGAGTCGACGGTTCATGACCCTCACTGGATTGAGGCGCAAGGTGGTGCGGGATAAGCTTACATCGAGCCATGTTATATCCCAGCATTTTCTGTTTGATAGATTTAGCTCTGAGGATAGTTATACACAACATTCCGGGGATTTCACCACACCGGAGGATTATTGGCGTCTAGCCAGGATTGATGTACTGCTATTGTGCATGCTGTCGTATGTCTATATGCCATGTTACATGGATGAGATAGACATTGGAGGTATCATGATTGTGAGAGCTCTCAGGGAGGGTCGTACCATTATACCGATGATTATAGTAGAGACTCTGAGGTTAGCTAAATATTGATGCACTTATCCGACAGGAGTGTTCACGGGCAGCTCAGTCATGCTATACGTGTGGTTTATGTCACATTTGAGATCGATTGGCACCTTTAGACGGCATGGGTATTGTTTCACCCATGACATAGCCATGTCATACATCTTTCAGCCATCGGAGTGTACGGACGCTTTGGCTTGGTCTATGTTCTTGGTGGATATCAAGGATCCGTTCAGCATATTACCGTGCTCGGGGCTTAGCTCACCTTACAGCTTTATTACTCATGCTCTGGGCATGGACTATCTCCCTCTGGCTGGCTTGAGGGGCATGACTACCTACCACCCGCTGGCCGTGATATCACAGTTTGACCAGTTTCAGGACCTTCTTCCTTTCGAGGGGGCGTTAGGTCATCGTTCCGCTTCTCGCTACCTTTCAGTAGAGGACCGATCACGTGTGTATGCTTGTTGGGATCAGCGTGAGATAACTGCTTTTTCTATGAGTCATCCGGGTTGTTCTGCAGAGTATTTCGTATGGATGGAGATAGAGACTGCATCGGCTGCGGTAGTATCCACATTACCGAGTAGTGATTCAGACAATGTAGAGCCTATGGAGGACATTGATTCTTACATCGAGGAGGAGCTAGTTGCTGGGTTGCTAGCATTTCCTGTAGATTTCCCAGTACCAGCACTATAGTTATACAGTATTCACCACAGTACTTTGAGCTAGAGTCTTCATCGAATGACCTTTAAGAGAGACCAGGCTAGAGCCTCGATGTTGACTTCCCTTGATGGGAGAGACGTAGCTCTGTTAGAGAGAGACTGAGGCATTAGCTCGAAGAGACATCACTGTTGTCGAGCGGTATGAGGCTAGATCAACCAGAGATGCAGTGATAGTTGAGCGGGATAGTGCCATATCTGCCCAAGATGTAGCCGTCACAGATTGTATTGCAGTGAGGTCCCTTACCACTGGCATGATTGCAGAGATAAGCACTTATATTGATGAGCATATGATCACCATGCAGATGGCTGTAGATCTATTGGGTCGTGTGGATACTCTCATACAGGAGACCACAGCTTCGCATCCTTCTTCTGAGAGGGACACCATGTTGGGCTTGTTAGCTCGCATATACCCTAACTTGTAGATGGGCTTGGATTTTCCTGCACAGACTAGCTTAGCCATTTTGTCATGTACAGTTTATATTGTGTATATCAAACAGCATTATATATGGCAGGGAAATAGATTTTTGATCACTTCCCTTTTAGATATGTTTTGCTATTTGCTTGATATTTTGTCTGCTGCTTCAGGGCTTGTGATCCTGATGTATCCTGAATTCCTCCTAGATGGATGGACATTGAGATGTCTCTGGACATTTTAGAATGGATCATTGATCTATGTGTATCCCTACCATCTTTGGTGTCTTGGGACTGGTTTCTGTATGGAAATATGGAGAGGAATGTGGCTTTCTCTCTTAGATTGACCGCACCACAGATGGTCGCCAGTACTTCTATTTAGGAGAAGCCTAGTTAATTCCATCTCTTATGGATTGGTGCTGCTCTTCGAGGTATGATCGCAACTTAGATGGTCACCGAATCTCCTATTTGGGAGGAGTTCAGGTAATTCAATCTTTTTGGTCTAAAGCCAATGAAATGTAGTGGATTGAAAGATGATCCCAGTACTAGTTGACAATGGTTTATGTTTTGGTAGGGGATGAGACCAAACCATGAATGGCTGCTTACGTACTCCTATTGAAGAGGAGATCAGGTCTGCGTAGTTTCGAACTTGGTGTAAGAGGTTTAACGTTGTATGTGGCAGAAAAGGGTGTAGGAATGTTTTGTTGTTTTTGTTTTTGCAAGGAGAAAGGGGTAGAAATATTTTTGTTGTTTTTGTTTTATTGCGACCGGGCCATGTAACATGGTTGCCTACGTACTCCTATTGAAGAGGAGATCAGGTCGACGTAGTTCGCCCCTCAAGGTGAGGTGAAAAGTGTAATCCCATGTGCATGTCAGATTGCAGGGAGGAGAAAGTTTAATCCTAGTTTGAGGATAAACTGCAGGTATGACAAGTTTGATCCCATGTATGGGTAGCTAAAATGTAGATGCGAGAGGTTCAATCCGTAGTCGGATGACCTAAGTCGTAGGAACGTAGAGAAGCCAGGCTGCTGACTTGAAAAGTATGTTTTCCCTAAGGGGCAGAATGTGGAAGAGTTGTATGTTGTAAAGGGTTAAAGAACCGAAATGACTGGTGATCTGATGATCCAACACCAGGATGTTTGCTTGATGGTCACTTCAGATATAGTACCATTTCACGGCGTCCGAGGTGATGAGTTATGGAAATTCATCGCCGTCCATTTCTTGCAATCTGAGAGCGCCTCTTGTCAATACTTCCTTGACAACAAATGGGCCTTCCTAGTTAGGAGCGGATTTCCCCTTAGATTGATCTTGGTTGTCAAGGATCTTCTTCAAAACCAAGTCATGTTAGTCTAAACTGCCATAGCCAGACTTTTTTGTTAGTAGGATCTGGCGATCCTTTGTTGATATAACTGACCATGGAAGATAGTCGCGGTTCGCCTTTCGTCTATTAGAGATAATTGGTGATACCTGTCTTGTACCCATTGGTCTTCCTCCAGCTGAGCGTCTATTAACACTCTAAGGGATTCCATTTCAACTTTTATGGGGAGCACTGCTTCCATCCCATAGGTTAATGTGTAGGGGGTTGCCCTAATGGAAGTGTGCATTGAGGTTCTGTATGCTAACAGAGTAAGAGGCAATAAGTTAGGCCATTCCTTGTGATTGGCGGACATCTTTTGTATGATCTTCTTGATGTTTTTGTTAGCCGCTTCAACAACACCATTCAACTTTGGACGGTAGATGACAGAGTTTGTGACACCCCCAAATCCTTGTACTTTATTACCTCAAGAATTGGTGTTCACGTAATCAAAATATTCATATCTAACTACCCAATTATAATAAATTGAATAATAAAACCTGCCCATACAGGATCAAATTAATAAAAACATTATCTCCTAGGTTCTTTAACCTTTATTACAATCATTCAAGTGCGGAAATAAAATTATTACATCACATCATTATTAAAAGTCTATCATCAATGATAAAACAAAATTACAAGTTTTCATCACTTGTACATTTTCCCTTTTCTTTGATAGTTGTAGATTTATCTACCTTCTCATTCATAACTGTAATAAATGTATATGTTAGGTTTGTAATATTCATGAGCGCAATAAAATTGCATAAATAAGCGAAAACGTGTAAAAATAGAGTTTAAAAATTTTACAAATCATATACCCGGATCATCCTTTATGCACAATTATTAATTAAACGAAAAGATAAAGAATAAGAAACATACCCTTGAAGATTCGAGCTTCCTCAAGTACAAGTTCACCTCTAATCATTTTCGCGTTCAACTTGAATCCACCGGGTTTGGTTCCTTTCTTTGATCAATGTTAGCCACCCAAGTGTTTAGCCTCTAGAGGTGATCCACCAATGAAGAAAGATTCAAGAAGATGGGTATTTGGCAAAACCCTAGTTTTTCTATCACTCATAGAAAAGGAGTGTACTCTCCAACAATTGGAATAATGTATGTTGTTAAAGTCAACAACTCCTCCACCCATAATAAGACTCCTCTTATTTATAGATGTGGGAAACCCTCCTTAACAATTAAGGAATTGGATTTTATTTTAATTAATTAAATTTTTTTAATTAATTAAGCTCCCTAATCTTATTAGGGATAATTAATTAAACTTTTAATTAATTAGCCTCCTAATCTTATTAGGAATAAATGAGAGTACTTTTATTAATTAATTCCCAAACTCCTTTAGGAAATTAAATAATAATAATAATATTAAATAATAATAAGACTCCTCTTATTAATTTATATTTAATATTTCTAAAATATTAAATAATAAATATTAAGCTATTTAATTTATTCTATCACCATAGATTAAATTAAATATACTTAACTTATTATTACGATTATGTCATTAACTTCTTAAATAATTATTCTTCCTTTTATGGTGTGACCCTTTAGGTTCTCCATATTAAACCGGTTGTGAATAAATCAATTAGAACAATTCTAATCTTATTTAAATAAATAAATTAAACTAATAATTTATTTAAATAAATAATATTTATTCTACAATAGGGATAAGCCTCCCTAGCGATCAACGACTTTCCAGATAATATAGATTTCAACATTAATCATAAAAGAACCTTTGAGTAAATAGTTATCGTACAATTCAATCCTTCCACCATACAATGTCCCAATTAAATATAAGACATAGAATTACTGTCAAGTCTTATTTTATTTAATTATATGTATTTCAACTCTTAAATGCACAACTCCAAATAATGCAAATTAGAAACTCCTTTCTAATTTCATTATGCATTGGCCTAGGACTACTAGGTTGTCATTTATCGAATCACATAGGACATTTCTCTTCTTTTACTAGAAGTGGTAGATTCTTTATTGATCATACATTATCTCCATGTATAACTTATTATATCCAAGCATACCCTTCGATATACCCTAAGGGTCTTAAGGAATAAGTCAAAGTATAACTCATCATACACAAGATATTATGATGATCACAAGTCCAAGGATCACTTGTACTACTATCACTACAAGAATTCCTATTGACAGGCAAGTAAAACTCTATTAGGTATTCCTTAGCGAGCCACGTTCAGTGAACTTATTCTCTAATAAGCACCTACATACATGCTTTAGTGTCTCCACACAAATGATCATGAGATCAATCATCCTCTTCCAATGAGCATACAACGTATGTACCAATCTATCTTGATTCACTAATCTCAAATTTAGTAATCCAACGATTGGGAACTATTTTAATTTTAAGCTTTCTAAGAATTTAGATCTCATTAGAATGATCATCATCATTATTCTAAAAGTATTTCTTAAAACTATGGGTTTATCACATATTATAAAATATCATTATGTAGATAATTAAAAGCCTTTAATAAATTAATACTTTTTATTAATAAATGAATAAGATTGTTACAAAGTATATGCTTTATCATCAAACATGATTGGTTTGTGTGCATACTACTTTAAATCTCCCACTTGCACTAAAGCCAATTGCCATGGTATCTCATACTCTTCTTCTCTAAGTGACGATTATCCTACTGTTGGATAAGCTTTAGTTAATGGATATGTAATGTTGTTCTTGAGAGTTCACTATCTCTATAGTGATTTTCCATCTTTCAATGATTCCTATAATCAAATGAAAGTGCCACAACACATGTTTAGATCCAAGATGAGACTTAAGAATTATTCCTAGTTCTATAATGAACTTTTATCCACACAATCAACTTGCAGCTTCATTTATAGCTACTTACTTTGTCATTATCACTAAACCAACAACTATTTGTTGTTTAGAACCTTTTCAATTCACTGCACCATTGTTCAAGGTAACCCTTTACCTTAAAGTGGATTTTCTGTCATCTTAGGTCTGTCTAAAAAACTTGAGTCTGTTAAGCCCTCTTGTTTTAATTTAGACCCAACAAAAATATGATCACATCCTTAGTGCCAGTAAAGTACTTTAAGATGTTTTTCACTGTCTTACAGTGATCTTCTCCAGAATATGACTGATCAACATCAGGTCGCAGTACATTTCATTGCAAACATGATAGTTACTCATGCGATCTCTCTTTTTGGAGTCTTTGGGGACTATTAAGAGATATTCACTCCATGGCTCATCAACATGAGACATCTCTTGGAGTTTGCCATGCTAAACGACTTTAGCATCAAATGAATATACGTTCCTTGGGTTAAGCCGAGCATCCTTTTACGTCTATCTATATAGATTTTTATCCCCAATTAAGATACACTTCCCAAATCATTCATGGAAGAATGTTTAGACAACTTTATCTTTACTGATTGTAGCATTGGTATGTTATTCTGTATCCGTAGTATATCAACATATAATACTAGGAATATCATGACGCTCCCACTGACCCTTTTGTACACACTAGGTTAATTCTTGATTTTGATAAAATCAAACTCTTTTTATTGTCTCATCAAAACGAATGTTCCATATTTGAGAAGCTTGCTTCAATCCATTTCTCTGAGTGTCTACAACTTTTACCTCATCGTATGTAAATGGGTCATCATCTTCTATGATGTGTACCTCATCATCATCATCTATGATGAATCCATACCTCCTAGGTATCTTTGGTACTGTTCCAGATTTATGATTCAGTTGTGGCACAATAGGTCTATCTACAGGTTCCTCTTATTTGACTTATAGTGATTTGTGGTTCTTGAACTCTTCAAGATCTATTATCCTCCCACTAGCCCCTTCAATGATAAACACCTTTATCTTAGAAGGCAGCGTGTTTCACAACAAACACCTTTTGCTAAGTATGATTATAGAACATATACCCTAAACTTAATTTAGGATGTCCCACAAATTGACACTTATCAAATCTTATCCCAAGTTTATCCTTTAAAACTTTTTCACATAAGCTAGACAAACCCCTATTTTAACGTACTTAAAATTAGGAATCCTTCATGTCCATAACTTTTATGGACTCTTGTGGCCGGATTTTGAGGTTACCGTTTTTGTAGATATACAGCCATTTCTAGGACATTATCCTAGAAGGATACTGGAATGTCGGTAAAATCATTATGGACCGCACCATGTCGAACAAGGTACGATTTTTCCTTTCAGATACATCAATCAATTATTGCGTATCAGGAGGCGTACATTATGAGAAACCCATTTGAGATGATCTAAAAACTTATTGCACAAGTATTTATTCCTTGATCTAATCAAAGCATCTTTATACTTTATCAATTTGTTTCACTTCTGAATTCTTCGAACCTTTCAAATAATTCACACTTGTATTTCAGCAAATACACACATTCAACTCTTTGAATGATCATCTTCTTTTCTTATACTAGTTTGTTCAATATACAAAATATATTTTCACGTAAGTCAAGTATACAAAATCCATTAAGTAATATTTCAGTTCTATACAAAATATTATTATTATAAATAGAACAACAATTGTTCTTAATTATAATACCAAAGATTTCATTGTCCAACAATAAAATAGAAATAATATTTCTAACAAGAACTGGAATACAATAACAACTTATTGATTTAATAGATTTGACCGTAGGCATTGCTAAACTATAAGTTTCTATGGATAATGTGGCAACCTTTGCTACATTTCTCACACATAGGATTACTTATATTTGTTTAGCTTTCTACTTCTATTTGGTCCTTTCATAAATCTATATTTATGATAACCAAAGTCGGTATCCAATACCCAAGTAGAACCTTAACTTAAAGAAAAATTTATTTTAAATCATGAACAAATTTGTATTTGTAACCGAAACTTCACTAAGCTTCTTCTGGTTAGCCTCTACAAAATGCTTCTTGCAGTTTCTTTCCAGTGTCCAGGCTTATTGCAGTGGAAGTAAAATCCTTTGCTATCTGTATGAGTTTAGTTCTTATTATCCTTTGTTTTTGCCTATTATATTTACCTTCTTAGAATCATTCTTCTTTTAGAAAATCCTTTGGCCCCTACCAGTAAGACTTGGTCTTTCTTGGTTGGAAAGTGACTCTCAATATTTTTTAACATGTTAAGCAAATCAGCGAGTCTGATATCTAGCTTGTTCATTTGAAAAATTCACAACAATTGTGAAAGGAGTCCGAGAGTGAGTGCAAGATCAAATCTTGGCTCAACTATCCATCTATAATAAAACCTGTGTCCTAATTGATCAATCAAATTGATTATGTTAAGGAATTTTATATGTACTGTAGTGTCATAGGTTATTCTAGATCGGAAGAGCTCCTTAGATATCTTATATCTATCAGTTCTACTTTTCTCACCATCAACTACTTGATGTGCAGAAATATAGTAGAGCATCCATAGTTTCATGCTGACACTGAAGCTCGTTACTCATGGATGCGAGCATGATGCATTCATCCAATTGTACATCATCTTGTCACTTTCTAAAAGTAGCAATCTCTTCCTCAGAGGCATTACCTATAACCATTGCAAGGGATAGGCGTATTAAGGACATAAGATAACTTTTTAGCCTTGAGAACTATTCTCAATTTCCTTAACCAATCCCTTTAATTTCGGTCCAGTTAATTTAAGCATCTAATATGCTACGCAGTGATAGTAATTTTAGACATTGTAAAATTCTATCTATGAATGAATTTGTAATTAACAACATTTTAGCATACATTCTTTTATTAATTATCAAAATAATTTAGGTCTTGTTTTATATTGGTATCTCCCACTATTTTCTTCAAACTATATTACCCTCAATATATATAGTTCGGCAATATCTAATTAAAGATATGCTAGTGAGAATAAAGATTCCATTTCAAATGTATATAGCCTTGTGGTGACACAACAAACTATATATAATTAAATAGGTAGACAACTCTTGTCAATTACATCAACTATGCAACTCCTTGTATTTTGCCTCTTAGATTATTTTGATCAAGTGGTGGCACATCCGAATCAAAATTATCCAAGTTAAGTCCAACCTAGCACTCCATATATTCAAAAAAGAAAAATATTGTCCTTGTGGTGACACAACAAAACAATACTGTTCAATTTTCTTTATAAGCATCAAATGTGATAAATTAACATCTTAAATACTTAATACTTGCCTTGTGGTGACACAACAAACTCATATTAAATATTTAATACTCTATTAATTTTATCATGCTAGAAGGCGACGTTCGATATTTCAAATATCTTTGAACGCTTAGGACTTAATAAAAAAAATTTGAGGGGTTTTGTTATTAATTTGTCTCATCTTGTTTAGCGCACATGCACATATATATATATATATATATATATATATATATATATATATAATATGAATCATATTAATAAACATGTGAAGCATGTTTGCATAATATATAATATATATAGTATAAGCATGCACATATAGAATACTATATTATACCCAGATTGATTATGGACTCTATTCTAGTTTGGTTCACTAGAGCCACCAAGTGAACTAAAAGGTCAAACCTAAGGGTGCAAGAATTAATATTTAAATATAACTATTACATTTAATTTCGGGCTCCATTACAAACGAGTCTTCATGCGCTCCTTGCCCCTTAATCTCTAATTCTTCAAAATTAATTCTAACTATTCATATTACAAAACTATTTTAAAATAAATAGAAATCTTGATCAGCAGTCAAGGGAAAGTACATAGGAGGGAGATAGAATTTACATTAAGAAAAATTAGAGAAGACGAGGTACGGAGACCCCATTTAATAAAACTCATACATTCATGCATCCAACTAAAATAAAATACAACTGCATTGGTCAATAGTCCATAATCAATCCCATTTATTATCATACACATCACCATATGCATTAATAAATAGCATTCATCTCATGAATAATAAATATTCAGTATATATATTGATATCATTTAATGGACAAATTTAGTTAGTATAAAATCTAATTTTGAATCAAAATAAACTCCTTTATTTTAATCCAAATTTAAATCAAAATAAAACTATTTTATTTTGATTTATCCAATTTTGAATAAAATAAACTATTTTATTTTAATCAAAATCTTTAATCAAAATAAACTCCTTTATTTTAATTAATTATGGAATCCAATTCCATGTAAAAAAAAACTCCTTTATTAAAGGAAACACGTATTCTCTTTCCTATTCACAAATAAATTCCTTTATTTTGAATAATATGAAATCATATTTCATATCTAAATAAACTCCTTTATTTAAGGAAAGACTGATTCTTTTTTCTATTCACAAATAAACTCTTTTATTTTGAATAATATGAAATCATATTTCATATCTAAATAAACTCTTTTATTTAAAGAAACGTAGAATCCAATTTCAACTCCAATTAGTTATCATATAATCCAATTCCAACTCTAATTAGTTAGCATGAAATTCTAATTTTAAAATTAAAATAAACCTTTTTATTTTAATGTTAAAATAAATCTTTTATTTTAAGATTAAAATAAACTTTTATTTTAATTATAAAATATTTAAAATATACATTATATATATAAATAATATGAATTACGATAATTTATATATATATATTATATATATATATATATATATATATATATATATATATATATATATATATATAATAACGAAAGATCCTGTAACTTTTACATTGGATCATAATTAACATTATATATATAAATAATATGAATTACGGTAATATATATTATATATATATATATATATATATATATAATAACGAAATATCTTGTAACTTTTACAAAAGGAAGCATGAATTTCCTTTACATGGCCACGTGATCATATGTTGTCAAACGAAAAAATTCCTGACAAATTACATCACGTGAATCAAGGTTTCCAGCAAAGTAAACTTTTTACTTAATGTATAATATATAATCTATATATGATACCAACTTAACAAGGAATCCTGGAAGAACCAATTATCCACCTGACATGGCCACGGAATTTTAAAAGCAAGTGCAGACTTTCGGAAGTCGCAAGAAATTTTATACAATAAAATTATGCCAAATTAAATTGTTCTAAACACATATCAATATACATATTAAATTAAAATAATTAATACTCCCTCCGTCCCAAATTAACTGCTCAATTTTGATCTTTTTAAGTCAAATTGACTATTTTTAGAATTAATAATTAAGCATATATAATTATATTTTTAAAATTATAAAAATTAGGATTAGTAATAAATTGTATATACTTTCTTTTGGTTATAATCTCTTCACCTATATTTTAGCAAAAAAGTAAAAAAATTAGTTTTAAAAATGGTCAATTTGACTTTAAAAAGTCAAAACTGAGCAATTAATTTGGGACGGAGGGAGTAATTTACATAAAGGTTTGGCTTTGATACCACTGTTAGGTTTGTAATATTCATGAGCGCAATCAAATTGCATAAATATTAATTAAACGAAAAGATAAAGAATAAGAAACATACCCTTGAAGATTCGAGCTTCCTCAGGTACAAGTTCACCTACAATCCTTTTCGCGTTCAACTTGAATTCATCGAATTTTGTTCCTTTCGTTGATCAACGTTAGCCACCCAAGTGTTTGGCCTCTAGAGGTGATCCACCAATGAAGAAGAAGGATTTAAGAAGATGGGTATTTGGCAAAACTCTAGTTTTTCTATCACTCATAGAAAAGGAGTGTACTCTTCAACAATTAGAATAATGTATATTGTTAAAGTCAACAACTCCTCCACCCATAATAAGACTCCTCTTATTTATAGATGTGGGCAACCCTCCTTAACAATTAAGGAATTGGATATTATTTTAATTAATTAAATTCTTTTAATTAATTAAGCTCCCTAATCTTATTAGGGATAATTAATTAAACTTTTAAATAATTAGCCTCCTAATCTTATTAGGAATAAATGAGAGTACTTTTATTAATTAATTCCCTAACTCCTTTAGGAATTAAATAATGATAATATTAATAATAATAATAATAATAATAATAATAATAATAATAATAATAAGACTCCTCTTATTAATTTATATTTAATATTTCTAAAATATTAAATAATAAATATTAAGCTATTTAATTTATTCTATCACCATAGATTAAATTAAATATACTTAACTTATTATTACGATTATGCCATTAATTTCTTAAATAATTATTCTTCCTTTTATGGTGTGACCCTTTAGGTTCTCCATATTAAATCGGTTGTGAATAAATCAATTAGAACAATTCTAATCTTATTTAAATAAATAAATTAAACTAATAATTTATTTAAATAAATAATATTTATTCTACAATAGGGATAAGACTCCCTAGTGATCAACGACTTTCCAGATAATATAGATTTCAACATTAATCATAAAAGAACCTTTGAGTAAATAGTTATCGTACAATTCAATTCTTCCACCATACAATGTCCCAATTAAATATAAGACATAGAATTACTGTTAAGTCTTATTTTATTTAATTATATGTTTTTCGACTCTTAAATGCACAACTGCAAATAATGCAAATTAGAAACTCCTTTCTAATTTTATTCTGCCTTGGCAAAGGACTACTGGGTTGTCATTTATCGAATTACATAGGAAATTTCTCTTCTTTTACTAGAAGTGGTAGATTCTTTATTGATCATACATTATCTCCATGGACAACTTATTATACCCAAGCATACCCTTTGATATACCCTAAGGGTCTTATGGAATAAGTCAAAGTATAACTCATCATACACAAGATACTATGATGATCACAAGTCCAAGGATCACTTGTACTATTATTACTACAAGAATTCCTATTGACAGGCAAGTAAAACTCCATTAGGTATTCCTTAGCGAGCCACATTCAGTGAACTTATTCTCTAATAAGCACCTGCATACTTGCTTTAGTGTCTCCACACAAATGATCATGAGATCAATCATCCTCATCGAATGAGCAAGCAACGTATGTACCAATCTATCTTGATTCATTAATCCCCAATTTAGTAATCCAATGATTGGGAACTATTTTAGTTTTAAGCTTTCTAAGAATTTAGATCTCATTAGAATGATCATCATCATTATTCTAAAAGCATTTCTTAAAACTATGGGATTATCACATATTATAAAATATCATTATGTAGATAATTAAAAGCCTTTAATAAATTAATACTTTTTATTAATAAATGAATAAGATTGTTACAAAGTATATGTTTTATCATCAAACATGATTGGCTTGTGTGCATACTACTTTCAGTATAAATATACAAGAGTGAGCAAACAAAGCTCACTTGAGATGAGAATAAATATATTTACAACATTTGCCAAATATTAGGCTCAATAGAACTGAATAATATGTTCTATTAACATTTCAACATTTGCCAACTCATAGGATCAATAGAAGTGAATGATTTGTTCTATTAACATTCTTAAATAAAGTACTGAGGGTCAAATGACCATGAACCATGTCCACAGTTATAAGTAATCTTTCAACTTTAACTTTAACAGTCATATGACTATAAGGACTCCACGTACTTAGGGGGATCAATCCTTCGTACAATGTATTGTGCACATTCCATTTCAACGCTAAGCGTAAACCCCTAAACATATGGTTGTTCATCTCAGTATTTAGAGTACAAGTCCACATCAAAGAAAGTTTGGTTTGTATAAGCTTTCAAGGGTAATTGAAGTTTAATAATCATCAACTAGGGAACTAGTTGAATCAACAATGCTTGAATAATACAATAGTTGTTTAATAACAATATAACTTAGAAACATTTGAGAATCATAAATAAACTGATTCTATATATCTATCTCATGCTTGAAATAACTATAGAGCATAAGTATTCAGTAGAATGAATAAAATGGTTAACCTTTGCTTGAACAATAAAATATGCTAAGGTTCAAGTTTTATAACATTAGAAATGAAATTTCTGAACTTTAAGAAACTTGCTTAACTGTATACAAGTTAGAATGAATCAATCAATTGAGAATTTCCAATAATACTAGAGTTAGAGTTTGCTCAAATGAATTTTGGAAAAAAATTACTTATTCAATAACATTTAATATAAAAAGCTTGCTCAATCAAAAGCATGAATTAATAATAAATGAACTAACTCAGCGAAAGTGTAGAGTTAGAAAACTGGCATCAACATAACAAACTAACTCAATGAAAGTATGGAGTTAGAAGACTTGCCTCGAGCGTAAGATATAATATCAAACTCACGTTCACCTACACATAGGTTTAGAACCAGAATACGTATTAGACATGCTAACATATCATAACATGTTCATTACCATTCACATTTCAGAAACTCTAAGTGTTTTACTTCACAACACTTGTCTAACTTTCATTATGTATACTAATTACCACATAACGCGTTTTTGATTTACTAATCACTTCTGCAACTTTGATCGTACTATCCACAACTCACTATATTATGTTAACCTTAACATTACACATTTAACATGCTAACACAATTTCAGATCATGTTATGACACTTTCCCAAGTCTGCTAAAATAGCAGAAGTTAGAATCTCAAACCAGGGTATGGCGCAGCTGCGCCATACAAAGTCTTGGGACCGGCTCAGCTACGCCATTTTTTGCCTTGGCACCGGCGCAGCTGCGCCGGTGTTCAGACAGACGCAGAGAAGGCTATGAATAGTAGCCGACTTTAGCCCAACAAACAAAAATTTCACCCAATAGACAGTAATATTAACACGTAGAATAAATATAACAATATCATAAACATGATTGCTCATATTTACAACCAATTAGCACAATTTAACACTAACTAAAACTATTTTAATTTCTCCAAATTCAAGTTTTCAAACAAAAACTCTATTTTCGAGTTCCTTCACAAAATTGAACACTGTGATTTCAATTCTTGTCCAAATCACCTCATTCAAATTATGTTATACTCGTATCTCATTGAACTAACATATGCAAGCTTCAATTTATAATTTAACATACAATTTAGCCACTAGAATTGATTCTTTTCATGAACATATGAAATTTCCATATACTGTCAAATCGAAATTTAGCATACAATTATTGTTTAAACATAATCTCTATCATCATGAACATGTTTAACCACAAGTAATCCATTGTAAAGCAACAATTCAATAAATTGAATTTCACAGATTATGTAAAAGTTTTGTCGTAATACTCATAACATAAATAATATCCAAGTTTGTAGAACATACCTTTAATTAGCTTCTAATTGTTGCTAACCCACTAGAATTGCTTGAAAATCCTAATCTTCTCTCAAATTCTCTCTCAACCCTTCTCTCAATTTTCTGTGAAGCTCTCTAAGATAGCAACTAAGTTCAGTGCAAAAACTGACTGACTAATAAGCGTAAACAAATGAAACTGTCATAGGCTTAATACGCATAATAAGTAACATTAGTTATGAGGATAAACGTATATAACATAAATATATTATATTTATTATTTGATTTTATTTTATTTATCTAGAAATCTCAAAAGCCACAAGGCTTGTTTGGAAAATCATTTAAATTTAAAGAATTTATATAATAAGCCTTGTTTGTTAAAAACTAAATTAAACTATTTTAATATATTTTAATAACTCCTTATAATATAGTTATTTGTCGCACTATATTAATCAAGCTTTCATATTTATTTTAAATTAATTCCAATAACAATTAATTAAATAACTCCTTTAATCACATAACACAATACAAATAATTAATCAGTTCAATTGAAATATCAATATAATAATCATTTCCTTAATTTATCAATTATTTATTTAACAAATAATTCTCCAAATAATATTAAATCAATTAAACAAATATTCATTTGCTGATAGTCACATCCATTAAATATTTATATAACTCAATAAATATTTAATATTACATTTAAAAATTCTGGAATGTTACAGAGTTAAGATGTTTGATGTGGAATTTACTGTATAATTCCTCCATCACTTTGTTATTGAGGTTCTTAGCATTGTCTTACATAATCACCTCTGGTTGTCCATATCGACAAATGACATTGTTTCTGATGAAAGCAATGATGACTTCTTTGGTAACCCTGGGGAAGGAGGCTGCTTCTACCCACTCGGTGAAGTAGTCGATCATGGAGAAGATAAATCGATGTTCATTACTAGCTTTAGGCTTAATGGGCCCGATAACGTCCTATTCCCCACATTGAGAAAGGCCAAGGCAAACTCATATTGTGGAGTTCCCGTGGAGGGGCGTGGATAGCATTCCCATGAATCTGGCACTAATAGCATCTCCTGACGTGATCATTACAATCAGCTTTTAGAGATAGCCAATAATGTCATGTCTTGAGGACTTTCTTGACAAGAAGGGGGTCACATACTCCACCTATGGATTTCATCCATAATCCTTTGAGCTTGATCTTTATCTAAACATCTAAGGAGACCTAGTCCTGACATCTCTTTTGTAAGAGCATCTCCACTCAGGTAGAATTTCATAGCAAGTCGATGGATCCGCCTTTTCTCAGTCGGGCTCGCCTCAGCGGGTGTAGATCCATCTCGTAGATATTCCTTGATATAATGATACCAAGGATGCTGGATGGGAGGTAGCTCATCCGATACTTCTCCAACGTAATTCCCATAGGCTGGGGCCTTGTGCAGAGAAATTGTGACACTTGGCAAGTGTCCCTTATCTGATATGCAAATCAAGGAGGCCAAAGTTGCTAACGTGTCCGCAAAGTAATTCCTATTACGAGGAACGTATAGAAAGGAGATTTCTTCGAACTCCAAACCATCTGTAAAACATTGCCGATGGTAACGCAGCAAATGTAGTTCCTTGGTTTGATAGATTCTAGGTGGATTGTCTAATTACCAACTCTAAATCTCCAAAGACAGTTAACCGCCTGATGCCCATTGAACGGGAAAGTTTTAGCCCCATGAGACAGCGTTCATACTCAGCTGTGCTATTGGTACTGACAAGCTGCAATTTGACGGTGATGGGATATTACTCCCCCGTATCAGATACTAGAACTGCTCCACCTCCAGCACCTTTCATATTAACAGCTTCATCGAAATACATCTTCCATGCTTGGCCGTGTATCGTACTGATGGTGTGGCTGAA
This sequence comes from Panax japonicus, assembly GCA_020205505.1. Lineage (NCBI taxonomy): Eukaryota > Viridiplantae > Streptophyta > Magnoliopsida > Apiales > Araliaceae > Panax > Panax japonicus. The sequence continues at coordinate 28,733,238 of CM035097.1, read as the reverse complement.
CTGTCATTACCCCTTCATCAGGAAAATATGTTTCCAAGGGTTTGAAATTTCCTGAGGGTGCAGCAGGCCAGTTAATCCGAAATTCCTTGACCTTTGATGGACTTTTGAGTCATATATACGATGTCAAATTATTATAGGATCAACTGTCATCTGGACAGCCAGCAATTTAACATGGGTTTATTGAACACGTACTTGAGAGGATCCACGCAGGATATGAGATTGGTTGTGTGACCATGGAGGTAATGTTGTAACCTCATGGAAGCTCATGCTAAAGTAAAACATGTCTTTTCGATCAGAGTGTACTTGTGTTCACTGATGCTGAATCTTTACTGAGGTAATAGATAACTCGTTGTTGGCCTCTATTGTCTTTCTGTCCCAGTATGCAGTCCCATGGCATTGTCACTTATAGATAAGGTACATAAACAGGGGAACATCATCCCCGGGTGGTACCAAAATGGGAGATTTGACTAGTTGTTCTTTAATTGTGAGGAAGGCATTCTGGAATTCATCATTCCATTTCATGGAGGAGTTCTTCCTTAATAGCTTGAAGATTGGTTCACAGGTTGCTGTGAGTTGAGAGATAAACCTGCTAATGAAGTTGATTCTTCCCAAAAACCCCAGTATTTCCTTTTCTGTCTGAGGAATGGGCATTTTCGTGATGGCCAGGATTTTTGGAGGATCCAGCTCAATCCCTTTGTGGCTGACTAGAAATCCTAGCAACTTGCCTGATTTAATGCCAAAGGCGCACTTGGCTAGATTCAACTTCAAGTTGTACTTACACAACCTGTTGAAAAGTTTTTTGAGATGGTTTAAGTGGTCATCTTCCTTTCAGGACTTGACAATGATGTCATCCACATAGATCTCTATCACTTTGAGCATTAAGTCATGGAAGAGAGCCATCATAGTTCGTTGATAGGTGGCTCTGGCATTGATGAGGCCTGAATGACAACTATCTATAGCAAAAAGTTCCCCAAGATGTGATGAAAGCAATTTTCTCACGATCTTCCTCAGCAACCATGATTTGATGGTACCCCGCAAAGCAATAAACAAAGGAGTACATGTAGTATTGAGCATTGTCAATGAGAATGTGGATAAATGGCATGGGAAAGATATCTTTAAGGTAAGCTTTGTTTAAGTCCCGATAATCCACGCAGACTCGCACCTCCCCCCGGGTTTAGGCACGGGAACAATGTTAGATATCCACTCAGGATATGTGGACACCATGATAATGCCAGCTTGAAACTGTTTCAAAATTTCTTCTTTCACCTTCAAACTCCACTCAGGTTTCAATCACCTGAGCTTTTGCTTGACTTGCTTAAATACCTCTTTAATGGGAAGGCGATGAAGGACAATGTCAGTGGAAAAACCCACCATGTCTTCGTGAGACCATGCAAACACATCCTGGAATTGGGTTAGTAGCGTAACCATGTCATTCTGCTGGTTCGGGGTAAGGTCTGAACCAATCTGGATTAACTTAGGGCTTTCTAAGGTTCTGAGATTGAAAGAAGTGGTTTGGTTAAGGTTGGGTGTAGGTTTTTCTTTGATCCATTCTTGAATTTCTGGAGGCACCTCAATGTCCTCATATACTTCCATCAAGGCTGAATTCATCTCTACATCAAAGGTACAATCCTTGTGGAGAAAAGGCACCGTATCAACAAGTACAAGGACATCTAAATTCAGGGTACTGAAACAAAATATGCTTTCACTTAGTATATATGAAACATTTTGATCATACACAATGTTAGCATATACTGGAAAAATAAATAGCTAATATTGTACAGAAAAGTAAGCAGTTATGATATCCACATGGCAGAAAGAGTTTTTGCCCATTTTACCGTTGTCGACCAATGCAAGGAGTGCTGCTCCAATTGGCAAAGGCAAAGTCCGGGTGGACTGCAATGATGGAGGGACTATCATCGTCCTCCTTCTCCTAAATGATGGCCATTACATCTGGGCAATCATCAGCTGGGGTATATCTATTTGTATGTTCATCATGAACGATGAAGCGTATGCCCGACATCATTCGGATGACGTCTTGCTTGATTCTTCATTCCTCCTCTTCTATTGCGGGATCTAGAACAAAGACTTCTTTCTCCTTTACCGGTACCAGGCTTGGGAAATAACATGGCCATGATATTGGTTGGCACCTTTATAGGAGGTTGTGCGGACTCAGAGTTTGAATGAGAAGATAAACGTCGCGCGTTTGAAGCTGAAGGAATCTGTTGATGCTTATGAGGATTCCTATGACTAGAACTGGCAGAATAGCCTAGTCCAGCTATTCTAGTTTTCCTGGTTAATTGAATTGGGTACTTGATACCCTAGCGATCTTTACCCAGCCCTTGTCCCGGCTGATGACCCAATGACATCATTTCTTGAGTAGCTGACATTACCTCGAAAGAAATATTGGGTTCAGGAAATGGCATTCCAATAGCATGGTATTGGGTATTGCTTACTTCCAAGGCATGAAAACTGATCGGTTCAATATCTGCATTGGCATTGATGAATACTATATCCCCGTGTTGAGGACACTTTGGTTTAGCGTTGACCGTGACTAGGCTATTGTTGATAATGTATTTCAACTGTTGATGAAGGGTGGAGGGGACTGCCCTAGCCATATGAATCCATGGTCGTCCCAAGAGCAGGTTGTATCCCGAATCTATCTTGAGTATGTGGAAAGATATGCAAAATGTGTGGGGACCAATTTTGATTGGCAGTTCAATTACTCCGATCGAATTCCGGCGAGCTCCATCAAAAGCTTTGATGACTGTATGGCTACTCCGGATTCGGTTGAGATTGATATTCATCTTCACCAAGGTAGCGTATAGACAGATATTTAGAGATGAGCCTCCATCTATCAAGACTCCAGCTAGCATGTATTCGGAGGACAAGACCGCAATGTGCAATGGCTTACAATGACTGGTCCCTTCGGGTGGTATGTCATCATCGGTGAAGGATATCACATTGCTGTTGAAAATGTGATCAACCAAGTGTTGAAATTTTTCTGTATCAACTGATGTCGGAAGATAGGCTTCTTCTAAAATCTTCAGCAAGATCGTCCGGTGATCCTCAGAAGTTAGGACCAAGTCCAAAATTGATATTTGTTGTGGAGCTTCTTTTAAGCTTAAAACCACCTTGGCTTCATTATGACCCATACTGCGGAGGAATTGTTTAATCTTATCCATGGATGTTTTCCCCTTTGATTTGATGGTATGTTTCAGCACCCATTGGGGAAGATACAGCGGATTTTCCTTCGACACTGTAGCAGTTATATGTGAGGTGGATCCTTCACCTTCTCCATAATTCCACGGAACATTGCGTAAGCTAACAATAGGATATTGTGCTCTGCATGGTAAGTTGATTGGCTCGGGAGCGGCCACTTTCAAAGGATTGTTACTTCCCCTGAGTTAAATTATTGGAATTATGAGTGATTGGTTAGCCCCATCAGTCTCAGTGGATATGACTGCTACCAAACTTTTCCACTTAGTAGGATGTTGCCTCTTTTTTAGTTCAAACAAAAGAGCTCTAACTCATGCAAGAATACATGCGTCAACAAGTAATACAGAGAAAATAAAGTATCGATCCCACGGGAAAAGTTGTTTAATTAAAATTACTATGCATCAACTAAATCACTATATTTATATGCTCAAACTAATGAATATGATTGGTTTGTTACTTTAATTGCAAATAACAACTAAAACACTAAATAAGATGTAATAAATCAAATCTAAAAGTAATGGGATCCTAACTTCATTTAATATTTCATTTAATCACCACTATCATGCAAGACTTGTTCACATATCATACGAAAGTAGCCAAGAGCACTAAAAGAGTCATAGCCATTTTTCAATGCACTATGATCTACTTACACAGCATTCACAAGCGATACACTCTATGTAATCATCAATATAACCAAAATCACTATATGTCTATATGAAATTGCAACCATATTGAATTTGAGTACAAACCCTTATTCTAACTCATACGGTGAAACAGTATATGTCTATCTGGTTCACGAAATACACAAGACATATAAAATAGCCCCATACACGCATGTTATCATGATTACAATCCATACTTGCATGTTCATTGTCAATTCCGTACAAATACTGAATCGAATGGTGATTAAGCATTCATACATTCAAAACAATCATGATAGAAATCCCAAATGATATATAAAAACAATCAAGCATTCAAGCATGCAATCAAACTACATATTAAAATCCGTTAGAATCCCATAATGGAGTTTAGTTCATGACTGAACCAAAAACCATTATGGGATCAAAGCTAAACATGGCTAATAAGCAAACAATTGAAAGATGAAAGATAGAAACAATCAAACCCAATTGCTGAATATCATCCACTATTAATGTTCAACTCCTCATATAAATCCAGCAAAAATACTAATAAAATATCCACACTGGTAGAAAATCCCAATAAGGAATAGAAGATTAGAGTTTAGGCCTCCTTCTATGTTGGAATCTCTCTCCTAGTGTAAACCCTAGTTCCAAGATGAAAAATACGTAAAAATGAATAAATCTCTATATTCTCTCTGACACCAGTCAAATATCATTTTAAAAACCAATTACAACCCTTAAAAATCGAAATTAAAATAAACAGCTCAGCATTAGTCAGCATCGCGCGCAGCCGCGCGCTCCGTCAGTGTAATCCTCTCGCGGGCACGCAACTTGTAGTGTGTCATAATGTCCAGCCGGGTGCTCGCGCGGGCGCGCGTCTCCAAGCTTGTCCTACCGCGTCCGCAGCTTCTGCAACTAATGATTCCTGGTTCTGCTACTGCAACTGATCTGTTCTGCTTCTCATTCCTTTGTTCATCCCAGCTTAGCCTCTTGCTCCACTTTATCCTCATGCCACGCATCCACAGCTTGTGCCTCGCCTCATAGTCTGTTCGCCTCATGCCCTCTAATTCCACCAAATTAGGTCATATACTGCTTTTTTCACCAAAAGAAGTTTTAAGTATATGCAATGCAAATTAACATGAAATGCAACTAAAACACACTAAAATGTACTTTAGATGGGCATAGTTCGCGTGAATTGGTACTCAATAAGTAGGTATAAAACCCAATTATCAAATACCCCCAAACTTGAACTGTTGCTTGCACTCAAGCAATGCATACTAATTGTAATAGCCCCGAATCCAGGTCCCAAATCACTTCGGATCCGGTATACTATTTCTATCACTATTTGCGGAAGATATAAACATAAATTGTTTATACAATACATTACACACTATTTTACCCAAGTCGAGTAACCTTAACTTAAACACCATTCATATAATATCTATTATACAACAATATTTATCACAATATATTATTACAAACAAGCCGCACTTTATATGCCAAGCTGAACTTGGCCTTAACCTTTTTCCTGTATACGAACACGTTCGCCTTATTTGTAATGTTTTATCATGATATAGCAAGGGTGAGCATAAAAGTTGCCCAGCAAGTTTAAATACAATAATATAACAATATATCATGATTGAAGAGTATGAATAATGAGTTGCTAAAATTCATCAATATAATTGAGAACTAGAACGAATAAATTTTTTGACTGAACAAGTATTATACATGAACAAACATTTCTGAACCAACTGGTAATGAAGGTGATCAGCCTTTCATACATGACTTATACATGCAAGATGTACAGAGTACAAATTTTCGTGGCAATCAGCAATGATTAACCATAAATTTGAATAAAACACTCTTAGTAGAGTTAAGTAAAAGAAAACTTGCCTGAACCGTTGATTACCGCACGTAATTTAATAACGCTTTATCTGAAGACCTAATATTAATAATATAGATCTCCAATATTAAAATAATATCATCACAGTATAATACTGCTATATTTATATCCACAAAATACCCTAAACACATTACCACATAAGCCTATCAGTCTATACAACACATAAGACAAGGTATCAAGTCAAACTATTGCAGTCTTAGTTGAACCCGACACAATTCTATCATCCAGACGGTCTAGTCAGACGAAAATCGAGTTTAAGTTCAATTAAACTCTGTCTAACCACTTAATAATATCACAGATAATTTTCTTAGCAGTCAACACATTTTTCCTAGGCTCGAAATAATTTTCGGATAATAATTACCATTTATCACCATTTTTCAATCCTTAAAACCGTATTTAAATGAATTAAATACCACTTAATACCACAATAATTAATATTCATTTAATATAAAATATTAACGAAATTCATTACATAATATTATAATATAATTATAATATATCAAAGTATTTTTTAATTCCTTAAAATCATAATTATATGATTTTTAAACACTTAAATCCATTATCCGATAATTGCTATTAATATTAAAATATTAATATTTTCATGACTAAATATCAAAAGTTATATTTTATAACTTGAAATATTTTCTTTTACCATAAAATAATTTTTAATGATTTTTCATGAATTAAAACTATTTTTAAATAATTTATTTAATATTATAATTAAATAAATAAATACCATTTATATTCCAAAAATATTAAATATTTTCAAAATATACTCAAAATAGTTAAAAACTATTTTTCAGACTTTAAAATAATTTTTCATAATTTATTATGTATTTTTAACAATTAAAAACCATTTTTTTCTAATTTTTAATCATTTTTCGGAAAATAATAAATAAACTGTCGCTAAAGGCCTATAGCGACACTTTCTGTCGCTATAGATGTTCTTGAGTGTTCTTGAGCTTCATAGTCAGAGTTCAGGTTGGATAGTTTGACCGTGATTTAAACAGGGTTCTTGTTACTTTCTGGGTTGGTTAAAACTTTCAGATTGTAGTACTCATGTAACTTTACAACCTCAAACGGATTTCATGGTCATTACATAACCAAGATGCAAGATCCAAGCTCCAGAAAACATTGTCAGACATATTCTTCAAATTCTGGGTTTTCCAAATTTGAAGAACAGCCTTAGGTACCTACTTTGAATCCTTATAACGTTCATTACATGTTCGGTTTATATGATCTAGAGGTGCTATATTGTAGTACGGATGTCGGGCTACAATTATATCATATACAATCAACTTAAAAACATTACATACACAAGATCTGGGTTGGTCAAAGTAGAGGCCAGAAAACGGTTCTTGAATTTTCTGGGTTTTCCAGAAAGCTCTAAAGGCTGAAGGTCAACTCACTTTTGACCACTAATATCTTGATTTCTGTTATGGAAATGTGTAACATAAAAACATAGATGAGTAGAACTCATGACAAGCTACAAGGATCAGTCAATAACATGGCCATAACATTAAACAACATTAAGATTAAGAGCTTCAAAAAGCTTGTCAGACGATCTGGAGAAATCTGGGCTTACCCAGAAACAGAAATCGTGGTCGGTCAACTAGGTTTGACCGCTTGTAACTTTTAATCTAGACATGATATAACCTTGATTCCTGTTCCAGAATAAAGCCTTCGTGGCATACTACACATATATAACTTCAAATACCACATATCATTAACACAGAAAAATCTACAAGCCCTGACATTGGCTTGTCAGATCTTATATTTTCCTTTTTCCCAAATTTTCTAAATTGCTAGTTTCGAGCATCTAGGTGTTATGGATACATGATCCAACAACCCAGATCTCTAATTGACACCTTATAACACATATTTAATTAACAACTAACATCAAAAAACATCAAATCACAGATTTCGAAATTTTAGGGTTTTATACCTTTTGAGCTTGATTTCTGATTTTTGATCTTTGATTGCTGATATTTGACGATTATGGACTGATCTAAGCTTATCATTTAACTCTCTTTTACTCCCACCCATGAAATTTAAGAGAGAGAATGGTCTTGGTTGTTTTGAGAAATAATGTAGCATTTTCTCTCTCTTTAATCTAATATATGAATTAGATACATTGCATGATCAGATCCAGCTGCTGATCTAGTTGTGAAATAAGTCATAAGCTAGGGCTAGGGTTTGGTGAACAACTCTCTAGACCCATTCTTGCAAGCTAAGTCACAATAATGCAACAAAGGGCAAAAATGACATTTAACATACTAAATTAATGGCATTCTTATAATTTGTACAAACCCTTAGGGTTTAGGGTTTGAGAGGGTTTAGGGTTTGGAGTATTTAGGGTTTAGGTTTTAACCCTTAACTATTTAGCAACTTGGATTTTAAAAATTTCCAAATTTAGATTTTCAAAAATAGAAAAATTAATATTTCTAACTTATAATTAGAATTATCTAATTATATAAAAATTTCTTAATCATAAATTCATTCTTGCTAATTAGGATTAGCATTTCCTAATTAAAATCGCTAATTAAGCAATTAGGGTCAAAATGGTCATTAGGGTTTATAAACCACTAATTAGGATTTCTAATAGAAAAATTAATTTTTCCAATTTAGATATTAAATATTCGTAATTAGATTAGAGTTTTCTAATTACTCATAAATTGAAATAATTAGGATTAGGGTTTCCTAATTAACATTACTAATTTTAGCAATTAAATCCACAATTGAATATTAGGGTTTCTGACGGAACAATCAGGGTTCCAAAAATTGGAAATTAGGGTTAGCTAATTAATTAACATTTACCCTAATTAGTACTTAATTAATAGCACTTAAGCATTAAAATTCTCCATTAAATTCCCAAATTAGGGTTTCATTTTATCAGAATCTGAAATTAGGGTTTTTAGATCTGGTATTAGGGTTTCCAAACAATCAACTCAGATTTTAAATAATTAATTAGGGTTTTCCCTAATTAATTTAATATTAATGACGTTTAACCTAGTACGTAACATTGCATTCCCAATCTAGGGTTTTCAATATCCGAATAAAGATTTCGGACTCCCGAAACTGAAACTAGGGTTTCCAGAACCGATTTCTAGGGTTTCTTATTAGACGTTAGGGTTTTCTAACCGAACGCTGTCGTTCTTAATATAAACTTAGGGTTTATCACAGATATAATTTATCTGATCAACCCATGACCCTTAACCACATTCTGAACACATACATAACCATAAACACAAACATATTCACATAAATCCTTAATCCTGAATAATTCACCTATATCCTTCACAGAATTTTGAAACCCTCAAAATTCCTTCCCAACAACATCAAACGCATACACTTATTTTCTGTCTAGGTCTAATATTTGACCTTAAATCAATCATTTAAAATTTTAATAAATTGTCCAAATTCTCGGGTTGCCATATTCACTCCTCCTTATAAGAATTTTGTCCCCGAAATTTACCTTACACCATGCAACTTACACCATTCACACATGAACCTTACACCTTACACCGGGCACCTTACACTATTCATACATATACCATTCACACACATTATTGCATGCTACCCAATACACCTCTCACCAGAGTAAAAGTTTTGAAATTGTGCTGAGGGGTTATATAGACCATGAACACATTTAGTTTTAACGGTACTGATCATACCGCAAAACAATACATTACTAGGTCTGTTTACAATCACAAAGAAGGTAAACTACCATTATTAGTACTTTAGGTGATCATCCCATCTTACAGTTACGTCATGCATAACGTATTAATCATTTTTACCGAATATTTACGCTACTAGATTGGATTATTTATCCAAACATTATCGTTCACCTCAGTCTTATCATTGGATTCTGCACCAAAACAATTTGGTTCGGGAAATTCTTTCAATAAACACTTGGAGTTTTTATAACATTAGTCTAGCTGAATCAAATAGCATAGACTCATATCAATAATTCAATCCAATCGAATTATTTAGGTGTAGCCAAACCCCGTTGGCAAATTAAAATTTTTGAAAACATTTTCGAGAATGACGTCATGATGTCGCACTGTATTTACAGTCCGTTGAGGATTTCGTCATTGGTGATTTTATCATACTACATCATACCATAGTAGAATAGTGACTTCAGGTCAAATTCACACTAAGTAATAATGCATTGATGACTCCATCATTTTTATCATCTCTGCACCAGGTTATATGGTACATAAGTGATAAATAAAAATAATTTTTTGATATTTCAAATCATTTGCATCTAGCCGAAATAAGTAGCATAGACTGTACTTTAAACCGTTTCAAAAATGATTATGAGTCTACATTTTTTTTAAAAGGCACATAGTGCGTATTTAGCTTGATGTCAATCATTTCGAAGTTTAGCATAGCTAGGAGTTTAGGAAAACCTAAGTCTCCACTAATAATCATTTGCTTAATAATCTATTTGTCCCTATAATCCTTAACACTCCATTCACACACAACTATACCCAATTCATAAAACAACACTTATGAGTTCATAACCTGACCACAATTATATGAGTTTACGAACTTACCCTAGTCTGACCTTTGGCGTCCGTTCGCTAAGGGCTCATAAACATTTCATATAACTATGCGTCAAGAATGTCACATAAGTATGAATTCTAAGAACTCGTACTTAATCCTATATTCTCTACCTATGTCCTATTTATCTATATATAATAACTAGTGTGACACAACATTTCAATTATTACCAATGTCACCAACCAAGTATTTTTTACACCAAGTACAATTCCCCGCCCATACAAGGAATCATACAACTCAGTTGCTAACACGAGTCCTCATTGAAATCCCCACCCAATCTTAACCCCCTTTTTCAATACGAATTCAATTCGTATTCATAATCCATAACTCATTTATGAGTTTTCATAGTACCATTTCATAGTACAACTTTCACACAGCATCTTGCTGTAAACTTTTCAATCAGTAGATTAATTCATTTCCCATATCATAACCTTTATCAGATCACGGGGTGATCTTATCGTATATATTACGATTCAATTCCATTCACTATGATCGTTTTGTTTTACGATCTCTTTTCCCTTCACTTTCAGTCTTTTAGACTCGATCTATTCACCGTTACTGTTCAACTTTATTATCAGATTTAGGGAACTCTGTGTCTTAACAACTTACCGAGATTCAACTTTGAATCTTACCGACCAACTAACTCTATGTGAGTTAGTCTTACCCTAATCACTGCGGTTATTGGTCTCAGGTATTCCTACCTAAGCTTCATAACCAACAGCTCTGATACCAACTGTAATAGCCCCGAATCCAGGTCCCAAATCACTTCGGATCCGGTATACTATTTCTATCACTACTTGCGGAAGATATAAACATAAATTGTTTATACAATACATGATACCAACTGTAATAGCCCCGAATCCAGGTCCCAAATCACTTCGGATCCGGTATACGATTTCTATCACTATTTGCGGAAGATATAAACATAAATTGTTTATACAATACATTACACACTATTTTACCCAAGTCGAGTAACCTTAACTTAAACACCATTCATATAATATCTATTATACAACAATATTTATCACAATATATTATTACAAACAAGCCGCACTTTATATCCCAAGCTGAACTTGGCCTTAACCTTTTTCCTGTATACGAACACGTTCGCCTTATCTGCAATGTTTTATCATGATATAGCAAGGGTGAGCATAAAAGTTGCCCAGCAAGTTTAAATACAACAATATAACAATATATCATGATTGAAGAGTATGAATAATGAGCTTGCTAAAAATATCAATATAATTGAGAACTAGCACGAACAAATTTTTTGACTGAACAAGTATTATACATGAACAAACATTTCTGAACCAACTGGTAATGAAGGTGATCAGCCTTTCATACCTGACTTATACATGCAAGATGTACAGAGTATAAATTTTCGTGGCAATCAGCAATGATTAACCATAAGCTTGAATAAAACACTCTTAGTAGAGTTAAGTAAAAGAAAACTTGCCTGAACCGTTGATTACCGCACGTAATTTAATAACTCTTTATCCGAAGACCTAATATTAATAATATAGATCTCCAATATTAGAATAATATCATCACAGTATAATACTGCTATATTTATATCCACAAAATACCCTAAACACATTACCACATAAGCCTATCAGTCTATACAACACATAAGACAAGGTATCAAGTCAAACTATTGCAGTCTGAGTTGAACCCGACACAATTCTATCATCTAGACGGTCTAGTCGGACGAAAATCGAGTTTAAGTTCAATTAAACTCTGTCTAACCACTTAACAATATCACAGATAATTTTCTTAGCAGTCAACACATTTTTCCTAGGCTCGAAATAATTTTCGGATAATAATTACCATTTATCACCATTTTTCAATCCTTAAAACCGTATTTAAATGAATTAAATACCACTTAATACCACAATCATTAATATTCATTTAATATAAAATATTAATGAAAATCATTACATAATATTATAATATAATTATAATATATCAAAGTATTTTTTAATTCCTTAAAATCATAATTATATAATTTTTAAACACTTAAATCCATTATCCGATAATTGCTATTAATATTAAAATATTAATATTTTCATGACTAAATATCAAAAGTTATATTTTATAACTTAAAATATTTTCTTTTACCATAAAATAATTTTCATGATTTTTCATGAATTAAAACTATTTTTAAATAATTTATTTAATATTATAATTAAATAAATAAATACCATTTATATTCCAAAAATATTAAATATTTTCAAAATATACTCAAAATAGTTAAAAACTATTTTTTAGACTTTAAAATAATTTTTCATAATTTATTATATATTTTTAATAATTAAAAACCATTTTTTCTAATTTTTAATCATTTTCTGGAAAATTTGAAATAAATTATCGCTAAAGGCCTATAGCGACACTTTTTGTCGCTATAGGTGTTCTTGAGTGTTCTTGAGCTTCATAGTTAGAGTTCAGGTTGGGTAGTTTGACCGTGATTTAAACACGGTTCTTGTTACTTTTTGGGTTAGTTAAAACTTTCAGATTGTAGTACTCATGTAACTTTACAACCTCAAACGGATTTCATGGTCATTACATAACCAAGATGCAAGATCCAAGCTCCAGAAAACGTTGTCAGACCTGTTCTTCAAATTCTGGGTTTTCCAGATTTGAAGAACAGCCTTAGGTACCTACTTTGAATCCTTATAACGTTCATTTCATGTTCGGTTTATATGATCTAGAGGTGCTATATTGTAGTACGGATGTCAGGCTACAATTATATCATATACAATCAACTTAAAAACATTACATACACAAGATCTGGTTTGGTCAAAGTAGAGGCCAGAAAACGGTTCTTGAATTTTCTGGGTTTTCCAGAAAGCTCTAAAGGCTGAAGGTCAACTCACTTTTGACCACTAATATCTTGATTTCTGTTATGGAAATGTGTAACATAAAAACATAGATGAGTAGAACTCATGACAAGCTACAAGGATCAGTCAATAACATGGCCATAACATTAAACAACATCAAGATTAAGAGCTTCAAAAAGCTTGTCAGACGATCTGGAGAAATCTGGGCTTACCCAGAAACAGAAATCGTGGTCGGTCAACTAGGTTTGACCGCTTGTAACTTTTAATCTAGACATGATATAACCTTGATTCCTGTTCCAGAATAAAGCCTTCGTGGCATACTACACATATATAACTTCAAATACCACATATCATTAACACAGAAAAATCTACAAGCCCTGACATTGGCTTGTCAGATCTTATATTTTCCTTTTTCCCAGATTTTCTAAATTGCTAGTTTCGAGCATCTAGGTGTTATGGATACATGATCCAACAACCCAGATCTCTAATTGACACCTTATAACACATATTTAATTAACAACTAACATCAAAAAACATCAAATCCCAGATTTCGAAATTTTAGGGTTTTATACCTTTTGAGCTTGATTTCTGATTTTTGATCTTTGATTGCTGATATTTGACGATTATGGACTGATCTAAGCTTATCATTTAACTCTCTTTTACTCCCACCCATGAAATTTAAGAGAGAGAATGGTCTTGGTTGTTTTGAGAAATAATGTAGCATTTTCTCTCTCTTTAATCTAATATATGAATTAGATACATTGCATGATCAGATCCAGCTGCTGATCTAGTTGTGAAATAAGTCATAAGCTAGGGCTAGGGTTTGGTGAACAACTCTCTAGACCCATTCTTGCAAGCTAAGTCACAATAATGCAACAAAGGGCAAAAATGACATTTAACATACTAAATTAATGGCATTCTTATAATTTGTACAAACCCTTAGGGTTTAGGGTTTGAGAGGGTTTAGGGTTTGGAGTATTTAGGGTTTAGGTTTTAACCCTTAACTATTTAGCAACTTGGATTTTAAAAATTTCCAAATCTAGATTTTCAAAAATAGAAAAATTAATATTTCTAACTTATAATTAGAATTTTCTAATTATATAAAAATTTCTTAATCATAAATTCATTCTTGCTAATTAGGATTAGCATTTCCTAATTAAAATCGCTAATTAAGCAATTAGGGTCAAAATGGTCATTAGGGTTTATAAACCACTAATTAGGATTTCTAATAGAAAAATCAATTTTTCCAATTTAGATATTAAATATTCGTAATTAGATTAGAGTTTTCTAATTACTCATAAATTGAAATAATTAGGATTAGGGTTTTCTAATTAACATTGCTAATTTTAGCAATTAAATCCACAATTGAACATTAGGGTTTCTGACGGAACAATCAGGGTTCCAAAAATTGGAAATTAGGGTTAGCTAATTATTTAGCCTTTACCCTAATTAGTACTTAATTAATAGCACTTAAGCATTAAAATTCTCCATTAAATTCCCAAATTAGGGTTTTATTTTATCAGAATCTGAAATTAGGGTTTTCAGATCTGGTATTAGAGTTTCCAAACAATCAATTAAGATTTTAAATAATTCATTAGGGTTTTCCCTAATTAATTTAATATTAATGACGTTTAACCTAGTACGTAACATTGCATTCCCAATCTAGGGTTTTCAATATCCGAATTAAGATTTCGGACTCCCGGAACTGAAACTAGGGTTTTCAGAACCGATTTCTAGGGTTTCTTATTAGACGTTAGGGTTTTCTAACCGAACGCTGTCGTTCTTAATATAAACTTAGGGTTTGTCACATATATAATTTATCTGATCAACCCATGACCCTTAACCACATTCTGAACACATACATAACCATAAACACAAACATATTCACATAAATCCTTAATCCTGAATAATTCACCTATATCCTTCACAGAATTTTGAAACCCTCAAAATTCCTTCCCAACAACATCAAACGCATACACTTATTTTCTGTCTAGGTCTAATATTTGACTTTAAATCAATCATTTAAGATTTTAATAAATTATCCAAATTCTCTGGTTGTCACACTAGTGAACAATGAAAATGCAGCTATATTACTATGCAACTAAATTATGATGCAACTAATCTCACATTGTCCATCTATCACAAAAATTCAGTCCAAATTGCCTCAGCGAAATTTTCTAGATTCGGAATATAGATTCAAACCAAACTATATGCATAATGTCATACACTTAGATAATTCATAAATGTTATAGATATGTTGTGTGTATGTGTGTGTTATATTCACCAAAACTTGATTTAAGCGAAGAATACTCATGTTATATTGCTCAAAACAAAAAATTATAGTTTAAATCAAGATTCATGTATACATATACAACAAAGACTATTCCAACATATCAAAACAAACTGAGGTTCAACAATGGGCTTAACTACTTTATTTTTACTCACGAGGACAATTTTCGCACTTTCCCGCGGTGTTTATTGCTATTTTTATTTTCTTTTTCTTTTTCTTTTTCTTTTTTTCCACATGACTGTGCAATGTCTTACTCCATTAGGCAACACTGCTACCCCTTAGCGAGCTTTCAACCAACGACTCCCAGACCATAAAAGACCTTAGGGCGCTAGGTGTAGAGACAATCCGATCGGGCGTACTTATTCAAGTAGCCAGTGCCCCGAAATAAGACTAGCCATGTTATTACTACATTTTTTTAATACATAGATACCCATGTTTTCCCAAAGTTTAAAAATCAATGTTATAAACCGTCTAAGTTCACTTTCCACATATTTCCCTTTTTAAAACTACATTTTCTATTGAGCAATGCAACGCATCCTTCTTATACCTACAAGTGATTGTGAACACATTCGTGCAAACCGAAAGCATTTAAACATCATTATGAATTGCATTGTGTAAAACATTATATCTCAGCTCATATTATCCAAAATACTCAAAAATAGTTTAAAAATTCACTATCATCATCGGCTAGACAAAAATTTCTATACGGCAAGAACTATGAGATATGCAAAATAAACATGAACATGCAACTATATATGCAAAAGTTTAAACTAAACATGCAAAAACTACAAAATTAAACTAATCATGCAAAAAATGCAAAAACTAAAGAATTAAATTAATCATGCTCAACTACATACAACTACACTACTACCCCAATACCCCAAACTTATAATATTCAATGCCCCATTGAATGAAGGTAAAGGGTAACAAAAAAACTCTCCTAATGATCAGTGGTACCACCCTCCTCGGGTCGTGAATCTGGTGGTGGATATGGCACTCATGTCCCAAACTGAGGCCACACTAGCGCCGTTCCTTGCTGCGCAAAAGCTTCGGCCAAGGCCCTCATGAGTCCCGTTGCAAACGTGTCTAGATTATCGTACATGGCATCGACTTTTCGCTCCAACCTTCAGAGCTAGCGATCACCATGGGGGGGCATGTGCTTGCGTGGACGGGCCTGCCTCATCTGTCTGAGGGGGCTGCTGTGGTGGCTTTGGAAAAGTAGGCTGAATCATAAATCCTAGTTCGCGTGGGTGTGGTACACCACCCGTCCAATCCTTGAACTTGGAAATAGTAGCATTAGTGATGGTGTGGCTTGGGTGCTGCAGCTGCTCATTATTACATTGGACTTCTTATTGGGTACAGAGCATGGCTACCACAGATGCATGCGGAATAGTCCCAGTTTTGCTCCCTCGCATATAACACATAATGTTTTAATGAATTAAATGGCCTACATCAATGTACTTGCCTTTGATGATGCCCCACAAAATAAGAGGACGCTCAGTGGTTATTGCATTGTGGTGAGCTGACGGATCTAGCTTGGCACAGATAAACAGGTTCCATGCTTGGGCATATCGATTCAAGGTGAACGATGGAAAAGATTTTAGCTCAGTTGTCCCTGCCTTATACTTCCATTTGGTGCCCGGAATACATAATTCAGTAATCACTACTGCTAGATCCGTTTCTAAATATGCACCGTCTATCCAATTGGCAGACCCGGTGGGTAGTACGTCATATATGTTGAAAACTACTCTAATCGCTGGGAGGTAAAAATCCACCTGCTCTTCTCAAACCAGCGTTATTCCTGCTATTTTCATCTCCTTAGCATTCGCATAAAATTCTCAAATAATCCCCATGGGGATAGGCATAGGAGATGTAGTCAAGCCAACCCAGCCTCTTTCTTGTATCATATACCTGAGTTGGCCATCCTGCTTCTCAGGTAGAAGTCCCCGTTTCTTCACAAAAGATTTGGCCACACTCCGATAATAGTCCTGCTAGGCCTCCAAACTGATAAATTTACTCTAGTCCAGGACATCCTCTTCTTGGTTATCGGAGGAAGATGCTGATGAAGAAGAGATAGAGATTGAGTGTGCTCTTTTTGGACCCATGTGCGGATGATAGATAGAGTGCAGATGAATTTTTTGATGAGCGTATCCCCAAACTTACTACTACACAACCCAAGCAGAACCCTAGATTTATGCCAGGGGAGAGATTTGTGGGTATGAACTTTATGAGAGCTGAGAAGTCTTATGATTATGGGAGAACAGAAGAATAAGCTTCTATTATATCAGCTGAGAGACCCAAATAAACCATGACTCGGTTTTTAAACTTTTAAAAAAAATTCCACATCTGCTGTCGCGCGCGGCCGCACGGCCTTGCAATGGTTTTCAGGCGCGCGAGTGGCATTACTGGTCTGAGATGTGTAACGCGCAAGCGTGCGGTCTTGGTACGCAATCATTGAGAAGCCGCGCGACCCTGCTCCCTGCACTGCTGAGTTTACTCCCAAACTGATTACACAGTGAGATTTCACTTGAAGATTCCTGCAGTACACCATTTACCCGTATCAATGTGTGAATTCTAGAATAAGCATAACTGAACAAGTAGATTCTATACAATACTAAAACACTATACCATGCAAACTCTATTACACACTCACTTATGCTATATAGTCTTTTATTACGAATAAATAAAGATGAACTAGCTAAATACACTACTGAATAAATAAAAAGAAAATAGAGGTAGAGATAATGGGTTGTCTCCCATCAAGCGCTAAGTTATAGTCAATTAGCTTGACTGTCTCTGATGCTTATGTCGAAGAAAGAATTGAGGCAACTTTCTGTCTGTCTGCCTCACCACCAAAGTAATGCTTCAAGCGCTATCCGTTCACCTTAAAAGGCTTGTCTAGCAATGTATCGAATACTTTAATTGCACCATGCGAAAAAACAGTTTTCACTGTAAATTGTCCTGACCACCTCGATTTCAGCTTCCCGGGAAAAAGTTTAAGTCTGGAGTTATAAAGCAAAAACCTTTATCCCGGTTCAAATGCTCTCTCAATGATTTTTTGGTCATGCCATTTCTTCACTTTCTCCTTATACAGCTTCGAATTCTCGTATGCATGTATTCTGAATTCATCCAACTCATTGAGTTGGTGTAGGCGTTTCTCCCCAACAGCTTTCAAATCAAAATTTAGCTTTTGAATTGCCCAATATTCTTTATGCTCTAGCTCCATAGGAAGGTGGCAGGCTTTTCCATACATGAGCTGAAAAGGTGACATACCCAACGGCGTCTTATATGTCGTCCTATAAGCCCATACTGCATCATCCAACTTTAATGACCAGTCCTTCCTTGTGGGATTCACAACTTTCTCCAGGATTCTCTTAACTTCTCGATTTGACACTTCAGCTTGGCCATTCGTTTGTGGGTGATACGCTATAGCAATGCGATGGTTCACCCCATATTTAGCCAACAAAGCTGTAAACTGCCTGTTGCAAAAGTGACTGCCTTCGACACTGATGATAGCCCTTGGAGTCCCAAACCTCGTGAAGATACTTCTGTGTAAAAATCTGAGGATGACCTTGGCATCATTTGTTGGAAGAGCTGCCACTTCTACCCATTTCGAGACATAATCTACAGTGAGCAGGATGTAGAGATTTCTGCAGGAATACACGAAAGGCCCCATGAAATCAATTCCCCATACATCAAAAATTTCTACTTCCATGATTGTATTCAATGGCATTTCAATCCTTTTAGAGATGTTTCCCACTCGCTGACATCTATCACACCGCTGGACAAAATTGTATGCATCCTTGAAAATTGTCGGCTAGTAGAATCCTGCTTGTAGTATTCTAGCCGATGTTCTTTCACCACCATAGTGACCTCCATACACAGTAGAGTGACAATCCTGCAGAATCCCCTTGGTCTCGCTATACGGAATACACCTTCTTATCACTTGATCATAACACTATTTAAACAAAAAGGATCATCCCATATATACCATTTGACATCATGCAGAAATTTCTTCTTTTGATAACACATCGAATCAGAAGGTAATATCTTACTCACCAAATAGTTTGCGTAGTCTGCAAACCATTGCACTTCCCCTTTCACCATAAACAACTACTCATCTAGAAAGGATTCATTGATTAAAACCTTGTCATCTGCCTCCCCTTCCGAATTCTCAAGTCGAGATAAGTGGTCTGCCACTTGGTTTTCAGTGCCCTTCTTGTCCTTGATTTCCAAATCAAATTCATGCAGTAATAAAATCCATCTGATCAATCGAGGCTTTACATCCTTCTTCGCCACTAAATGTCGAATTGCTTGCGTGATCCGTATACACTATCACCTTTGTGCCGATCAAATATGCTCGAAATTTATCATAGACGTACACCACTGTCAATAACTCTTTCTCTATGGTGGTGTAGTTCAACTGTGCATCTGTAAGGGTCTTGCTGGCATAATAATTAACATGAAACATCTTCTCTTTCCTCTGCCCCAAAGCAGCCCCTATGGCATAATCACTGGCATCACACATCAGCTCAAATGGCAAATCCCAATCTGGTGCAGTAATAATTGGTGTTGACGTTAATTTCCCTTTTAGGTGCTCAATTGCCGACACGCAAGCCTCGTCAAAGTTAAACTGTGTATCCTTCTCCTATAAACTGCATAGTGGTTTAGTTATATTGGAGAAGTCATTGATGAATCTGCGGTAGAAACCTGCATGTCCCAGAAAGCTGCGAACACCTTTTACCGAAGTAGGTGGTGGCAATTTCTCTATAGTTTCCAGCTTTTCCCTATCTACCTCGAGTCCCTTCTTCAACACTTTGTGTCCCGGTATGATTCCTTCTTGTACCATAAAATGGCATTTTTCCCAGTTCAGTATTAGATTTGTTTCAACACACCGCTTCAAAACCATCACCAAATTCTCAAGGCATAGATCAAACGAGTCCCCGAAGACTGAGAAGTCATCCATAAATACTTCTACATTCTATTCCACCATATCTAAAAATATAGCCATCATGTATCTCTAAAAGGTGGTTGGTGTTGATCGATTTCGCAATCAATGAATACGTGCAAGTATACATGGTAAACAAGTAATAAAGTGAAAGTAGAGTTTCGTTCCCACGGGGAATTATTTAATAAAAATTTCCAAGTACTAACTCTTAACCAAATCAATTTTTTTTAAACAACCAATAATTGTGCTTTTTCTAATTAAGAAAACTAAATTAAAACAATTAAAAGAGATTATTCTAAAAGAAAGCAAATAAACAACTAAAATTTGAATGAATTCAGATAAATAAGGATTAAGACTCCAATATCCCTAATTATGAATTATAAATCAATTATTTAACTATTCCAATTATTATGTCTACTAAATTGTTAACAGGAATTCTCAAATGCCAAAAGCCCTCTCTCGAGTGATCAATTGCCTTCTATTTAACCCAGATTAATTTTGTTATATCTCTATGCAAAACAATTGAATTAAACTTGCTACAATCCCAATTCCTTATGTGTTACATGTGGCAAATAGACATTCTCATTCTATTCACAAACCTAATTATTCACTGTGCAAATAACTAAGTCACATGTCACCATGCCCAGTTCTAACCCTAGAATTCCTTTCTCAATTCCTTCTAGAGTAACAAAGTAATTACTGATCAGATAATTAATCAATAAGCACAAAGCAAGATGAACAATTCACTTCAACATAAATAATTAGAATAAATCAAATAATCAATTCATTATCACAAAAAGTTCAATTGAAATCTTAATAAAAGAGTTAGTTCATAATTAATGAATTAAAATCAAGAATCCACAATTGAATAGACATTAAAAGATAAAAGTAAAAGAAGAGAAGAGAAGAGAATATAATCTATTGTCAGTAGCCTTGAGACTCCTCTTTCGCTCTTGATTTGAATCTTCAATGGTCTCCAAGTTTCTTCAATCTCCAAAACTAATAAGAACTAAGGTTATGTTCTAATTTAATGGAGTGTTTTTTCTAGTCTAATCTATGTAATTTCCTCTTATTTTATGTCTTACATCATGTATTTATAGGTTACAAGTCCAATTTTTAGTTTAGGAACAAACCCAATCCAATTTGGAGTCAAAAAGGTGTCAAAATTCGCACAAAACGCGTTCAGGCCAGACCCAACCTCTTCCCCAGTGCCCCAGCACTGTTCACGATGCTGAGAATCTGCCTTATAGCTCCCCGGCGCTGCAAATAGGCTTAAAATTAGCACCCCGGCACTGTTACAAGTTCTAACATTTTCTGCTCCGACGTCCTTTGGGAAAATGGCCATAACTTCTTCGTCCGAACTCTGATTTTGATGATTAAATATGTTCCAAAAAGAAGAAAAATAGATCTACAACTTTCATTCTTTAAGAGTTTCGAAATAAGGTCCGGAGCTATAGTCAAATTGGCTCTGAAGTGACTGCTGTGTAAATGGCACGCCGAAAATGCGAATCTAGCCACCCCAAACGTCGATCCAAGTAACTTTTGTCCCAATTCCTACAAAACAATATAAAAAATACATGAATAGACACAAACACATAAAAACATCCTAAAAGACTTGAGAACAACAATAAATTAAGCCCGAATGTATCCAATTCATGTGTATAAAACTCACTCATCAGCTGGAGCATTGCACAACCCGAAGGACATCCTTTTGAAGGCGAATGTGTCGTAAGGACATGTGAAAGTTGTCTTTTCCTGGTCTTCTGGAGCTATCATAATTTGATTATAACCCGAATATCCATCTAGTAGGCAATAGTACTCATGACCTGCTAATCTGTCTAACATCTGATCAATGAATAGGAGTGGAAAAATGATCTTTCCTTATAGCTTTGTTGAGCCTGCGGTAGTCCATACATACTCTCCACCCTGTCACTGTTCGTGTTAGAATCAACTCATTATTCTCATTTGTCACTACGGTTATGCCACCCTTTTTCAGTACACACTGCACTGGGCTCACCCATGAGCTGTCTGAGATCAGATAGATTATGCCCACATCCAGCCATTTTAGTACCTCTTTCTTAACCACTTCTTTCATTATCGAATTAAGTCTCCTTTATTGCTCAATCGACGGCTTACTTTCATCTTCCATCAAGATTTTATGCATACAAAACGAAGGGATGATCCCTTTGATATCTTCTATGGTTCATCCAATAGCTGATTTGAACTTTCAAAGCACTCGTAGCAGTTTTTTTTCCTGAAAAGATGTTAATGCAGAAGAAATAATCACAGGTAGCTTTGAATCTTTATTTAAAAATGTGTACCTGAGATGTTCTGGAAGTGGTTTTAATTCAAGTTCTGGAGGTGTCTCCTAGAGATGGCTTTCAATTTTACTGAGGATTCTCCAGCTTTTATCAATGGCTCAACAGGTGTTCTGAATTTTCTGACTTGTGGAGTGGTATCCAGATATTGCACAAGTTCGTCAAGTTCCTCGTCCTCCAAATCTAAATTTTCAGCAATTGCACTCCTCAAAGGTTCATCATCCACTAGACTCTGTACTTCATCATTTACGACCTGATCCATAAAATTAACCAGGAAACATTCCTCTTCATCTGCTGGAAACTTCATAGCTTTGAAGACATTAAAGGTGACCTCTTGATGATGAACACACATAGTGAGTTCCCCCTTCTGCACGTCTATCAGAGTCTTTCCTGTGGCTAACAATGGTCTTCCCAGTATGATTGGTATATTTTTTTCTTCCTCGTAATCCAAAATGATGAAGTCAGTCGGAAAGATAAATTTGTCCACCTTCACTAATTCATCTTCAACAATTCCCCAT
The DNA here is from genome assembly GCA_020205505.1 of Panax japonicus. NCBI lineage: Eukaryota > Viridiplantae > Streptophyta > Magnoliopsida > Apiales > Araliaceae > Panax > Panax japonicus. The sequence goes on along the minus strand of CM035097.1, from coordinate 28,710,004 downwards.
GGATACGTGATGGATCTGTCGGCTAGCTACAAAGAAATGTTTATTGGCCTTGGCTCCGGTAATCCCAACTAATTGAATACTGACAGGAACATCAAATTTATGCTTGCCCCAAGATCACATAAACACTTTTCAAACTTCATCTTCCCGATTGTGCATGGTATCGTGAAACTGCCTGGATCCTTCAGCTTCAGAGGTAACTTCTGCTGAAGTACTGCACTGCATTCTTCTATCAAGGCTACTGTCTCAAATTCATCTAATCTCATCTTCCTTGACAGTATACTTTTGATGAACTTTGCATAGCTTGGCATTTGTTCCAATGCTTAGGCGAAAGGTATATTGATTTGCAGCTTTTTTAAATATCTCCAGAAACTTGTTGAATTGCTTATCTTCCCTTTGCTTATTTAATCTTTGCGAATACGAAACTTGAGGGTGAATTGGTGGTACTGAACTCTTAAGCTTCTCCTCTGAACCTGCTTTATATTTCTTTTCTTGCTGAACCTCAGACTGTTCCAGATTTTCATCCCCAGGAGTCACTTGCTCTGCCTCGCGCGACCGCACGACCTCCTCAGTACAATTGGGCGCGGGCGCACGACTTGCAGTGTCTGCAATGTTTTTCCTAGACCTCAATGTGATAGTTTGACACCGTTCCTTCCCATCTCTTCATGGATTTGTTTCTGTATTACTTGGCAATGAACCCTGGGGCCTGTTTGTAAGCATGTTCGCCATTTGCCCCATCTGAGTTTCTAGATTCTTTATAGCCACTGCTTGGCTTTTGATCATAACCTCTGTATTTGCCATGTATTTCATCATTATCTCCTCCATTTCTGATTTCTTTTTTGCTGAGGTACAGCTGGAGTGTGATGTTGTTGTTATTGAAAAAATCCCGACGAAAATGGTGGTCTAGGATTAAACTGTGGATGCACTGATTGTGATTGAAACTGATTATTTGTTGGAAATTGATTCTGCTGATTCCCTTGGTTATTTGACCAACTAAAGTTTGAATGATTTCGGTTATTGGGGTGGTATGTGTTCAGAAACTGACCTTGGTCTTTTCTATAATTGCTCACATACTGTACCGACTCCGAGCTGATAGCACATTGATCTGTCAAGTGTGACCCCGCACAGATCTCACATACGAAAGCAACCATCTTCATTTTACCTTCTGCTAATGTATCTATTTTCTTCGCCATGGCTTCCATCTGTGCTGACAACTGCGTGATAGCATCTACTTCCAACACACCTGCGACCTTGGGTTGTGGCATCCGAGATGTAGGATTCTGAAAATCATTTGATGCCATTGTCTCGATAAGGTTATAGGCTTCCTCATAGCTTTTTTCCCATAATGCCTCTCCTGCAGCTGCATCTATAATCGGTCTTGACTGCCATCCCAATCCATTATAGAACATGTTGATCACCATCCAATCTGGCATTCCGTGGTGTGGACACTTCCTCAGCATCTCTTTATATCTTTCCCATGCTTCATATAAGGACTCGTCCTATTGTTGCTCAAACTGAGAGATAGATGTCCTCATATTTGCAGTCTTAGCCATTGGGAAGAACTTGGCTAAAAGTTTATGTGCTAAGTCCTCCCATGTAGTTATAGATCCTGCTGGAAAAGAATGAAGCCAACTTCTTGCTTTATCCCTCAATGAGAATGGGAATAGCCTAAGTCTGATAGCATCCTTCGTCACACCGTTGTATCTGAATGTATCACAAATTTCGAATGAAGCTTAACATGTGTTCATTCGGATCGTCTGTAGCGGCACCCCCAAACTATACTGAATTATGTACCATCTGAATAGTGCCCATTTTTATCTCGAATGTATTGGCTGCTATCGCTGGTCTGACGATGCTAGACTTTAGTACATTAATATTGGGCATGGAATATTCCTTCAGAGCCCTATGCTCCTATCTTTTCTCTTCTCCTTGTACCTCGGCTGCCATATTAGTTGTGGTACTTCATATGTGCTTGTAAATTTCTACAAACACTAGCTTTCCAACCTCTCCCGTTTATGTTGTCCTGAATATGTGTTAAGTCGGGGTTGGATGACCGCGTGCGCATAAAAATTTATACATGTTCCTGAAACAAAAATAAAAATAGAAATGAGATAAGAATGGATTTGTCTAAGTCATACAATATAGCTTAAAACTAATGATAATAATAATAATTTAAACGCCTTTCCCCGGTAACGGCGCCAAAAACTTGTTGCCCCATGGTTAAAAAACCAATCCATTTCGAGAATTACATCAAATTCTCCTAACTTTAACGGTATCAAGTCTACCGATAATTTACAACCATGTATGTCTACACAACAACTCCTATGAATATCTTCAATAGGAATTATCTCTCCATTTGCTACCTTAATATTTAAATGTATTGGTAACTTTTCGGGAATTAATCCTAACCGTCTAGCAAAATCACATGTTATAAACGAACACGTAGCACCCGAATCAAACAGCACGTAAGAATTTATGTCGTTGATCAGAATAATACCTGCAACTACGTTCCCTGATGCAACTGCATCTTGAACAGTCATGTTAAAGGTACAGGCCATCGGCCTACCCGGCTGCGCTAGACCACCAATAGCTAACTTACCGCTATTAGCGCCCTTATTCTTGTTTGTCCCCTTCTTTGGGCAGTTCTTTGCTATGTGGTCAGTTGACCCACATACAAAGCATATGTGGTTCTTCTTCGGACTAGGACAATTAGGCGAAATATACCCCTCCTGTCCATAGTTGTAGCATACGCCCTTCTCCTTAAGATAGACTCTTAAATGAGTCTTCTCACAAGTCTTGCAGGCCTCCATCCTTCTATTTGGATCTCCTTGCTTCTCTCCGGTATTCCCAGAGTTAAACCAATTCCTCTTCTTCCCTTCGCCACTCCCGCTGGCTCCCTCGACTTTCACTCCCCAATCAACATTTCCTTTATTCTTCTTGTCCTTGTGGTACTGGCTTAAAGCCTCGCTACCAAAATAGGTATACATCACCCATTCTAAGTCGCCAAATACATGGTTTAGAAATAAATACAACTTCAGTAATATAATTGTCGTGTAAAAATATGATAACACATATACTGTGAGTTTAAATATAAATATTATCTAATAGACAGTATACAAACTCAAAAGGAGTCCTCATTACAATTATTGATACACTATTTTACAAAATAGTGAGGACTACTAAAACAACTATCCTGAACCATCACTCCATACCCCTGCTAGTTCCTGATATGTTCTCACCTCCTGAGAAGAAAAATGGAACAAAAAGGAAAAGGGTGAGCTCAACTAGCCCAATAAAGAATATTATGACTAAGATAATGTACAACAAATTATCATTAGTCTTCAACAAGGAAAAATCTGACAGAATATAATAGACAACAAGTTTTAGATCAACAACTGCAGCGGAAACAGCAATCCATTAGAAGAGTCAAGTAGAGAATGAATTCTACTATCTTCTAAGATTTAAAAGTCCATCATCAATATTTTATCCCTGTAACATCCATCAATATACATCTTGAATCAAATATTCATCTTTACACTATAGGCTAAAGATATTCATTTGTATCACCAGTTAGTCATGTTCATCTCAACACCTGTTCATCTTTGCACTACGGGCCAAAGATATTCATCAGTTAATCATTCATCTTTGCACTACATGCCAAAGATATTCAGTAATATCATCATTTAGGACTGAGGATGATGAAAAATATCTTTAAAAAATGAATACAGTGAGATAAAAGATCAAAGATTAGGGATTCGTACTTTAGTTTATCCAAGTTCAAAAATACCTTATAATAATCAATTGTGGAGCAAAATTCAAGAATAAAAATCAAAACATGGATACAATCAAAGATAGTAACCACAATAGAAAACTTGCACAAAGAAAGAAAAATTTTAATTTTTATGAATAGTGTCGTATTCGTGAATAGTGTCGTATACGTGAATAGTACGTATACATGAATAGTATTGTATATGTGAATAGTAATCCCGACATAAAAAAGGTAGAAATTTCACAATAAAATCCATACCAATATTTTGGTATAATGATATTGAAAGAATAACATCATTATAAAGAAAATAACATCTCTTACCTCAAAATAACAGTACTTCTGACCAGAATATCATATGTAATGTCGAAGGAAATTTGCACTGAATAACAACTATCAAAGTATCTAAATACTCACAAAAATACGCTCGATAATATAAAGAGAGAAAACTTATGTTTCTGGTGTGATTTTCAATTCTAACCTAAACACCTATTTATAGGAAAATGCTAGAACGCCAAAGAAGACTAAATTAATAAAATAATTTTTTTTTCTTCATTCTACGTCCACCCATTTTGAAAGCTGAGCATGCCATCTTGGAAGAATTTCCAGCCCACGTGTTTTCAAAAAAAAAAAAGTGGGTCCCACCCATAATTTTAATAAAAATATTTAATTTCTGAAACTTCAATAATTCATAATGAATAGCCCTTTTATCAGAAAAATACGAATTTTATGTCCATTCCATAGGAAATTAAATTCTCTACAACTTTGTAAGTTTAAGTTTTTCCAAATTCAAAATAGAAAATGTCTTAAATCTACATATGGATGATTTTTAATACCTCCATTCCAACAAAATACTGATAAAACACCTCAGCTTTAATTCTTTCATTTATAACCACATAAAAATAAATATTTCCCTATCCATCCATATAAAATAAATATTTTCTTATCATATAAATCAATAATTAATTATTCACAAATAATATTATAGAATCACAATTATGACAACCAGGTCGTTCCCAAGAAAGAGGGGGCTTTCCGATAAGGATTTCTCCTTATTGGCGCACAATTTGGTGACCAAACCCCTTTCTTAGACAGAACTTCTCTAGACATTGCCAATAATGATATCTAACAATATTATTCAAATAATATGAATTATTGATCTGATAATGGAGAATACTGTGCAATAACAATTATTGGAACAACAATAATATAAAATATCAACGCAATAATTATTGAATCAATATAATATTGAACAGTAATTACTATAATAATTATTGAGTAGTGTTTTCTTACATAAGAATCAATAATTCAAAAATAATGTGTAACACAGTGTGCTACTGTGCAACCACGCGTATTACTGTATGTTAACCACCATGTATTCCAACAGTATTAACGGTAACAATTACGTCGTTAATTATAAAAACTCATACTTGTCGTTTTCCTTCATCCGACTGTTTTTCGTTATGGGGACCCACAAATGGCTGCGCCTTCGTACGAATATTCCTCGACTATAAGAATATTCCACGACCAAATGAATATTCCCTGACAAAATAAATATTTTATAACCACTTGCTTATTTGCAAAATTTGCACATTTCACTCGTAACCAAAGCATTAAATCAAATTAACACCTTGTTATTCACAATAATAATTAGAGGAAATTCGATTTTATTTATAAAAAGTTGGGGTCTTACAACCTCCCCTCCTTATGAAATTTCGTCCTCGAAATTGACGTACGTACCTGGTGTTTCAAAAGGTGAGGATACCTCGTTTTCATTTCTGATTCCAACTCCCAGGTCATTTCGTATCCAAGATGGTTCCTCCACAAAACCTTAACTTGTGGTATAACATTGTTGCGTAGGACATGCTATTTCTTATCCAAGATCTTAATAGATAATTGCTCGTACGTTAAATCTTCGGCTATCTCGTCTGGTTCTAACTCAATAATGTGGTTTGGGTCTTTCATATATTTACGAAGCATAGATATGTGAAAAATATTATTAACACGAGACATGCTTGGAGGTAATGCGAGTCTATAGGCCACATTTCCTTTTCGGTCAAGAATCTTAAATAGACCAACAAATCTTTGATTAAGATTTCCTCTCTTCCTAAATCTTGTAACTCCCTTCCATGGAGCAATACGTAATAATACATGATCCCCAATATTAAATTCCACGTCCTTTCGATGAAGATCCGCATAACTCTTTTGTCGATCATATGTCGTTTGTATACATTGTTGGGTCATTTGGATCTTCTCTGTAGTAATTCGTACCAACTCTGGTCCCAACAACGTTGCTTCTCCCACCTCATCCCAGCATACTGGAAAGCGACACTTTTGTCCATACAATGCTTCAAATGGAGCCAAACCTATACATGCCTGATAACTGTTGTTGTAGGAGAAATCCTCCAATGGTAGGTACTTATCCCAACTCCCTTTGAAATCTAGGACACAGAGTCTTAATAGATCTTCAAGAGTTTAAATAATCCTCTCTGATTGCCCGTCCGTTTGAGGATGGTATGTCGAACTGAATCATAAATCTGTGCCCATAGCTTTCTGCAAGCTAATCTAAAATCGTGAAATGAATCTTAGGTCACTGTGACGCCCCCAAATCCGGGTATCTTCCAACCCGACATATGGTGATCCATGGTGCTACAGTTCACACAAACATTCAATTGAAATGCCTCAAAAGAACGAATATGTCTTATATATATTCCAAAACAATATTATCATACCCCGGGTTCTTTATAACGGTTACATTTGTTCTTGTCATAATATCAAATATTATCATTATAAACATATACTATTACATAGGTAATCTACAAGTTTGCCTTAGCCTTCCCTTTATCCTTGTCGGATTCTTCAGTCCGTTCAGTCTAAGTTGCATTCATATGGTTCAAGCAAGAGTGAGCATAACAAGCTCAGCAAGTACAACAATTTCTTTTAAACGACATGATTGAAACATAGGAATTGTATATCTTCAATAATTGGATAATAGTTATGAAGTACTATCAATAATTCAAAATAGCATTTCTTTTACTTTAAAACATTTTACAATAACAATATTCAGTAAAACATCAATTCTGGTCCAGGAACATGAGCGTTTCATAATTTCTTTGAAAAGGATAACCCGGCACTAAGTCTGTAAGTTCGGCATAGCTTACGAGTACTTCTAGGTGATCAACCTATAGTACTCTATGTTGATCAACACTACATTCATTAAATGTGTGTACGTTTAAGTTCTTCTTCTCCTTGTGGTATTGGCTTAGAGCCTCATTACCACCTTCAGCAATTATTGCCTTCTTCAGTATGGTCCCAAACAAATTACTTTGGAACACATAAATACGGCTATAGAGCCAGGGTTTCAAGCTCTGCTTGAACCTTCTAGCCTTTCCCACCTCGGTGTCCACCTGATGTGCAGCAAACCGCGCTAATTCATTGAATTTGGCAGCGTATTGGGGAGCTGTCATTTCCCCTTGTTTCAACTCCAAAAACCGCATTTCCATCCTCCCCTGCATACTCGTGGGAAAGTAGTTCTCGAAGAACATCTCCTTGAACCGTGTCCGTGTTAAATTCTTTATTCCGGCCCTAGCCTAGTTCACCTCCCACCAGAAGTTGGCCTCCCCCTTCATCATATAAGTGGCAAAAGCAACCTTTTGCCCCTCATCGATATTTGCAATTATAAATGCCTTCTCTATTTCCTTCACCCATGTAGACCTGTAAAACGGGCGGGCCGGGCCGGGACAACGACGGACCGGGCCAAAAAGGCCCGGGTTTTGGTGGGCTGGAAATGGCTAGCCCGTGGCAGGCAGGCTGGGCCGGCCCGCGGGCTTCGGCCATTATTTATTTTTTTTTGCAAATTCTTTGTTACACCAAAAATAATAATAATAATAAATATTAAAAATAATTAATAATAAACAATAATACAAAGCATGTTGCTAGGTCTACAAATTACTTTGGAATTTGGATTCATCAACTTATCTCAATTTCAACAAAACAGGTTGCTAACTTACAAGAGAAGTCCATCCATTGCTCCATCACCTATCCTAAACACAATCCATAATCCTATATGTACACGTAGTGCATGCTCAAAACAGATGTAATAAAATGAAGTTCAGCTTTTACCTATCATAAGCTTCTGCAGCCAACTCAGCTTCAATTACAAAGCATGTTTATCATTTTGCTACTGATTTTTCAACTTAGAAATCAAAGAAACACTGTTTTTGAAACAATTAAAGCCTGTTACAATAAAAAAGCATGAAAGAATGGAAACATTTGTTAATTGTGCAAGAATCAAGATATGCCCGATCATTTTAGTATCATAATTTTAATAGTATTATAAATTAGTATTGAAGATTGCATTAAAAATAAATAGTTGTTGTAGCCTAGTTGGGTTGCCCTCTTATTTATTTACTTACAAGTCTTGTGTTCAAACCTCATAACCCACAAGTAGCAACATTTTTGTTTAAAAAAAAAAGTTTCACGGGCCGCGAGCCGGGCCTTCACGAGCCGAGCCAAAAACGGCCCAGATTTTATGGGCTAAAAAATGGCCGCCAAAAAGCCCAGCCCGTGGCAAGCGGGCGTGCCGGCCCGGCCCGCGGGCCTGGGCCATCTTTGCCAGGTCTACACCCATATTTGGGCTTCTATGGGGTCCGTAGTTCCTTTGAACTCTGGCGGACCGACACTCTTAAAGTCTTTAAAAGTAGTAGCTCGTACTACTGCAGGATTTACGGGTATATTAGCCTCATTCCTATTAAAAGAGGCCGTTAAAAGATTAACGAACTCTTGCATTGGGTTAACCGGACCTCCCTCCGGTTTATCAACATTAGCATCTTGATTATGTTGTCTCCTTTTTGGTGGCATTTTGCTGATAAGATAAATAACATGTCATTATTACTTCTTTCTTGTTAGTGAGTTATTATTCATTACTTAAAAATAACTTCAACTCATTGCACAATATGTTCCATAAAAAGGCTTAAGTTGATTTACTTGCTTGTAGTATAATACTACATCATTCGTTCATTACACAACCTTAGCTGATTACAATACTATCCCACAATTGCTTTCCAAAAATTGGGATTTACAAAAGACTACCCTTTGATATACAAAAGAGGGTTTTACGCCACTACTAGATACAATATATGTACATATATAACTTTACTCTAGTTGCTAACTAGCCTACATTTGCCTTAAGGTATTCTCAAAATCCGCATTGACAAGACCAGCGATAATATCTCGGCTGATAGTATGTCGAGTCTGCCTTGCTTCTATCGGATACCGAGTTACATACTGCTGGAAGTCTGTATGAGAACTCCTATGTATATAGGACATCCTCCCAATCTTCTGCTTCTTAGTCTTTAGCTCCTACCTAAGCTCAAAAACTTCTTGTTTCAGCCCGTGGACCTTGTCTGTGATGCCCCAGAAAATTGGATTTTTAAGAGAATTAAATTTGTATTTGACTATATGGATTAAATGAATTTAATTGATTATTTATTGGAGTAAGATATTTGAAGGTCGTTCTATGACCTAGACATATCAGAACGTCGTATTATTTTGGCTACGTGATAGAATTAAAGTGTTTGAATTTCCAAGATGAAAATAAAAGCCTTCTGAGAAATTTTCCGAAAAACACTATTCACGCATTTCTGCTCGGGAATTATTGTTGAACTTCCGAGAAATACGTAACGATAGAATATCAAGATGAGATGGAATATCTAATAATATTTAAGTTATGGCATACGCAGTTTTTCGCCTACGGACTTAAAACCTAATGATTATAATGGTTGAATAGAAATTATAATTTTACTGATAAGGTTAATTTTATTTCTTAAGGAATTAAAGGTACATAATCTAGTTTATATTTCTAGTTTATGTGTTCTTGAGTTTCTTTTAGAAATGGAGTTTGGTTAATGAATTTGTGGGTTACGATGTTATATATGTTATTAGATATTTATAATTTGATAGTGGTCATCTAGAAATAAATTTTCAGAAATCAAATTCATGTATTTATACTAAAGAAGAGGAATTTGGGTTTTGATTGTAATATGTGTTTTGTTGTACTTTGGGACTAAATTTGATGATGAATTCATGATGGAAACTTTAAATTGATGGATGATTGTTGTTCTCCTCTATAAAACGAAAACAACACAACTTGAACGGATTGAATTGGTTAAGAAACGAATTTGTGATGAATGAATACACTCAGCATGTTGAAAATAGGAAAAATTAGTATAAACAAATTAGAATTAGTATAAACCAAGTCTCACATCAACTAAATTGAGAACTTTACCCTTTGTTAAACCTATAAATAGAAGGGCTTGATCCTTTGTTTCATTCACCAACAATAAGCCCTCCAATTTTGAGAAAGGCTTTGTTATGGGAGAACTTTTTATAAAGATCTTCTTAGTTAAATTTTGGTAGAGTACGTATTCAGTTTGTGAAATTCGTATTTTCGGGTATGTTTCTTATTTAATTTTTGGTAATGTTATTATTTTAAATATTATATTTAGTTTGTTAGTTAAAGTTTCTATTTTGGAAGTTTAGTTAGTTTTGTTAGTAAACTAGTTAGTTTACTATATTTATTTTGTCTTGTAATTGATTATGTAAATGAGTTCTAATGATTGTAATTAGAGATATGAAGTCTTAACATCATCCAAGTGTAACCAAAACTCACAAAATAAAAGATTTACAAAGAACCTTGTTGGGCAGTTTTTGGGACTGAGCTTGAGGACCATTTGTGTTTTTGATTTATGTCTAAAAGCTTAATTTGATGATTGTATGTTATATCCCTCTAAGTTCTGAAGATTTCCTAACTTGAATGAACCAAAACGGAGTTAAAATGAATCTGTGGTAAAGATTTTAGTAAACCATGTCTAGAAATGAAAACTGAATGAACAGTGACTATAGTGTCAAATTCTAGAATAGTTATGTTGCCTGAAAAATTCTGAATTTCTGGGTAGTTGTAGTGAACTTCGTTAAGAAGTCATAGGCTCTAGAATGACCTCATTCCGACCTTGGATGAGGGATTTACGGTGATTGGAAAGAAATGTGTCGAATTTGTCAAACTGAAAGTCAGCAGCGGGACGTGCTATTCGAGACACTATTTCGATCAGTTAATGTTTTGACAAACTTCTAGGCTTTTGGTATGTTATAGTACATTGAATTATCTTTCCATAGACTCTGGAATGGACTAATTCCGACTTCGGAGCAAAGAGTTATGACCATTCAAAGTAGTCGCGTCAAAACTGTCTAACCAACTCGGGGCTGTCACCTTGAAAGATTTTTTCAAAATTCTGTGTTTTGAATTTGGAAATGGTCAAAGAATGAAAGTTGTAGCCTCGGAAGTTAGCTTCGCGTGGGCTCAAGAATACCTCAAAAATGTTTTGAAATGAATTAGTTATGACTGTTTTAGCGAGAGAGTGTAAAGCTTGGAAAAAATTGAAGATTGCTATGAACGTCAATTTTTGGCACGCTTTTTAGACTACTTAACAAACCCGAAATGAGAGGTTAGTATTTCTTAAAAATAGTCTTGTATGCCATGAAAAACACACTAAAAAAATGCCTTACAATTGTATAAGTAGATTGCAAGCTATTAAGCCGTGAAGTGGGTGTCAAAGGTGAGGGGCTGCTACCTTGTGGCAGCAGCAAATAGCAGCAGCCATGGGCTGTTCAGCGTGCGATTTTTTTGTAACTTTTTTGGGTGGTTTTGTGGCTGTTTAACATATAACAAAACACCGAGAGAGATGTATAGATATTATATAATGCTTATATATCGCGAAAACTCAATTTAAATGTAAAGAAAGCGATAGAAATGTAATGTAAACGTAAGTTTTCATAACTATGCGAGTGTAATTCAGGAAATGATATGTAGATTGTATATGTAGCATAATAAAATGTGCAAACCCATTTGAAATTATATTGAACCTAGGAATGGTTTTAAGACAAGAACAAAATATTATAGTTAATGTAAAGAAAATTAGTTTACATTGAGTATGTGAATTTAGTATGTGAAACTAATATGGACATGTATGTATCCTCAATTTGTGTAGGATCATCACAGAGCAGATAAGTTATAATCATTAAACAACATCCAAGGCAAGTTTTTCAGTTATATTATGTTTGTGGATTAAATGTGATTATGTTTACATACCATGCTTTATGAATTGTTAAAGTCAAAATATGACCAAGTTAATTGGTTTATGGAACTCAATTAATATGTAATATGTGATAGCACATGCATGTTGTATAATGTAACTCAATAAATTAGAAATGTATAATGCATGAATTGTGTGCTATGTGAAACATGATAGACTGTTAAATTTGTTGGGCTGTCGAGCTCAACCTTGTAAATAACCACTTTTGCAGGTTCAAGATTCAAGGTAAAGTTATGTGTTACTTGAAAGACATGAATCAGATGTGATACTTGAAGATTTATATACTTTGGTTGTGTTATTATTATTTGAACCATGTTTAAGGTTTCGAATAATGTATTAATGTTGAATCGTAATATTATTTTGCGAATGTAAACTATTGTAGTATAAAAATAATTCTGAGATATTTAGATGTAAAGGTTGAAGGTTTTGGGAACGAGGATAGTTTGTAATAGAAAATTTTAATTATTCCGCAAATTTCAACGGTTGTATTATCGTTTAATGATATAAAATTAGAGGTTGAATGTATTATTAACGACCGAAGTCGAGAATTAAATTGTATGAATTTTGGGGTCGTTACATATACTGAGGAAGGAAGAAGGAGGTTTACAGTGAGAAGTTGAGAGAGTTTGAGAGAGAATTGAGAGATTCCTGTGTTTCTGAGGAATTATCAGTGGATAGTAAGGATTTTCAAGCATAAGAAGGTATTACTCATAACCTTAATGTTATATATTTATATATATATATATGAACTTCACGGCATATAACTTCAAGTTCTATGAATTCATCTTTTTGAATTGTTGATATACAACTGATTACTTGTTCTTGTATATGTTTGTGATGATTAGAACTAGTGTTTAGATAAGAATTTTTATGCTAATTGAGTTTAAAAGAAAAAAAGTAATTACATTATATGTATTTAACATGTCGCTTGTAAAAGTACCAATTTTAGTGGTCAATTTGTATGTTAAACTGTGAATTGGGTTTTGTTTATGCTAGTACATTAAGAAACGAAGATAGCGTGGTTTGAACGAATTAATTTGAACAAGAATTGTGATCACAGTGTCAAATGTTGTGAAGAATGTAAAAAATGGAGTTTTGTATAAAAACATGAAATTCAAGGAATTCAACTAGTATAATTGTTTATTAAATTGTTCTATGTTGAGGAATATGTTGGCAAACATGTTATGATGGTTTTGTATCAATTGTACATGTTAATATTACTGTTTAGTGGGTGAAATTCGTGTTTGTTGGGCTAAAGTCGGCTACTGTTCATAGCCGTCTCTGCCTCTGTCTGTGCACCAGCACAGCTACACTGGTGCCAAGGCTAAAAATTGCGCAACTGCGATATGGTTCAGCTGCGCCATACACTGATCTGAGGCAGTGGCCTCTGCTGCTGCTGCAGACTTGGGATATCGATGTAACTTGGTCTATTGATGTGTTAATGTAATAAACATGTAACATGGAGGTTAAAACAGAACCGTGTCATGTCATTTATAATTTCAAAGTTGTAAGGGATTAGTAAGTTACGAACGCGTTATAACTTAATGTATACAATGAATAGTGAATAAGTCTTGTGATGTTAACACTTGTGATTTCTGAAATGAGCACTAAGATATGGAAGGTGATTAATATAAACCATTGAGTCCTAGAAAGACTTAAATACTTGGTTGAACTTCAAGTTCGGTTAAGGAGAAGTGTAGTATTGATTAATAAGAGTTGAAAATTTGATTTTGATGTTAAAAGTCTTATGAAGGTGTTAGTGAGTTTTCAAATTCGTGTTATGTGGTTTAGTATTATGGATAGACCTTAACTAAAGGTTATAACTTAACTAAGATAAGAAATAAATCTATGAGGTTAATGTTTGTAGCTAATTGATGTGATATTCCTAATGGTATGTGTAGGATATTGGAGTACATGAGTTGGTTTCCTAACCTTTGCTACTTTATTATTCAGCAAGGTTACTTTTCACTGTCATGATATACTTTTGCAAGTTCTCTATTTCTAATCTCTTGTTGGGCAATTTATTGTTATGCAAGTTCTTTAACTCTCATTTACTGTTGAGCAAGTTAATTAATCTTTATTTCTTTATTCCAAACGAGATTACTTTGGTTATTCAAGTCTATAATTTTGTTATAAGAAATGTGTTTATTCAGCTACTAATAACTGTTGTTTGACCTTCGTTCTCCAATGTCATTGTACTATCTTACATTATTATACCGAACTCTAAGTTGCCTAGCGATTCTATACCAATTCAACTAATCCTTAGTTGATGAATGTTCTAAACTCTAAATTACCCTTGATGTCAACCCAAACCAAACTTCCTTTGGTTTGCATATGTACTCACACAAATTTTGAAAGCATGTTATCGATGATAACATTTGTTCAATTTAGAAATTGTTAATACTCTAGCTCTTATTGATTCATCGATATACCTTGTTCATGAAGATATTATAATCAAATTCTTGAATAGTTATTGGTCTCTATCTGATTCAACCAGTACTTGGTTGATGAGAATTCTAAAGATATAGAATTTCTTTGAAGTTAATTCCCAAACAAACTTCCTTTGGTTCGGAACCTGATAATCTAAGTTGAGATGAACAACCCTATATTAGGGGATTATTTTAGAGCTACGCAATAGCGTTAAAATGTTTGTGCAATACATAGTACAAAGAGATGATCACCTGGAGTACAGGATGATGGTCCATATAGTCGTTTAGACTGTTAAAGGTTACAGTGGAAACACATGTTAACCTAGGACATAGATGATGATTATAGTCTTTTAGACTGTTAAAGGTTAAAGTATAAATACTTGAAAACCTAGATTATAGTTCGTGGTCTTGTGACCCTCAGTGTATTCTTTGATGTTGATATCTATTGTTAACTTAAACGTTCATTATTCCTTTGAACTCGTAGCTTTTGAATTAAAGTTCATCATTCCGGTAAGAGAATTTTACCATTGAAAGTTCAATTATTGTCATTCATAAAATGTTATTGTATACTATTCTTCTTGTGACAATGCAGATGAAGTTAAGAAGTTTAAAGAGTTTTCTCCAAGCAAGGGTAAGGACAAAGTGCTTGATTAGACGACGATGTTTAATTTACCTTTTATTTATGAAGTTTATGTAATAGATTTGATTATGGCTATGTTTTAATTTTCTGCTGATGATTGTAATAAAGGTTAGATGACCTGGGATTTATCTTGAGATTATGTAACCCTTGATGGGAGATTTATTATTTAAGCTTTTGAGTTTAATTATATCTTTTGTTTATGGGTAGTTAGTTATAATTCATTTGGACACTGAACACCAAATCTGTGGAATTGAAGTACCCAGATTTGGGGGGGTCACAGTTTCGAATAATAATGTAAGAATGTTAGTAAGCCGTGAGGGATGATGATTAACTCAGACTGAGTTGTATTAATGAAATAATTTCAATTAAGTTATAAAAAGGAAATAAGTTGGTAAAGAACGATGTAAAAGAAAGACGGCAAGCCATAACCAATAATAACAAATCTACTACATGATTAGATTGAGAAGAATGGTAAGATTCATTAGGAACCGTGTATGTTCATTCATGACCTAATGTGGTATGTTATGTGATTATGTGTTGTAGAGACCGTAAAGGCTCAAAGGAAACATAATTTTACTGTAGCAGACGCTGAAGGCAAGTTTTTCTAAACGCTTGTCTAACCTTCGTGTTAGCCAGGTTTTCAAATGATTCAAGTTATGAGATGCATTTATGTTTTTAAAGAAAGAGACGATGCCAGTTTTAACTCGGCTAGACTAATCTTGATAGATTGATTTATTTATTTACAAGTCTTTCAATATAGAATTGCTAACGATATCCTACGCCAATTGTTTGGTACGGATTCAAGGTAAGCCTGAATATGAATAAACAAATATATTTTCATCAAGTATTTGATGGGCACGTGAGGTTGCCACAACTTAAACGTACACACGTTTAATGGATGTAGTGTTGATCAACATAGAGTACTATAGGTTGATCACCTAGAAGTGCTCGTAAGCTATGTCGGACTTACGGACTTAGTTTCGGATTATCCTTTTCAAAGAAATTGTGAAACGCTCATGGTCTTGTACCAGAATTGATGTTTTACTGAATATTGTTATTATAAAATGTTTTGTAGGAAAAAATGCTATTTTGAGTTATTGATAGTACTTCATAATTATTATCCAGTTATTGAAGATATACAATTCCTATGTTTCAAGTATACTGTTTAAAAGAAATTGTTGTACTTGTTGAGCTTGTTATGCTAAATCTTTCTTGAACCATATGAATGCAGCTAAAGACGAGCGAACCGAGGTTTCCAATAGAAATAAAGGTAAGGCGAAGATGAATGATTAGTTTATCTTGTAATAGACTAGTAAGTATATGTATTATATTATGATGAACAAAGAATGTAATGGTTTAAGAACCTGGGAACGGGATTTATTATTATTAATGTAATAAGAATGCCGTTGGAACACACATTTTGATGTCGTTTCATTAGAATGAATGTATAGTTATGAGTATCGTGTAGCACCATTTGTCGGGTTAGAAGATACCCGGATTTGGGAGCGTCACATTGTCCTTAGCTAAAACTCTTCCATCGTGTTCTTCCTCCCACATGGACTCCATACTTGTCTTATCCTCCAAGACAGCATGAAGCTCTTCTTTTAACTCCTTAACCTCCTTACAATATTGGATGTGACAACCCGAGAAATTAGTCAATTTCTGAAAATCTCAAATGATTGATTTAAGGTCAAATATTAGACCTAGACAGAAAATAAGTGTATGCGTATGATGTTATTAGGGTGGAATTTTGAGGATTTCAAAATTTCGTGAAGGCTTTTAGGTGAATTATTCAGGATTAAGGGTTTACGTGAATATGCTCTATGCATATGGATAATGATGTGTTCAGAATGTGGTTAAGGGTTATGGGTTGATCAGATAAATTATATATGTGAAAAACTCTAAGTTTATATTAAGAACGACAACGTTCAGTTAGAAAACCCTAATGTCTAATATGAAACCCTAGTTTCAGTTCCGGGAGTACTAAATCCTAAATCGGACATTGAAAGCCCTAGATTGGGAATGCAATGTTATGTACAAGGTTAAACGCCAATATATTTAATTAATTAGGGAAAACCCTAATGAATTGATGGAAATCTTAATTTATTATTTGAAAACCCTAATACCAGATCTGAAAACCCTAGTTTCAGATTCTGATAAAATGAAGCCCTAATCTGGGAATATAATGGAGAATTTTAATGCTTTAGTGCTATTAATTAAGTACTAATTAGGGTAAAAGTTAATTAATTAACAAACCCTAATTTGTAATTTTTGGAACCCTAATTGTTCCGTTAGAAACTCTAATGCTCAATTGTGGATTTAATTGCTAAAATTAGCAATGTTAATTAGGAAACTCTAATCCTAAAATTTTTAGTTTATGAGTAATTAGAAAACCCTAATATAATTACGAATATTAATTTCTAAATTAGAAAAATTATTTTCTATTAGAAACCCTAATTGTGGGTTGAAAACCCTAATCCGTGATTTTGAACCCTAATTGTACGGTGGTGGATTAAATTGCTATAATTGCAATGTTAATTAGGAAATATAAATCCTAATTGTCAAGTTATTAGAAACCCTAATTGGGAAATTTAATTTCTAAAATTGAAATATTATTTTATTTAAACCCTAAAATGTGGTTTTGAAACCTAATGTACAATTGTGGGCCTAAGTGCTAAAATAGCGATTTTAATTAGGATAAATTGGTCCTAATTAGCAAGGAATGATTTATAATTAGGAGATTATAATATAATTAGGAAGCCCTAATTATAATTTATAAATCAAAGTTTTCTCCTTAAGGCTTCGTTTTCCCTAACGTCCTCGAATTAAGTTCGCAGGCGAAAAACTACGATTTTCCATACTCAAATTATTATTACATAATCCATCTTCCCTTGATATTCTATTGTTACGTATTTCTCGGAAGTTCAAAAATAATTCCTAAGCAAAAATGCATGAATAGTATTTTTTGGAAAATTTTTTGAAAAACTTTTATTTTCGTCTTGGAAATTCAAACACTTTAATTCATTCACGTAGCCAAAATACTATGACGTTCTGACATATCTAGGTTATAGAATGACATTCATCTTGCTAACACATAATAATAACATATAATTTTATTTTATTCATTATTTACTTAAATAAAATTATTTACAATAAATTCGAATTTCTTGGTCGTTACACTAAATAACTCCCCTCAAATACTTCGGTCACTGCCTCTTCAACTATATCAATCCGCAGACACTCCTCAGCTTCTTTGGAAAACTTCATTGCTTTGAAAACACTAAAGATGATTTCCTGATCTTGAACCCTCATCGTCAATTCACCTTTCTATACGTCTATTAAAGTTCTCCCTGTCGCTAAGAATTGACGACCTAGTATAATTGATATCTCTATCTTCCTCGTAATCCAATATTATGAAGTCAACCGGAAAAATGAACTTATCAACCTTAACCAAGATGTCTTCCACAATACCCCTCGAATACGTCACTGATCAATCGGCTAACTGTAAAGTGATATTTGTAAGCCTCTATTCCTTCAATCCCAACTGAGTGTACACTGACAGTGGCATCAAATTAATAATCACCCCTAAATCATATAGTGCTCGTCCATAAAATTGATTACCGATTGTGCATGGAATAGTCAAACTCCCCAGATCCTTTAACTTAGGCGATTATTTTTTCTGCAAAATAGCACTACATTCTTTCGTCAATGCTATCGTCTCAAATTCACCCGATCTCCTCTTTTTAGACAACACCTCCTTCATGAATTTAACATAATTGGGCCTTTGTTCCAAAGCTTTCGCAAATGGTATGTTGATGTGAATCTTTTTGAACACCTCCAAAAATTTTGAAAACTGCTTCTCTAATATAGATTTTTGAAATCTCTGGGGAAATGGAACAGGAGGCATTACACTGTTTTGGTTATTTTTATTAGGATTTGCCTCCACACATGAATCTTTTACCTTTTGTGTATCATCAACCTCATTTTTATCTTTGGTTATCTCTTTTTCATTCACAACTACTGTTTCTGGCTTAGAATTCCCTTTGACCATATCAGGAAACTCTTTCCCACTTCTTAGAGTTATAGCCTTATAATGTTCCTTTCCATCTGTCCTCATATTTATCTCAGTGTCGCTCGGTAGTGCTCCTTGTGGACGACTGTTCAATGCATGAGCTAGATGACCCATCTGATTCTCTAAATTTCTAATCGACACCGCCTGACTTTTTACATTCAAATCTACTTGGTTCAACAACTTATCTTGATCATTCATTCTTTTATCTGAAGTTGTAATAAATTTTTCCAAGACCTCCTCTAAGCTCGATTTCCTCTCTGCCTGTTGATTTACTTGATTTTGAAAACCATGTGGATATTGTGGTCTTGGAGTTTGGTTTTGAGCCTGATTATTACTCCAAGAAAAACCCGAATGATTCCTCAACCCTGGATTATAAACATTCTGATATGGTTGTTGTGGTCGAATCTGGTTTCCCGAAAATTGCACATTGATGGCACACTGATTCGAAGAAGAATTTTATGCACATAACGCACAAACCATCACCACCTGTGAAGTTTGTTTGCAATCCCCATGTTTCAATCTTTCTCGTTAATGCAGCTACCTGTGCGGATAAAGCTTTCATCGCATCCAATTCTAATTTTCCTGTTGTTTTTGGTGAATGAACCCTTGTCGTAGGGCACTGGTAGTTGTTAGCAGCAATAGTTTCTAATAACTAGTAGGCATTCTCGAAATTCTTTCCCATAATAGCACCTTCAGCTGCTGCATCAATACTTGTCCTTGTGGGACCATGCAATCCATTGCAAAACATCTGTACCTGCAACCATTTTGAGATCCCATGATGTGGACACTTGTAGAGTAAATCTTTAAACCTTTCTTATACTTTATACAATGTCTCTGAATCAAGTTGGTTGAATGAGGTAATGTCATTCCTCATTTTTGTCGCTTTCGCAGGCGGAAAGAATTTAGCAAGAAACCTTTGAGCTAAATGGTAATTGAGTTTGGCGACAAAGAGTGCAACCAATTTTTCGCCTTATTAAGAAGTGTAAACGGGAAAAGTCTCAACATGACTGCTTCATCGGTAACCCCCATTAAACTTGAACATATCACAGATTTCCATAAAACTGATAATATGCTCATTTGGATCATCATTCAGGCCACCCCCAAACTGCACTGAATTCTATAGCATCTGAATGGTACCTGGTTTGATGTCGAAGCTGTTCGCATTGATGGCAAATGTAACGACCCTAAAATCGAAACTAACTTAATCCAAAATCAAGACTAACTTAATCCAAACCTTGTGTTAAAGACCATCTCTTCCTAATTATCAACATTATAATTGATAAAATTGCGGATAATTTAAAACTTTTCTATCTTTCTTTCTTTCGTTCCCTGAATCGCAACCTTTACGATTCCTTTATTTCAAAATCATATTTAATTTATGATTTATTTTATCAGAGTAAGATATGAATATATACAACTCATCTCTTCAAGCATATTATTTTGTATATAGTATAATCACTATATTACTTTTCAATAAATAGTAATCGTCACTACATATTATATTCTCAAAACAAACTTTCTTTATATATTAAATAATACAATATTTACATATCTTTCATTTATAACAGCCTATCATCACAATGTAATACAATTCCTAAATAAAGAAAATAAATTTCCTGAACATGCTCATATTCTTTATCATCTGGTCAGCAAGAGATCTCATCGCATATCAAATCTGCAAAAATGTTTGTAAGATTGAGCAAGACGGCCTAACAAATCTAACAGTTTTCATGCTTCATAGGACACATAATTTCATGCTCAACATATATCTCATAATCCTTCATATCATTCATGCATCACCACTTTAAACATTATATGTTCATATCATATATCACATATATATTGAGTTCTATAACACAATAAGCTTAGTCATATATTGACTTTCACAATTTATAACAAATACTCCTTCCGTCCCATAATTATAGACTGATTTTTTATTTTGAGATGTCCCAATATATAGGCTACTTACTATTTATAAAATTTAGTTGGTTCATTATTTTATTTTTATGCCCTTATAATAAATATTCAACCATTACTCTTTTTTTGAAGAAACAACATTCAATGTCATTATTTTTATCACCACATTTAATGTTATTGTATTCTCTTTGGTTAAAATTTATGAATTTTAATGGTCAGTACACGTCAATCAATGAAGTTGAGAGTTCCAGTGTGATAAATAAGGAGTAATTAACTTATTCATTAATTTCATATTAAGGGGTATATGTGAAAAATTTATGTTAAAAATTATCACTTAACTGATTTTCTTAAACTATGTGTCAAAAAAAATCAGTCTACAACTATGGGACGAAGGGAGTAACATATTTCTCATATAATAACAAATTCATAGGATCACAAAGAAACTGAAAGACTTGCATGTGATTAACTAATTTTGCTTATGCTTATGCTCGACGTTCATCGCTCGACGTTCGTCCATTTTACGCTTATCGCATAATCGTTGTATAACACTTGTACTTTCATTCACCGTATAACATGTACCGGGTTTTATCAATACACTAACCTTTTACATTCCATGCACGACCTACACCGTATGTGAGGTCAACAATTCACGTTATCAGCCAAAGTTTCACTCTAACTGTTAATCTTACTTTAAAACCATATCTTAACTTATAATTTCTTGTAATGTATTTATAGACATCCGACTGTGTTATTTAAATAGCTCAGCTCTATATCCAACTTCATGCACAATATTATCTCACAACCAAATAAATGGTTAAAGGATCACACTTTTATTAACACCAACATTTTACAAAATAACAAGGATATATGTTTTATTTCCATCTATCTAGCTTTTGCATCAATCATTCACAACACAAGATATGCCTAATCTAGATCTTGCATCATGTTTTCATATTGCATCATGGATCTGAATAATAAAAACTATAAATGATAGTGTGATTCATTTCCAAGTTTATCATGAGAAATTTGAAATCAACAATTTATGAATTATATTGCATAAGTCAGTGCTAACCTGTACTCACGGAGCAAATAAAAACAACTTCAGTTAGACCAATAATGCCCAGTCATAGTTTTCAGTTTGATATGTGATTCATATCTTAAGGTACAATACATGAGCAATTCGAAAAGATAACTTTAGTGTATCTTAAAGTTAGCTGTATTATTATAATATGACGCATCGTATCGTAATAATTATACATTTTAAGTTTAAAAAAAAGACAAAACCATGTCATACCTTCTGTGCCGCCTACATGGTAACTCCGCATATTCAAACTGCAGAACATATTGATTCTCAAATTTTAGCATACTAGTCTCACTGAAACATTTTATAGAACACTTATTAATGTACACAGCATAAAAAGGCAGATTTTACATAGTATTTAAAAATGCAATCATGACATCTCCTTACAAAATTCTCCTTATGAGTCTGAATCCATCTAATTCCTCCCTTTAAATTATCTTCCACAATCAAACATAGCATTAGGACGGCATGGGAAGTAATGGCTCTATAAAAATATTTTATATTTACAAACCTTCTTTCGTTTTAACCAAAAAGGTTCCATTCACCTTTGAATTTGTGATGGTAATAATCTTCTAATTCTAGACACCTTTTTAAACCCAAAATCAGTTTTATATACCAATTACCTAAAACACAGCGAATTGCACACCACTCCTAACTCTGATGGAATTTTTTTTTCCCGAAACCCAAAATTGAAAACAAGTTAAAATCATCACCTTAAAAAAATATTATCATATACATATCCATATAGAGAGAAGAAGAAAAAGGGTTAAGGACCTGTTGAGATGAGACATCCACAAATTCTGGGTTTGATGTGAACGTGGAGATGTGGCGAGTATTTTTCAAGACAATAATCGTCTTCATAAACTGATTGCATAACTTCCACTTCTATGATCACTTCCTCTTCTCTGCCATAGACATAGACAGAGACAGATTGAGTACTTTCAATTATGATTTACTTATTTTATTTCGCACATGATAATAAATTTCTTATATTTAGCAACAAAAAGATAAATTTTATGCATTTGTAATTAAAAAATTACAAAATTAATTTCTAGCTATACATTTTTAATTTTCTTTATAAAGTTCTATTAAAACTAATTTATGAAATAATATTTGATTTATTTATGAGAATTAGTTTATGTAATAACTTCAAGAAGTGCTATTATTCTATTGTTAAATTATTAAAGACATTCTATTTGTTGTCTACTTTTCTACTAATTGTTGTCAATTTAAACTTAAAGGTCGCATGCCAGCATCACGGAGTGATACAAAAGTAACAAACTCAAAAGTAATTAAGTAACCATCCAAAATTAATATTTCCACAAGCAAAAACGATAGTTCCATAAGTTCCCTCTCACATGAATAGTAAATGAGTATAGAATTAGACCTTGTAAAAATATCAACTTTTACTTGTAAAAATAACAATTCTCGTTATCTTTTGATTTTATATTTATAACATCACGATTTCACAACTCGCAGATTAGAAACTTAATAAGGAAAAGCTAAAACCCTATAATTTTCTTTATCAAGCAGAAAGATATTCATTATTAATTCAAAAGTTAATAAGCTATCAAGGAAGCCCTTCGTTCATCAGTAAAGTGCATAAAATAAGTCGAGAGCTCTTCCTCTAAAACAACTCAAACTCAAGAACTTGGAATATATAACAAATTAATTTACAAAATATAAAGAGTGACATATAAGTCAAGTCGAGTACGTAAACGAGTCAAGTTGAGTCGGCATGTTGTCGAGTTGATTCAAGTTCAAAAATAGGGACAAACTCAACTCAAGCCAAGGCAGGTAAAACGAGTTGAGTTCGAGTCAGGTTTCAGATAGCTCGCTGGTCCTTTAACAGATCTACACCAAGCAATAACCCTAACCCAAACTATTATTGTCAAATAAACATTGAATCAGTAAATAATACTATCATTCTACCTTACAGTACAATCTTTTTACCCGTCATCAATTACAACCACCATGTCGTCGCTCCAGATCTGGTTTCAAAACGTATAATAGCAAGAGAAAATGGATCCGCCCCTTCTACTTTCCTAACCTAAAATTCAAATAACTGTTAAACCTATAAATTGAACAATATTACTAATCTAGAATCGTCTATCTATTGGACTCATGCTTCTTGGGCTCTTTGGCATGGGCATGGGCTTCCAAAGCCTTTTGTATTGTTGCAACTAAGTCTCGCAGCGTCATCTTGCCTCACTTATGTACAATCTTTCTTCATTATGTATGACAATATTACAGCAGTCTCTATTGATAACCATTGGAGCATTGACAAAGCTTTCTCTTACTTTAAAATCATCTACAATTTGTGTGGGGAAATTTAGACAGCAGAAGACTCTACCAAACTTTAAAACACATTCAAACCAGCAAAATTTCCAAGTCATGAATTGTTAAGATATAGCCTAAAAAGAAGATGTACACATAAGGAATCAGACTCTGAAAAATGTAAGGTTGAGACTCTTGTTTCCCAATCATGAATAAATCACCATCCGTACCTAATATACCTAATCTTCTGCCCATTGGGTTTACCATGGGTAAAAGGTAGATAGTCCATGAAGCTTGACCCAAATAGCGATTCATTGGACAGAAACGTGGAGCCACAGGCTCTCAATGGCCAACGGACCATCTTTAATGAAAAGACTTCATATCACTAACCAATTCAAAACGAATGTAACACTCTTTGAGGGTCTTTACATTATTGAAAGTTCGATGTTTAAGGATCTGGTAACTAACAATGATTCATAAATAAATTCCATTCACAAACAAGCACTTTGGCGTCATCCTTGTAGAAAATAACTAAGCCTTTAGAATTAAAATAGTTTGCTGATAAATTAACAAGAAAAGACGTCAACACAACCCCTGTGTGCAATGTCTGGGAAAGAAAATGAAACTCAATTAATCCCTAGTCCATCCTACGTAAGGAAACCCACACAGCCGACACATCTGCAAAGAAAGAAATTTCAATAAAAGCATCTATAGTATAGTTCAGAAACCAAACTACGAATCAAACCCCAATATCTGCCTGAAAAAGAACAAAGGAACTAAGCGAAGCATCAACATATCCACTTCCCGGCACAGACAACCTAAGCAAAGAGCTGACGGAAATATTTATAGAGGAATTAAATTCATGGAGTCAATACATGTGTGAAATCCCATTGAACTTTTCATGTTACCTTGCTAGTAAAGATTTTTCAGAAACAGTAATTGCTTTGCCTTTCACCGCCTCTTTCGCTCAAGTTGGTCCTATAAAATCAACCATATGCCAAAAAAATTGAATACCATTAGCTTCTAATCTACACGCTGAGTTTGTAACCTCTACATATAACCAAATGAAGCAGTACAGTAAGGAGAACCCATAAGTACTACTAATTCTTTCAAAGTAAAATTCCCGATTATATTCAGCAGGTAGAAATTGGAAATGGAAAAACAGAATGTAATGAACAAACAAAGGCCTCAAGTAGCAACTATAAACGTACAATAACCAACTTACGTCAGTTTGTCGAAAACATAATGCGGTCGTAGGTCTCTGAGTACCAATCAAACCTCCCATTACTGATATGTTCCCTCATTGATTCTGTCAGACAAAATGAAGAAACATAGTCAATGAAGAAGCAAGAAGTAAAACAAAACATATGATACGTAGTCAACAACCTTGCATGAATTAACATTCTCTAGAGTTCCTTTTTCATGCCATCCAGCGTGACCTTCTCTTCAGTATGTACGAACTGGAAAGGAATTGGTCATGGTATTTTCAATTGCATAATGTAAAAGAAAGCTATTTAACCATGAGTACCTTCATTATCAGAAACATGTCATATATCATAATTTAAAACAGAGGATTTTCTGTAAAAACTACTATTGTTTGAGAAAAGATTCCTAAAATGGTCTGCCTTCTGTCTATGTTACATGAACTCTTCTAAAATCCGAAAGTACCCATGTCGACACGGCACAGGTACTCAGACATGACAGTTTTGGTGGAAAATGAATCAAAATGTTCGAAGAATAGGCGTGTCCATGTCATGCGCTTTTAATGATCCTTCTAGGTTTTCGAGTCCATGTAACATAGCCTTCTATAACCTAACAGAATCCAGAGACAACTCTTTCAATAGATAAAAAAGAACAAAAAGCAATCATTTTTTATAGATAAATCAGCATTATTAACCAAAGGCTGTTAAAAGGGGAAGGCGTCCACGTTTACACATACGAAAGGCTAAAGGTTAAAGGTTAAAATAAAGTAGAAATAATTATTAGGGATATGTGATGTTCCAATATGCATGTGGCAAATAGACAACTGCTATACAAGGAAAAGAAACACAACAACGCCAATCACAGAGTCGAGAGAGTGAGAGAGTTTGAATAGAACAAGCAAGTTGACAATTTGATTTGCATCGAGCAATCCATTCTAGAATCCATTAAAAAAATGTCCTACCATAGAAATCAATCACACTAAAATTTTTTTACTAAGCAATAGTTCAGAAGTCAATCAAACTAATATTGCCAGATATGATAAAACATGATTTTTACATGTCATATGAGAAATACAAAGGAACTTCTTTAATATAACAAAGGAAACAAATTACTTGTACAACTATAAACGAAGTATAAGGACCAAAACATTAACCAAAATTTTTATTTTTAATTTTTATTATTGATAGGTACACAATACTAAAATATATAATTAATTTCAAGGGTGGAGAAAAGGTAGAGGCCGAGAGGAATAACCTCATGATGCTGGTCCCAATCCCCATACTTGAGAACAACTTACCTACCCAAAAGTGATGCTAAAGGATAACAATAATTAAAGAAGAAACCAAAAACAAACAAACAAACAGAAAAAAAGAATTACACTACACGAGACAGTATTTGTTTGGCAACTAAATTGTCATTTGCATACAAACATAAAAGTATATGCCAAATGCAGAATTACAACAAAGTAGAAAAAGCTGACAACTAGTAAGGATCAAACTTGCATTGTGCATTTTTTTTGAGAATGTCCTAGCATATGGCAACGACCACATTGAACAACTCTCTTAGGACGTTTTAAACTCTCCACACGAAGAACCTTCTTTTTTGGCCTGCCAGGAGGTCGACGTGTCTTAGGTGGGCGTATTGTAATATCAAGAGGCGCACCACCGCCTTCTGCTCCTTCACCATGCTCTTTCCACATGCTTTTATCGGGGATTGGATATATTAATTGTGAATAGGTCTCGCGATAATTATCCACAGTGAAACAATGCTCAGCAAATAAATGGACATTATGCCCAATAGAAATGAGTGCAGCAGCAGCATGTGCACATGGAAGACCATAGAGTTGCCAGCGGTGACAAGAACACACTCGACTTTGAATATCCACAATGTTTGTTCGCTCTGTTGACACAATCTCGAATTCAATTTCATTTGCACGAAGTACTTGATAGCAACGAGCATCTGCAATTGCCTCTTGAACTCGCTTCTCGGCAGATGGTACAAGAATTGAGCTCCATCTCATGCCCATACCACGTCGATCACTGAACCATGATGTCAACTGATGGCGGATATGCTCCATCATTTGTACAATAGGGAGCTCATGACCTTCGAGGGTCCAATTATACAATAACTCTGTGAGCCCCAGTGTGAAGTGCCCATATCGTACCCCTTCAAAATATGCTACAGCCCATAGTTGTGGGGGAAATTGCTGAAACCATGGTATGACTTCTTGCGAAATCTCTACCATTTCAGAGATTTTGCTTTCAAATTCAACTGGTGTTAGTGCATAAACAGCATTCCAGAATATATTCACTAGCTTGGAGTTCTTAACTGTATCACGAAAATTCTCACTAACATACCGCAGGCAAAAACCATGAAATGCACTTGGAAAATGCGTCTCTACTGCCTCCACCATGCCTCTTTGCCTCTCTGATAATATTGTCAATCTAGGCATGCTGTCAGTATTTACACCAAGAAGTTTTCGCAGTTCTGACATGAACCACATCCAATTCTCATCGCTCTCAACATCCACAACAGCAATTGCTAATGGAAACAAAGCATCATCAGCATCAATAGCGGCAGCACAGAGTAATGTACCCAAATACTTTCCTTTTAGATGTGCTCTATCAAGTTCCAAAAGCGGTCTACAAGCATTTAAAAAGCCATAAATTGATGAACGGTAAGAAATAAAAAGACGCTGGAAGCAACTATCTCCTGTGGCAAACACCGCTGCTATGCTTCCAGGGTTTGTCTTCCTTAACTGTTCACAGTATCCGGGAAGAAGTCCATACCCTTCTTCAAAGGTTCCGTGAAGTGCAGCCATGCTGCGCTCCTTCCCACGCCAAGCTTGCATATAGGACACAGCAACTCCATGCTGATCACGAATATCTTGCAGGATTTCCTTTGGTTTATACTGTGGGTTGTCTCGAATTCTTGCTTCCACAGACCTAGCAACCCAACCTACTGATGCTTGCTGATGATGAAGGTTTTGAACTCCTTCACAGGTATGTTCCCCCTGCAGGGTTCTAATTGAAAATGTAGGAACTCCAGGACATTTTGCTACATGTACACGCCATGGACAACCCTCTTTTGAGCATTTGGCAATAAACCGGCTGCGATCAGATTTTACAATTCTAAGATCAAAATGCAAAGCTATGGCAATATCTTTCAAAGTTCGTCTACAGGTTTCCACATCTGGGAATTCTTGCCCAATCACCAAAGAATGGTCTGCCAATGTAAGAGACGTATCTGTTACTACTACGGACAAAGCTTCTTCAGCCATAAATCTCAAAACTAGCCAGCTTTTCAATTCTTTGTATTTAAACGGACTTGTCAATTCATCATATGCCTACAATTCCAAACAGCACAAGTAAAATATACAACAAATACAATAAACAATAAACAAGTAATGGGTTAGATAAACAAACAGAAGTAAAATGAATGTTCATTTCAATATTGGGTCTGGATAAGCAAACAAAAGCAAAATTAATGTTCTTTCAATGTCGGTGTGACTGAACACAGTTGAAATGAGTTTTAAGTTTTGCGTCTAATGACTGACCCAGTAGATCAAACACATGAGAGAAAAGAAATCCAAGAGTTACCTCCGGTGAGATGCGAATTACAACCAGGGGCCTTAGGATGAGAGCAAATTTCAAATCAACTCAGTGGCTAATTCATATCGTAGCCCTAAACGGTGGTGCCTCCTCCCCCCAAATCCAAAATTGTGAAAACAATCCCCTCGTCCGACCAAAACTTGGGCCCATAGCGTAGCCTTTATATTTATATTCTAAAATAATTACCACCGAATTTTGAGGTTTAGACCCCAAATTAATAAAGTTACGTCTTTCATCCACCAACTATTAAGATTTTGCAATCTTGGTCTAAAATCACTTAGTTGCGTTAATCACATGTTTAATTAGCATTTAATTGACATGTAGCCACTCGAAATTTTTTGCACACCTGTTACTGATAATGTAACGCCCGAGAATTTCTAATTTTCAATGAATTAAATTTTTATTTGATTATGTGGATTAAATGAATTTTATTGAGTTACACAGTTGTGAATGAATGCATCATACCATCCTCAAACCGACAGGCAAAGCGAACGAACAATCCAAACGTTGGAAGATATGCTGAGAGCATGCATCATGGATTTCAAAGGAAGTTGGGATGAACATTTATCGTTGGTAAAATTTGACTACAACAACAGTTACCACACGAGCATCGGCATGTCACCTTACGAGGCATTGTACGGAAGAAAGTGCAGAACTCCACTATGCTGGGATGAAGTCGGTGAACGCCAACTGTTAGGACCAGAACTGGTACAACAAAGTACTGAAGTTATCAAACTCATTAGGACAAGATTGGTAGCATCCCAAGACAGGCAGAAAAAGTATGCCGATCAACATAGGTAGAATCATAAATTTGAAGTAGGAAATTTCGTTTTCCTAAAAGTTTCTCCTTGGAAGGGGAAAATTCGTTTAAGCAAGAAAGAAAAGCTCAGCCCAAGATTTATTGGACCTTTTGAGATACTACGAAGAGTTGAGGAAGTGGCTTATGAGGTAGCTCTACCTCCAGAGTTGGAAAACATTCATAATATTTTTCACATTTCGGTGTTACGATCGTATAAACCCGATTACAAGCACGTGATCGAGTACGAACCATTGCAATTCGATAAAGATTTGTCTTATGAAGAGACTCATATCCAGATAGTCAACGGGAAAGAACAAGTGCTCAGATATAAAGTGATACCTTCTGTGAAGTTGATATGGAGAAACCACAATGTCGAAGAAGCAACGTGGGAACTCGAAACTGAAATGATGAAGAATTACCCTGAGTTATTTGTTTAATCTATGTCTTCAATTCTGGGGACAAAATCATTGTAAGTAGGGAAGAATGTGACGATTTGATTGTTTGAATTGTGATTCAGGGGACAGAATCCTTTTAAGGAGGGGATGATGTAACATTCCAGAATTTTAAATGTAATATTAAATATTTATTGATTTATATAAATATTTAATGGATGTGATTATCGTTGAATAAATATTTGTTCAACTGATTAAATTCTGTTTAGTTAATTATTTATTAAATAAATAATTGATGAATTAAGGAATTGATTATTATATTGATATTTCAATTTAATAGTTATTTATTTGTATTAAGTTATGTGATTAAAGGATTTATTTAATTAATTGTGATTTGATTAATTAAAATAAATATGAAAGCTTGATTTAATATATTGTCACAAATAACTATATTATAAGGAGTTATTAAAATAAATTAAAGTAGTTTAATTTAGTTTTTGCCAAACAAGGCTTAATATATTAATTCTTTAAAATTTAAAGGGTTTTTGCCAAACAAGCCTTATGGCTTTTGGAATTTCTAGATTTTTAAATAAAATAAAATAAATAAATTATAAAAAATAATAAGTATAATATAATTATAATATATACATTTATTTTTGTAACTGTTATTATATTTATGTGTTTTAAGGTGTATCAGTTTCTTTTGTTTACGCTTATTATTCAGTTTGGGTTTTTACACTTAAGTTAGTCTGTGTTGTGATACTGAGAACTCTGAGAAAATTGAGAATTTCTTGAGAGAGAATTGGAGAGGGGTCTAGGAAATTTTCACGTCAATTCCAGTGTGTTTAACAAGAAATTGTGTCAAGAAACAAAAGGTATGTTCATAACTGCGATAATATATATGTATTTGTGTTGGACGGCAAGAATTTTCTCATGTTCTATAATAAGCAATTGTTGAATTGTGGATTTATATAGTTGGTAATTGCAATTGTATATGTTTATAATGCTAGAGTTTATGTCAAATAAGGAAATCGCATGTTAATTTTCGGATAACAGTAAAAGAAAATGATGTTCGTGTTTATATTTTCATATGTAGCTATGTAAGTACCAATTTTGATGGTTAAATTGCATGCTAAGATGTTAATTGAGTTTTGTTTATGCTAGTTTGTTGAGATACGAACATAACGTAAATTGAATGAGATGATTTGGTCATGTTTTGAAATCACAGTGATGATTTTTAGGATTAATGTCAAGAAAATTGAGTTTTTCATGAAAACATGAAAATTGAGAAATTAAAATAGTTTTAGTGATTGTTAAATTGTGCTAAGTGGTTGAATATGTTAGCAATCATGTCTATGATAGTTGTATATTTATTTTGCGTGTTATTGTCACTATTTGGTGGGTGAAATTCGTGTTAGTTGGCTTAAGAAAAGTGTCGAAGCTCTGTTCTGCAAAACTGAATTCTGTGTGTCGCGCGGGCGCGCAGCTACCGCGCCGGCGCGCGGTCTCCCAGTAAAAAACTCGCGCGGTCGCGTGAGTACCCATTTCCAGACACTGAAGTCTGCTAATTCTGTAGACTTTGGTCATTCTTTGTGGCTTAGCTAAATGTTATGGTAATGTGTCCAACATGTAACAACAAGGCTAATACAGAGTTGTGTTATACGTGTTATGAATTCAAAGTTGCAAAAATGATTAGTAAATCAAAACGCGTTATGTGATAACCTAGTTTATACAATAAACGTTAGTTATGTGTTGTGATGATTAACACTTGGAAATTCTGAAATGTAAATGGTAGCTTAAAACTTGTGCTAAAATAACAAGTTTAGCTAGTAACGCGTTTTATATTTAAAAGTGAATATTAGTATGTCTAATAGATTTTGTGGTTTTAATACCGTGTATAGGTGAACGTGAGTTTTAATATTTTAGCTTACGCTCGAGGCAAATTTTCTAACTCTACACTTTCGTTGAGCTAGTTCATTTATTACATTGTGCAAGTTTTCTAACTCCACACTTTCGTTGAGTTAGTTCTATTATTATATTGTATAACTTTATGTTTTTGATTGAGCAAGCTTCTTATCTTAATTGTTATTGAATAAATCAATTTTATTGATTGATTCATTCTAACTTGTTTACAGTTAAACAAGTTTCTTAAGTTATATTATTGTATAATGAACGTAATTTTGAACTCTCGTCTCTATTATTGAACTGTTTTAATTATATGCATGAGCTAATACATTGTTGGGCAAGTTTTTAGTTTCCAACTTGCTATCAGTTAAATGTACGTTCAGGAATATCATTTCTATTGTTATAAGACTCGAACCTTATCTTATTTTACTGCTCAAGCAAAGGTTAACCATTTTATTCATTTTATTGAATGTTTATGCTCTATAGCTATTTCAAGCATGTGCTTAATATGTAGAATTAGTTCATTTATGATTCTCAAATGTTCTAAACCATGTTGTTATTAAACAACTATTGTATTATCAATCATTATTGATTCAACTAGTTCCCTAGTTGATGATCATTAAACTTCAATTACCCTTGAAAGCTTATCCAAACCAAACTTTCTTTGGTGTGGACTTGTACTCTAAATACTGAGATGAACAACCATATGTTAAGGGGTTTACGCTTAGCATTGAAATGGTTGTTCACAATACATTGTACGAAGGATTGATCCCCCTAAGTACATGGAGTACTTATAGTCATATGACTGTTAAAGTTAAAGTTGAAAGATTACTTATAACGGTGGACATGGTTCATGGTCATTTGACCATCAGTAGTATATTTAAGAATGTTAATAGAACATATCATTCAGTTCTATTGAACCTATGAATTGGCAAATGTTGTAATGTTAGTAGAACATATCATTCAGTTCTATTGAGTCTATTATTTGGAAAATGTTGTAAAGATATTTATTCTTATTTCAAGTGAGCTTTGTTTGCTCACTCTTACATATTTATACACTTATTGCAACTATGGTTGAGAAGGTAGATAAACCTACAACTAGCAAAGGAAAGGGAAAATGTACAAGTGATGAAGACTTGTAATTTTGCTTTATCGTTATGATGATAGACTTTTAATAATGACGTGATGTAATAATTTAATTTTCGCACTTGAACGATTGTATTAAAGGTTAGAGAACCTGGGAGATAGTGTTTTATTAATGTAATCATGTATGGGCAGGTTTTATTATTCAATTATATTATCATTGGGTAGTTAGATATGAATATTTTAATTACGTGAACACCAAATTTTGAGGTAATGAAGTACTGGGATTTGGGGGTGTCACAAACCCCATGGGAAAACCAAAGTGCAACGTCGCCCAAACACAGCATGATCTAAATGAGGATCGTGAAGATGAGGATGAGGTCATAAAAAGCCCCCACAACTATCCCCAAACTGCAAACAACCCAAAACTAGCCAACTAACCACCTTTGGGAATCAGAAGATACTTCTTGCCTAATTGTTTCATCTTCCTAAACTCAAAATGGGTCATTCTCGACTTCATTTCGCAGTACTCAGTAGAAGCTTTCTGGCATATTTGGGTACATACATGCCTGAGAATTTCGGATTTTGAATAAATTAAATTTTTATTTGATTGTGTGGATTAAATGAATTTAATTGATTAATTATGTGAGTAAGATGTATGAAGGCCATTCTATGACCTAGAACGTGTGGATGTGGTTAGTATTCTGGCTATGTGCTAAGTTTAATTGTTTTGAATTATCAAGACAAAAAGGAATGTTTTCTGAGAATTTTCTCGTAAAAACACTATTCATCCGATTTCGTTCGAAGCTTAGGTTCAAAATTCCGAGAAACGCGTAATGATAGAATATAAAGATATAATGGAATATCCGATAATATTTTCATTATGGCAAACGAAGTTTTCGCTTGCGGACGTAAAACCTAAGGTTTAGTGAAAGATATTTCTGAAAGGGAAATGTAATGAGTATAAACATTTAGGTAATTATACGTATGAGATACAAGTATTATACTTGTTTGAATACGAGAATGGTAAAAAGAATAGTACGACGTATAATACGAATATCGTATGAGTATTTGACGATGGGAATACGTGAGTTATACACGTAGAATACGAATAGTTCTTATTGGATTATGAGTTAAGGATTTGGTATAATACAATTGGACTTGGATTAATAGCAATCCCAATGAATTAAGTAATCAAGCCTAAGTCAAGGCCCAATTTTAATTTAAGTCAAGCCCAATCCAAGAAACTGAACCGCGGGTCAAACCGACAGGTCACGGGATGGGTAAAACCCATGGGCAGCCCATGGGATGATCCATAAAGGAGGTGGGCCAGCCACTTGGCCACCAAGTAAAGTGATTACTTAGTGGCTAAGTTGGTTAAGGAGGTGGAATAGTAAGAAGGTGGCCTCTTTGACCATTTTGCCCCCATATTGATTTCCTATAAATACAAAGCTAGGGTTGGTCATTTGATGTTTTACAAAGATTGACCAATACATATTGAGAGAGAGAAAGAGCTAGAAACTTATAATCAATATTCTACTTCCAACCAAACAATAAGACGTTATCAAAAACGCAAAGAACGACAAAGGTAATATTCTTGTAAACAATAGTCTTCATCTTTTTTGATTTCTTTCTCATAGAAAATCGTATATTGGTGGTGCATGTTTAGTGAGGAAGAATAAGGACGTCTATTAATAATGAAAACATTGATAGGTCATGGTTGAATGAAAATCGTAAGTGTTTACGTAAGTTAAAAACTGAAGAAAGTCATGAACGTGAACTTAGTTATGATAGGACGGTTTGAAAGCCATCATAGCTAGGGTATGTGCATATTGTTTGGTTAGGATGTAGAAGATGAATCAATGGAGTGTTCCATTTGATTTGGCTTATAGAACACGAGTAACGAAGTTATGGCGAATTTTGCGAAAATAGACGTTAAACGTTGAAAACGTAAAAATCTCGGATTAAGGGTCAAAGGTTGTAGTGTGACTTGAAAACATTGGTTTTCAATGCCAACATGTGAGATAGGGTATTCAAGAGTTGTGGAATCGAGAATCGTCGAATTCCGACTTATAACAAAGAAAACAAGTATTGAATGCACGAAAACAATAAACGAACACTCTAAATGAACCAAAAGGTGAATTCTGAGTTAACAGATTCAAAAATGTAAAATTCTTATATGAACACCTAGAGTATGTAATTTTTGAGTTGTGGGCTTTCGAATGAGCCAATTTGAATGTAAAACGAATAAGTTATGAAGCCGAGAGTTTCGTTGGAAAAACCAACTGTTTTGGCTAACTGGTGCACAGGGGCGGCGCCGCAGTGACAAACCCAGCATAAATGGTCTGCGCTGAAACGTTGGATCCGGCCTTGTCTCTTGTTAATTGGCGCCGCAGAGCCCAGTTTATACTAGGGATGTCGCGCCGCAGCGCCGGCGGTGTAAAAAGGTTGACCAAGTTAGGTTTTAATTCTAATGGAAGGTAAACCAAATAGTGAGACATGAAGGTAATAAATGTACATGATAAGGCTAACCTTAAATCACTTATAAGTGATAATATTAGAAGATTTAGTATGGTTTAATAATAATTAAACGAAGAACGCAAAAGTATAAGCAAGTAAGCCATGAATGATGATTCAACGTTGGTAGTTCATCAATGATGATCAAATGTTGGTTAATAACGTAAGAATGTTAACAAGTCGTAACGATGCATAGTAAGTCGAATTGACTTTATTAAAAGAGATAAATTCAAGTAAGACATAGAAGAGAAAGAAGTTGGTTAAAACAATAAATTTAGTTGTTTGTAAACTAATTACAGTGTGATATGTGAATATATCATGTAGATCCTGCAAAGACTTAGAATTGATTGAATATTATATTCGAAGACGCTTGAAGGAAAGTCTTTCTTAACTCTTGTCTAACCTCCGTGTTAGCCAAGTTTTCTATGATTCATGTTATAAGATGCATGAATGGTTTTAAAGAAAGAGTCGATGCCTGTTTTGACTCAGCTAGACAAGTCTTGAAGAATTGATTGATTTATTTACAAGTCTTTTGATATATAATTGTTAACGCTATCCTATTCCAAGTATTTGGTACGGATGTAAAGGTAAGTTTATCTATTCACAAACAAAAGTATTTTCATCGATTATTCGATGGTCACGCGAGGTTGCCAAATGTTAAACGTAAATACGTTTAACAGAAGAGTGTTGATTAACATAGAGTACAATAGGTTGATCACCTAGAAGTGCTCGTAAATAAAGATGGATGGATGGCCTTAGTGCCATATGTCCTTTTCAAGTATAAAAACGAAAAGAGTACGCTCATGGTCTTTTGACCGGTTCAGAATTCCTAAGTTATTATATATACTTTGGAATCATTGTTATGAAATGAGAAGTACTAGTCAAATGTTTTATAGTGCTTAGTAGTTAATTATTCAGTTATGGAAGTTAAGCATATACTTCTCAATATGATATTCACATGATCCTTTGTTAGACTTGCTGAGCTAGTTATGCTCACTCTTTCTTGAACCATATGATTGTAGCTAAAGCCAAACGAACTGAGAGTTCTAAGAGAGATAAAGGCAAGGTTAAGATGGACAGTTAATTGTCTTGTAATAGATTAGTGTATTTGTATGTAATATACTTATGAAGAACAAAGAATGTATTCGGTTTATGAACCTGGGATAAGATTTGGTATTATTATAATACAAAGATAGTAAATACAATCATTTTGTTGTTATCTCAATGGAATGACTGTATGAATTATAGTATCGTGGATCACCATCTGTCGGGTTGGAAGATACCCAGATTTGGGGCGTCACAGGTTGGTATCAAAGCCTTAGGTTATAAAACTTAAGGGGGGGAGAACCTTAGGCTAATAACCTCATTAAGAAAGGAAAGGTCTGAAGAAAGTTAACTCGAGTCAAATGAGTTAATAAGGTATTGAGGAAACTCAGTACTGAAAGATTTAAAGGATGGAAAGTAACCCTAAATGAATTAAATGTGATTTGTTCTTATATTATTGTGTATTATGTACTAATCAACTTGTTATGTGTTACTGTAGATGTCAATCAATAGCTTGATGTATAGGGATATACATGTGGTAAGCAAGGAGTCCGTGAAGAGAGTAGAGCCAGTACCTATTCCTGTACCGGAGATACCTTTAGTGATTCTAGAAGAATCAAAGCCCGGGGAGTATTTCTCAGGGGAGGACTATTCGAAGGAAACCATGGGATTGGCATCATATTTGAATATGATGATAGATTTGGAGGATGATATGGAGGTAACATCGATTAATATGGTGATGTCTTCCTTAGAGTCAACACCTACAGAGACGATGAGGGCAATGTACCTCTCAGTGCTTGACTGTAACGTGAAACTGCACAATATGGTGCAGCACCAGAAGGAAGAGCTCAATGATCTCTATGGGGCCAAGGAGTCTGTAGAGTCAGACTTTGAGATAGAGCATGATGAGAAAGTACTCATGACAGATAAGGACAGAGACTATAAGAATGAGGTCGTAGAACTTCGTGAGAAACTGGTTGAGAAAGACCAGAAGATAGCATGAATGTCATATATAAATGACAGTGCGCACGAGGATTTCAAGATGAAAATAGCTTGTTATTCTATTGAGTCGGGACAGAATCGACATACTATAAGTCGAGATATTGTGTCAATTCTAGCGAACGAGAAGCATGAGAATGTTGTTAGACAGTATTAGAAGTAGAATGGTAAATACTTTTGTGTAGTGACGTAAAACCCTCTTTTGTATAATTAAAGGGTAGTCTTTTTGTGAATCCCATTTTTTGTGAAAGTCAATCGTGGGATATAAATGTAATAGCTTTTGGCTATGGAAAGCAAGTTGTAAATAGTCTTGAACTATAAAGAAGCATATTAATATAAGGAAGTTTTTCTTTTAATGTACTTTATTGTGTATGAGTTATTGTTCAGTTGTTCGATGACTAGTAACTAAGTAAGCAAATAAATAATAACGAAACTTTATTTATTTAATCAGAAATGCCGCCAAGAAGAAGACAACGTAATCAAGAGGTGGAATCGCATAACGATAATCAGGGGGGTCCAAATAACCCTATGCAAGAGTTCGTTAATTTATTAACGGTTTCATTTAACTAAGCCGCGGGTAGAGCACCCGCAGTACCTAAGGTAGCCCGAACAACTACCTTTAAGGAATTTAAAAGTGTAGGTCCACCTGAGTTCAAGGGAATGATGGACCCAATGGAGGCCCAGACATGGGTCAAGGAAATAGAGAAGGCGTTTGTTATTACAAACGTAGCTGAGGCGCAAATGACTTCTTTTGAGACCTACATGATGAAGGGGGAAGTCAACTACTGGTGGGAGGCTCACCAGGGTGGGGCAAGAGCTGATGTTGTTACATGGGAACAGTTCAAGAAGGTATTCTTCGAGAACTATTTCCCTACCAATATACAAGGGAGGATGGAGATTAAGTTCCTAGAACTTAAGTAAGGGGACATGACGGTTCCCCAATATGCAGCCAAATTCAATGAATTGGCAAGGTTTGCTCCACACCAAGTGGACACGGAGGAGAAAAAGGCATGTAGGTTTGAACAGAGCCTAAAACCCTGGCTCTATAGTAGGATTTTGGTTTTCCAGAGTGCTTCCTATGGGACCATTCTGGAAAAGGCGATAATAGCGGAGGGTGGTAGTGAGGCGTTGACCCAATACCACAAGGAAAGAAAGAATAAGAGTAAGGGAGAGGGAAGAAATATGGCAGAAGTTACCAGTGGTAGTGGCAATATACCTAAAAGGAAGAATTTTAACCCTGAGAATACTGGGGTGAAATAAGGGGATCCTAAACGTAGGATGGAGGCATGCAAGACATCCGGCAAGACTCATCTGGGAGTCTGTCTAAAAGGGAAAACAGGTTGTTATAATTGTGGGCAGGAGGGTCACATATCTTCTAACTGTCCTAATCCTAAGAAAAGTCGTGGCTATTTTGTCTGTGGGTCTATGGACGGATAGCAAGAAATTGACCGGAAAAAAGGGAGGAGGGTAGTAAGAGTTCTAGTAGTGGGAATTTAGCCATTACTGGACCAAACCATCATTGGTTAGACCCTCAGCCTGAACGTTTAATATGACTTTCCAAGATGCGATTGCATCAGCGGATGTATCATTCCAGTCAACGAAATAAATGTTTATGTGTTGTTTGACTCAGGTCCTACGTGTTCATTTATAGCATGTGGATTTGCTAAGCAACTGGGATTAAACCATGAAAAGTTAGAAATACCTTTAGACGTTAAGGTAGCAAACGAAGAGATAATTCCCATTGAAAACATTCATAGGAATTGTTTCATAAATATTAGGGGCAATATATTATCGGTAGATCTTTTTCCGATAAGGTTAAGAGAATTCGATGTAATACTAGGTATGGATTGGTTAATATACCATAGAGCGATAATAGACTGTCATAGAAAGAGTGTAAACCTAAGGCTTTCTAAGAAACCCGAGGTGGTGTTTTATGGAAATAAAGCACCGAGACGTTCTTGTTGTCTAACTTTGACACAAGCATAAAAGATGTTGAAGAAGGGGTGTAAGAGTTATCTATGTCATGTTGTGGATACCCAAAAGGTGGGAGCATCATCAGAACAGATAGCGGTAGTTCAAGATTTCGCGAATGTATTTCCGGAGGAGTTACCCGGTATTCCGCCAGATAGGGATGTAGAATTTGTAATTGATTTGCTGTCGGGTACGACACCAGTTTCAAAGGCACCATATAGGATGGTGCCAGTGGAGATGATGGAGTTAATGGCTCAACTACAGGAATTGTTAGATAGAAAGTACATTCAACCGAGTGTGTCTCCGTGGGGAGCGCCCGTATTGTTTGTAAAGAAGAAGGATGGGTCGTTACAACTTTATATCGACTATCGAGAGTTGAACAAGTTAACGATTAAGAATAAATACCCGTTGCCCAGGATCGATGATCTATTTGATCAGTTGAAAGGGGCAAAGTATTTTTCTAAGATAGATTTGCGTACGGGGTATCATCAACTTAAAGTATGGAAGGAGGATGTACCTAAGACGGCATTCAGAACTCGTTATGGGCAATACGAGTTTCTAGTTATGTCGTTTGGGTTAACAAATGCTCCAGCCGCATTTATGGATATGATGAACTGTGTTCAAACAGTATTTGGACAAGTTCGTTGTAGTGTTCATTGATGATATTCTAGTCTATTCTAAGACGCCAGAAGATCATGCTGAACATTTAAGAATAGTGTTGAAAACACTACGGAGGGAGAAATTATATGCGAAGTTCACTAAGTGTGAATTTTGGCTTGAACGAGTGCAGTTTCTAAGACATGTTATAGATAAAGATGGCATATCCGTAGATCCAGCGAAGGTGGAAGCAGTAAATGAGTGGGAGCACCCGAAAACACCAACCGGGGTTCGGAGTTTTCTAGGGTTAGCGGGATACTATAGAAGGTTCATTCAGGACTTTTCTAAATTAGCTACTCCATTGACGAACCTGACAAGAAAGACGGTGAAGTATGAATGGATAGAAAAGTGTGAAAATAGTTTTCAAGAACTAAAAAGGAGGTTAAGTGTTTGACACCCCCAAAATAGGTATACATCACCCATCTTAAGTCACCAAATACATGGTACAAAATTCAAATACAACTTAATAATACAACTGTCGTGTAAAATACAACAAAACATAAACTGAGAGTTTTAATATGAATATTTTCTTCTAGACAGTATTCAACTCAAATGGAGTCCTCAATACATTTATTATCACACTATTTCATAGAATAGTAAGGACTACTAATGCTATCATCTGAACCGTCACTCCGTTCCTCGACTAGTCCCGGCTACGTTATCATTTCTTGAATAGAACAATGAAAGCAAAAGGGCGAGCTCAACTAGCCCAGTAAGAAATATTATGACTAAGATAATGCACAATAATTTATCGTTAGCCTTCAACAGTGTTAAACTGATAAAATATAACAAACATCAAGTTTAACTGCAGCGGAACAAGTAATCCATCAAAAGAGTCAAGTAGAGCATAAAATCTACTATCTTCTATGATTTAAAAAGGTTTTTCATCAGTTTTATCTCTGAGACTCAGCTTAATAAATAATTCACATCGTCGAATCACCCCTGCACTACGGCCAAGGATATTCTTTAGTATCACGACCACAAATTATCCATACATTACGGGTCAAAGATATTCGTGTATTCATCAATGGTCATGATCATGCCAACAACTGTCCATCAATGCACTATGGACCAATGAGGACTTTTACCACATCATTTGTAACATTACGGTCATGATTATACCGAATAATCCATGGTCATAATCGTACCAAGTCCATCTATGCACTACAAGCCACAGATGAGTTTCAACATAATATAAACATGATGATGATAAGAATTCAATAAAACAAGTTCAAGGATAAAGTTTTAAAGATTTATAATTTAATTTATCCAGAAATCAATAACGTCCAAATTATCAACATGATAATGCTTTGTAGAGTAAAATTCAAGAATAATATTATATCAAAAATGATTTGGACCGAAAAGAAATTATTTTTTGTCATGAATAGTACCCCGAGTTAATAGTAACCGAATGAATAGTACCCGTGAATAGTAACTTCAGAAATAGTAACCCTGTGAATAGTACCTCGACAAGAAAAAGTTAAAACTTATCAAGAATGTTCAGAATAATATTTCCATGAAGAGATACTGGATGAATCGCAAATATCAAGGATATTCTACTAATTTCATTGGGTATAGAAGCCAAAACTTTAACAAAACGAGTATAAAATTCAAAATTTGAAACGAAATAATATTACTTACATACTACAGAGTATGAAAGAAAATATTATTTCAAGCGAATATTGAACAAAAATAACATCACTTACAACAGTTGAACGAAAATAATATTCCAACGAATATTTAACGAAGATAATATTCTTACGAATATTGAACGAAGATAGTACACTTTATGAATATTGAACTAAAATAATATTCATACGAATACGAAAAATAATATCTCTTCAGAATGTGAAATAAATAATACCCCTTACCTCAAAAGAATAGTACTTCTGACTGAATATCGGATATAACGCTGAAAGAAACTTGCACCGTATAGCAACACTCAAAGTATCAAAATACTCACAAGAATGCGCTTGATAATATAGAGAGAGAAGATTCAGTTTCTGGTGTGATTTTCAATTCTAACCAAAGCACCCTATTTATAGGAAAATGCTTAGAACACCAAAGCAGGAAATTTAATAAAAAATTAATAAATTTATATAACTTTCTTACGCACACCAAGAAATCTGAATTCAGCATCTTACAGATGTAAGTGGGGCCCACCAAAATGAAAAACATGTTTTAAACATCTTTTTTAACAAAATCAATACAGACCCAATATTCTGGAACTTCAATAATTCATAATAAATAGCCATTTTATCAAAAAGAATCGAATATTATGTCCTTCAATAGGAAATTCAATTCTCTCTACAAATTTGTAAGTTTAATTTTTTCCAAATTCCAAACAAAAATTGATCGAAATTCACATACGGGCGATTTTACAGGCTACAATCAAATTTAAGTCAAAAATAGGGTTCACCAACACACAAAACATGTGTTAAACATTTTTTATAACAAAAATACTCTTCCTCCTCATTTACTCATATATCACACATTCATTGTAAAAATACCACCATTATTATATTATTATAATATAATAATATATTTAAATGAATTATTTTATCAGAAAAGATAAAATATCAATTTTTAACAATTGTCATATTAAAAATTTTCTCCATCTATATCCACATAAATAAATATGTTCCTTATCATATAAATCAATAATTAATTATTCACAAATAATATTACAGAATCACAATATTCACAACCAGGTTGTTCCCATGAAAGAGGGGGCTTTCTGATAAGGATTTCTCCTTATTGGCGCGTAATTAGGTGACCAAGCCTCTCCTTAGACAGAACTTTCTAGACATTGCCAATAATGTTATCTAATAATATTATTCAAATAATATGAATTATTGATCTAATAATGGGAAATATTGTGCAGTGACAATTATTGAAACAACAATAATATAAAATATCAACGCAACAATTATTGAATCAATAAAATAAAATATTGAACAGTAATTACTGTAACAATTATTGAGTAGTGCCTTATTACGTAAGAATCAATAATTGGTGCAATACCGTGTGCTACTATGCAATACCGTGTGCTACTATGCAACACCGCGTATTACTGTATTTTAACCACTAGGTATTCCAACAGTGTTAACGGTAATAATTACGTCGTTATTTATAAAAAATCAAACTTGTCATTTTCTTCATCCGACCATTTTTCGTTATGGGGCCCACAAATGACTGCGTCGTCGTACGAATATTCCCCGATAGAAAGAATATTACACGACCAAACGAATATTCCTCGACAACATGAATATTTTATAACCACTTGTTTATTTTGCAAAATTTATAAATATTACCCCCAACTATAACATTATATCAAATTTACTCCTTAATATCAAAAAAAATATTTCGAGAAAATTAAATCTTTATTCATAAAATTCGGGGTCTCACAATCTCCCCTCCTTATGAAATTTCACCCTCGAAAGTTACGTACGTACATGGTATGCCGAAGAGGTGAGGATACATCTTCAGATTCTAACTCTTGAGGTATAACCTTTGAGCGTAGAATATGTTTCTTCTTATCCAAGATTTTAATAGGTACCTCTTCATACGTTAAATCTTCCGCTATCTCGTCTAGTTTTAAATCAATATTATGGTTTGGGTCATCCACATATTTAGGTAACATCGATACGTGGAAAATGTTATGAACATGCGACATACTTGGCATTAAAAAGAGTCTATAGGCCATAGTTCCTACTTGGTCGAGGATTTCAAATAGAATAATTAAATTGAGGGTTAAGATTTCCTCTCTTCGTCAATTCTTGCTTCTAGAATAACGCCCTCTTGAACCTTCTTCTTCACATTCATCAGCTCTGAGTCTGTAGCCTAAGCGGCTTTAACTTTATCGATTAAAGTTGGTTCTAATCGTATATTTAACATCATCACGTGGGTCTCTAGAGTAAGTCGTACGAAATGGGTCTTTGTGTTAATAGCGTCGCACTCGTAACTGCATATGATCTTCTATTCAACGCGTCAACTACCACGTTCGCTCTTCTACGATGATATTGAATAGTATGGTCGTAATCTTCAATAGCTCGAGTCAACGTCTTTGGCGCATGTTACGTTCGTTTTGGGTGAAGAATTATTTGAGAGTTTTAGAAATGGATTTTGTACTGGGGTCAAATTTAAACGTTGAGCGCAAGTAGGAGAAATAAAAGAATGGGTATAACCGATATCGAATAAGGTATAAACTTCGCAAGAGTTTATGATTAACTTACCAGTGATAGCTTCGTTCGGGTTCCTCAACAAACGCTCTCACATAAACTACCGACTTTGACTTGTCTGAGACATCCTTTGGCGTCACTATCCCAGCTGAACTTGACTTCATTACACGACAAAATCGAGCTAGGTGACCTTTCCTTCCGCAATTGAAACACAATTTGGGTTGCTGCGTACAGTTTGGACGGA
The DNA here is from genome assembly GCA_020205505.1 of Panax japonicus. Classification (NCBI taxonomy): domain Eukaryota; kingdom Viridiplantae; phylum Streptophyta; class Magnoliopsida; order Apiales; family Araliaceae; genus Panax; species Panax japonicus. Next base: position 28,665,069 of record CM035097.1, on the reverse strand, counting down.
TATGTCCCTCCTGTCTGCATTTGAAACATACGACCTGTGGTCATTTTTCTTCTTTGGAAACAGGTGCTGGTGTTGCTGTCTTTCCATCATTATTGAACCTTTTCTTCTTGAAATTTCCACTTCTATTATCTTAGCCATGATTACCACCGAAGTGGTTACAATTCTTGGCATGATAATTTCCCCCACGATGGTTATCATTGTTCCGATGATCGTTTCCACCTGTATGATTATTATCGTGTTGTTGGTCGTTTCCTTTTGGTTATGCTGACTCATTATCGCGCTCCACTAACTGAGCCCTATTCACAACATCTGAATATAAACAAAGTTTGTGAGAAATGAGGTATTGACGTATATCGGGTTTCAAACCTCGTAGAAACGTTCTCGTCATTCGCTCCTCATTATCGACCAAATGGGATGCAAACTGGGATAACTCCGCAAACTTAGCCTCGTACTACGATGCGGTCATATTGTTTTGCTCCAACTTGATGAATTCCACCTCCTTCATGTGACGAATACTTTCGGGAAAGTACTTGTCGTTGAACAATTCTTGGAACTTCTCCCAAGACATCTTGAGTGCGTCAGGTTGGGTACGTTTTATAGATTCCCACCAATGATCTGCTTCTTCACGCAACATAAAGGTGGAGAATGGAACCTTTTGCTCCTATGAGCATTCCAAGACATCAAATATCTTTGTGATCTATTTTATCCATGTCTCTGCCTTAAGTGGTTCTGGCTTTCCCAAAAACTCCGGTGGTCCCAACTCCTTGAACTGCTTAGCGGTGACCAGCCGTGGGTTGCCATTATTTTCACCTGTATTATGAAAAGGAGTCTCTCGTTTGGTGTTGCATGAATTCTAAAAAGCTCATAAATGTACTGTCGTTCGTCATTTAATCAGTGTTGTTGTTTACACGAGGATTATTTCCTTCCTGATGCACATTATCCTGGATATTGATCGTTGGTGATTCAACGGTCTCATGTGCTCAATTGCTATTCTCAACATTCTCGGATGTCATTTTTAAACACTGTCACAAAACAAGGGTTAATTGACATGTCACATATTATCTCTATACTCTGACTGACCAATTAAATATCAAATAAACTTAGGTAGGTCATACTAGCGAAGGAATTCTCCGTCTCTCCCCTCCTAGTTCTTATCTCATATCTCAGCTAGGGATCATATCCCTAAGATTTGATACCAACTGTGACACCCCCAAAATAGGTATACATCACCCATCTTAAGTCGCCAAATACATGGTACAAAATTCAAATACAACTTAATAATACAACTGTCGTGTAATATACGAAAAAAACATAAACTAAGAGTTTTAATACGAATATTGTCTTCTAGACAGTATTCAACTCAAATGGAGTCCTCAATACATTTATTATCACACTATTTCATAGAATAGTGAGGACTACTAATGCTATCATCTGGACCGTCACTCCGTTCCCCGACTAGTCCCGGCTATGTTCTCATTTCTTGAAGAGAACAACGACAGCAAAAGGGTGAGCTCAACTAGCCCAGTAAGAAATATTATGACAAATATAATGCAGAATAATTTATCGTTAGCCTTCAACAGTGTTAAACTGATAAAATATAACAAACATCAAGTTTAACTGCGGCGGAACATGCAATCCATTAGAATAGTCAAGTAGAGCATAAAATCTACTATTTCTATTATTTAAAAAGGCTTTTCATCACTTTTATCGCTGAGACTCAGTTTAATAAATAATCCACATCATCGAATCACCCCAGCACTATGGCCAATGATATTCTTTAGTATCTCGACCACAAATTATTCATGCATTACGGGCCAAGGATATTCGTGTATTCATCAATGGTCATGATCATGCCAACAACTGTCCATCAACGCACTACGGGCCAATGAGGACTTTTATCACATCATTTGTTTATACAGAATAATCCCTGGTCATAATCATATCAAGTCCATCTATTCACTACAGGCCACAGATGACGAGGATGATAAGAATTCAATAAAACAAGTGCAAGGATAAATTTTTAAAGATTTATAATTTAATTTATCCAGAAATCAATAACGTCCAAATTGTCAACATGATACTGCTTTGTGGAGTAAAATTCAAAAATAATATTATATCAAAAATGATTTGGACCGAAAAGAAATCAATTTTCATGAATAGTACCCCGGGTGAATAGTAACTTCGAGAATAGTGACCCCGTGAATAGTACCCCGACATGAAAAAGTTAAAATTTATCAATAATGCTCAGAATAATATTTCCATGAAGAGATACTGGATGAAGCGCAAATATCAAGGATATTCTACTAATTTCATGGATTATAGAAGCCAAAACTTTAACAAAACGAGTATAAAATTTGAAATCTGAAACGAAATAATATTACTTACATATTACATAGTATGAAAAATATTATTTCAAGCGAATATTGAACAAAAATAACATCCCTTACAACTGTTGAACGAAAATAATATTTCAACAAATATTTAATGAAGATAATATTCCTACGAATATTGAATAAAGATAATACTCTATATGAATATTGAACGAAAATAATATTCATACGAATACGAAAAATAATATCTCTTCAGAATGTGAAATAAATAATACCATTTACCTCAAAAGAATAGTACTTCTGGCTGAATATCGGATATAACATTGAAAGGAACTTGTATCGTATAACAACACTCAAAGTATCAAAATACTCATAAGAATATGCTCGATAATATAGAGAGAGAAGATTTTAGTTTCTGGTGTGATTTTCAATTCTAACATAAGCACCCTATTTATAGGAAAATACTTAGAACACCAAAGCAGAAAATTTAATAAAATATTAATATATTTATATAAATTTCCTATGCACACCAAGAAATCTGAATTCAGCATCTTACACATGCAAATGGGGCCCACCAAAATGAAAAACATGTTTAAACATCTTTTTTAACAAAATCAATACAGACCCAATATTCTGGAACTTCAATAATTCATAATAAATAGCCCTTTTATCAGAAAAATTTGAATCTTACGCCCTTCCATAGGAAATTCAATTCTCTACAACTTTGTAAGTTTAAGTTTTTCCAAATTCCAAATAAAAATTGATCGAAATTCACATACGGACGATTTTACAGGCTACAATCAAATTTCAGTCAAAAATAGGGTCCACCAACACACAAAACATGTGTTAAACATTTTTTGTAACAAAAATAATATTCCTCCTTATTTACTCATATATCACACATTCATTGTAAAAATATCACCATTATTATATTATTATAATATAATAATATATTTAAATGAATTATTTTATCAAAAAAGATAAAATATCAATTTTTAACAATTGTCACATTAAAAAATTTCTCCATCTATATCCACATAAATAAATATTTTCCTTATCATAGAAATCAATAATTAATTATTCACAAATAATATTACAGAATCACAATATTGACAACCAGGTTGTTCCCATGAAAGAGGGGGGTTTTCGATAAAGATTTTTCCTTATTGGCGCGCAATTAGGTCACCAAACCTCTTCCTAGACAGAACTTTCTAGACATTTCCAATAATGTTATCTAATAATATTATTCAAATAATATGAATTATTGATCTGATAATGGGAAATACTGTGCAGTGACAATTATTGAAACAACAATAATATAAAATATCAGCGCAGCAATTATTGAATCAATAAAATAAAATATCGAATAGTAATTACTCTAACAATTATTGAGTAGTGCCTTCTTACGTAAGAATCAATAATTGGCTCAATACCGTGTGCTACTGTGCAACACTGCGTATTATTGTGTTTTAACCACCGGGTATTCCAGCACTGTTAACGATAACAATTACGCCGTTATTTATAAAAACTAAAACTTGTCGTTTTCTTCATCCGAACGTTTTCTGTTATGGGGCCCACAAATGACTGCGTCGTCGTACGAATATTTCCCGATAGAAAGAATATTCCACGACCAAACCAATATCCCCCGACCAAACGAATATTTTATAACCACTTGCTTATTTTGAAAAATTTATAAATATTACCCCCAACTATAACATTATATCAAATTTACTCCTTAATATAAAAAAAATCGAGAAAATTAAATATTTATTCATAAAATTCGGGGTCTCACAAAGTGAGGCACCTGTATTATCCTTACCAGATGATACAGGGAATTTTGTAGTTTATAGCGATGTTTCGCATAAAGGACTGGGTTGCATGATCATGCAGCATGGAAAGGTCATGGTGTTTGCGTCACGCCAGTTAAATGATTATGAGAAGGTTTATCCTACTCATGACCTAGAATTGGCAGCTGTAGTCTTTGCCTTAAAAATATGGAGACATTATTTATACGGTGAAAAGTGTGAGATATACACGGACCATAAAAGTCTGAAATATATATTCACATAGAAGGAGTTGAATATGAGGCAGAGAAGGTGGTTAGAGTTGATAAGAGATTACGACTGTGATATCTTATATCATCCAGGAAAGGCGAACGTAGTAGCCAACGCGTTAAGTCGGAAGGGTAGGGAAAAGCTGTCAATGTTAACGACTCAAAATGAGTTAATAACAGAGATGACAAAGATGGAGTTAGAAGTTAAGTTACCAAGTGAAATGGTGGAGATGTTATTCTCAATAGAGACTCGACCAACGATAGTGGAACGAGTTAAAGAAGTACAGATAAGTACTGAAGAATGTGAGCGAATGAAAAAGATAATGAAAGATGATGTGAAGACTAAGTATAACCTTGATAAAGAAGGATTACTTCGTTTTGGAGGAAGAATTTGGGTTCCAAATAATTTCGATTTAAAAGAAGAGATTATGTGGAAGGCCCATAGTTCAAGGTACTCGATACATCCGGGTAGTACTAAGATGTATCAAGACCTTCATCAGAACTTTTGGTGGCCGAACATGAAGAGGGAAATCGCAGAATATGTTAGTAAGTGCTTAACTTGTCAGAAAGTTAAGGCTGAACACCAAAGACCGAGTGGGTTGTTGCATCCAATAGAGATTCCGGAGTCGAAATGGAAGCATATTACCATAGACTTTGTGGTGGGACTTCTAACAACAAGAAAAGGATACAATGTTATTTGGGTAATAGTGGATCAGTTAACTAAATCGGCTCACTTTCTACCAATAGGAGTTAGGTATAACATAGAGCAGTTAGCTAAGTTTTATGTCAAGGAAATTATTTCTAGACATGGAGTACCTGTTTCGATTGTGTCAGATCGTGATCCATGATTCACGTCGAACTTTTTGAGGAGTTTATAAGAGCAAATGGGAATGCATTTGAGATTGAGTACGGCGTATCATCCACAGATGGATGGACAAAGTGAATGGACAATTCAAATGCTATAAGATATGTTAAGATCTTGCGTTATGGATTTCAAGGGGAGTTGGGATGAACATCTGCCTTTGGTAGAATTCACTTATAATAATAGTTTTCACGCTAGTATAGGCATGTCGCTTTACGAAGCCTTGAATGGGAGGAAGTGCAGAACACCACTTTGCTGGGATGAAGTAGGTGAACGTCGAATGTTGGGACCTGAGATGGTACAATAAACGGCAGACATGGTTAAGCTGATAAGAACCTGATTGGTAGCAGCTCAAGATAGACAAAGAAAGTATGTAGATCCTCATTGAGAGAATAGAGAATTTGTAGTAGGATCGTATGTCTTTCTAAAAGTGTCGCCTTAGAAAGGGAAGATACATTTTGGGAAGAAAGGGAAGTTAAGTCCAAGGTTTGTAGGACCTTTTAAAATTTTAAGAAGGGATGGAGGGGTAGCTTATGAATTAGCCTTACCTCCCGAGATAGAAAGAATACACAATGTGTTTCACGTGTCAGTGTTACGTCTGAATAAACCGGACTACAAGCACGTAATAGAATATGAGTCTATTCAAGTAGAAAAAGACTTAACGTATGAAGAATATCCTATTCAAATTGTTGATATGAAGGAACAAGTCTTGTGAAATAAAGTAATACCTTCAGTAAAGGTAATATGGAGTAACCATGATGCTGAAGAAGCAACGTGGGAGCTCGAAAGTAAAATGAACGAAAAGTTTCCTCATTTGTTTATGTAAGAATAGCGAGATTCTGGGGACAGAATCCTTATAAGGAGGGAAGAATGTAATGCCCGAGAATTTCGGATTTTGAATGAATTAAATTTTTATTTGATTATGTGGATTAAATGAATTTAATTGATTAATTATGTGAGTAAGATGTTTGAAGGTCTTTCTATGACCTAGAATGTATGGATGTGGTTAGTATTCTGGCTATGTGATAGGATTAATTGTTTTGAATTATCAAGACAAAAAGGAATGTTTTCTGAGAATTTTCTCGTAAAAACACTATTCATCCAATTTTGTTCGGAGCTTAGGTTCAAAATTCTGAGAAACGCGTAATGATAGAATATGAAGATATAATGGAATATCCGAAAATATTTCCATTATGGAAAATGAAGTTTTCGCTTGCGGACGTAAAACATAAGGGTTAGTGAAAGAGATTTTCGAAAGGGAAATGTAATGTGTATAAACATTTAGGTTATTATACGTATGAGATACGAGTATTATACATGTTTGAATACGAGTATGGTAGAAAGAATAGTACGATGTATAATACGAATATCATATGAGTATTTGACGAAGGGAATACGTGAGTTATACATGTAGAATACGAATAGTTCTTATTGGATTATGAGTTAAGGATTTGGTATAATACAATTGGACTTGGATTAATAGCAAGCCCAATGAATTAAGTAAGCAAGCCCAAGTCAAGGCCCAATTTTAATTTAAGTCAAGCCCAATCCAAGAAACTGAATCGCGGGTCGAACCAGCGGGTCACAATATGGGTAAAACCCATGGCCAACCCATGGGATGATCCATAAAGGAGGTGGGTCGGCCACTTGGCCACCAAGTAAAGTGATTACTTGCTGGCTAAGTTGGTTAAGGAGGTGGAATAGTAAGGAGGTGGCCTCTTTGACCATTTTGCCCCCATGTTGATTTCCTATAAATACAAAGCTAGGGTTGGTCATTTGATGTTTTACAAAGATTGACCAATACATATTGAGAGAGAGAAAGAGCTAGAAACTTATAATCAATCTACTTCCAAGCAAACCATAAGACGTTTATTAAAAACGCGAAGAACGACAAAGGTAATATTCTCGTAAACAATAGTCTTCATCTTTTTCGATTTCTTTCTCGTAGAGGATCGAAGATTGGTGGAGCATGTTTAGTGAGGAGGAATAAGGATGTCTATTAATAATGAAAACATTTATAGGTCATGGTTGAATGAAAATCGTAAATGTTTACGTAAGTTAAAAACCAAAAAAAGTCATGAACGTGAACTTAGTTATGATAGGACGGTTTGAAAGCCATCATAGCTAGGGTATGTGCATATTGTTTGGTTAGAATGTAGATGATGAATCAATGGAGTTTTATATTTGATTTGGCTAATAGAACACGAGTAACAAAGTTATGGCGTATTTTGCAAAAATAGACGTTAAACGTCGAAAACGTAAAAATTTCGGATTAAGGGTCAAAAGTTGTTGTGTGACTTGAAAATATTGGTTTTCAATGCCAACACGTGAGATAGGGTATTCAAGAGTTGTGGAATCAAGAATTATTGAATTCTGACTTATAACGAAGAAAACGAGTATTGAACGATCGAAAACGATAAACGAACGCTCAAAATTAACCAAAAGGTGAATTCTGAGTTAACGGATTCAAAAATGTAAAATTCTTATATGAACACCTAAAGTATGTAATTTGTGAGTTGTGGGCTTTCGAATGAGCTAATTCGGATGTAAAACGAATAAGTTATGAAGTCAGGAGTTTCGTTGGAAAAACCAACTGTTTTGGCCAACTAGTGCATAGGGGCGGCCCAGCACAAATGGTCCGCGCCGCAGTGCCTGATCCGGCCTTGTCTCCTTTTAATTGGAGCCGCGGCGCCGAGTTTATACTAGGGATGTCGTGCCGTAGCGCCAGCAGTGTAAAAAGGTTGACCAAGTTAGGTTTTAATTCTAATGGAAGGTAAACCAAATAGTGAGACATGAAGGTACTTAATGTACATGATAAGGCTAACCTTAAATCACTTATAAGTGATAAAGTTAGAAGATTTAGTATGGTTTAATAAGAATTAAACGAAGAACGTAAAAGTATAAGCAAGTAAGCCATGAATGATGATTCAACGATGGTAGTTCACCAATGATGATCGAATGTCGGTTAATAACGTAAGAACTTTAACAAGCCATAACGAAGCATAGTAAGTCGAATTGACTTTATTAAACGAGATAAATTCAAGTAAGACATAGAAGAGAAAGAAGTTGGTTAAAATAATAAAGTTAGTTGTTTGTAAACTAATTACAGTGTGCTATGTGAATATATCATGTAGATCCTGTAAAGACTGAGAATTAATTGAATATTATATTCGAAGACGCTTGAAGGCAAATCTTTCTTAACGCTTTTCTAACCTCCGTGTTAGCCAAGTTTTCTATGATTCATGTTATAAGATGCATGAATGGTTTTAAAGAAAGAGTCGATGCCTGTTTTGACTCGGCTAGACAAATCTTGAAGAATTGATTGATTTGTTTACAAGTCTTTTGATATAGAACTGTTAACGCTATCATATGCCACGTATTTGGTACGAATGTAAAGGTAAGTTTGTCTATGCACAAACAAAAGTATTTTCATCGATTATTCGATGGGCACGCGAGGTTGCCAAATGTTAAACGTAAATATGTTTAACGGAAGGGTGTTGATCAACATAGAGTACAATAGGCTGATCACCTAGAAGTGCTCGTAAATAAAGACGGATGGATGGCCTTAGTGCCAGATGTCATTTTCAAGTATGAAAACGAAAAGAGTATGTTCATGGTCTTTTGACCGGTTCAGAATTTCTAAGTTATTATATATACTTCGGAATCATTGTTATGAAATGAGAAGTACTAGTCAAATGTTTCATAGTACTTAGTAGTTAATTGTTCAGTTATGGAAGTTAAGCATATAATTCTTAATTTGATATTCATATGATCCTTTGTTAGACTTGATGAGATAGTTATGCTCACTCTTGCTTGAACCATATGATTACAGTTAAAGCTGAACGAACTGAGAGTTCTAAAAGAGATAAAGGCAAGGCTGAGATGGACAGTTAATCGTCCTGTAATAAATTAGTGTTTTTGTATGTAATATACTTATGAAGAGCAAAGAATGTATTCGGTTTATGAACCTGGGATAAGATTTGGTATTATTATAATACAAAGATAGTAAATACAAACATTTTGTTGTTATCTCAATGGAATGACTGTATGAATTGAAGTATCGTGGAGCACCATCTATCGGGTTAGAAATGACACCCCCAAATCCTGGTACTTCATTTCCTCAAGATTTGGTGTTCACTTAATCAAAACATTAATTTTTAACTACCCAATTATAATAAAATTGAATAATAAAAACCTGCCCATACAGGATTAAACTTAAATAAAAATCTCCCAGGTTATCTAACCTTTAACAACAATCATTCAAATGCGGAAATTAAATAAACTTCGTTACAATCTTTAAACCAAAGTCCGAAAGTAAACTATCAAAACTATTACAAGTCTTCATTATTTATTCATCTTTCCTTTTCCCTTACTGGTGCTAGGTACGTCACCCGTTTCAACTTTAGCTGTAAAAAAATTTACAGGTAAGAGTGAGCAAACAAGGCCCACTTGAAATAACAATAAATAAATCTTTAAACTTTTACAACAATTGCCAATATTAGGCTTAATAGAACTGAAAAATATATTCTATTAACTTTCTGAAAATTATAACATTCACTGAGGGTCTAATGACCACGAATCATGTCCACAGTTATAAGTAATCTTTCAACTTTAACTTTAATAGTCATAAGACTATAAGGACTCCACGTACTTAGGGGGATCAACCCTTCGTACAATATATTGTGCACAACCATTTCAACGCTAAGCGTAAAACTTTATTAAAAGAATTGTTCATCTCAGTATTTAGAGTACAAGTCCGCACCAAAGGAAGTTTGGTTTGGATAAGCTTTCAAGGAAATTTGGAATTTAACGAACATCAACTAAGGAGTAGTTGAATAAAACCAATAACACCATACTATAGAATAATCGTGATTGAATCAATCATAGTAAACTAAAGTCATGCTTTAGGAATAATCTAATAGCATACAATTTGAATAACTATAGCATACCTTGCTTGAACAACACTAAGTCAAGGTTATTTAGAATTGAATAATAAGCATGCATAGCATATATAGTGGTGCATGCTAAACAACAAGTTAAATACAATAATAACTTTCTCCAAATAACTTACATCATTATATTGTAATCAAATTGAAAACAGTAATTGAATTAACAAGATAATAGATTAGAAAACTTTCTCAAGATTAAACTATAAGATTTGGGATACTTGTATCGTCATGAGCAACTAGATACAATGACTTACTCAATAATAGGCAACCTATCTCTATGAAAGTGTAGAGATAGCAATTTACAACAACTGTAATTGAATTTGAAAACAATAATGTACCAAATGAAATTAAACTCGCACAATGAAGTTCTGAGTTAGAGAACTTGCTCAATTATAAAAATAGAGTTAGAAAACTTGCCTTTAGAATAAGCTAAACCTTACAACTTGAATCAATACCCTATACATATGCCATATTGACATAGTTAGTCATTACCAACATTGTATATCTATATAAACAAAACATACATCATGTAGGTTGAATTACACATTCACATAATCAATCTATGTTAATACTAGTTAACACTTGATACATGCTCATTCGTAGTTTAATACTACTGAAATCATCATTTAGCATTCATATTATTAACACATAAGCTTTATTTTCAAGCTTTGCACACTTAAACAAAACTGTCAGAACATTCTGCTAACTCGCGCTGCGGCGCCACAGTTTACACTGTGGTTCGCGCTGTGGCACCGGCGCTGCGGCGCGAGATTTGTACTGCTGGGTCGCGCTGCGGCGCCAGAGTCCAGAACTCGGCAACCAAGCTCGGCAACAGAATGAACAAAAGCCAAATTGGCCTAAAAGATCGAATCTAATAGACTAATTAACATGTAATACACATATAGACTTCATATAAACAAATTTTGAAGACTTCTAACATGTTTCTACCTATAAAATAACATAAACATCAAATCTACAACACCCAATTTCAATGTTTTTTTGGCAAAAACTCCATTTTTGACATTTTTAATGGAAATCAACACTGTGATTTTGTTTTTCAATCAAAACAGAAATTTCAAAACACCATAGTTATGATTATACATACTCTATCAAATTCAACAATCAATTTATCAGTTTAACAACTAATTAAACATTAATTTCTACTTTAAACTAAACCATATTCATATATGTATTTTCATATGAACTCACTATGATATATATATTTCTTCACAATTTACATACATACATAAAGTAATTGATTATAATCATACATACTCTCAACAAAACAGTTTTACAACAACAATCATCATCTAAAGCTATATAGACAAGAAATTCATCATCCATAATTATTTACAGAGAACTTTTTGGAGAAGAAAACTAAACTAAAAAAAATAAAATACAAGGATTAATATCCTACCTTTGATTAAGAAGATGATACTCTAGAGTTTAGAAGAAAATAGTTATGATTACAATCTTCTTTCCCCCAATTCTTTTCTCAATTTCTCTAAGTTCTCTCAACTTTTCTCTCTGTATTTTTCTTCTTCTCTTTTCTTCACTGAGTCTTCTTCCTAACTCTAGTCTAACTAACCTAGGAAAAATATAACGTATAAGATATAATATATATTAAATATATAATATAAATCTAGCTATAAATTATATTAGTTATGTAAGATTTGAAAATCAAAAGCCATAAGGCTTGTTTGGTTAAGCTAATAAAAATAACTCATTAACCCTTACACCTTGTTTGGCAAATCTAACTAAAACAAATAGATTAATCCTTATACCTTGTTTGATAAAACACTATTAGATTAAAGACTTAAAATGCATTAAGACTTGTTTGGTCAAAACTAAATTAAAGTCCTTTAATTTATTTTAATAACTCCTTTATAGCAAGGTTATTAGTCACACTTTTATTTAATTAATTAATCAATTAAAACATTAATCTATTAAATTACTTTAGCACATAATTTAATATCACATAACTATAATTTCTTTTATAATTGTAATTTTATTCGACCAACTAATATTTTAAATTACAATTTCCCATTTAAAATATTATGATTTATTTAAATTACTATAAGCTCTCTAGCTTACTTATTAAATTAAATTGGTATATAATCTCATAACAATTAATTTTCTTAGCTCCTTAATTATTTATTCAATAAATAATTAACTAAACCGCATCAACTCAAATTGAACAATTATTTATTCAACAATAAACATATTCATTAAATACTTATATAAATCAATAAATATTTAATATTACACTTTAAAATTCTAGAATGTTACATCGTTCCCTCCTTACAAGGATTCTGTCCTCGGAATCACAATTCAAACAAATCATTCGTTACATTGGAAGATACCCGAATTTGAGGGCATCACACATACCTCAACTTTTCCCGTATTTAAAGACATGGACGATCGAATGAACAAACTTTGAGAATGTGAGGCCCACAGGGCTCAATTACATGTGCAACTATGGCTACCCATATATCTACCTGTGGCTGGCCCCGAGCCCTACATCAGGCCATCAGTAGGTCATTTTAGAAAGAAAAAAAGAGTTAAAAAAAAGAGAAATTTATATTATAAAGTGATAAAGGCTTAGGTTTAGCATTATAACACTACATTTGAGTTAAATCTATCACTTATATAGTAGATATCATACATCTAAAGTAGTATAGCATAGATTTAAGTCCCGAGAGGCTTGTATCTTCATCCCCCAAGGTGAAAAAAGTGAATATTTGGTCATTTCATTTGTAAATATTTTTAGAACTATTACATTTATTGCAATATAATTTTTATCTATAGTTAGACTTGTTATTTTATACATATATTGTGTGATGGTTGGTAGATCTATTTATTTTACCATTTATTTTGTGTAGTTAGAAATCAAGTAATTTTACTATATCTACCTAGATCTAGCCGAATCTAGCCCTTAATTGGTTATGGAGCTTCAAAGTTTGAACCTCCATGCTAGATCAGTTTAGATCTATGTTAGATCTAGTCGTTTTTCAATATTTTTGACCGATTTCGGTCACTCCGTAGAGCCCTAGATCTATATCTAGTGGTGAGGGGGGGCTAACTATTCACCCTAGGGATTATGATTAATGAATCACTTGATAGCGGGTTTAGGATACATTATGTTTATACATTCAAACATGTTAATGTGAGCCTAGGAAACCCGGGGTTGAGATCCACTAATCGGATCTCGACTAGATTCCCACGATGGACTTTTTGTTTAAAAATACAATATTAAACCGCGCAAATTATTGTATATGTAATATCGTGCCTCAAAACAACTTCGAGGGCTTCGTCTCGAGAAATCAAATTTATGGCCTTGTGATAGTGAAAAATTATGATTATGGGTATGCCGCGCGGGTTAGTCGAAATGGCTTTCATGCTCGGAGATGGCCCGACCTTTTTTGATGCTTTCCCTCATCCATTATCACCCAAAATTATTTTCAAACCAAAAAGCAAAGAGTTCATAAAAATAAATCACTTCAGGGATAGATAAATCTAAGGTTAATAATCGAAAGTAATAAAGGACCTTAATTCCTATTTTGACTAAGGATTTGAAAATCTTGTTTTCCATAACATCATTTCAATATGTTTTGTCTAAAAATGAATTTTTCTTTAAATCAAATCCTTCGTGCATAGGTCCAAAGAGGTTCAGCACTACTTTCAAAATAACGTCGCTCATAGGTTAGAACAAGGCTTAAAACAAACCTTAGAAATCAAGGCACTTAACACAAGTCAAATCAAGGCTTTCTCAAAAATCACACACACACACTTCAAGTTTAGGAAATCAACAAGACGTGGTAACCATGTGTTCACGAAAGTCAGGGGGTGCCTAACACCCTCCCCTCGCTTAAGCAAGCCCCTGAACTCTATGAATCTCGGGTTCCATACCAATTTTATGTAGTTACATATTGGGCCACATGATGAAAACCTCTTGAATCCGGAAGAGTTGGTACATCCTTCGAAAATTATACCACCTGTCAACTCTTTCTAATTTTGTAAAATCATCAAAATCAATCTTTTTAAATAGTCGGCATTTATGTCAATCCTATTTCCTAAAATCTCACACTTGAAATAACTTAATCGACGTAACAAAATACAAAAGGGTAGAAACACGAAAAACACATTTTTAGGAAGTGAATTCCCAGAGTCGACAGACATATTCAAAGCACTCATGGCACAAACACAACAATTTATAAGTCAAACTCAATAATTCATGAATCAAACACAACAGTTGTGACAGCCCCAAATCCAGGTCCTAAATCACCACGGATCTGGTTCAATCATTCTATCACAATTACTATTTGCGGAAGATATAAACATAAATTATTTATACAATAAACTTGACACAATAATCCCAAAGGTCGAGTAGCCTTAACTTATACATAATTCACAACTTGTCTAACATATAACATTATTATTATACTATACTATTACAATTATCTGCACCTATTATCATTTCTTGTATCCGACGTATTCATCTTAATCTGCAATGTTAATCATGATATAGCAAGGGTGAGCAATAAGTTTCCCCTACAAGTTTAAGTTCAATAAATTAAAGATATATCATGATAGAAAGAATTGAACAATAAGCTGGCTAAAGTTCTACAATATAATTGTGAACTAGCATGAACAAATTTTACAAGACTGAACGAACATTGAACATTAAACATGAACATATATATATATATATATATATATATATATATATATCAAATGGTAATGAAGGTGATCAGCCTTTCATACCTGATGAATACATGCAGTATGCACATAGTGCGATTAAATAATTCTTAGACATGGCAATCAGAAATGATTAACTGTAACAACCCCAAAATTCATACTATTTAATTCTCAACTTTGGTCGATAACAATACATTTAACCTCTAATTTTACATCATTAAATGATAATACAATCATTGAAATTTGCGGAATAATTAAAATTTTATATTACAAACTATTCTCGTTCCCAAAACCTTCAACCTTTACATCTAACTATTTCAGAATCATTTTAATACTACAAAAGTTTACATCGCAAAACGATATTACAATTCAATATCAATACATTATTCGAAACCTTAAACATGGTTCAAATAATAATAACACAACTAAAGTGTATAAATCTTCAAGTATCACATCTGATTCATGTCTTTCAAGTAACACATAACTTTACCTTGAATCTTGAACCTGCAAAAGTGGTTATTTGCAAGGTTGAGCTCGACGGCCCAGCAAAATCTAACAGTTTTTATGCATCACATAGCACATAATAACATGCTCAATATATAACATACATGTTGCAATTCATATAACAAGTATAAAGATTGAGTTCCTTACTCAATCAACATGCTTTAATCAATTAATATAGTCATAAATTGACTTTAACATTTCATACTTTCAACATATATATATATATAACACATCATGATCTATGCAATAAAGATTTAAAACAGTTAATCATAACAAATATGAACTGAAAGACTTACCTAATTCATAGTTTATGAACTACGACTTAACTTCTTAACGCGTATCTGCACTTTGTGTAATCCTACACAATTATATAATCATGGATTCACATCCATTAGTCATATATTTCATACATTCTTAATATAATAATAATGTTACATTATTTTCTAACTAGGTTTGTAAATCCTACATTTCACTTTCTCATCATACTCTTAGAATAGCTAGGTATGTATAGTTATAGCTTAACCACTCGTACTTTACATCAACATTCATATATATCTATTACACATTTGACTCGCTACGTGTTCGTTACACATTTCAAACTTATAGATGCATGATTCACAAAGTTCTTGCATTTTGCCAAATTTAACAACTCTATGTTTTATATAACCATTACATGCTCTTATGCTTAAAACATCATCTATGTCAAGTATTATAGCTTTAGACATTCATACCTACATGTTTTAATGTCTGGATTCACAGTTAAAATAATAAGGCATCATTGCCCTGTGGCGCAGTTGCACCTTGGTTAGGCTTAGGGACGGCGCAGCTGCGCTGTCCCCTAGCCAGACCAGGGTTGAGCTTGCACTTCCTGTTTCTGTCCAACTCTAACACACATATTCACTTATACTTTAATATACATTTTAGAGGTTCTTACATAGTTAAATGACCATTCTTGAGTTCATTTTTACAAGTTTTAGTTCATGACTTTCCATGAAATTAAAGCATAAAGGTTATGTATTTATCATGCTTTATAACTTTGGTCATATTTCTACATATAGAGGTCTCACAATCTGTTAATACATATGATCATGATGTTCATATCATTCATTCATAACTAACATTGTTTAACACTTTGAAATATGCTTTAACTCATGTTTGATTAAATCATCTTTATGTCCATTACCTACGAATCATGTTTAGAGATATAATAAAATATAACATGGCATCTCAAGCCTTTATAATCTATATACTCATATGTAATGCAACTTAAGTTCGAAAACATGCTCGATGTTGCCTTTGAAATCCTTTTACATGAATGATGCAATATAGCGCATCTAAATCAACTTTGAAACTCTTACCATAAGTAATTAATTCATGTTAAATCATGAACAAAGACACTATAAACACCATATCATGCTCATTTATATTTGAACTCAATCATGTTTATAAACCACTAAGTTCAGAACTTATAGAACATAAGTTTCCACAAGGTTTGTTTTCAAAATCTTTAACTTTATTTTCAAAACACATACTAAGTCATGCCAATGCTTTCTATTATGAGCAAGGAAATCTTATATGTCATGTATAATATCATTCATTTTCATGTTACATCACTTAGAATGACATATTCTATCGTTCGGAGCACTATACTTGCGTATGTGCTCGCTTGACAGCCTCCGATCGCCTCTGAATACGTAACAGTCACAAAGATGACTATTTCCACCCTTCCTAACGACCTTAAACTGAAAAACGTAAAGAACAAAAGTTGTAGGTCTATTCGTCCTTATTTCGGATCATCTTGAATCACCTCAATCGGAGTTTGTATAAAAAGGTTATGCTTAATTTACTATAGCAAGTAAAAGTAGTCCACCAGTTACTGATGCCCAGCGCAGCTGCGCCCCAATTGGCCTTGGGGGCAGCGCAGCTATTCCCTGGGAGGTAGTACAGCCCTTTAGGCTCTGTTCTTCGCGATTTTACAGACCCCTACCCCTTTCGATTTTTATAACATGAGTTATACTCATCCAAATTGGTTCATTCTCGATTCTATGAGTTTGTAACTCATAAAACTACAACATACCAAATACCCAACAATTAACATAAATATTAACTAACCCAAATATGAGTTTACAACTCATGTTCATACTAATTATTCATGTTTTCATAATTTAGCGAATTCGTTCACTACGAATTCATTTCTCAACAATTTTGATTCATTCAACTTTCGTTGTTTTCGTTTCTTAATATATTAACACAATATAACCAATTAACAGATTATAGCAAAGATTAAACATCAAATTTTGGACTTACTAAGCCATTTTTATATACAAACACTACTATCTTAATTTTCTTCTATAAACCACTTTTCCTTGAATTTGATTACTCAATACAACTTCTATATAACAATTATCAGATTACACATGTACATAATCAACACCTCAAACCCTAACCCAACAAAATTCAATAATTTTAGAAAATAAGATTACAAAACTAAAACTTGAAAATTAAAAATGGATTATACCTTGAATCTCCTACTAGCAAGATGATGTTAACAAAGTTTAGAAATTCTTCCTTTGATTCTCTCTAAAAGTTCTCTGTGTTTCTCCTTTTCTTTGTTCTTGGCTTATTAGGAGAATACGTGATATAACCCAAATATGTCAGGTGAAGAAAATAAAAAGGCATCAGTTACAATAAACCAAAAGCCATAACGCTGCATTTGGTTACACACAATTTCCCCCCATACTAGATTATTTTAATCATTTTATATTATATAGCTTTTATTTGTCAAACATGTAACCAATTTACATAACTTATAATAATAATTATAATAATTATAATTTTTATTATAATTCTTCTGATGATTAATAAATAATCATATATCTAATTTAAATAATAAACTAGATTTAAACATCGCGTTATTTAATTTACTTATTTTCTTTAACATTAAACAACTCATTTAATTTAATTAATTAAATTAAATCTTCAAAGAATAAATTTTACCTTTGCTTTAATTTAATTATCATATTTGTTTTACGATCTCATATCTCTGTACTTTTAGTCTTTTAGACTCTATCTATTCACCACTACTGTTCAACTTTATTATCAGAGTTAGGAAACTCCGTATCTTATAACTCGTCGAGATTCGTCTTTGAATCTTACCGACTGACTAACTCTATTTGAGTTAGTACTTATCCTAATCACTGCGGTTATTAGTCTCAAGTATTCCTACCTAAGGTTCATAACCTACAGCTTTGATACCAACTGTGACGGCCCCAAATCCGGGTCCTAAATCACCACGGAACAGGTTCAATCATTTTATCACTATTACTATTTGCGAAAGATATAAACATAAATTGTTTATACAATAAACTTTACACACTAATCTCCAAGGTCGAGTAACCTTAACTTATACATAATTCATAACATGTCTAACATATAACATTATTATTATACTATACTATTACAATTATCTGCACCTATTATCCCAAGCTGAACTTGGCTTTATCCTTTCATGTATCCGATGTATTGGTCTTAATCTGCAATGTTAATCATGATATAGCAAGGGTGAGCAATAAGTTAATTTGCCCAGCAAGTTTAAGTTCAATAAATTAAAGATATATCATGATAGAAAGAATTGAACAATAAGCTGGCTAAAGTTCGATAATATAATTGTGAACTAGCATGAACAAATTTTACATGACTAAACGAACATTGAACAGGAACATATATATCTGGACCGAATGGTAATGAAGGTGATCAGCTTTTCATAAATGATGAATACATGCAGTATGCACATAGTACAATTTAATAATTCTTTTACATGGCAATCATAAATGATTAACCACAAGTATAATTGAATAATACAACTCGAGGTTGGTTTAAGAAAAACCTGAACCGTTAATTATCGTTACCCAATTTAATAAGCTTTGTCTGAAGACCTAATACTAATAATATCGATATACAAATTAGAATAATATCATCATAGTATTTAAAATAACCTAAACACATTATCACATAATCTTATCCGTCTATAACACACATAAGACTTAACCTCAAGTCAGATTTTTACAGTCCGAGTCGAGTTCGGTACAATTTAATTCTGACAACTCGACGGCTTAGTCAGATAAATATCGAGTTTAAGTTGAATTAAACTCTGCCTAACACTTAACAATTATCTTAGATAATTATATTATCAGACAAAATATTTTTCATAATCTCGTAATAATTTTCAAATAATTATTATCATTTATCATGAATTTTCAATCATTGATATCGTATTTATATGAATTAAATACCACATAATTCATCTATCATTAATATTTATTTAATAGTAAATATTAATGAAAATCATAGCATAATATTATAATATATTTATAATATATCAAAGTATTTTTAATACCTTAAAATCGCCTGTATATGATTTTTAAACCGTTAAATTCATTATCCGATAATTGCTTTTAATATTAAAATATTAATATTTTCATGACAAAATATCAAAAGTTATATTTTATAACTTAAAATATTTTTATAACACTTAAATCATTTTTATATGATTTTTAAATCATTAATTCTATTTTTCCATAATTTATTTAATATATTTATTAAATAAATTAATTGTCATTAATATTTATTAATTAATGAAATTCATATCAAAATATTAAAAGTCATTAAAAATAACTTAAAATATCTTCTTATACCATAATATAATTTTTCATGATTTTTCATGTATTAAAATCATTTTTAAATAATTTATTTAATATTATAGTTAGATAAATTAAATACCATATATATTCCAAAAAATATTAAATATTTATGAAATATACTCAAAATAATTAAAAACTAATTTTTAGACTTTAAATTAATTTTTAGGAATTGATTATGTATTTTTAATAATTTAAAACTAATTTTCTATAATTATTTAATAAAATAATTAATTTTCCAAAAATAATTGTCGCTAAAGGGCACTATAGCGACGAAACTGTCGTTATAAGTGTTCTTGAGCTGTTCTTGGCCAAACCCAGGAAAGCATGTCAGTTAACAAGGTGGTAGGTTTGACTCAAATTAAAACAGTGTTCGTGTTGATTTCTAGGACGCTAATGGGGTTACAATTGTAGTACGGATGTAATACCACAACAACAAACAAATTTCATGGTCATAACATATCACAACTGAGAGATACAAGTCATCAAAGTCTTGTCAGAGACTGTTCTTCATTTTCTGGGTTACCTAGAAATGAAGAACAGCTCTTAGTGCCTAGTTTAAATCCTTGTTGTTTGCATCCGGAGTCTAGTTTGTATGATCTAATGGTTCAAACAGGTAGTAGAGATGTCAGTGATCAGTTATATATCATCAGATCATAACAACAACATCACAAGTAATAAATCTAGTCCGGTCAAAGTGCTAGTCAGAAAATGCCCTTTAAAGATCTGGGTTACCCAGAATCTCCTTTCAGCGAGTTGGTCACCGCCGGTTTGATCGCTCACAGATTTGATTATATGTCACATCTGGGTGATCTAATAGCATGGTTGTGTAGTCTTCAAGTCAGGCTACAAGATCCAAATAACTAAACACGTGCAAGATCAGAGCCTTCAAAAATGGTTGTCAGGCTTTTCTGGGTAATCTGGGTTACCCAGATTCGTCCGGTCATGGTCGGTCAACAACCTTTGACAACTAATAACTTGAGTTATATACATGATCTGATCATGATTCGAGTTCCAAAACAAAGACCACATGGCATAGAACAGATTCATAACATAAAACACAATAAACAACTAACACATGAAGATCTAGAGGCCTTGACTTTCGGTTGTCAGGCTACCTTTTCCAATTTTTTTAGATTTTTGAAATCTACAATTTTGTGTATCTAGATGTTATAGATCCTTGATCTAACAACCTAGATCACTATTTAACCCCCTCTAACACATATCTAACCAACAAATAACATAAAATCACATGATTTACAAAATTTATGGTTTATACCTTTTATGCTCAAATCCTTTGATTTTGATCTCTGATCATGATCTTGATGAACTAGAGGATTGTTTAGTGACTGAAATCCTGGTGTATTTCGTAGGTGTGGAGAGAGAAAAGTTTGGTTGAGTGGTTGAGAGCAAAAGGGTTAAGTTTTTAGACTTTCTTTCTCTTTTATTACCTTTATCAATATTGATCCATGGCATTTGGCTGAAATAATGTGGCTGGTTGCTGTGATATAAGTCCCATGTGGGATATCTAGAGGCTCACTAAATCCAAATATGGCAATAATTGCAAGCTACCTTCAATAATGCACAAAGGGAATTTAAGATTTTTCCATACATTTAAGGGCATTTTAGTAACTTGTGCAAACCCTTAGGGTTTAACCCATAGGGTTTTACCCTAATGTTTTAAAAATAAATTTTTTAAAAAAATTATAAAATTAAGATTTCTAAATTATAATTAGGGTTTCTTAATTATATTAAAAATTCACTAATCACATTAGGGCTGGTTAATTAGGATACATGTTTTCGAATTAACATTAAAATTATTAAATTAACAATTAGGTTTTCCTTAATTATAATTAGGGTTTCTAACTCAAAAATTGGAGTTTTCTAACTAATCAATTAAGATTACCTCTAATTAGGTTTGTAATTAATACACTTAAGCCTTTAAGCTCCTAAATTGGGTTTTCATATTCTGAATTAGAGTTTCAAATTCCTCGAACTGAAATTAGGGTTTTCAGAGCTGGTATTAGGGTTTCTTAATAATCGCTAGGGTTTTCAAACTGAACGCCGATGTTCTTAATATAATACTAGGGTTTGCCACTGATATAGGTTATCTGGTCAACCCTTGACCCTTAACCACATACTGTACACAAATATAACCATATACATAATATATACACTTATACCCTTAATCCTGAATAATTCACCATAAAAATTTTAAATTCACAAAATTTCTTCTCAGAAATCTCAAATTCATTCACTTATTTTCTGTCTAGGTTTATTAATTAACCTTTATTCAATAATTTAAGATTTAAATAATTTTTTAAATTCTTGGGTTGTCACATTCACCCCTTCTTTTAAAAATTTTGTCCCCAAAATTTATCTTACACCTTACACCATGCATCATACACCATTCATACACAACATCACATGTTACCCAATACATTCCTCACAAGAGTAAAAATTTTCAAATATTGCTGAGGAGTTAAATAGACTATTGTCTGTCATTTTCGTAAAGGTTTTATGGAAATTCATCCGCAAACCATCTTAACTTACGGATATAGTGGGTAATTAGCCCGTTATGCCCTGTACTTATTAAGTACTGCTGGTTTGATATGTTTCTCGTATCCACATTGGGCGTAAATTTGTACCTCAGTCTTATCAGATTCCGCACCAAAACAATTTGGTTTGGGAAAATTTTCAAAGAACGCTTAGAGTTTCATAAACGTTGGTCTAGCCGAATCTAATAGCTTAGACTCATATCAATAATTCAATTCAAATGAAATATTTAGGTATAGCCATATCCCGTTGGCAAATTAAAATTTTAAAATTAGTTTGAAAATGACGTCATGATGTCGTACTGTACTAACAGCCCATTTGAAGATGTCGTCATTGTATGACTTTGTCATAACACATCATACACTAGTGGAACAACGATTTTAGATCAAATTCAACACTAAGTATTCCTGCATTTACAACTCCATCAACTTTTTATCATCTCTGCACCAGGTTACATGGTACATAAGTGATAAAGAAAAATATATTTTAATAGTTCAAATCATTATCGTCTATCTGAAACAAGTAGTATAGACTATTCTTTAAACCGTTCAAAATCATTACAAATCTATTTTATTACCTCAACGGGTAACGATGTGTCGGTGGCCCGAAGTCCACTCATACACAATGGTCACCCGGAGTTGAGAATAAAAATTCATTTCAAAAAGCACATAGTGCATTTTTAGCTTGATGTCAAAAATTTTGAGTCTAGCATAGCTAAGAGATTTGGGAAAACCTATGTCTCCACTAATAATCCATTGCCTAATTAATCTATCTATTCCTATTATCCTCAATACTCCATTCACACAAAACTATACCCAGATCTTCAAACTTACCACACTTATGAGTTCAGGAACTTGTCACAATCATATGAGTTTAAGAACTTGTCCTAGACAGACCTTTGGCGTCCATTCGTTTAGGAGTTCATAAACATTTTATATAATTATGAGTCACGGACGTACCATAAGTATGAGTTTTAAGAACTCGTACTTAACCTTATATTCTCTACATATAACCTATCTATCTGTTATACACATGAGAAAAGAATCACCTTAGCAACACGCATATAGCAAATAGCGCGACACAAACATTTCAATGATTATCAGTGTAAGAAACTAAGTGGTTGTTACACCAAATACAATTCAACTCTCATACGAAGAATCATACAACTTAGCTACTGACAAGAGTCCTCAATTGAAATCCCCACTTAATTCTAACTCCCTTCTAAATACAAATTTCATTTAATCTGTATTCATAATCCTTTCCTAAATTTGTACCAATTCATAGTACAACTGACACACAACATTATTTCCATAAACTTTTCAATCATTCACTTGATCAATCTCAATACTATAACCTTATCAGATCACGGGGTGATCTCATCGTATAGATTACGATTTATTTCTATACTATGATCGTTTTGTTTTACGATCTCCTATCTCTGTACTTTTAGTCTTTTAGACTATATCTATTCACCACTATTGTTCAACTTTATTATCAGAGTTAGGGAACTCCGTATCTTATAACTCGCTGATATTCATCATGGAATCTTACCGACTGACTAACTCTATTTAAGTTAGTACTTATCCTAATCACTGCGGTTATTAGTCTCAGGTATTCCTACCTAAGTTTCATAACCTACAGCTTTGATACCAACTGTGACAGCCCCAAATTCGGGTCCTAAATCACCACGTATCTGGTTCAATCATTTTATCACTATTACTATTTGCGGAAGATATAAACATAAATTGTTTATACAATAAACTTTACACACTAATCCCCAAGGTCGAGTAACCTTAACTTATACATAATTCATAACATGTCTAACATATAACATTATTATTATACTATACTATTACAATTATCTGCACCTATTATCACAAGCTGAACTTGGCTTTATCCTTTCCTGTATCCGGCGTATTCGTCTTAATCTGCAATGTTAATCATGATATAGCAAGGGTGAGCAATAAGTTTTCCCAGCAAGTTTAAGTTCAATAAATTAAAGATATATCATGATAGAAATAATTAAACAATAAGCTAACTAAAGTTCTATAATATAATTGTGAACTAGCATGAACAAATTTTACATGACTGAACGAACATTGAACAGTAACATATATATCTGGACCGAATGGTAATGAAGGTGATCAGCCTTTCATACCTGATGATTACTTGCAGTATGCACATAGTGCGATTTAATAATTCTTAGACATGGCAATCATAAATGATTAACCACATGTATAATTGAATAATACAACTCGAGGTCGAGTTAAGAAAAACTTGCATGAACCGTTGATTATCGTTACGCAATTTAATAAGCTTTGTCTGAAGACCTAATAATAATAATATCGATATACAAATTAGAATAATATCATCATAGTATTTAAAATAACATGAACACATTATCACATAATCTTATCCGTCTATAACACACATAAGACTTAACCTCAAGTCAGATTTTTACAGTCTGAGTTGAGTTCGGTACAATTTAATTCTGACATCCCGACGGCTTAGTCGGATAAGTATCGAGTTTAACTTCAATTAAATTTTGCCTAACACTTAACAATTATCTTAGATAATTATATTATCAGTCAACATATTTTTCATAAGCTCGTAATAATTTTCATATAATTATTATCATTTATCAAGAATTTTCAATCATTAATATCGTATTTATATGAATTAAATACCACATAATTCCTCTATCATTAATATTTATTTAATAGTAAATAGTAATGAAAATTATAGCATAATATTATAATATATTTATAATATATCAAAGTATTTTTAATACCTTAAAATCACCTGTATATAATTTTTAAACAGTTAAATTCATTATCCGATAATTGCTTTTAATATTAAAATATAAATATTTTCATGATAAATATCAAAAGTTATATTTTATAACTTAAAATATTTTTATAACACTAAAATCATTTTTATATGATTTTAAAATCATTAATTCTATTTTTCCATAATTTATTTAATATATTTATTAAATAAATTAATTATCATTAATATTGATTAATTAATGAAATTTATCACAAAATATTAAAAGTCATTAAAAATAACTTAAAATATCTTTATACCGTAATATAATTTTTCATGTCTTAAAATCATTTTTAAATAATTTATTTAATATTATAATTAAATATTAAATACCATATATATTCCAAAAATATTAAATATTTACGAAATATACTCAAAATAATTAAAAACTAATTTTTAGACTTTAAAATAATTTTTAGGAATTTATTATGTTCGTATTTTTAATAATTTAAAACTAATTTTCTCTAATTATTTAATATTATTATTTGCAATATTAACGATGTCTAGTAGTTCTGTCAAGGAGAGGTTTGGTCACCTAATTGCGCGCCAATAGGGAGAAATCCTTATTGGAAAGCCCCATCTTTCCTGGGAACGACCTGGTCGATTAATATTGTGAATTATAATAAAGATGATACATGTTGTTAAAATTATTAAGGTGATTTTTATGAAATTTTGCTTATTTTATGGATCCCTATTTTACCCATTTTTCAAAATAATCGGTAGAAAATTATTTAAAGGTGGGGCTTGGAAAAATGATTTTGGAAATGGAAGAGTATATGTATGGAGGTATATATGTATATGATGTGTGTATATATATTATATGTGTGAGTGGAAAATGGTGGGGGAAAAGAAAGAGTGAAAGTGATAGTGTGATAGTGATGTGTAAGAGTGTAGTGAATTTAATTATTGGGTGGGTGGGGAATTGATGTTGGTTATAGGAGAGAAAAATTAAGTGGTGTATATATAATAATGATATATATAAGTTGAAAATATGTGTTTATATATATGTATTATATTTTTAATTTTTGTTGTAATGTTATTGGTTAATTGTTTGACTTAATTGTTAGTTAATTGAAAAATGATTTTGCAGAAATAATTCGTTCATGAACAGTACACTTCTATTCTCCTATAAATAGAAGTTCATTCCTTCATTATTTCTTACGAATTCACTGAAACTCCAGAGAGAAAAATTATAGAGAAACTATAGAAAAGTATTCTGCTACTTCCCTACTCTTATATTCAGTTTCTTTTACGGTAAGGGTTATTATTTCTTTTGTATTCATGAAGAGAACTTCTGTTATTCCATTCTTTATTATTCTGCTGGAATAACCAGTATACGCGGACTACCATATACTTGGTGACATTCTTCTATTATTCCATCTTTATTATTATTCTGTTGGAATATCATGTCTGTGCATTTTACTCCGGACCTGGTTCCATCTTTATTATTATTCTATTGGAATATCTTGTCTGTGCGTTTTACGCCGGACCTGGTTCCGTCTTTATTATTATTCTGTTGGAATATCCTGTCTATGCTTTTTACGCCAGACCTGGTTTCGTCTGTATTATTCTGTTGGAACATCATGTCGGTGCGAATTTCGCCTAACCTGGTTCCGTTACTTATTATTCTGTTGGAATAACGTGTCTATGCGAAGTACCGCATGCATGGTGATTTCTTTTGTTATTCCATTCGTTATTATACTCAGTTGGTTAAAGTTTTGACTTCTATACTCCATGAAATAAGTGGAATATCCTTGATATTTGCGCTTCATCCAGTATCTTTTCATGGAAATATTCTTATGAGCATTCTTGAATTTTACTCTACAAAGCAGTATCATGTTGACAATTTGGACGTTATTAGTTCCTGAAAAATTAATTCTTGAACTTTTTTTATTGAATTCTTATATCATTGTCATCATCCTCATGTTTATATTATGTTGAAAGTCATCTGTGGCCTGTAGTGCATAGATGGACTTGGTATGATTATGAACAGAGATTATTCGGTGTAATCATGACCGTAATGTTACAAATGATATAGAAAAAGTCCTCATTAACCCGTAGTGCATTGATGGACAGTTGTTCGTATGATCATGACCATTAATGAATACACAAATATTCTTGGCCCGTAGTGCATGGATAATTGTGGTCGTGATACTAAAGAATATCATTGGCCATAGTGCAGGGGTGATTCGATGATGTGGAATATTTATTAAGCTGAGTCTCAGCGATAACAGTGATGAAAAACCTTTTAAATCATAAAAGATAGTAAATTTTATTTTCTACTTGACTCTTTTAATGGATTGCTTTTTCCGCTGCAGTTAAACATGATGTTTGTTATATTGTATCAGTTTAACACTGTTTAAGGCTAATGATAATTTATTCTACATTATCTTAGTCATAATATTTCTTACTGGGCTAGTTGAGCTCACCATTTCTTTCACTGTTCTCTTCAGGAAATGAGAACGTAACTGGGACTAGTCGGGGAACGGAGTGATGGTCCTAGATGGTGCATTAGTAGTCCTCACTATTCTGTGAAATAGTGTGATAATAATTGTAATGAGGATTCCATTGAGTTTGTATACTCTCTAGATGACAATATTTGTATTCAAACTCACATCATATGTTTTGTCGTATTTTACATGACTGTTGTATAATTAAGTTGTATTTCAATTTTTTACCATGTATTTGGCGACTCAAGATCGGTGATGTATACCTAATTTTGGGGGCGTCACAGTTGGTATCAAATCTTAGGGATATGATCCCTGGCTAAGATGTGAGACTAGAACTAGGAGGGGCGAGACGGAGAATTCCTTCGCTAGTATGACCTACCTAAGTTTATTTGGTATTTAATTGGTCGGTCAAAGTATATGGATAATATGTTATATGTTAATGAACCTTTGTTTTGTGGCAGTATCTGAAAATGACATCCGAGAATGTTGAAAATAGCAATGGAGCACAAGAGACCGTTGAGTCTCCACATATCAATAATCAGGAGAATGTGCATCAGAAAGGCGACAATCCTCATGTAAACAACAACACTAACCAAATGATGAATGATGGACTATTCAGAGGCTTTATGCAATTCATGTAACATCAGTCGAGAGCGGCTCCTGTCCAAAATGTAGGTGGAAACACTGGAAACTCTCGGACGGTCACTACTAAACAGTTCAAGGAGCTGGGACCATTGGAGTTTAAGGGAGATCCAAAATCACTTATGACGAAAGCATGGATAAAGCAGATCACCAAGATATTTGATGTCTTGGGATGCTCCGAGGAGCAAAAGGTTCCCTTTGCCGCCTTTATGTTGCGCGGAGAGGCAGATTACTGGTGGGAATCGGTAAAACGTACTCAACCTGCTGTACTACAGATGTCTTGGGAGAAGTTCCAAGAGCTGTTCAATGACAAATACTTTCCCGAAAGTATTCGTCACATGAAGGAGGTGAAGTTTATCAAATTAGAGCAAAACAATATGACCGTGTCGCAATACGAGGCAAAATTTGCGGAGTTATCCCGGTTTGCGTCCCACTTGGTGGATAATGAAGAGAGAATGGCGCGAATGTTTTTAAGAGGTTTGAAGCCGGAGATACGTCAACATCTTATTTCTCATAAACTGTGTTTGTATTCAGATGTTGTAAATAGGGCTCAGTTGGTGGAGCGCGATAACGAGTCAACGCAACCAAAAGAGAACAGCCGGCAAAATAATAATACCAGTGAGAGCAGTCATCGAAGCGGTGACAACAAGTGTGGAGGGAATCAATAGGCCAGAAATGGTAACCACTTTGATGGTAATCAGGGCCAAAACAATAAGAATGGACATTTCAAGAAGAGGAGATTCAACAATGATGGAAAGACGTCAGCCCTAGTACCCGTTGTTAAGGAAGGAGAAAGACCACCTATCATATGCTTCAAATGCGGAGAGGAGGGACACATCAGTCCAAATTACGCGATGCCGTCCAAAGCATGTTATAATTATGGAAGAGAAGGTCACTTAGCCCGATTTTGTCATTCATCGAAGATAAATTCAGCTAGGATGGAGACACCAAAGGCTATCCCAGAAAAGTCAAAGCCGGTAGTGCAAGGGAGAGCGTTTGTTGTGACCTCCCAGAAAGAAAGGAACCCAAATGAGGTCATCACGGGTAAGCTTATCATAAACTCTAGCGAAGTCTATACTTTATTTGATACCGGATCTGCCCATTCTTTTATTTCTCCTACTTACGCTCAACGATTAAATTTGACTCCGGAGAAATTAGACTTTGACTTATCTGTGGAAACTCTATTGGGAGAAACCTTCATTAAATCCACGGTTTATAAGTCTTTTTTGGTTCAAGTTGGTTCCCACAAATTACCTGTCGATCTTATTGCATTAAGAATACTTGCATTTGATGTAATTCTAGGGATTGATTGGTTAAATACTCATCATGCAAAAATTGATTGTTTTCGTAAGGTTGTTAGCTTTCATATTCCTAATCGACCTATTATGCGAATTCAAGCAACCAAACCATTAAAATCAATCACTGTCATCTCAAGCCATAAAGCTATTTGTTTATTGAAAAACGGATGTCAAGCTTTCTTAGCTCATGTCACAGATCTAAACAAAAATACGTCAGTTTTGAATAATATTTCTATTGTTAATGAATTTCTTAACGTATTCCCTGAAGAACTTCCTGGCCTACCCCCAGAGCATGAAATTGAATTTTGTATCGATCTTGAACCCAGTACAAAACCCATTTCTAAAGCCCCATATCGAATGGCTCCTATTGAACTTCAGGAGTTAAAGACTCAACTGCAGGAATTGTTAGACATTGGCTTTATTCGTCCTAGTACTTCTCCTTGGGGTGCTCCTGTTCTATTCGTGAAGAAGAAAGATGGGAGTATGCGACTTTGTATTGATTATCGGGAGTTGAATCATGTCACCATCAAAAATAGGTACCCATTGCCACGTATTGATGACCTGTTTGACCAGTTGCAAGGAGCCAAATTCTTTTCAAAGATTGATCTTCGTTCCGAATATCACCGATTGAAGATTAGAACTGATGACATTCAAAAGATGGCTTTCAGAACTCGGTACGGGCATTATGAATTTCTAGTCATGTCCTTTGGATTGACTAATGCTCCTGCTGCCTTCATGGATATGATGAACCGAGTATTCAAAACATATTTGGATCACTTTGTGGTCGTCTTTATTGATGACATCCTTATTTATTCCAAAAGCCGTGAAGATCATGAGCAACACTTGAGGTTGATACTCCAAAAGCTTCGTGAATATAAGCTTTATGCAAAGTTGAAGAAATGCGAGTTCTGGCTTGAGGAATTAGCATTCCTTGGGCACGTGGTATCAAGTCATGGAATATCTGTTGACCCAGTAAAGATTGATGCTATTCAAAGCTGGGAGCAACCTAAATAAGTAACCGAAGTACGTAGCTTTCTCGGCTTAGCTGGTTATTATCGGAGATTCGTAGAAGGGTTTTCTCGAATCGGTACTCCACTAACTCAGCTGACTCAGAAAGATACAAAGTTCGGTTGGAGCGAGGAATGTGAGAAGAGTTTTCAAGAACTCAAGAGGAGACTCATTTCAGCACCTGTTCTGACAATACCATCTGGTTCGGAGGGATTTGTCATCTACAGTGATGCTTCTGGCAAAGGGTTAGGATGTGTTCTCATGCAACATGGGAAAGTCATAGCCTATGCCTCACGACAACTCAAAGAATATGAGAGGAATTATCCTACTCATGACCTAGAGTTAGCAGTTATGGTCTTCGCACTTAAAATTTGGAGGCTTTACTTGTATGAGGAGAAGGTGGAGATCTTTACGGATCATAAAAGCCTCAAATATTTCTTCACTCAAAAGGAACTCAACATGCGACAACGACGTTGGCTTGAACTATTGAAAGATTATGATCATACCATCCAATACCATCCTGGAAAAGCGAACGTGGTAGCTGACGCATTGACTAGAAGATCATATGCAAGTACGAGTACGATATTGCCAACACAAAGGCCCATTTTGTATGACTTGCAAAGGATGGAGATAGAGTTAAAGAATCCAGGGACCCATGTGATGATGGCGAATATACGAGTAGAACCAAATTTAATTGATAAAGTTAAAGTTGCTCAAGCTACAGACCTGGAGCTGATGCGTATGAGGAAGAAAGTGCAAGAAGGTGCGATGCCAGAAGCAAGAATCGATGAAGAAGGAATACTTCGAGTCAAATCCAGACTTTGTGTTCCTAACGACCCTGATTTAAAGTATAAAATCATGATGGAGGCGCACAACACACCATTTTCAATCCATCCTGGGAGTACCAAAATGTATCATGATCTTCAACATACATTTTGGTGGGGCAATATGAAGAGAGAGATAACGCTGTTTATCTCAAGGTGTCTAGCGTGTCAACGAGTCAAGGCGGAGCATCAAGTACCAAAAGGTCCATTGCAACCACTTAAAATTCTAGAA
Source organism: Panax japonicus (assembly GCA_020205505.1). NCBI lineage: Eukaryota > Viridiplantae > Streptophyta > Magnoliopsida > Apiales > Araliaceae > Panax > Panax japonicus. Next base: position 28,633,140 of record CM035097.1, on the reverse strand, counting down.
TGGAAGTGGGAGCACATTATCATGGATTTTGTTACTGGTCTTCCCAAGGTTTCTCAAGGCATAGATGCGATTTGGGTCATTGTTGATAGATTAACCAAGTTTGCTCACTTCTTACCAATACGAGAAACTTATACACTTGAACATCTTGCTCGTATGTACATAAACGAGATTGTAAGACTGCATGGTATGCCAGTATCCAAAGTTTCTGATCGAGACCCAAGATTCACTTCACAATTTTGGGTTAGTTTGCAGAAAGCTATAGGCACAGATTTACGATTTAGCTCGGCATATCATCCTCAGACGGACGGACAGTCGGAGAGGACTATCCAAACTCTTGAAGATCTATTAAGACTCTGTGTTCTTGATTTCAAAGGAAGTTGGGACAAGTTCTTACCATTGGTGGAGTTTTCCTACAACAATAGTTATCAAGCAAGTATTGGCATGGCTCCATTCGAAGCGTTGTATGGAAGAAAATGTTGTTCTCCAGTATGCTGGGATGAGGTGGGTGAAGCACCGTTGTTGGGATCGAAGTTGGTACGTATGACTACGAAAAAGATTTAAACGATCCGGCAACGTATAAAAACCTCACAAGATCGACAAAAGAGTTATGTTGATCTTCATCGAAAGGACGTGGAATTCGATATAGGAGATCATGTGTTGTTATGTGTTACTCCATGGAAAGGAGTTATAAGATTTGGAAAGAGAGAAAAGCTCAATCCTCGATTCATCAGCCCATTTTTAATCCTTGATCAAGTAGGAACTGTGGCCTATAGACTCGTTTTACCGCCGAGTATGTCTCGTGTTCATAACGTTTTTCACATATCCATGTTACGTAAATATGTGGAAGACCCGAACCACATTATTGAGTTAGATCCGGACGAAATAGCGGAAGATTTGATGTATGAAGAGGTTCTTGTTCAAATCTTAGATAAGAAGGAACATATTCTACGCTCCAAGGTTATACCTCAAGTCATAGTTTTGTGGAGAAACCACGATGTTGAGGAAATGACTTGGGAGTTAGAATCTAAAATGAAATCAAGGTATCCTTACCTCTTCGATATACCTGGTACGTACACTAATTTCGAGGGAGAAATTTCATAAGAAGGGGAGATTGTAAAATCCCAACTTTTTGAATAAAGATGAATTTTCTATAAATATTATTTTTGAATATTATGGAGTGAAATTGATATAATGTTATAGTTGTGGGTAATATTTATAAATTTTGCATAGTATGCAAGTTGTTATATTATATTCGATTGGTCGGGGAATATTCGTTTTAGCAGGGAATATTCGTTTTAGCAGGGAATATTCGTACAACGGTGTAATCATTGGTGGACCCCACAACAGAATTATTGTCGGATTGAGAAAACAACAAAAATATTTTTATGAAAATAACGGCAGAAGTTTTACCATTGATACTGTTGAACTACTCGGTAGTAAAAGTACAGTAATACGCATGGTTGCATAGTAGCACACGGTATTGATTATTGATGCTTACGTGAGAAGTAATTCAGTTTTGTTCAATTATTGCTATAGTAATTGTTGAATAGTATCTCACGTTATTTGATTCAATTATTGTCGATATTTATTATATTGTTAAAATCAATAATTAAGACGACAAAGTTATTAATATTATTATTTGCAATATTAACGATGTCTAGAAGTTCTGTCAAGGAGAGGTTTGGTCACCTAATTGCACGCCAATAGGGAGAAATCCTTATTGGAAACCCCCTCTTTCCTGGGAACGACCTGGTCGATTAATATTGTGAATTATAATAAAGATGATACATGTTGTTAAAATTATTAAGGTGATTTTTATGAAATTTTGCTTATTATATGGATCTCTATTTTACCCATTTTTCAAAATAATCAATAGAAAATTATTTAAAGGTGGGGCCCATATATGTTGAAAAAATGATTTTGGAAATGGAAGAGTATACGTATGGAGGTATATATATGTATATGATGTGTGTATATATATTATATGTGTGAGTGGAAAATGGTGGGGGAAAAGAAAGAGTGAAAGTGATAGTGTGATAGTGATGTGTAAGAGTGTAGTGAATTTAATTATTGGGTGGGTGGGGAATTGATGTTGGTTATGGGGGAGAAAAATTAAGTGGTGTATATATAATAATGATATATATAAGTTGAAAACATGTGTTTATATATATGTATTATATTTTTAATTTTTGTTGTAATGTTATTGGTTAATTGTTTGACTTAATTGTTAGTTAATTGAAAAATGATTTTGCAAAAATAATTCATTCATGAACAGTACACTTCTATTCTCCTATAAATAGAAGCTCATTCCTTCATTATTTCTTACGAATTAACTGAAACTCCAGAGAGAAAAATTATAGAGAAACTATAGATAAGTATTCTGCTACTTCCCTACTCATATATTCAGTTTCTTTTACGGTAAGGGTTATTATTTCTTTTGTATTCATGAAGAGAACTTCTGTTATTCCATTCTTTATTATTCTGCTGGAATAACCAGTATACGCGGACTACCCTATACTTGGTGACATTCTTCTATTATTCCATCTTTATTATTATTCTGTTGAAATATCCTGTCTGTGCGTTTTACGCCGGACCTGGTTCCGTCTTTATTATTATTCTGTTGGAATATCCTATCTGTGCATTTTACGCTGGACCTGGTTTCGTCTTTATTATTATTCTGTTGGAATATCTTGTCTGTACGTTTTACGCCGGACCTGGTTCCGTCTATATTATTCTGTTGGAACATCCTGTCGGTGCGAATTTCGCCTGACCTGGTTCCGTTACTTATTATTCTGTTGGAATAACCTGTTTATGCGAAGTACCACATGCATGGTGATTTCTTTTGTTATTCCATTCGTTATTATAGTCAGTTGGTTAAAGTTTTGACTTTTACACTCCATGAAATTAATGGAATATCCTTGATATTTGCGCTTCATCCAGTATCTTTTCATGGAAATATTCTTCTGAGCATTCTTGAATTTTACTCTACAAAGCAGTATCATGTTGACAATTTGGACGTTATTAGTTCCTGAATAACTTAATTCTTCAACTTGTTTTATTGAATTTTTATATCATTGTCATCATCTTCATGTTTATATTATGTTGAAAGTCATCTGTGGCATGTAGTGCATAGATGGACTTGGTATGATTATGACCAGAGATTATTCTGTGTAATCATGACCGTAATGTTACAAATGATATGAAAAAATTCCTCATTCACCCGTAGTGCACTGATGGACAGTTGTTGGCATGATTATGACCATTAATGAATACACAAATATTCTTGGCACGTAGTGCATGGATAATTGTGGTCGTGATACTAAAGAATATCATTGGCCATAGTGCAGGGGTGATTCGATGATGTGGAATATTTATTAAGCTGAGTCTCAGCGATAACAGTGATGAAAAACCTTTTAAATCATAAAAGATAGTAAATTTTATTTTCTACTTGACTCTTTTAATGGATTGCTTGTTCCGCTGCAGTTAAACTTGATGTTTGTTATATTGTATCAGTTTAACACTGTTTAAGGCTAATGATAATTTATTATGCATTATCTTAGTCATAATATTTTTGACTGGGCTAGTTGAGCTCACCCTTTCTTTCACTGTTCTCTTCAGGAAATGAGAATGTAGCTGGGACTAGTCGGGGAACGGAGTGATGGTCCTAGATGGTGCATTAGTAGTCCTCACTATTCTGTGAAATAGTGTGATAATAATTGTAATGAGGATTCCATTGAGTTTGTATACTCTCTAGATGACAATATTTGTATTCAAACTCACAGCATATGTTTTGTCATATTTTACACGACTGTTGTATAATTAAGTTGTATTTGAATTTTGTACCATGTATTTGGCGACTCAAGATGGGTGATGTATACCTACTTTTGGGGGCGTCACAGTTCGTGTTGATTTCTGTGACGCTAATGGGGTTACAATTGTAGTACGGATGTAATACCACAACAACAAACAAATTTCATGGTTATAACATATCACAACTGAGAGATACAAGCCATCAAAGTCTTGTTAAAGACTGTTCTTCATTTTTTGGGTTACCCAGAAATGAAGAACAGCTCTTAGTGCCTAGTTTGAATCCTTGTAGTTTGCATCCAGAGTCTAGTTTGTATGATCTAATGGTTCAAATAGGTAGTAGAGATGTCAGTGATCAGTTATATATCATCAGATCATAACAACAACATCACAAGTAATAGATCTAGTCCAGTCAAAGTGCCTGTCAGAAAATGCCCTTTGAAGATATGGGTTACCCAGAATCTCCTTTCGGCGAGTTGGTCAACGCCGGTTTGACCGCTCACACATTTGATTATATGTCAGATCTGGGTGATCTAATAGCATTGTTGTGTAGTCCTCAAGTCAGGCTACAAGATCCAAACAACAAAATTAGCCAAACAACTAAACACGTGCAAGATCAGAGCCTTCAAAAATGGTTGTCAGACTTTTCTGGGTAATCTGGGTTACCCAGATTCGTTCGGTCATGGTCGTTGACCACTAATAACTTGAGTTATATACATGATCTGACCATGCTTCGAGTTCCAGAACAAAGACCACATGGCATAGAACATATTCATAATATAAAACAAACAACTAACACAGGAAGATCTAGAGACTCTGACTTTCGGTTGTCAGGCTACTTTTTCCAGGTTTTCTAGATATTTGAAATCTATAATTTCGTGCATCTAGATGTTATGGATCCTTGATCTAATAACCCAGATCACTATTTAACACCCTCTAACACATATATAACCAACAAATAACATAAAATCACATTATTTACAAATTTTATGGTTTATACCTTTTATGCTCAAATCCTTTGATTCTGATCTCTGATCATGATCTTGATGAACTAGAGGCTTGTTTAGTGACTAAAATCCAGAAATTAGAGTTTTCTAACTAAACAATTAGGGTTATCCCTAATTAGGTTTGTAATTAATACACTTAAGTCTTTAAGCTCCTAAATTAGGTTTTCATATTCTGAATTAGGGTTTCAAGTTCCTAGAACTGAAATTAGGGTTTCCAGAGCCGATATTAGGGTTTCTTAACAATCACTAGGGTTTTCAAACTGAACGTCGATGTTCTTAATATAATAATAGGGTTTGCCACCGATATAGGTTATCTGGTCAATCATTGACCCTTAACCACATACTGTACACATATACAACCATGTACAGAACATATACACTTATACACTTAATCCAGAATAATTCACCATAAAAATTTTAAATTCACAAAATTCCTTCTCAGAAATCTCAAATTCATTCACTTATTTTCTGTCTAGGTTTATTATTTAACATTTATTCAATAATTTAAGATTTAAATAATTTTCTAAATTCTTGGGTCGTCACAACAGTTCCATCAGGAGACAAGAACTTTTGTTCAAGATCTGACGAACCAAGTGGGACAGCTTGCTACAACAGTTCTTTAGTTATTTGGTTATCTTTACTAATTCAATTATGTTTTCTTTTGTTAATTACAATAGATTCAAAAACTCCAATATTTATTTTTTATTTATATTTAGGAACATTAGAATATATTTAAAACAAAATCATTCTCTATGGGATCGATCCTTACTTGCTAGTATGCTTATTATTTAATTTCATAGAGTAACAATGAAGATTAATTTTGGATTGCTTGGCTTCCCAGTTCTATTTCTAAGTCCTTGTACAAATATATCTCAAATAAGGACTTTACAAAACTACTTAATAATTATACATTACTATAACCACATCATCAAATTTAAACATGCATATCTTAACCATTCCTAGCAAAAATGTATCCTAATTTTGGAACGAATGGAGTATTATTTTTTATTTTTTATTTTCATTAAATTATAATAATGGTAATAATAATTATTAGTTTAATAGTATTAGTTATTTAGTATTAGTAGTAGTGGTTGGGTGAATATGTGAGTCTTGGGCTCAAGAATGAGTTCAATCCGACTTCGGATAAACAAGTTATGACGTTTAGAAAATTCGACGTTTAAAATGTCTTTCGATGAAAATGGCTCCCGAAAGGGTTTTGATCCTAATTCCTGACAAGTTAGAGAAGTGTGAAAATTTTTCTGTTCGGGGGAATGTGAAAAAATTGTTACAACGAAGAAATAGACGCAAGAACAAGCTCATTTTGTTACCGGACGAGCAAGTTATGATGTGTCGAAGTAAGCATGTAGAAACTGTGAAAAGGTTAGAATTTATCAAAGCTTGAAACACTTTCTGCAGTGTGGCGTGCCCCGCACCGGACCAACGGTAAGGTTTGACAGTCCGGTCATCCTTTAGTAAATTGGACATAACTCTTTCGTCCGAACTCCGATTGAGGTGATTCAAAAGGCTCCAGAAAGCTAAGAAGTAGAACCACAACTTTCATTCTTCAAAGTTGAGAATCGAGGTCAGTATCAAGGCCTAAAATGGGCATCTTTAGGAATGTTGTGTAATTGGCATACTTCTTAAACAATTCATGCATATCAGAACTTGAAAACTTGAACATTTCATGTGTTATAGCAAAGTTTTAAACATTTGATGCATTATAGCATAACCGAATACTTATACAACCAACAAAGAGTGTGTATCAGTCTGAAATTTACACAATATCCAATTAATGTGTAAAACATAGCATACATACAAATTATTAATAAGAATATACATTTACGTCCTTAAGAACTACATTCAAAATCATGATTTAAATGAAGTTATAATACTTGCCTCAAGCGTCTTTTATACTTTTAGCGTTAATCGCCCTTTGTAAGTCCTACACAATCAGTGCACATAAACGTACCAATTAGCTATGTATAAACGTCACTTATGGTTTACTTTAACTCTATTCCATGTTTTATCATGTTTGTTTCATAAGAATCATAACACTATTTAAGTTACTCTGTTGTGTTATATACAACTGTTATACTTGATGGGCATGTAAATGCTCATTCTTACTTTAAATTAAATGTTTTCAGCAAAAACCAAGTGTGTAGAAGGTTTTGGAAAGGACAAGGATGAAGGCATGTTAAATGCTTAAGGAGATATGGATCCTATCTGTAATAGATAGGTTTGTTGTAAATATTTACTATGTTAATTATCATGTTTCAAAGATTTAATGGTCTTAGAACTTGGGTATGTAATAATAGTACTGTAATATAGCTAATAATTACTTTCCTATTAGTATGAATGCATGCATATGTATATTTATGTTTAGTACCATCGAGCACCATATCCAAAGTTTAAAGGTAATCGGATTTAGGGGTGTCACATCCTCGCCGAAACCAAAACAAACACATTTCTTCGGTGGACAATGACAAATTTTCTCCCAGAGACAGTTTTCTTCGGACAGAGCAAAAACACTCACGTCCTTACCAAAGCCAAAACGAACACTTTTCTTCGATGGGCAAGGACAAATTTCCTCCCAAAGACGGATTTTTTCAGATAGAGCGAAAACACTCGCGTTTCTTCGGTGGACGTGCACACTAAACCTCTCCCACAACGGACAACCACCCTAAGACTCTCCCACAGCGGACGAGCATCCAAAGCCTCTCCCACAACAGACAAGCACACTAAGCCTCCCACACAGCGGACGAGCACACTAAGCCTCTCCCACACAAACAAACATCCAAACCTCTCTCAAAAGTGGACGAGCACTCTAAGCCTTTTTCAAAAGTCAAAAACAAAAACTTTTGACTCGACATCAGAGTAAACACTTACAATTTTCTCCTTCAAAGTCAAAACTTTAATTTTCTTCAGATATTGGAGCAAACGCTTACAGCTTCTCCTCTAAAGTCAAAACTTCCATTTTTTCCAAACAATCTGCTAATGCTTGTAGTCTTATACAGACAATTTCTTCTACAAAAATGAAAACTTGAGCTTATTCAGACAGCGGAGTAAACTGCAAAAAACGTTCCCATTTCAAGAGCTTTTGACTACTAACTCCTCTATCCGACTAAAGTGGAATAAGGGAGTGTGACCAATGTTAGGATATAACATCTTCGGACTTTTGCATGATAACACACTACGGCTCCCAGCCTTCAGCGATCGGACTTCGACTATTGGACTTTGGGTCTCGCCAAAATGTCAACCCAAATGACCTACCAACGTCTGCATGGTATTTAATACACAATAGGCTCATAGATGATCGTGATTGTCACAATCAGAACTTTAGTGAAGACTATCTCACAAACCACTATAGACATATTAACACGTGATAGAGGACATATAACCATATTAGATGCCTTTGGGCGCCAATTTTTAGCTTTAAACACCCAAAAAGAAGGCTACAAAGCATGCACTTAGTCTGCTTTTAGGATTACATTTCACTATGAACTTGAGATAGGAATTTTATATAATTAGCCTATTTATCTATGGTTTAAGTACACTTTAAACTTTCAAATTTTTCACTTTTTATAACATAAACCCTAATGTTTCAACTTTAAGACATTGAACATTAATGTCTTTAAATTTCTAAATTAAACGTTTTGGCCACCATCAAGTAATTACTTATCCAAATGAGAGTATTTTAAGTAATTTCACTCCAAAATATCATTGGAAGTACAAAAAAATAAAGACACTGATTAGTGTATGATGAAGAAAAGAAATATTAAAAAAGTTGAAGCCAATATAAACGAGACATGCCCTTCAAATACTTAATTTTTCATATTGATAAAAAAAACCTTTAATATCTTTGGAAACAAAAAATTATAATCACGTGATTAGTGTGTAATAAATAAATAAATTGAAGTCACTAATATACCCTTAAAGACTTCATTACCTTTTTATTTTGAGTCATGTGACCTATGCCGATAAAAAAAACTTAATTCGGTACGCAAAATGTTTTATTTATAAAAATATAGAAATATTAAGTTTTAATATCTTAAAGTTGAAATTAACATTAAGATTTAAATTGTGAATAACAAAAAGGTTTAATGTTTAAAATATATTTAAGCATTTATTTATTCACACCCATGTAAAACGGAAGCATGATATTAGACGAGGTTAAAAATAGAATATCATTTTTTTTCTACCTCTCACACTCCCCCGTAGAGGAGAGTAAGAAACTATATTTGTAACCGTAACTATACCGCAATTGAATAAAACTACACAGTTTGTAGATACGGTGCATAGTACGATTATGTGGCGTTTTTATTTTTTTACTAACCGCGCATTGTGGTTGTAATTGTGGATACACCCCTAAAATCCCACTGCACTTTATAATAATTTATAATAAACTTTATATATTACTAAATGTCAAGTTGTAATGCATAAGTTATAAGTAAATAATGTAATTTAATTAATTTCTTATGAGTTTTAGTCACTTGTAATATTACGTATAATCTATATCAATTTAGCTTCTTAAAAATTCATTAGTTCTCTTCAATTTTATGAAAAATAAGATAATCCATAATAATTACTAGTACAAAAAACATAAATAAGGAGTTAGAACTTTATTTATAGTGAGTTATAAAAATTTATTTAATTAATATAATTAAGTCCACAATATTATTTTTTAAATTTTTTAAATTATTTTTATAAATTGAACTTTTTATTATTTACATAAGATTTTTAAATAGGTGTTGAAGTGAAAATAATTTTTGAATCTGTAGTATAAAAATTATATATTATGATTTTTTAAACATAAATGAAAATGGTTATGCAAAGGCCCGTCCCGCCACCACATAATTGAGGTTCTTCATATTAGTAACCGCATATTATAGTTGTGATTGATGCCTATAACTGCACCGCAATCTCCCCTCCCCCGTCTCTTATTTTCCCTAGGCACTTTTTTATCCTCTATTATTTGCATATACGTGGTTCTAGTTGAACTGTATCCATTAGAGAACTTGATAATCGCTTGTAACTACATGACCACTAGTAAAGTTTTTGATGCCTGAACATACTTTCCAATTGACAAGTTTAAGTCTCAATACACTAGAGCATCGTACACTTGCACTTTACAAAAGAGGTGAAGGTATGTGATTGCTGTGGATGGGAAACAAATTTAAAACTGAAGCCCAAATACATTCAGATGCTCAAACTATCTAGAACACCGCTCGATCAAAAGCTGAAGGGAAGCACATCTCGGGACAGTACAAGTCTTCAAGCTGCTTCTATTCTATAATTGCAACAAAATTAAGTCCCTTTTCAGAAAGATGCTAACAAGCAAAAGATTCAGAATGGGAAAGACATAATAATCAAACAACTTACATGTACAAGGTGTATAACAATACCGCGGTGATTAACTACTTCAAATTGATCTAATGCCAAAATCTCAATCCTGGATATTGAAGGAGAACGTCTAAAGTCACGTATCAGGATTTGTAGACGGATCTTCTTTCCAACCTTTTGTAAGCAAATCATAATTGATTGATGCAAGTTGGGACAGATTCTGTTTAAAAAATAAAAACACACAAATTTGTAAGATTAATTTGAAAAAGTTAACAATAAAGAACATAACACCAATAATGACACCATACAAAGAATAGTTGACAGAAACTAGAATGACACAAAATATAACACCCATAATTACATAGACAAGAACGATAATATTGCCCATCTTGCTGAATTCATAGCTTAATGCATGGTACTTTAACATGCTATATGTCTCAAATTTGAAACACGAGCATAAATGAGAAAAAAGAAAAATAAGGAAAACTGTCAATACTCTCCACGCCAATGCAGTAACCGAAAGATAAAGATACCAACATTTGAATTGGACAAGAACTATCCAGACATTTATACCACTAATAAAGTGTGAAGTACCTTAAAAGAGAAATTACTGAAGGAGTAATTAACGGAAGAGCCCGACTCAAACTCCGTTAGACCAGCACATTCATCTCCCTGCTAATCACAGCCACCCATAATCAAAGTCAATGACAAAATATACACTCTGTAATTTAAAAGCCATTGCCACCATTAATTTTTCTCGGATATAGTTATACTCTACCAGTTCATCATGGCGGTTACTAAGGCAACTACTGCTACCACTTATGCTACCATTGTCACTAGAATCCTCGAACTCGCTGCCTGCATAAACATGTTCGTCTGATGGATTCCACGTGAAACGACTTGTGAAGTAGCTAGTATCCATTGGACTCTCTGACGCAGGAACAAATGCAGCCTGAGGAAAAAGAACTTGTATCACTAATCTGAGACTTGTAATGTAATCTATTTCTACTCGTTATATGACTAGCATTGATTGCCACACCTTCTGCCTTGCCAGAGTATCCCAATTAATATCTCTGAAGAATGGATGATGCTTCACCTGTGTATCAAGTTTGATTAAGTTACTCTATTAAAGATTATCACATGTTTATAAAAGATAAATTTATATATAACAAAAAGGTAACCTCAGATGCTCCTCTAGCTCCAAGTCTCTGATTTGGATCTTCTGTTAATAACCTGCAAAGCCAATGTAAAAGCAGTTCAAAGTTATCATCAAGAAGCAAAAAGTAGAAATAGAATTAAAGCGCACACACACGTGTTGGCACATAACTGATTCACTGATATTTTATTCCATTCCTTTTCTATTAGAAGTGACACTGATAACTAAAGCACTATTGCCTTGCTAATGCGTTTACAATATTTATCTACCCGCAACGCTAAAAGGGAGCTTGAAATATGAATGCTTAATTTTGTTTGTGTTTAGGTGTTCTGTATTATGCTGCTACCTAAAAGAAGGCGAAAGTCGCTGAGATATGAGAATAGGATCTTCGATGCTTTCTTGGTATGGACTCCGAACTAGAAGATTAGGTCAGGAGCCTTGAGTTGTTCTAAACAAGTAAATTTAATGTGCATACCCACATAAAAGAAAGGAATAAAGAAAGGAAAATCAGAAAGTTTTGAGGCCCTAAGTTATGTTATTATTTTCAATGGATAACCGAATTGTCTAGTTCATACAATGTATATAACTTATAACTATCCTATGGGAAAATAAGTGGACATAATTAGTTTATTATTTTCAGTAACTAACAAATCCAACTACTACACCATGGTATTAGGAGGAGACCATGCTCATTTCAATTCAATTTATAAATAAATCAGGTAAAGCTTTGAAAGTCGGTAAACATGAGAAATTTAATAAGCAATCTGAACATAAAGGTTACTATATCAAACAACTTGTGACTGTAATGAACCTAATATAATAATAATCCCAATGCTTTTTTCTTACCTATCAATCAGATCTGCTGCTTCTGGGCTCATTTCTTCAGGTACTTGAGGCCATGGTATGTTGCGGTTGAGAATATTATCAAATATAATCTGAAAGAACAATCAAAGATGACAAATTGACAATTCAGACTCTCTACAAAGAAAGATGCCATATAATAATGAGAAAGGACAGAATTCCAGATGACATACACAGGGTTCACTATAACAAGTCAAATTCGTGTTTATCTACTTCAGTACAGATTGAATATCTTATGGGATACCTTCAGCCAGAAAATGTTTACAGAAGACATTTAAAATCAAACAGGTTCACATCTCTTTCTGGGACTAATGCAAATTAAATCCACCATAAAAACCTATATTTCAGCTTATTTTCAGTTTTCTTTTTCCTTTTCTGGGTGTGGGCACAATTGGGGATAAATATAATAATTAAGAGTCAGGGTGACAAATGTAAACACAAAAAGAAAAGACGCATGAACTTGGAAAGAAATACTAACCTGAGGATGCTCTGCATTGAAAGGCGGAATGCCAACAATCAACTCAAAAAGAATAACACCCACAGACCACCAATCCGCAGATGTGCCTAAAATATAGTATATTAAAACAACATGATGAACTCTACCACTTAAGGAAGTAATTGACCAAGAGAAAAAAGGCACAATGTTCCTAGTAACATTATTTTATTTTTGGTAGATTCAAGTAACAGACTTTAAAATGTTTAAGCCACAAAGCCACCATGCAACTCAATCCATAATGATTACGACCATGATTGTCATCATGACTTCATGATGACAATTGTACCACCAATTTTATTCTAAAGTTTACAGCATGTAACTAATTAAAGATAAGTACAAATCCATTGAGAGGAGAACGTCATACAAACCATGTCCTGTTCCCAAAAGAATCTCAGGAGCCAAATAGTCAGGTGTACCAACAGCAGAACGTTTTTTACGCCTTTCCTGTTGATGCTGCGATACAGACAACTGGGATTCATCTTCATCTAAAAGCGATGTCCCACTAACAGCTGGACCTGATAAATCATCGGTGCTGTTGATGAGACCGACCTTTGAAAGCCCAAAGTCTGTCAACTGCCCACAAAATGATAGAGATCATAAACTAAACCACAAATACATGGGTAGAAATACAAACACAAGCAAGGATTGAAACCACATGAGCTGAAGATGCTAAAAAGTGGAAGAAATTCAATGTTCCAAATACATCTATCTTTCTATTTCTAATGTATTTTAAGTTTACTACATAAAGCCTAATAGAATGAGAGTAGATGCAGATTAAGAGTGATAATCCCTTGGTGTAACCCTTCTAGCGTTTCCTTTTGGTATTGGTCTCCTAGTTGGTGAATCCTTAAGTAGAGACCATCAGAGAGGTGAGGGTGACTCTCCTCAAGTGAGTTAAATCTTGAATTCTATCATCCATCATATTTTGTGATACCCTCTTATTTATTTATAATAAATAATAATATAAAAATAAAAATAAATAGAAACAGATTATGATACTATTTTAGATTGAACGACGTCAATATCACCCGGGGAAGAACAAATATCAACATTATCCTCAAGTAATAAAAAATGGAGCATAAGCAGACATTGAGATGAGTAGTTGACATTACTGAATAAGATCCATAATGTAGTCAAGCTCAAAGTACGCAACTTTATAACTAAAGTATAATATATATATATATATGTGTGTGTGTGTGTGTGTGTGTGTGTGGAGTGATCCATAGCCAGTGTTGGTATGGATCACTCCCTAGACAACTGATCTCCTGCCATTCATTTCAAATAGCAACGGTTCAAATTAGAAAGTGATTATAAAGAAGTTCTTGTGGATACTAATTAGTGTCCTCAAGAAATTCTTGCTAATATCTTTTTACGTTAAAAAACCCATAAGTGTCAAATTACTCATTCTCTATCCTATTCCAACTTTTTCTCTTTCTCCAATCAAATTGTAAAATTCAATAACTTTTTTGTTACAAATCTAAAATTGTCGATCAACATATCGTTGGAAAGCACCCGTCAAGATCTTCAAAATAACATCCATTGATATATTTTTTTAGTTAAAACAACTAAAATTTTGGTTAAAATTTTGTATTATAAAATACATTATTGTAGGCTATGGATATAATTTTTGAAATTTTAACTATATCAAAACATATCAACAATGCCACTTATTTTAAAGATTTTTTCAAGAATAACGATATATAAATTAACAATTTTGTATTTGTAAAGAAAAGATTGAATTTTAAAACTTGATGGAAGAAAATGGATTAGGAGAGAGAGTATTCTGACCTTTTCTGAATTTTCTAACAAAAATTATCAACAAAAAGTTCTTGCGTATAATAATAATCCAATTTTAATCCTAATTGTTCATGATTGCAATGAATGGTTGATGGTGAGTTGGCTGGGAAACGATCCATAGCAAGTGTTGGCTATTGATTGTTCCCAGATATATATACACACAAACATATATACATATGTACATTTTAGCAATCATAGGTATATATATATATATATAGAGAGAGAGAGAGAGAGAGAAAGTAGAGCTTCTTCTTGTTGAAAGAGTTGTAACTCTGAACGAACTACTTGCTCCTAGCTCGTTCGGATCACCCATCAGTGGTATCCTCTCTCAGAGCAAAGAACTCAAAGCAAAATTCCTTGGTCAGCCTACTGTCAATACAAGAAGTATAGCTTATTGCTCATGCGGACCCAACTTCAGCCTATTTTGCTAAAAGAAGAGAGAGGGGAAAGACAGATGGCAAAAAGCAATACTTCCAACAACGGAGTTGAACACAACACTGACGGTTCTTTCATCAATCTCCTGACCCTTATCAGAGAAGGCAGCTAGGGCTCCGACTACGACTTGTGCCCCTTAGATTAGACCGGATTCACTCAATTGAAATATATATACACACACATATGCACACATTTATATGTGTATGCTTCTTTTAGCAATCATAGGTATAAATAGAGAGAGAGAGAGAGACTAGGAAGCAAGGATACAAGATACGGATGCGCGACACCGGGGATATAGGGCTTCGTCGAATTTTTAAAATTTGGAATTTGGGTGTGGAAGGGATACGACATATTTAATTATATTATATATATATATGAATATAATTATAAATAATGATTAAAATTAAAATAAATAAATACTTAATTAAAATTAGTATAGTATAAATTATTAAACAAAATTAATAATTATATTTTCTTAAGTACATTAATTATGTGTTAGCATATAAAATATTTGATGAAATTCTATATACTATTATTTGATGTATATATATATATACAAGTTACTTGTAATATAGTATTACTTCCAGCTATGCAGTCTATAACTATGTAGTATATACTACAAGTAATGAGTCTGACATAATTCATGTGGGTCATTCACGTGGTTCACTCTAAGTCGTGTATTATGCTACTACTCCCTAGATTAGGGACTGAGAATGAGACGCGACTCATCAATCGGAAGGGTAAGGAGATGGGTAAGGAGACGACGTCATCTCTTGATGATCCGAAAAGGGAAAGGGGACAACAGTGTCTCTTCTCTGCAATTCTCTGCCCAATTATCTCATCTCTTTTCGTCTCCTATTATGGCTTTCAATTTTTCTGCCCTAGATCCGAAAGGCTATAATATATATATATATATATATATATATGCTACCCAATAGAGACAACAGAAAAGGAGGAGAAAGATAAATAAAAGAGGGGACACAGCATATGACAAACCCCGTGCGGCACCTAAGTGATGCACCCCTGCTTCCTAGAAGGGAGAGAGAGGTGTAAAAACAGGGACTACAAATCAAAGATGTTAAAGCAATATTCAGGCCTTTATGATCCAGATGAGGCAGCAATACTAATAGAATGTTTAGTTGAATGAACAAATAGAATCGAGTTAGAAGCAAGTTTGCACCATTCATAAGCTAAACTCAAACCATTAATTTTTAGTGGCAAGGAGCAAAAATCTCATATAATTTACTTTTTCGCCTATGGTATATATTCCTAGGCAGACCACCAAACACTAAAAGCTAACAAGGAAACAATATTAATAGAACATGTAGTTGCAAGAGCAAATGGAATTGAGCAAGATGCAAGCTTGCACTATCTATGAGGAAAACTCAATCTTTAATTTTATTTTATTTATTTGTTGGGGGTGGGTGGGTGGTGGGTGGGGTGGGGGGAAGGGGAAAATCTCATATAATTTACGTTTTCACCTATGATATATATCACAAGCACACCACCAAATCACTAATAGCTGATCACCATCATATGATATATAACACATGCTTTAACAGTTTAAGAAAAAGGAATCAACTCTTTTCCAGAGAGGAGCATTTATTAACGGATGAAAGTTCTCACTATCTTATGAAACCTAAACAACTACTGGAGACTGGACAAAAAGAAGGATAGGAACTGTAAGCTACTACTGAAACAAAGACAGATAATAAAGGGAGTTACAAGATTCAAACTGAAACTAGAACTGCAGAAAGAAACAATGGATGGAATGAGCGCACTAGCTATAAGAAAGCCCCCTTCCCTTTTACTTATCAATATGAGGTTCTTGTCACATTTGGGAAACTCTTCAACCAGGCCATAAAGCCTGTATCATCAGATCACTTGATATTACTACCCGGAACAAAAATTTGAAAGTCAGTTCAAGGCAAGGATCAAAGCTCTTCCTTGAGGCTGGCTCAGCGGTTCCATATGATGTCGAATTTCCTGCTCACTTTTCTTTAAAGCCTATAGCCTTTCCAGCTGCTACTAGGTGGGCTATATTTAGCCCGCCTCCCTCCTTTGCGTTGTCTACTTTCGCGCTAGAAGCAGGAACTTCCAGTAGTATACTCCAGACGTCAAATAAGATTTGTAAAATTATTTGCTACACTTTATGTTACACATACCTGTACGCAAGTCATAGAATCTCCAAAACTTCTTTTTCTCCTTTAATTTCTTTCCTTGCCCCCCCCCCCCCCAACCCTCTCTCTCTCACACACAAGTTTCCCTTCAATATTTCGCAGCAGATGAACGACCTACGTTACACAAAGTATTCAAGATGTGAAATCCTTCACTATTTATAAAGAAATTATGTAACCAAAATAAAATATCAAGTGTTACGTAGAATTTGACAATGAAATTGAATTGTTAAGTATAATTCCAAGTGGCATATTAATGGGAAGCATCAGAATCTAATATATTTTCTCAGTAGTGGTCTGAAATTCTGAAAAGCCCATGTAATGTAGGACACCCGGGGATCTGAAACCAAAAGGCCATATGAAGCTTTGCAAGTAGGATCTGAAACTTAATTCACAAGAGATAGAAAGCCAATGATGTTAGCTAGGAGCAACCAGCTAAATCATAGTACTGGCAAAGTTTCGTGGCAATTTTTGACTGAGCTACCAGCCAAATTCTGAAACAATTCTCAGTTTGCTAGTAATAAGGATGAAGGGGGGCTTTCCTCCAATCTCAATATTATTATTTGTCTACCATAATTCAAATACACAATAACAGGGAATTTAGTGTGCATCTTGGAAGCCAGACACCAAGGGAAACAGATCAACTGCTTTAGCAATAAATTAAACTAAAACGATCTATATCTTTAAAATGTATAAGCACTACAAAACCACCGAAAAGAAATCAGAAACAAAATGTAGTTACCTTAAGATGACCATCATGTGCAATCAACAAATTATCAGGCTTCAGATCACGATGAACCACGCGTAAAGAATGTAAATATTCCAAAGCAAGCACCTGTCGACAATTTAATCTCAAATTTACATGTTGTCAATGACTTAAAAGATAAAATTTCTCCCACACAACAAGCACACTTACCACTTCTGCAATATATACGCGAGCAACATCTTCATCCAAGCAGCCTAAATTTCTCAATAAAGAATACAGATCTCCACCATTCAGGTATTCCATCACAAGATACAAGTTTTCACGGCAAGTGAATGAATAAAAGAAGCGAACCTAGTTCATTTGACATTCAAGTTAGAACATGGCAACAATTTTTATGGCATGGTAACATTTTGCTAATTAGGCCTATGCGCTCACCACAAAAGGATTTCGAACTGAAATTAAAATATCACGTTCTGCCAAAATACTCTCAACAGCATTTTTACGGATCATATCTGCCTTCTTAAGAACCTGAAAAATTAAGCATTAATATCCAGTACATAAAATAGAAATGTCTGCATAAATCAGATATAAAGGAGGTACTTTTCAACAAATATTATTTGTATTCGTCTAAGGTTAGGATTGTGATATTTTGTAGGACTACAGAGAACCAACAAAGTGTAGCACAATTGATCTTAAGTGGTTTGAAGATAATATGTACATATTCTGTTTCTCAGTTCTTCACTGTGTTTCAATTTATATTCATTCATAAGGGCGATAAAATCATCAAGGATTTACTTGCTTACGTGACATGTATGGAACAATAATGAGAAAGTATGTCAGTAAAATGAAAGAAAGGACAATCAATCGCATTACAGAAAAATTATATGTAACCTGATGCAGTACAGAACAAAGATGAATCTCAACACACGCATAAGAGTTGAAATTGAAGTACAAGTCTATGAATAAGACAATGGGATAGATATAATAGGGGAACACTTTGCAAATGACGAGTATCAATGAATTTATATTTATCTATATTTTTGTGATAAGTCTATAAGTACATATAAAGAGCGACAAAAGGGGGGAACCCCAATGTCTTGTGACAAGTTTAATGGACTTCTCTTTTTCTTTCTTTTTCAACAGCTAAACATAAATCAAAGGGGTGCATGTCATATTTGCGGGTTGGCCAACACGACGTTGACGTTTTCCTTTTCCTTGCAGGTAGTAATTAACTGTTATTGACACAAATTACATCTCTTGTTACCAAGTGTCACTGCACAAAAATTGTTACAGACCATAAATCCAATTCTCGTCTTTGCTCCGAGACAAGAGGAGAACAAGTTACAAATTCTGTTTCAGTAGTGTATTTCTTTTAAATATTCAACAAAACAAAGCCTTTTTATCCCAGGCTAGTTGGTGTGGGCTGAAAATAAATCCAACATATAACGATAAATTGAAATTCAAGAGTAAAATAAGTCAATAAAAATAAGGATATAGATGAGATAAAAATACATCAAAGAGTGTTAAAGACTACTCGGCATCTAAATACGAATTAACCTCCTTCACTCCTTCCCATCCAAGACCAAGGACTGTAATATTCCTCTCCTGCATGCCTCTTTATACAACTTTGTCTCAAGAAAGTCTTCGTCTTCCCTCCCTCTTTTTACATCTTCATGATAAAATATACCTCTTCTTACAGATGTGTATACAAGACGACGCTAGATATGAAAAAACCATCTCAACTGACCACCTCAATCACGGTCACTCCAACCATCTTTTGAATGTCCTCATTCCTAATCATGTCCTACCTTGTATACCCAAACATCCACCTTAGCATTATCATCTAAGTAACACCCATCTTATGCACATGTTGCTTCTTGGTAGCTAATACTCAATTCCATATAATTGGTGTTACCGTTGTCCTATAAAAGTTTCCCTTCAACTTGATGAAATATTACAATCGCACAATAACCCTGATACACACCATGCCACTTCAGCATCCTACTCTAACCATGTGACGTATATCCTCATCAAAATTGATCTCAAGTATTTAAATACATTCTTTTTAGGCCTACCTTGATATATTCACACTGTCCGCATCTCTTATTCTAATATTGCTGAACTCGCACTTCAAAATATTGTTTTACTCCATCTTAATCGAAACCCCTTTGCTTAAAATGTACTTCTCCAAATCTCCAACTTAGTTTACAAAAGAAATCGAAATTTTATTGGAATAGGGAGAAAATACAAAATAGTGTAGTACATGTATTTTTATTATGAATTAAGTAGTTAGTGTTAAGCATCCATATACTTTTTATGCGACACCTTTTACATGTGTTCATAGAATAAATTACTAACTAAAAAATGAACAAGAGTTCAGCGTAACATTGATTACCATAATCCTTAGTACCCCCTCTATCCCTCCTTCCCAAAATGAGGTCTGACAATAACACACTTAAACGTTGATAATTTTTCCCAATTAGTACTAGTAATAGTATTCATTTAAATTTCCCAATTACTATTAATAAAAGTCCTAAAAAATTTAATTGAAAAAACAAATCAAAAGGAATAATGTCCAAGTGTATCTTTGATCAAAACAAAGTATGCATAAAAAGGTCAAAAGTACAATGGAACTCTCATTTTTATATTTTTACAGTATGTACTGGAAATCTCGTTTTATGACTTGGATAGTATATGAGGCTGAACTGGAAAAATCTTAACTTCACAGCATGCTTCTGGTTTGTAAATGTTTCTACAAAGCGAATATGTACAAGCACTGGCAACATAGTTTTGGTTCAGTAAAATGTAGGAAAAATACACTGAATTAATATTTCTAGGAAATATGTTCAATATAATAGATAATGATGATGTGTATGGTCTGGATACATGTATGGTTAGACTTATAATACAGTATGTTGTTGGAGTTAAGCTAGACATTAGAACCTTTTCAAATTTCATGGGACATGCATTGATAGTTGAAGATACATTTGAATTGATACATGTAACATGAATATTGGGGTTCATGTAAATGAATTCAATAAATTAGGTTCATGTTGAAGTTCATGTTTGGAAGCAGGTCTCATGTAGCCTATAAATAGTCTTGAACTTTGATCATAAATATATATATATATACACACACACACATATATACATATATATACATATATATATATACGCTTTCATTTTCTTCATATTTCTAGATAATGTATTTGGATTAATGGTGATGTATCTTCTTCTATTAATAAAAGCAGAGCAAAATGAGGGAGTTTTCTTGGTGTTAACACTTGACACAAATAGTAAAGCCTTTATACTTTCCCATTTTACCCTTTAATCTTCTCACTTTTATGTTTCCCATTATCTCATCTCCTATTATTTAGGAACACATCCTCCCACTTTTAACACACACGTAGGTGTGTGATGCAAAAAATAGTATTAATTAATGGAATGTATTTAGATTTTAGAAGTGTCTAGAACCTATAAATAGTCTTGTAGTAATTGGATCATCATGTGAACAAAAAAAGTGGAAAATATGGAATATTCTTCGATTGTCTTCTCCTAAAATTCACTGCCTCTCCCTACCCTCTTCCTCAATTTCCAACAAAGTGGTTTGCAGCCAAGGTGAAGACAAGATGGCTACAAGAAAATAAAGCCAAGGTAGATGACCTAAGATTTTCTATTCTTACGACAGTAGTCCTCTACAGATTTTGTCCTCTCCATTTCTCTTATCCAACCCTGGAATCCCTAATTGTAACTCCTGATGTACAATACTTTAGTCCTGCGTCACACCTACCCAACCTCCTGAGAACAAGAGGGAGTATTTCTTCAAAGGATATAATCCTAATTATTCAACATAACTTTTGACTGGAAAATTTATGGTCTCGGAAGTGCCCAACCCCCTTCAGGAACACTGACAATCTCTGAAAACCTTAGTTAAGTTTGGTGACCAACTTAAAATATGATCCCATTGACATATAACGAACTTAAAAAAAATTATATATATATATATATAGAAAGGGAAAAAAATATTGAAGAGACTTCATTATTGACATCCCCACATGATGAATGAATTCTGAAGATACGAAATTGTAGCACAAAATAATTAAACAACTCTAAATTTTCACAAGGAGAAACAGATATGTTTTAGGAAGCATCTTTAATCAATTATCAAAACTATAACAGGAAAAACTCCTTAATGAGATCCAAAGCATAGTGGTGATACTAGCAAGAGGTAATAGCAAGACTATTAAGGTACCTTTATGGCAAAAAGATCTCCCGTAGTTCTCTTTTTTGCTAAAAATACTCGACCAAATGCTCCGCGACTGATGGGTTTTATTATTTCAAAGTCATCTATAGAGGTTCGGTCCTTGCTAGAATGTATAGGACTGGTTCTCAAGCTACGTACTACATCATCTTCCAAAGGAGCATCTTCATCAATTACAGTAGAAGTTATATCAACTTTGTCATCATCAACCAGCTCGCAAAGCTGCAAATACTTCTCCCTGGAGGATCGCAACAATTACATTTCAACTTAAGACAAAATTGCTGTTTTTATTTTCTATGGTAGGTCAAGGGCAACAGTTTTGCATCAAATGCCCCTCTTCTCAATCATATATATTATTTAAGTTTCTAGAGAACATTATTGGGCAAGAGTTTTAGGAATAAACAAAACTCTCCATTTTCAGATTACCTCAAACAAAAGGTGGTGATATGGTGTTACAATCATGCACAGCTGAGGAGTCGAGAGATTTTAAAGTTTGATACGAAAAATTAAATGAATGCAACAATAAGAAAAGAAACTCACCTAATCAGCTTCTCTATTCGGGCTCCAAATGTCTCCACGGTAAGAGCATCCGACTTTCTGCGGCCAATGGCAACTCTCAAATCCTCCAGACAAGTAAGCAAGTAAGGCAAAGACCGATCATCTTCTAAGGGTGTATTTGAAGCACATCTAGCAATATCGGCGAGTTCATTCATCTACAACATCAAAAGACTTTAATAGCATGGAACCACCAATAGTAAAAACAAAAAATTAAACAAATAACAGTCATTTATCAAGCATAACACTATCAAATACATATTTAAGGACAGTCATATAACTTTTCAATACAAGTCAAGATAAGGTATATCCGTCATTATGCCATATAAATCGAAAAAGGGCCAGAATACTTTGATTTCTTTTGCGTACTTCTAGCCTTATTCAGTTATTTTTAGCACAATATAGGATGGAAGAGTACACTAGTTATACAAATTCTACATACTCATAGTGTACAAACAATACAAAAGGTTTTTTCTTTTTCTCTTTTGTTTCTTCTTTTCTTTTGGTTTGGCAAATGAATCCATGGACATGATCAAAAAAGGACTTTATGGCATAAAACAGCCTCAAGTAAAAATGACTAATAAAACAAACTCATAGTCATACATAGCAAAACATTGTCTATACTTCCTTAGTCGACCTTTGAGCTACAAAATACTTCTCCATTGGGTTTGAAAGTTCCACATGGATCCAAGTCTTTTGTATGACAGAAATCAGTGCTAAACAGCACAGGAAGAAATCACCAGCTAGGACAAGCCAAATATACAAAGCACCAACTTTAAAAACATGCGTATGTACAAGCAAAGCAAAAAACCTGCCAAGACTCGAAGGAAGAAAGAGTTCACTCCATGCATTAGAAGCAGAAGAAAGAGTTCGGCATCCAGGGGTCACGGACCAACCATAGAAAGGATAGCCAAGATATCAACCCACCCCGTTTTTCTGTGGGCCCTCTTCCAGCAGGACAGTTACAAGTTTATTGCCCCAAACATCCAATGCTATTGAAAATTAGTAGCATTAATGAATTTCTGTTTCCCCCAAAGATAAAATGCTGTAACTCAGTGCATAGCATCAATGCCAACACAGAGTGAGGATCATCTAAAAATACTAATATGATATCTGGTTTCAGTAAACTATTGACTTGAAAACAAAGATTAGCTATAAATCGATAAATTGCTAATATATGGTAGAAATGACCTAATGCAGTAAATACTATCACATCATAGTTGAATTTTCATCATAATCAGAAATCAGAGACTGTTTCTTCAGAGGATTATGCAAAGTATTTGGTTTCTATGATTGAGGCTCTTCAGAAGAACCGGACTTGGGAACTAGCAAAAGCATCTAAAGGGAAGGCACCCCAAGAGTTGAAAATGCAAGGTACAAAAGCAAGGTTAGCAGCAAAGGGCTATAGGCCTATAGCAGGTACAAGGAATTTGTTCTCCACAGTAGTAAAACACAGTTTCATTCGTATATTGCTTGCTGTAGTTGCTATGTAAGGCTGCGTGCATTTGGAGTTGAAAGAATTAGATGTTAAAAATGCTTTGTGCATGGCAGTTTAGAAAAATGGATACATATGTGTTAGCATGAGGGTTTTCATATTGAACTTTGAAGAAAGAAGACCAGGTATGACTCTTAAATAAATAAGGAACTACCACCAAGACGGTGGTATAAGAGATTTGACAAGTTTACGCAGTATGTTGGATTTTGAGGATCCAAGTATGATAGTTGTATCTATTTCAGGAAGGTTCAAAGATGGGTTATTTATAGATTTGTTGTTCTACGTTGATGATAGGCTGTGTTACTCGGACTCGGGTGCGGGTGTCGGGTGCGGGTACGAATCTAGGTGTCGGATACGTGAAGTCAAAAAATAGAGGATACGCGGATATGGATCCGAATTTGGACACGGGTGCGGGGATACGATATGTTATGATTTTTTAACAATAATGTTTCAAATTATATTACTAAAGTTTTTTGCTCTAGGGACTGAAGTGTAAAAATATAAAGAAATAGGGGCAGAAATGAAAACAATAAAATTGTAGGGACTGATATGTAGTTTTTCAGGGGCTAATTTGAACTTTCAAAAAACTTGAGGGATTAAATTAAAATATTTTAAAAACTATGAGGTACCAAATTGTAATTTGCCATGGATATTTTAAATATCTGAGATCAGATTTGATCTCTCTCTTATTTTTCTTCTCCTCACATACGCTCCTCTCTCTTCCTCACGACTCTTCTCACGGCTGCTCTTCTTCCCCCTCACGGCTCTTCTTCCCAAATAGCCGTATCCGAATTTATGTGGCCGTATCCCGTACGGATCCCGCACCCGTACCCGTGTCGTGTCGACACGGGTACTCCACCAAAAAGTGGCGAGTCCGAGTAACACAGATGATAGGTCGATTGCAGGAAAAGATATAACTTCGATTGAACATTTGAAGGCATAAGAAAGTAAGATATTAGTGATGCCAAAGGCAATTAGGCAAATTTAATAAGTTTTAGGGACTATTTAGTTAGTTAAGAATATTCAAGTAAAGTAGAGTCACATGAATTGGAAGGTAGTTATACTTATGCTTATTAGAGCAAGGTTCAAGTTAGCGATGAAAGTTACTTGGTAGCCTAAATCAAGTATAAATAGAGGAGCATGGATGGTTTAAAGTGGTCTAATATGAATATTGTAAAGAACATCGTTTAGTCCATTATTATCTATTGACAATACCTTTCTCTCCAAGTTTCTCCATTTTCATTCCAATTCATCCATTGTTATTTTGTTCTAGCACTAAGTTGAGCACCAAATCCACAGAATCACACCATTTCTTCACTTACAAGCACTGTCGCACATCAAACTCCTATAACTCAAAAGTTAGTTAATCTTGATTTGCGAGATTTGATTTAGTCAAGCTAACCTAGGTTAGGCTCGAGTCTTGACAAAATTTGAGAGGAACTATCTTGGGCAGCCAAGAGGATTTTGGAGATGCAATATCTCAGGGACAAGATAACAAGTTGAACTTATCTTTACAAAAGTTTGTTGAGAAGGTGTTACGTCGTTTTAGCATGAAAAATGCTAACCAGTTTCAATTCATCTTATTGCTCACTTCAAGCTCTGTGGCCTTAACACCTCAGACAAAGGAGGAGATTGGTTAATTTATTATTTTTCTCTTGAGTAAAACATATATTAAAAGAGCATTTTTTTTATTGATAAAACATGTAGTAAAAGAGCAACAAAAGGGGACGAGGAAAGCTCCATGTTCCGGGCAGATGGTAGCATTATGTATGACGTGGTATGTACATGTCCAAATATTCATTCCACAGCCAGCAAGTATATTTAGCGTGTATATGTCTACTAAAGAAAGCTCAGGTGTTCACAAATATTTTAGAGGTAATACAAATAGGCTTTCGGAGTTCAGAGGGCATGATGAGATATTAATAGGTTTAGATTCAGACTATGCAGGGATCTTGGCAGAAAAATATAACTTTTAAATAGGTTTAGTCTTGTTAGTTGGGCAGTTAGTTGGAAGCTACGTTACAAAATACTGCTGTCACATGTACAGCAGAAGAAGAGTATATGTCTGCCACGGAAGCAGTGAAGGAAAGGTTGTACCGAGAGTCCACTTAGATGATCAGGTGACAGTCGGAGTACTATTCACTGACTAGGGATCAGATTTATTCTGAGAGCACAAAGTTCATACATCTGTTGTATCATATTTCATTCAGGAAATTATCAATGATGTTACTGTTTACTGTTTAGGCTTCACAAATTGGCACCACACACAACCCAGCTGATATGATACCCAAACCAAAGTCAGTTGCCAAGTACAAGCATTGCTGGTGTAAGCCGCATATTAGGGGCCTTCTACGAAGTTGGTTGAGAAAGAGAGATTTTTTCAGTACTATGTGTTAATGGAGTGAGTTTAGGTGGAACATTCAGATTTCTCAGTTTAGCTTTGGTATGATTTTATTTTTCTATTTTTTTATTTTTTTTTATAAAAGAAGAAATTTTAATAATAGAAAAGAAACACATAATTGTTGTGCTTTTCTCTATTCTATTTTTCCAGTTCCATTGTTTGTTTTAAATATATTAATAGTCATAATAAAGAATTTCATTTAAGGCATTAATGTAAGAAAATGACTCTCTTAAGGTCACCTACACTTGAAATACCATTACTATTTGGTTTTCTTTCTTTACTTATATACATAATTCATATAACTATGCAAACAAACACATACACAAATACATGCCAAACTCAGGTTTCTCCATCTCGAGTGCGTCATACAATTTTGCTTGGCATAAGATTTCCATCATGCATTCACACAAACTAACAAAACATATATTTATATAAAAATATACATGCATGGAATCTGTGACTATACAAAATAACAATTCCTAAAAGGAAATGGTATTGATATTGCCATCTATAATGTAAAAAAATTGATTCAAATAAATGGTTATTCTATCTACAACAGAAAATGGAGATGACAGGAATAAAATGAGTTGATTAGACTTTGAACTACCTGTGGAAGATCATCATGTTCAGAGTAAGAACCTTTTCCAGCCAATAGTAAATCAATCTGGCTGGTCCTTGGTGTCAACAACGGAGACCTAGGAGTCATGCTACCTCCAGATGATGTAGTCATTCCTTGATCAGACTTGGGACCAAAACGCGTCTTACATGACATGGATGGCAAACCCTTAAGGTCGTCCATAAAAACAGAATTATCAGCCTCAGGAAAACAGTCGAGCATATCTTCTGAGCCTCTGCGAGACCAGTCACTGAGTTTTGGAGAGAGGAGATCAGACTCTTCAGTAACACTTGAATTTGACACTTTAGCACCATCAGGAGATCCAACTACATGTGGGAAATCCTTCTGTGATAACGACTCCATCAGCTTCTCAAGAGTTTCACCAATTCTCACGAGGCGCTCGTCAACATTTAGACCCTTTTGATCACATCGATCGGCAATTGCACATATTCTGGAATGGTCTTCCACATGCAAAGTGGGAACCTCCTCCTCACAAATGCGACAAATTATTGAACTTTCATCAGAAATGTTGGGCTGATCTCCCCAGTGACCCCAAGAAAACTTATGTTGATGCTTGGAGAGATTTAAAGAATGACCATGGGAATCTTTAGCAGGAGGAAGTTCTTGAGGCTTGGGAGTAGTATCCATATCAGAACTACCTTTATTATTATTTAGGATCTTCAAAGGTTCCACCTTTTTATCATTATTCTCCTCCTTCAGTGGAGCAGCTTCTTTTGGGCTTTTTACTCCAGGAGAAGGAAACTTCTTCCAAGAAGCCATCCTATCTCTGCTTGAAGGAGAGTCTAAGTTCTTTGTAGTTTCCACAGCAGGGGGAGAGAGAAAACTTCCAGGTTGGTCTTTCTTCCATTCTAGACCACGCTGCTCCTGACTGTACGACTTCCTTGAGGCTGTTTTTGAAGCCTTTGCAGCACTAAAGCCTGTGCCGTCATCTATTCCTATGGCTAAAGGAATCCGCTTATCCACAGAATGCAGGGATTGACGAAGCTGAAGAAAATGTTCATCCTCAGCAAATCCACTCTCTTTGTGGAACTGCAACAATCTTGTACACCTTGTGAGAATAAAAAGCATTCGAGTATGAAGCTGCTTCAGAATACCCATGGGAAGCTCCTGACGCCTATCATCCAGTTCTTGAACTATGCCTTCACACTGCAGCCAAAATTCTCCAGGCGACATCATAGCACAGCTCCGAGCCATAACCAGTAGGTCCTCAATAGTTTCCTGCCACTCGGGATGACTTTCTGCATTC
The DNA here is from genome assembly GCA_020205505.1 of Panax japonicus. Taxonomy (NCBI): domain Eukaryota; kingdom Viridiplantae; phylum Streptophyta; class Magnoliopsida; order Apiales; family Araliaceae; genus Panax; species Panax japonicus. The sequence goes on along the minus strand of CM035097.1, from coordinate 28,604,763 downwards.
TTGTCAAGAGTTTCAACCAGATTTGCTGCAAAAACATGCAGATCAGAGTCTACTTCTTCCTTTGCTTTGTCAAATTTTGCCCGTATCATCACTAAAACCTCCTGTATGCAATAGAGTGGTAAATAAGAGTAGATTAAATTAATGCAGCAAAATATTATTCTGCAAACAAACACAACTAGAAAGCGATACCAAATTACCTCCAAGTTATTTAAGCGTCGAGGCTTCCAAAATGGAAAAGGTCTTACGCCTTTGGAGTTCAATTCATGGGAGAAACTTTTAATATCAGCGGGAAACCTCTTTCTTGGTGCACTGGTAACACGAAGGATAGCTTGAAAGCGGGGTGATTCAGATTCCTTCGGGTTTTCACAATCATATGGTGCCTATAAAAGCAGATAGCCAGATACTTCAGATAAGTAAATAATTACTAGAATGCAGGAAGTAAACTAAAATAAGTAAATGAATTGGCATTGAAGTAATCATAGTACCTTTGCCTCTGGAGTACAAAGTTCAGAATTCCTTAAACCCCCAGAATGGCCCCATGATGAATTGAGACGCCCTGTTGAGATAAATCAGAAAATCAAAACCAAAGTATATATGCTTATATAGCCATCCATTCAAATAATGCAATACCACAATCTTGGTCTTCCTCTTCCCCTAGCAATACTGATTGTGCACCTCTTTGTTTCTTTGAGCAAAAATAAAGTTAACAATTGTTCTCAATCTATAGCTGCTACTTTTCGACCTGACGATCTCAATACCGTGTTTATTCTTTCTATTCTTGTTTCTATGAATAAGAATTTGTTTATTTTTAATTCTCTTCTCTTGACCTATCACCCACATATTAACTTAGCGCCTACCTTTTTCTTTTTTTGGTATTAGCACCTAAATGTCAACACATAATTTTACAACTTCGGCTGCAGCTATCCAACACTATACATGTGGTCTTGGTAGGTATTAAGGTATCTTTGTAGAATTTTCTTTCCAACTTTTGAACATCAATTAATCATGTAATTTGTCAAACCCACTTTCCCACTTTACCCACATGCTTTGACTCTACAAGCACATCATTTCCCAACCTCTTCCTCCTCCTTAACAAATAAGTCCTCACCAATATTCACAGCTTCCCCATATCTATTACAGCCTCTACTAAAGTTTCAATCACAGCTTCCCCATATCTATTACAGCCTCTGCTATTGCTAAAGTTTCAATCACAGCTTACCCATAACTGTTTCAGCCTCTTCTACTATGCTTTCAACACGCATTCACTTATGGTCATACTTCTCTTTTAATCCACCTGACTCCAGAGATTCTTTCCCAACGTCTAAATATGGCTGAATACTAACCTAGATGAATTATAATATATTACATAAAACAAAAAATTAAAGATTAGTGAAAGAAGCTGGATTATGGGAGAGGCAAGAAATACAAGAGAACGCAAGTGGAAAAATCATCCAGAGGTTAGTGAAGCTAGTAGTAGATTATTATTAGAGAATAGCATCCTTTTTAAATTAGATTACCTAGGATTTTACTTAGCCTCCATGTATTAGGTTTTCTACATAAGTTGATGTTAATCTCAATACTATGATTATTAAATGATCACTGATATACAAATTGCACGCCAAACTCTACATGCTCCGTGAGGTTTGGACCCTAAATTTAAAAACGTGTCTACTTGCACTCCACCGTTCATTTTTTGAAACAAGTTACACCCTCCGGACTTTTACTGGTCAAAAGTGACTGAAAGTTCCGGTCATCCAACTTTTTCAAGGGTAAAATATGGATAATGGGTATAAAAAATTAATAAAAATAGCAAATAAATTGTAAACTCTAACCTTAAACCTAACCGAAATACCCAATTGATTTATCTCTTTCTTTCATCCTCAGCATATATGCAAACAATTATACATGCACATCCCAGATCTTTAGTTCTATGTATTGAACTAATGTGTGCTGGTACTTCAGCCATTAACTACTCAATAAAGCCTCATACACTAGGCCATTAACATCCAAAAAAGAATAGTAAAGTGCACCCAAATTGCAATCTCAAACGTTGGTCATCATCATTTTTATTTCAACTGCTATCCGCAGCTAAATAAAGACATAAATCCAGTCAAACATCTCCACAAATCTCCAAGCTCTACAACATATCTGGTTTACCCGGACTTGTGAAAAAAAAAAGTTTCAGTTTGTTCGTGCCGAAAAGGAATTTGGTTGCCATCAATGAAGTTGAGGGGCACCACTTGAAGCTTCTTGCTGCTGCCATAGGGGAATGGTAGAGAGAAGGAAGAAAAAAGATTAGGGAGCTGAGAATCAATTTTCCATTGTAGAACTTTGGATACACCAGGCCATTTCATAGATGTATGTTCACAAGTAATTTTTGTTTGCTTAAGTAAATATTCTTTAATTTGATGTAAATTGGGTATTCTTTTCTGTCCTTGATAACCAAAGCCATGGAAAGAGACAAAATAGAATAAAGAAGAAGAAAGCACAACTGAGGAGAAGAAACCCATATTGGAGTGTTTTTTAACTCTTTTTTTGGTAAAGCTCTATTAAATTCTTTGAAGGCTTCCACCACAACCATGCCTCATATTGTTAATCACTAGGGAGAATGAGATGAAGGAGACGAAGAGAGAAAGAGACGAACAAAGATACGATTTTGGGATTTTGGGGATTAGGATTTTTTAGGCTTTAAATCTATGTCTTAGCTTCTGAAGTTGGGATTTAGATATTAATTTTTTTTTATCTGTTATTTTTATTTTACCCTTTAAAAAGTTGGACGACTGGAACTTTCAGTCACTTTTAACCGTTTAAAATTCCGAAGGGTGCACCTTGTTTTGAAAAATGAATGGTGGAGTGCAAGTAGACACATTTTTAAATTTAGGTTGCAAACCTCACCAAGCATGTAAAGTCTAGGGTGCAATCTGTATTTCAAATGATTGATATTATTAAATTTCATGACTTGTGCATGTGGCTTTAAGCCAAATTATCTCCTTTAATCTCGATATTCCTTCCTCCATACTTGTTCTACATCACAATCTTTTCCAACTTTTCCTAGAGTATAATTGATGAATAAAGCACAAATTTACATCAGCACACAAAAGAAATACATACAGAACATATCTAGGGGGAGATATATCAAGTTGTATACTAGTGGAATAGCAAAAGATAATTTAGTACTGATAGGAGATTATTTCTTTTTAATTAGAAGTATGTTTTAATTCATCTCTTCACAGTTATCTATCATCTAGGAAGCTGATACGAATGCGTCATACGAATATGACACAAAACGCGATATGGCAATTTCAGAGTACAACACATTAGGGATACGTTGAAATTTCATATATCTTTTAAAAGATATACATGTATGTATATATAAATTATATAACAGAAACATATGCTCATTTAAAATTTGGATAACCTCTTCATTAGTCCCCAAACTATAGTTGATTTTCACGTTTGGTCCCTTAACTATTCTTTTCACGTATTTGATCCTCATACTTTATAATTCTACAATTTTCGTCCAGCCATTCAAAAATAAAGCAACTGAAGGGGACTAAATATGAAAAACAACTATAGATTGAGGACTAAATGTGAAAACAAATACAATTTTGGGATCTAAACGTGAAAAAACTACTATATTTTGGGGACTAACACATAGTTTGAGGACGAAATACGCAAAAAAATAGTTAGAAGACAAAACGTGAAAAACAACTATAGTTTGGAGACTAACGAAGAAGTTATCCCTTTAAATTTGTAGCACCTATTATAACATAATCAAAAGGTAGGAACTCAACATTTGAATCAAATATCATCATTTTCCTCTAGTTCTAAGACTTACATACTACATTAAATTAATCATTACATAGTGAAAATATAGGAATCAAACATTGCATCATCTAAAAGATTATTATCATCTCTGAGTCACAAGACACAAAGCATTTTAAGGTAAAAAGAAGATGAATCAAGCTAGTTCTAGCTCTATCACTGGCAACGTTTGAAAAAACGTTCGAGGCGTGCACCTCGAGGCACGCCTCATAGTGAGGCGGAAGATTTCTGTTGCGAGGCGGTCGCTTCACTGGGAACTAATGAGTCTTACGCTTTATTTGGTTGAGGCTTACGCCTCAAAGCGTTGCACCTCAAAGCGTCGCGAGGCGTGGGCCTTGATTTGGCTTTAAAAAAAACTAAGTATAATATCAGATCAATTGAAGGCTCGCGAGACCTCATCAGGTAAGTACCGACTACAATTCTTCCGTCAATTGAAGGCTTCGTGCGAGGCGACGTCGACTACACCAGGTTTTCTTCATCTTCTTCTTCTTCCTCTCATCTGCTTCTTCTTCTCTTCCTCTTCCTCTTCTCCCGTCTTCTTCTTCTTCTTTTTTAATTTCTGTAATTTTTGGGGTCTAAATATTGATTACCCAATGACTTTTTTTGTCCTTTACTTTCAACGATTAAACGTGTATATGGTTTACATTGGTGCAATTTGTAAGTCAGACCAAACTGGAATCAAGACCAATTTATTTCGGTATATTATAATCTATGAAACTAAAACATATTAAAACTGGAATCAAGACCAAAAAAATTTTGGTATATTATACTGGTGATTGTGTCATGGTGTCCTGTACCTTAAGCAAATTTTTTTTGTATCACTTTACAAATTACAATCATAAGGAGGATACTGTGCAATTTGTATATTTTGTAACATTCCATTTAGTTTATGAACTTGTGTTGATCATCGAGTATTCCAGTGTTTGAAGGTGAATTATTTGCACCTGATCTTTCATTGGCTACTCGTTAATTGGAGTGTTGGAGCAACAATTAAAAAAAAATACTCTCATGAAATAGAATGTAAGGCTTAATTATATGCCTCTTATTATAATTGCATTCCTTTAGACTTTAGAGTGTGTGTATACAAGTGGCTACTCGTTAATCATCGTGTTGTTGAATCTGTTGGAGTAGGAAATTTAGGTAGCCAGCAACAACAGCAACATCTTTAGCTCCAGTTCTAATTCCAAACATATGTCCTTAAGCATTTTGATTCCCCTGCATTTTGTATCTGCTTGCATACAAAAACTTGGGCAGTATTAAATTCTATCAATGTTAACATGACTAGTGTTGTCCATAATTTTGTTAATCAAAATGTAATTATAATTTTTTTATAATTTTTTGGGGACTTTTAGGTCTTCAAATAGAGGTTTCCGCCTCGCTCCGCCTCGAAGCTTACGCCTCGCGTCAACCGGAAAAAAACGCCTCGTACCGCTTTAAGCTTTTTCGAACATTGATTCACTGGACAAAACACAATATAGCATCCGAGTCCCCTTTCATATAAGGAAGTATCCCTAGACTATCCGGTAGCTACCCAAATTAAAAATATTAAAAACAATAAAGTTAAAGTGTCAAGAGTATGCGGAGTATCGGTGTCCAATATGTATCTGACACGGATATACCAACCTCCAAGATACATCGGCCTCCAAGCAGTGTCTTTACTTCGTAGATCATGCAGTCCAGCAGGATTGTGACAGTGTATATACAGGATACTTGTGGCATGGCACACAAATCTCTTAACATAATGTTTTGATTGTTAGCTGGTAATTCTCTTCTAAGGTTAGGTGGTAATTCTCTTCTAAGGTTAGATTCATGCATCCAGATGTCACTCTAACTGCAGTATTACACTGAGCTACAAAGCATTCCAATTTGCTAGTTCCCTGTATAAATTCAAAATATACAGTAAACACAAATAAAAGTTGTAAAGGAGGTACCTGCATCGGAGGATGAGGATTCAGCATTCTGAAGCCGAGACCGGACCTGAACATGAGGGACTCTGGTCCCTAGACGGCCCACTCTCAGTTGACATACTATCAATAGAATTATTGCTACCATTATCAGCCCAACCAACAAAACTAACATTTTCCGATCCAGAATCCTTTTTTCTATGATCAGCCCCTGCCTCCTTTTGCACACCCTTGCCACGACCAGGACCCGAAGTAGAACACAAATCATTTCTAGGTTTAGAAAGATTACTAGCACCAATTGCAGTCCCTTTACTATAATTATTATTATCTCTATCTCTATTGCTACTACTACCAAATCCAAAAAAACTCTCCTGTGGCAATGGCCCAGATCTAGTCTTAATCCGATTTAACCCCAATGAAGATGCTAAAATTGGCGAAACTGCGGCCATAACTTCCGCCCCTTTTTTCGGCTTAACCACCACCGGCGATTGACCTTGAGTTGGATTTGGAGTTAGAGTTGTTTGAATTTTACTGGTACTACTGCTCACTTTGATTCCCTTAACATCGTTCTTCTTTTTATCTTGTTTGACTTGTTTCTGACTAGGAGAGATTTGCTGCTGTTGATCGTCTTTCAATTTGCCCTTCTTCTTATCAGATATGATGGGCGAATTCGAGTTGGAACCGAAGGATCGAGGACTGTTATTGGATCCATCGGGACTGGAAGTGTCAGAGGAGGATTTCTTCGAAGAGAAGAATCTGCCTTTGAACACCATTATTATGAATAGGATGTTTGATTTAGGGTTTCAAATTGTTGATTGATCCAGCCCTAGCCATATAAATTGATGAAAGAATCAATGAATTAAGTGAGATGAAGTGATGAATGCAAAGTAACGGACAGAGAGAAGGGGCTGTGGTTATCCTCAACGTTTGTAGTTTGAACCAAAAAGAAAGAATATGACTGCTGTGGAAATGCGGATGCAAAAAAACGGATAAAATCTGTGACACCCCAAATTTAGTATACATCATCTTGGATCGTCAGAAATATGGTACATAATTCAAATACAACTTACTAATACAATTATCGTATACAATACGACAAAACATAACTGTAAATATTAATACAATTATTGTCTACTAGATATTATACAAACTCAAAAAGAGTCCTCATTACAATTATTAATACACTATTTCACAGAATAGTGAGGACTACTAATGCTATCCTCTGGACCGTCACTCCGTCCCCCGACTAGTCTCTGCTATGTTCTCATTTCCTGAATAGAACAGTTAAAGAAAGGGTGAGCTCAACTAGCCCAGTAAGAAATATTATGACTAAGATAATGCAGAATAAATTATCGTTAGCCTTCAACAATATTAAACTGATAAAATATAACAACATCAAGTTTAACAGCAGCGGATCAAGCAATCCATTAAAAGAGTCAAGTAGAGAATAGAATCTACTATCTTTTATGATTTAAAAAGTTTTCATCACTTTTATCGCTGAGACTCAGCTTAATAAATAAACCACATCATCCCTGCACTACGGCCAAGGATATTTATTAGGGTCACGACCACAAATTTCATGCACTACGGGCCAAGGACATTTGTGTATTCATCAATGGTCATGATCATGCCAACAACTGTCCATCAATGCACTACGGGCCAATGAGGACTTTTACCGCATCATTTGTAACATTACGGTCATGATTACACCGAATAATCCCTGGTCATAATCATACCAAGTCCATCCATGCACTACAGGCCACAGATGACTTTAAAAAAAATATAAACATGAGGATGATGACAATGATATAAGAATTCAATAAAACAAGTTCAAGAATTAATTTGTCCAAGAACTACCAATGTCCAAATTGTCCACATGATACTGCTTTGTATAGTAAAATTCAAGAGTGATCAGAAGAATATTTTCATGAAAAAATACTGGATGAAGCGCGCAAATATCAAGGATATTCTACTAATTTCATGGAGTATAGAAGTCAAAACTATAACCAACTGAGTATAATAAAGAATGGAATAACAACAGAAATCACCATGCATGCGGTACTTCGCATAGACAGGTTATTCCAACAGAATAATAATAACGGAACCAGGTCAGGCAAAATTTGCACCGACAGGATGTTCCAACAGAATAATAAAGACGGAACCAGGTCCGGTGTAAAACACACAGACATGATGTTCCAACGGAATAATAATAAAGACGGAACCAGGTCCGGTGTAAAACACACAGACATGATATTTTAACAGAATAATAAAGACGGAACCAGGTCCGGTGTAAAACACACAAACATGATGTTCCAACAGAATAATAGAAGAATGTCACCAAGTATAGGGTATACCGCGTATACATGTTATTCTAACAGAATAATAAGAAATGGAATAACAACAGTTCTCATCATGAATAAGAAATAATAACACCCCTTACGGGTACAACAAATAATATCTCTTACTGTAACAGAAACTGGATATAGGAAAAGAAAAGTTAAGTAGCAAAAAGCTTTTCTTCTATCACTCTATAGTTTCTCTCTATAGAGTTTAGTGAATTCATAAGAAAATAATGAAGGAATGAGCTTCTATTTATAGGAAAATGGAATGCATAGTAACTAATCCATGAACGGTCCAGATAGATTTACTTTAATCTGACGGACCATATTTAAAAATAAATCTTTTAAATAAAATATAATATATTCTATTTATATAAAAAGATTTTTACTATGCAAATACTATGCAAAATACTATGCAACACTATGCATAATAAAATATAATATATTCTATTTATAGAATAACTTTAATAAAGTATTTTGTTTTATATAAAAAGATGTTTCTGTTTTATTACGTTAATAATACGAATAAAACAAAACGTCATCATCGCTATAATAATTCATATTATTAATCGACAATAATTGAATCAAACTGAGCGACTTCTCACATAAATATCAATAATCAATACCGTGTGCTACTATGCAACAACGCGTATTACTGTACTTTTACTACCCAGTAGTTCAACAGTATCAATGGTAAAACTTCCGCCGTTATTTTTAATAAAATATTTTTATCGTTTTCTCAATCCGACAATAATTCCGTTGTGGGGTCCACCAATAATTGTACCGTTGTACGAATATTTTCCGACACAAAGAATATTCCCTGACCAATCGAATATAATATAACAACTTGCATACTTTGCATAATTTATAAATACTACCCACAACTATAATATTATCTCAAATTCACACCATAATATTAAAAAATTATTTCGAGAAAATTAATTCTTTATTCATAAAATTTGGGGTTTCACAATCTCCCATCCTTATAGAATTTCGCCCTCGAAATTTATGTACGTACCTGGTATGCCGAACAGGTGAGGATACCTTGACTTCACTTCAAATTCTAACTCTTGAGATATAACCTTTGAGTGTTGAATACGATTCTTCTTATCCAAGATTGTAACACGTATCTCTTCAAACGTTAAATCATCCGCTATCTCGTCCGGTTCTAAATTAATAATGTGGTTCTGGTCGTCCACATATTTACGTAACATCGATACGAAAAAAACGTTATGAACACGCAATATATTTGGCGGTAAAACGAGTCTATAAGCCATAGTTCCTACTCAATCGAGGATTTCAAATGGGCCAATTAAATCGAGGGTTGAGATTTCCTCTCTTCAGCAACTCTTGCTTCTAAAATAACACCCTCTTGAACCTTCTTCTTCACATTCATCAGATTCGGGTATGTAGCTTGAGCGTCTTTAACTTTATTGATTAAAGTCAATTTTACTCGTATATTCGTTATCTTCACGTGGGTCCCTAGAGTCTTTAACTCTATCTTCAACATTTGCAAGTTATACGAAATGAGTCTTTGTATTAATAACATCACACTTGTAAACGCATACGATCTTCTACTCAACACGTCAGCTACCACGTTCGCTCTTTCACGATGATATTGAATAGTACGATCGTAATCTTCAACAGCTCGAGTCAACGTCTTTGGTGCATGTTACTTTCGTTTTAGTTGAAAAAATTATTTTGAGGTTTTAAGAAATGGGTTTTGTACTGATGTCAATACAAAATTCGATTTCACGCTCTGGGGTAGGCTAAGAAGTCTTCAGGAATACGTCAAGAGATTTATTAATGATAAAAATATCATTCAAAACTGTTACTCACATCCAAGACTTGGATAGTACGTCATATTGATACCAACTGTGACCTCTATCCCTTAACTTAGATAGCACCTCACAATGATACCTATCAACTTGTTATCGTCATTCACGACGTCGCCTACAGAAAGTCTGGCTTCGGTGCATTCCACACAAGGAAGTCATCAACAAAAGGATTGGGGCTCTTTACTTATGGCTTGATATGACAATGATTGAATTTAGTGGTTTGGTTGCTTGAATTCGCATAATAGGTTGGTTAGAAATATAAAAGCTAACAACCTTACGAAAAACATGATGAGTAGTTAACCAATCGTTTCCTAAAATCCCATCAAAGGCAAGTATTTTCAAAGAGACAAGATCAACATGTAATGTGAAACTGTCGATTTGAATCAAATAAGATTTATAAACAGTGGAGGTAACGAAGGTTTCTCCCAATGGAGTTTCAATAGATAAATCAAAGTTTAACTTCTCCGGAGTTAAGTACAAACATTGAACACAACTAGGTGAAATAAAAGAGTGAGTAGAACCGGTATCTAACACGGTATAGACTTCGTAAGAGCTTATGATTAACTTACCCGTGATAATTTTATTCAGGTTCCTCGTCACGAGAGAAAAAAAACGCTCTCTCTTAAACTACCGGCATTGGCTTGTCTGGGACATCCTTTGGCATCATTATCCCAGCTGGAATTGACTTCATCATACGACAAAATTGAGCTAGGTGACCTTCTCTTCCGCAATTAAAACATGCTTTGGACTGCTGCGTACAGTTTGGACGGATGTGTCTCTCCTATCCGCATTTGAAACATACGACCGGTGGTCGTTCTTCTTCCTTTAAAATGGGTGCTGGTACCGACGTCTTTACGTCATTGTTGAACCCTTTCTTCTTGAAATGTCCATTCTTATTATTTTGGCCATGATTATTACCGAAGTGGTTACCATTTCTAATATGTTGATTCCCTCCATGCTTATTATCACCGCTTTGATGACTGTTATCACCGGTATTATCATTTTGTCGGCTACTCTCTTTTGGTTTGGTTGACTCGTTATCGCGTTCCACCAACTGAGCCATATTTACAACATCTGAATACAAACACAGTTTATGAGAAATAAGATGTTGACGTATCTCCGGCTTCAAACCTCTTAAAAATAATTGCGCCATTCTCTCTTTATTATCCACCAAGTGGGATGCAAATCGGGATAACTCCGCAAATTTTGCCTCGTATTGCGACACGGTTATATTGTTTTGCTCCAATTTGATAAACTCCACCTCCTTCATGTGACGAATACTTTCGGGAAAGTATTTGTCGTTGAACAGCTCTTGGAACTTCTCCCAAGACATCTTCAGTACGGCAGGATGAGTACGTTTTACCGATTCCCACCAGTAATCTGCCTCTTCACGCAACATAAAGGTGGCAAAGGGAACCTTTTGCTCCTCGGAGCATCCCAAGACATCAAATATCTTGGTGATCTGCTTTAACCACTGTCTCCGCCTTAAGTGGTTCTGGCTTTCCCAAAAACTCTAGGTGGTCCCAGCTCCTTGAATTGCTTAGCGGTGACCAACCATGGGTTGCCATTGTTTCCTCCTGTATTATGAACATGAGCCGCCTTCTCCCGTTGTTGCATGAATTACTCCTTAAACTGCTTAGCGGTGACCGTCCGAGAGTTATCAGTATTTCTACCTGCATTTTGGACAGGAGCTGTCTTAGCCTGTTGTTGCATGAATTGCATAATTCCTCTGACCATCCCATCATTCACCATTTCATCGGTGTTATTATTTTCATGAGGAGTATTGTCCTCTAGTTCCACATTATCCTGATTATTGATCTGTGGAGACTCAACGGTCTCCTGTGCTCCATTGATAATCTCAACATTCTTGGATGCCATTTTCAAACACTGCCACAAAACAAGGGTTAATTAACATATCACATATTATCCCTATACTTTGACCGACCAATTAAATACAAAATAAATTTAAGTAGGTCATATTAGGGAAGGAATTCCACGTCTCTCCCTTCCTAGTTCTAGTCTCACATCTTAGCCAGAGATCATATCCCTAAGCTTTGATTACCAACTGTGATGCCCCCAAAATTAGGTATACATCACCCATCTTGGGTCGTCAGATACATGGTACATAATTCAAATACAACTTACTAATACAACTGTCGTGTACAATACGACAAAACATAACTGTGAGTTTGAATACAATTATTGTCTACTAGAGATTATACAAACTCAAAAAGAGTCCTCATTACAATTATTAATACACTATTTCACAGAATAGTGAGGACTACTAATGCTATCCTCTGGACCGTCACTTCGTTCCCCGACTAATCCCTGCTATGTTCTCATTTCCTGAATAGAACAGTGAAAGAAAGGACGAGCTCAACTAGCCCATTAAGAAATATTATGACTAAGATAATGCAGAATAAATTATCGTTAGCCTTCAACAATATTAAACTGATAAAATATAACAACATCAAGTTTAACAGCAGCGGATCAAGCAATCCATTAAAAGAGTCAAGTAGAGAATAGAATCTACTATCTTTTATGATTTAAAAAGTTTTTCATCACTTTTATCGCTGAGACTCAGCTTAATAAATAAACCACATCATCCCTGCACTACGGCCAAGGATATTTATTAGGGTCACGACCACAAATTCCATGCACTACGGGCCAAGGACATTTGTGTATTCGTCAATGGTCATGATCATGCCAAAAATTGTCCATCAATGCACTACGGGTCAATGAGGACTTTTACCGCATCATTTGTAACATTACGGTCATGATTACACCGAATAATCACTGGTCATAATCATACCAAGTCCATCCATGCACTACAGGCCACAGATGACTTTCAAAAAAAATATAAACATGAGGATGATGACAATGATATAAGAATTCAATAAAACAAGTTCAAGAATTAATTTGTCCAAGAACTACTAATGTCCAAATTGTCCACATGATACTGCTTTGTATAGTAAAATTCAAGAATGATCTAAAGAATATTTCCATGAAAAAATACTGGATGAAGCGCGCAAATATCAAGAATATTCTACTAATTTCATGGAGTATAGAAGTCAAAACTTTAACCAACTGAGTATAATAAAGAATGGAATAACAACAGAAATCACCATGCATGCGGTACTTCGCATAGACAGGTTATTCCAACAGAATAATAATAACGGAACCAGGTCAGGCAAAATTTGCACCGACAGGATGTTCCAACAGAATAATAAAGACGGAACCAGGTCCGGTGTAAAACACACAGACATGATGTTCCAACGGAATAATAATAAAGACAGAACCAGGTCCGGTGTAAAACACACAGACATGATATTTTAACAGAATAATAAAGACGGAACCAAGTCCGGTGTAAAACACACAGACAGGATGTTCCAACAGAATAATAGAAGAATGTCACCAAGTATAGGGTATACCGCGTATACATGTTATTCTAACAGAATAATAAGAAATGGAATAACAAATGTTCTCTTCATGAATAAGAAAGAATAACACCCCTTACGGGTACAACAAATAATATCCCTTACTGTAACAGAAACTGGATATAGGAAAAGAAAAGTTAAGTAGCAAAAAGATTTTCTTCTATCTCTCTATAGTTTCTCTCTCTAGAGTTTAATGAATTCGTAAGAAAATAATGAAGGAATGAGCTTCTATTTATAGGAAAATGGAATGCATAATAACTAATCCATGAACGGTCCAGATTGATTTACTTTAATCTGACGGTCCATATTTAAAGAAAAATCTTTTAAATAAAATATAATATATTCTATTTATATAAAACAATTTTTACTATGCAAACACTATGCAACACTATGCAAAATACTATGCAACACTATGCATAATAAAATATAATATATTCTATTTATAGAATAACTTTAATAAAGTATTTTGTTTTATATAAAAAGATGTTTCTGTTTTATTACGTTAATAATACGAATAAAACAAAACGTCATCATCGTTATAATAATTCATATTATTAATCGACAATAATTGAATCAAACTGAGCGACTTCTCACATAAATATCAATAATCAATACCGTGTGCTACTATGCAACAACGCGTATTACTGTACTTTTACTACCCAGTAGTTCAACAGTATCAACGGTAAAACTTCCGCCGTTATTTTTAATAAAATATTTTTGTCGTTTTCTCAATCCGACAATAATTCCGTTGTGGGGTCCACCAATAATTGTACCGTCGTACGAATATTTTCCGACACAAAGAATATTCCATGACCAATCGAATATAATATAACAACTTGCATACTTTGCAAAATTTATAAATACTACCCACAACTATAATATTATCTCAAATTCACACCATAATATTAAAAAATTATTTCTAAAAAATTAATTCTTTATTCATAAAATCTGGGGTTTCACAAAATTGTTTAGAACACCAAAGTAGAAAATTTAATAAATTAATATTATAATTTTCCACAACTTCATACGCCCACTAACAATCTGAATTCAGCCTCCTAATCACATGTTAAATGAGTTTCAAAAATGAAAAAAAAACGTTTTTGTAATTAAAAATATTTTAAACTTCCAAAAATTAATTATTTCAGAACTTCGGAATTTCAATAATTCATAATAAATAGCCCTTTTTTTTTCCAGAAAATTCGAATCTCGCGAGTTTTTATAGGAAATTCAATTCTCTACAACTTTGCAGAAGAAAGTTTTTCCAAATTCCAAACAGAAATTGACCGAAATCTATAAACGGGCGATTTTACAGGCTATAATCAAATTTCAGTCAAGAAATGGGGTCCACCGACACATAAAATATGCTTTAAATATTTTTGGTAAAAAAATTACTCCTCCTCAACATATACTCATATATCCCACATTCATCATAAAAATATCATCATTATTATATTATTAAAATATAATAATATATTTAAATGAATTATTTTATCAGAAAAAGATAAAATATTAATTTTCAACAATTGTCACATTAAAAATTTTCTCCATCTATATCCACATAAAATCAATATTTTTCTCATCATATAAATCAATAATTAATTATTCACAGATAATATTACAGAATCACAGTACTGGCAACCAGGCCGTTCCCAGGAAAGAGGGGGCTTTCCAATAAGAATTTCTCCTTACTGGCGCGCAATTAGGTGACCAAACCTCTCCTTAGACATAACTTTCTAGACATTGCCAATAATGTTACCTAATAATATTATTCAGATAATATGAATTATTGCTTCGATAATGAAAAATACCGTGTAATGACAATTATTGAAACAACATCAATATAAAATATCAACGCAACAATTATTAAATCAATAAAATAAAATATTGAACAGTAATTACTGTAACCATTATTGAGTAGTACCTTCTTATGTAAGAATCAATAATTGGTGCAATACCGTGTGCTATTGTGTTTTAACCACCGAGTATTTTAACTAGTATTAACGGTAACAACTACGCCGTTATTTTTAAACAACTTATATTTGTCATTTTCTTTATCCAATCGCTTTCCGTTATGGGGCCCACAAAAGACTGTGCCGTCGTACGAATATTCCCCGACAGCAAGAATATTCCACGACCAAACAAATATTCCCCGACAACAATGAATATTTTATAACCACTTGCTTATTTTGAAATATTTGCGTATTTTACCCATAACTATCTGTTAGAGTATATGCCCTAGAGGCCAATTATTTGATATAATTACTTAACGTTTTGATATTATATTTGATTGAATAAATATATGATTTTATTATGGTTTTATTTACTGCGTAATATAATTGTTAACATAATAAAATTCCTTAGAATAGTGATACAAATTATATAGTTTCAAGTATGTGACTTGAATATGAGATTATATATTACCATTAGTATCAGTGTTCTTAAATGTCCCAAGTCGAGTATCATTGTTGATGGGACAACAATGATGCATTGAGACTAGTATGTGGATTGACTGATGACCAAATCTCATTGGTCATAAATATATGAGATATTAAGTCAATGCATAGGTACATGTTAGAGAACGATGTACTGGACAGACCCACCATGAGAATTCTATATGGAGCATTATGCGAAGTGTCATTAGCAATTCTCATAGTGACAATGATGTAATGGTCCTCCGACCTGAAATCGCTATATTACTACACGAGAATTTATGTACTTTGATATCATCAAATGTCACCTTTAATAGGGTGGACTATAAAGGTGATTATTGGGTTCATCATTAATCATGTGAGAAATATGAGTGATCTAGATGGAATTTAACCATCCTATATATTATGGGTGATATCCATAGGCCTCTTGATTGAGTAGGACTATGAAATGCATGGCCATGCTCAAATAGTGATTTGTTTCATATAGTCTACTCATTGATCAAGAAAACTCAGATTAAATTATGAAGAGTATGACACATTCCATGACTAGAGTTTAATCTAGGATATTAAGGTTAAAAGGATTAAATTGCATTGAAACATTGTTCACAAAAGGTTGCATCGAATCATCGATCTTATTATTACTTGGGTAGCAGTGATGCATTACTAGATGCCGCTCACTGTTTATAATTTTATAATATGATTTTAAAATTATTGCCAACGTAATAATAACCTATAGGGTCACACACATAGAACATTATTTAAAAGGGAATTAATTTAAATTTTAAGGATTTAAATATATTAATATGATTAATAGTATTTAAATCACGAATTTAAATTAAAAGGAGAATTTGTATATATATATATATATTAATTAAGTAAGACTTAATTAAGAGATATATATATATATATATATATATATATATATATATATATATATATATATATATATATAGATTAAAATTTTATAAAATTAGGTTTTGATTTTGATTAATTCCTTTTAACTACTATATATATGATATATAGCAGCTACTTAGGGTAAGATATCATAATTGAAAAACCCTAGCCGCTCTTAGAGAGAGACTAGAGAGAAAACAGTTTCAAAAATCCATTCCTTTTGGTGGCTAGTACCGTAAGTCCTTCTTATTGCAGAATCGTTCGATGGTTCGTGCGGCGTTCGTGTGGATACCGTAGAGGCGCAATCGGTTTGTATTGCGTTGGAGATTCGAGGCGCAGTCGGTTTCAGATTCTCGTTTTTGTTTATATCTGGTATAATCTCTAAACCTTTGAATTAATTGATTTTCGCATGGATCCTGTTTTAGGGTTTCGAAAATTGCTTTAAAATTTTAATTTCCGTTGTGCGTTTCTGTGCCGAAGCCCAACACTATCCACATTAATCAAATTAACCCTTACTATTTCAAAATAATAAATAGAGAAAATTAAATTTCATTAATAATAAGCTGGAGTCTTACAACCTCCCCTCCTTATGAAATTTCGTCTTCGAAATTGACGTACGTACCTGGTGTTTCGAAAAGATGAGAATATCTCGCTTTCATTTCTGTTTCTAACTCCCAGGTCATTTCCTCAATAGCATGGTTTCTCCACAAAACTTTAACTTGTGGTATAACCTCGGTACATAGGACATTTTCTTTCCTATCCAAGATCTTGATAAGTACCTCCTCGTACGTTAAGTCTTGGGCTATCTCATTCGGTTCTAACTCAGTAACGTGGTTCGGGTCGTCCATGTGACGCTCCCAAAATTAGGTATACATCACCCATCTTGGGTTGTCAGATACATGATACAAAATTCAAATACAACTTACTAATACAACTGTCGTGTACAATACGACAAAACATAACTGTAAGTTTGAATACAATTATTGTCTACTAGAGATTATACAAACTCAAAAAAAGTCCTCATTACAATTATTAACATAATATTTCACATAATAGTGAGGACTACTAATGCTATCCTCTGGATCGTCACTCCGTTCCCCGACTAGTCCCTGCTATGTTCTCATTTCCTGAAGAGAACAGTGAAAGAAAGGGTGAGCTCAACTAGCCCAGTAAGAAATATTATGACTAAGATAATGCAGAATAAATTATCGTTAGCCTTCAACAGTATTAAACTGATAAAATATAACAACATCAAGTTTAACAGCAGCGGATCAAGCAATCCATTAAAAGAGTCAAGTAGAGAATAGAATCTACTATCTTTTATGATTTAAAAACTTTTTTCATTACTTTTATTGCTTAGACTCAGCTTAATAAATAAACCACATCATCCCTGCACTACGGCCAAGGATATTTATTAGGGTCACGACCACAAATTCCATGCACTACGGGCCAAGGACATTTGTGTATTCATCAATGGTCATGATCATGCCAACAACTGTCCATCAATGCACTACGGGCCAATGAAAACTTTTACCGCATCATTTGTAACATTACGGTCATGATTACACCGAATAATCCCTGGTCCATAATCATACCAAGTCCATTTATGCACTACAGGCCACAGATGATTTTCAAAAAAAATATAAACATGAGTATGATGACAATGATATAAGAATTCAATAAAACAAGTTCAAGAATTAATTTGTCCAAGAACTACTAATGTCCTAAATTGTCCACATGATACTGCTTTGTAGAGTAAAATTCAAGAATGATCAGAAGAATATTTCCATGAAAAGATACTGGATGAAGCGCAATTATCAAGGAAATTCTACTAATTTCATGGAGTATAGAAGTCAAAACTTTAACCAACTAAGTATAATAAAGAATGAAATAACAACAGAAATTACCATGCATGTGGTACTTCGCATAGACATGTTATTCCAACATAATAATAATAACAGAACCAGGTCACGCAAAATTTGCACCGACAGGATATTCCAACGGAATAATAAAGACGGAACCAGGTCCGGTATAAAACACACAGACAGGATGTTCCAACGGAGTAATAATAAAGACGGAACCAGGTCCGGTGTAAAACACACAGACAGGATGTTCCAACGGAATAATAATAAAGACGGAACCAGGTCCGGTATAAAACACACAGACAGGATGTTCGAACAGAATAATAGTAGAATGTCACCAAGTATAGGGTAGACCGCGTATACAGGTTATTCCAACAGAATAATAAGAAATGGAATATCAACAATTCTCTTCATGAATAAGAATGAATAACACCCCTTACTGTAACAGAAACTGGATATAGGAAAAGAAAAGTTAAGTAGCAAAAAGATTTTCTTCTATCTCTCTATAGTTTCTCTCTCTAGAGTTCAGTGAATTCGTAAGAAAATAATGAAGGAATGAGCTTCTATTTATAGGAAAATGGAATGGATAGTAACTAATCCATGAACGGTCCAGATTGATTTACTTTAATCTGAAGGTCCATATTTAAAGAAAAATCTTTTAAATAAAATATAATATATTTTATTTATATAAAAAGATTTTTACTATGCAAACACTATGCAACACTATGCAAAACACTATGCAACACTATGCAAAACACTATGCAAAACACTATGCATAATTAAATATAATATATTCTATTTATAGAATAACTTTAATAAAGTATTCTGATTTATATAAAAAGATGTTTATGTTTTATTACGTTAATAATACGAATAAAATAAAACGTCATCATCGCTATAATAATTCATATTATTAATCGACAATAATTGAATCAAACTGAGCGACTTCTCACATAAATATCAATAATCAATACCGTGTGCTACTATGCAACAACGCGTATTACTGTACTTTTACTACCCAGTAGTTCAACAGTATCAACGGTAAAACTTTCTCCGTTATTTTCAATAAAATATTTTTTGTCGTTTTCTCAATCCGACAATAATTTTGTTGTGGGGTCCACCATTAATTGTACCGTCGTACGAATATTTTTCGACACAAAGAATATTCCCTGACCAATCGAATATAATATAAATACTTGCATACTTTGTAAAATTTATAAATACTACCCACAACTATAATATTATCTCAAATTCACACCATAATATTAAAAAATTATTTCGAGAAAATTAATTCTTTATTCATAAAATCTGGGGTTTCACAATCTCCCCTCCTTATGGAATTTCGCCCTCGAAATTTACGTACGTACCTGGTATGCCGAACAGGTGAGGATACCTTGACTTCACTTCAAATTCTAACTCTTGAGATATAACCTTTTAGTGTTGAATACGATTCTTCTTATCCAAGATTGTAACACGTATCTCTTCAAACGTTAAATCATCCGCTATCTCGTCCAGTTCTAAATTAATAATATGGTTCGGGTCGTCCACATATTTACGTAACATCGATACGAAAAAAAACGTTATGAACACGCAATATATTTGGCGGTAAAACGAGTCTATAAGCCATAGTTCCTACTCAATCGAGGATTTCAAATGGGCCAATTAAATCGAGATTTGAGATTTCCTCTCTTCAGCAACTCTTGCTTCTAAAATAACACCCTCTTGAACCTTCTTCTTCACATTCATCAGATTCAGGTATGTAGCTTGAGCGTCTTTAACTTTATCGATTAAAGTCAATTTTACTCGTATATTCGTTATCTTCACGTGGGTGCCTAGAGTCTTTAACTCTATCTTTATCATTTGCAAGTTATACAAAATGAGTCTTTGTGTTAACAACATCGCACTTGTAAACGCATACGATCTTCTACTCAACACGTCAGCTACCACGTTCGCTCTTTCATGATGATATTGAATAGTACGATCGTAATCTTCAACAGCTCGAGTCAACGTCTTTGGTGCATGTTACTTTCGTTTTAGTTGAAAAAATTATTTTGAGGTTTTAAGAAATGGGTTTTGTACTGGTGTCAATACAAAATTCGATTTCACGCTCTGGGGTAGGCTAAGAAGTCTTCAGGAATACGTCAAGAGATTTATTAATGATAAAAATATCATTCAAAACTGTTACTCACATCCAATACTTGGATAGTACGTCACATTGATACCAACTGTGACCTCTATCCCTTAACCTAGATAGCACCTCACAATGATACCTATCAACTTGTTATCGTCATTCACGACGTCGCCTACAGAAAGTCTGGCTTCGGTGTATTCCACACAAGGAAGTCATCAACAAAAGGATCGTGGCTCTTTACTTATGGCTTGATATGACAATGATTGAATTTAGTGGTTTGGTTGCTTGAATTCGCATAATAGGTTGGTTAGAAATATAAAAACTAACAACCTTACGAAAAACATGATGAGTAGTTAACCAATCATTTCCTAAAATCGCATCAAAGGCAAGTATTTTCAAAGAGACAAGATCAACATGTAATGTGAAAGTGTCGATTTGAATCAAATAAGATTTATAAACAGTGGAGGTAACGAAGGTTTCTCCCAATGGAGTTTCAATAGATAAATCAAAGTTTAACTTCTCCGGAGTTAAATACAAACATTGAACACAACTAGGTGAAATAAAAGAGTGAGTAGAACCGGTATCTAACACGGTATAGACTTCGTAAGAGCTTATGATTAACTTACCCGTGATAATTTTATTCAGGTTCCTCGTCACGAGAGAAAAAAAACGCTCTCTCTTAAACTACCGGCATTGGCTTGTCTGGGACATCCTTTGGCATCATTATCCCAGCTAGAATTGACTTCATCATACGACTAAAATCGAGCTAGGTGACCTTCTCTTCCGCAATTAAAACATGCTTTGGACTGCTGCGTACAGTTTGGACGGATGTGTCCCTCCTGTCCGCATTTGAAACATACGACCGGTGGTCGTTATTCTTCCTTTAAAACGGGTGCTGGTACCGACGTCTTTACGTCATTATTGAACCTTCTCTTCTTGAAATGTCCATTCTTATTATTTTGGCCATGGTTATTACCGAAGTGGTTACCATTTCTGATATGTTGATTCCCTCTATGCTTATTATCACCGCTTTGATGACTGTTATCACCGGTATTATCATTTTGCCGGCTGCTCTCTTTTGGTTTGGTTGACTCGTTATCGCGCTCCACCAACTGAGCCCTATTTACAACATCTGAATACAAACACAGTTTATGAGAAATAAGATGTTGACGTATCTCCGGCTTCAAACCTCTTAAAAATAATCGCGCCATTCTCTCTTCATTATCCACCAAGTGGGACGCAAACCGGGATAACTACGCAAATTTTGCCTCGTATTGCGACACGGTCATATTGTTTTGCTCCAATTTGATAAACTCCACCTCCTTCATGTGACGAATACTTTCGGGAAAGTATTTGTCGTTGAACAGCTCTTGGAACTTCTCCCAAGACATCTTTAGCATGGCAGGTTGAGTACGTTTTATCGATTCCCACCAGTAATCTGCCTCTTCATGCAACATAAAGGTGGCAAAGGGAACCTTTTGCTCCCCAGAGCATCCCAAAACATCAAATATCTTGGTGATCTTCTTTAACCACGTCTCCGCCTTAAGTGGTTCTAGCTTTCCCAAAAACTCTGGTGGTCCCAGCTCCTTGAATTGCTTAGCGGTGACCAACCATGGGTTGCCATTATTTCCTCCTATATTATGAACATGAGCCGCCTTCTCCCGTTGTTGCATGAATTGCTCCTTAAACTGCTTAGCGGTGACCGTCCGAGAGTTATCAGTATTTCTACCTGCATTTTGGACAGGAGCTGTCTTAGCCTGTTGTTGCATGAATTGCATAAAGCCTCTGACCATCCCATCATTCACCATTTCATCGGTGTTATTATTTTCATGAGGAGTATTGTCCTCTAGTTGCACATTATCCTGATTATTGATATGTGGAGACTCAACGGTCTCCTGTGCTCCATTGATAATCTCAACATTCTCGGATGCCATTTTCAAACACTTCCACAAAACAAGGGTTAATTAACATATCACATATTATCCCTATACTTTGACCGACCAATTAAATACAAAATAAATTTAAGTAGGTCATATTAGCGAAGGAATTCCCTGTCTCTCCCCTCCTAGTTCTAGTCTCACATCTTAGTCAGGGATCATATCCCTAAGCTTTGATACCAACTGTGACGCCCCCAAAATTAGGTATACATCACCCATCTTGGGTTGTCAGATACATGGTACAAAATTCAAATACAACTTACTAATACAACTGTCATGTACAATACGACAAAACATAACTGTGAGTTTGAATACAATTATTGTCTACTAGAGATTATACAAACTCAAAAAGAGTCCTCATTACAATTATTAATACACTATTTCACAGAATAGTGAGGACTACTAATGCTATTCTCTGGACCGTCACTCCGTTCCCCGACTAGTCCCTGCTATGTTCTCATTTCCTGAAGAAAACAGTGAAAGAAAGGGTGAACTCAACTAGCCCAGTAAGCAATATTATGACTAAGATAATGCAGAATAAATTATCGTTAGCCTTCAACAGTATTGTTGGGTAAAATCTATATACGCACAACACGCAAGTATACGTGGTCAACAAGTTTTTGGCGCCATTGCCGGGGACATATTAGCCTAGATCTTAATTTATTACAATATCAGTTAAATTAATTCAGTTTTACTTAAACACCATTTTTTTATTTTATTTTTGTTGTTATCTTATTTCAGGTGATTTGAGCAGTTTATGCAAACACGGTCAAAAAATCCTGACCTGCTTCCTTTTGAGGACGACATCGAGAAAAGATTTCAAAGATTGAGTAAGTGGATTAAGGAAACAAGATAGGAATTAGAGACACCTGAAAAAGAAGAGGAAATGGCAGCCGAAGATCAGAAATCACTAAGGGACTTCGCCACTCCAAAGGTGACTGAACTGCAGTTAAGCATCACGAGGCCCGCGATAGCTGCAAATACATTTGAAATTAAGCCGGGAACGATTCAAATGATTCAAAATTCGGTTCAGTTTGGGGGATTGGCGAATAATGATCCAAACGAGCATCTGGTCGGTTTCCTTGAGATATGCGATACTTTTCGGTATAATGGGGTGTCGGA
Organism: Panax japonicus; assembly: GCA_020205505.1. Classification (NCBI taxonomy): domain Eukaryota; kingdom Viridiplantae; phylum Streptophyta; class Magnoliopsida; order Apiales; family Araliaceae; genus Panax; species Panax japonicus. The sequence goes on along the minus strand of CM035097.1, from coordinate 28,581,045 downwards.
TGATGCAGTACGACTTCGTTTGTTCCCATTCACTTTACGGGACAAGGCAAAGAGTTGGCTACACTCCCTACCTTCCGGATCGATAACCACGTGGGAAGACCTAGCTCAGAAATTCCTCGCCAAATTTTTCCCACCTGCAAAAACGGCAAAAATGAGGAATGAGATAACGATGTTCGAACAGCAACACGGGGAGTCATTGTATGAGGCATGGGAACGATATAAAGAATTACTTCGAAAATGTCCACATCATGGGTTACCGAAATGGTTGCAATTGAACACATTTTATAATGGATTGAGTGGAAACATCAGAACGAGCATTGATGCAGCTTCAGGTGGAGCATTTATGGCAAAGAGCTATGAGGAGGCGTATGAGTTGATAGAGACTATGGCAGCTAACAATTACCAGTGGCCCACGGCGAGGATGAATCAAGCAAAGGTCACATGAGTGTTAGAAGTTGATGGAATGACGGCAATACAAGCACAAATTTCAGCTCTCTCAAAGAAATTTGATTCTATGGCGGGGGTACAATTACAACAAGCACAACAGATGCAGCAAGTGGCAAGTATTTGTGAGTTGTACGCGGGAGAACATTCTACGGACCAATGTGCAATTAATCCAGCCTCTGTGCAATTTGTGGGTAGCTACAATAGAATTTCGCAGAACACTTATCAGAATACATACAACCAAGGGAATAGGAACCATCCAAATTTATCGTGGAGTAATAACCATCAACAACAAACTCCAAGGCCATCGTATCCCCCAGGATTTCAGACACATCAACAACCAACCCAATACCAAGAAAGGAAATCAGATCTGGAGGAGTTGGTGACAAAGTACATAACCAGCAATGAAGCAGCCATGAAAAATCAAGCAATGGCTATGAAAGCACAAGAAATGGCCTTGAAATCACAAGAAACTGCAATCAAGAATTTGGAGAATCAATTAGGACAAATTGCATTAGCATTGAATAATAGACCACAAGGAACACTACCCAGTGATACCGAAAGAAACCCAAAAGGTAATCACGAGCAATGTCAAGCTATTATGTTAAGGAGTGGGAGACAGCTTGAAGGGCATGAAACGAAATCAGCAGGTGTAAAGGAAGTCGAGATAGATAAAGAGAATGCAGAGATCGAGACGGAACAGGGGATCGATAAACCTGCAAAAATGAGCACCCCAATGAGCGAACCAGTTAGCTATCCTCCCCCTCCATTCCAGCACAGAATACAAAAGCAGAAAGAAGATAAACAATTCGCAATTTTTTTTAAGTTTTTAAAAAACTTCAAATCAATATCCCGTTCGCAGAAGCCCTGGAGCAGATGCCTAGTTATGCCAAATTCATGAAAGGGATTTTATCGAGAAAGAAGAAGTTAGGAGACTATGAGACAATAGCTTTAACAGAAGAGTGTAGTGCAGTGTTACAGCAAAAATTGCCACCAAAGTTGAAAGACCCAGGTAGCTTCACCATTCCATGCACAATTGGGAATACAGCGTTCAACAAATGTCTGTGTGACTTGGGAGCAAGTGTGAATCTTATGCCGTTGTCGGTCTACACAGAGTTGGGTTTGCCTGCACCCAAGCCTACAAACATTTCTTTGCAATTGGCAGATAGGTCAGTAACATATCCAAGGGGCATTGTGGAAGACATCCTAGTGAAGGTGGAAAAATTCATATTCCCTGCAGACTTCATTATCTTAGACTACGAGGAAGATAAAAACATCCCAATCATTCTAGGGAGGCCCTTCTTGGCTACGGGTAAGACGTTCATCGATGTACAAAAAAGGGAATTGACAATGAGGGTTCAAGACAAGGAAATTAAATTCAATGTGTTTAAGGCCATGAAATTCCCGACGGATGGTGAAGAATGTTTTAGGATGGATATTATTGACCACATAGTTGTCGAAGACATAAACAAAAAATTGGAGAACGATCCATTGGTGACAACACTAGTAGGAGGTGAAGGACTTGACGATCCAGAAATTGGAGAATATTTGCAAGTATTGGAATCCCTGCCACGAGTAAGCAGATTTAAAGCACCATTCGAAACATTGCACATGGAAGAACGAACAACGACAAGAATGAAATCGTCATTGGAGGAACCACCAATTCTTGAATTGAAACCACTCCCTAAATATCTTAGGTATGCTTACTTAGGCCAGTCAAATTCTTTACCTGTTATTATTTCTGCGGCACTAAATGAATTATAGGAAGAAAAGCTGTTGCGAGTGCTTCGAGAATATAAATCGGCGATAGGATGGACAATAGCGGACATCAAAGGAATCAGTCCATCCTTTTGCATGCACAAAATCTTGATGGAGGATGATTCTAAACCGGTCGTGGAACAACAGAGACGGCTCAATCCGATCATGAAAGAAGTAGTCAAGAAGGGAATTCTGAAGTGGTTAGACGCAGGTATCATCTACCCAATTTCAGATAGCAAGTGGGTTAGCCCAGTGCAATGTGTACCGAAAAAGGGAGGTATGACTGTGGTTCAAAACGAAAACAATGAGCTGATTCCAACAAGAACAGTGTCTGGTTGGAGAGTTTGCATGGACTACAGAAAATTGAACAAAGTAACTCGCAAGGATCATTTTCTATTGCCCTTCATCGATCAAATTCTAGACAGACTGGCGGGTCATGCATATTATTGTTTATTGGATGGATATTCAGGGTACAATCAAATTGTCATCACCCCGGAAGATCAAGAAAAGACAACATTTACGTGTCCATACGGTACGTTCGCATTCAGGAGAATGTCATTCGGATTGTGCAATGCACCTGCCACCTTCCAGCGGTGCATGATGGCCATCTTTTCAGATATGGTGGAAAAGAATGTGGAAATCTTCATGGACGATTTCTTTGTCTATGGGGATAATTTTGACGCGTGCTTGGAAAATCTGGTAATGGTCTTACAAAGATGCACTGACACAAATCTGGTTCTTAATTGGGAGAAATGCCACTTTATGGTAGACGAAGGCATAATTTCGGGACACAAAGTCTCGACGCAAGGATTGGAGGTCGATAAATCCAAGCTGGAAATAATCGAGAAATTACCTTCGCCAAGTTCAATCAAGGGTATTAGAAGCTTTCTAGGACACGCAGGGTTCTACAGGAGGTTCATTCAGGACTTTTCAAAAATAGCAAAACCATTGTGTAACCTCCTAGAGAAGGATTTTGTATTCAATTTCGATGAGGGGTGCAAGTTGGCTTTCGAGCTATTGAAGAAAAAGCTAACTACAGCCCCCGTTATCGTCGCCCCGGATTGGAGTATGCAGTTTGAATTAATGTGTGATGCAAGTGATTATGCAATCGGGGTTGTGTTAGGCCAACGCCGAAAAAAGATATTCCATGCCATTTACTATGCAAACAAGACACTCACAGAGACCCAATTGAACTACACAACAATCGAAAAAGAATTACTTGCAGTGGTGTACGCGTTTGATAAATTTCGGGCCTACTTGATTGGAACAAGGGTAATAGTTTATACGGATCATGCAGCCATTCGGTATTTGATAGCTAAGAAAGACGCAAAACCACGTCTTATCTGATGGATCCTCCTCTTACAAGAATTTGACTTAGAGATCAAGGACAGAAAGGGGACAGAGAACCAAGTTGCTGATCATCTGTTAAGGCTGGAAAATTTTGATAAAGATAAAGATGATAAGTGTGTCATCAACGAAACCTTCCCAGATGAACAATTATTCGGGGTTCAAACAGAAGTGCCACGGTATGCAGACTTCGTCAATTATCTCGTCAGTAACATACTACCTCCGGATCTTACACGACAGTAGAAAAAGAAGTTTTTACACGATGTCAAATGGTATATGTGGGATGAACTATACTTGTTCAAATAGTGTGCTGACAAGATGATCAGAAGATGTGTGCCTTACAGCGAAGTGAAGAACATCTTGCACGCATGTCACTCATTTGCATATGGCGGGCATTATGGTAGTACAAGAACAGCAGCAAAGGTGCTTCAATCAGGGTTTTATTGGCCAACCTTGTTTAAAGACGCTCACCAATTTGTCAAAACATGTGATAGCTGTCAAAGAGTGGGTAACATATCAAAAAGAAATGAGATGCCATTACAAGTAATATTAGAGGTTGAAATCTTCGACGTATGGGGCATTGACTTTATGGGTCCGTTCCCCTCATCTCTTAACAATAAATATATTCTGCTTGTGGTGGATTACGTCTCAAAATGGGTAGAAGCCGCAGCACTACCATCGAACGATGCCAAAGTGGTCCTAAGATTTTTACGAAAAAATATCTTTACAAGGTTTGGAACACCGAGGGCCATAATAAGTGACGAGGGAAGTCATTTTTGCAACAAAGCATTTACAGCCCTGTTGGCAAAATATGGGGTCAACCACAAAATAGCAACAACTTATCATCCCCAAACCAATGGACAAGCAGAAGTTTCAAACAGGGAGGTCAAGAAAATATTGGAGAAAGTATTCAACCCAAATTGTAAGGATTAGTCGATTCGATTAGATGATGCACTACGGGCATACCGGACTGCATACAAAACTCCAATTGGCATGTCACCCTACCAGTTGTTGTATGGAAAGGCTTGTCATCTTCCGGTTGAGCTACAACACAAGGCGTATTGGGCTATTCAAAAACTGAATTTCGATCAAGCAGCAGTGGGGGAAAAGAGATTACTACAGCTAAATGAGCTTGACGAATTCAGATTACAAGCTTACGAGAATGCACAATTATACAAGGAAAAGGTGAAAAAATGGCACGATCAAAAAATCAATCATCGAATGTTCATGCTAGGGCAAGCTGTGCTGCTGTTCAATTCAAAACTAAGATTGTTTCCAGGGAAACTTAAATCTCGGTGGTCAGGACCATTCACAATAAAAATGGTTTTCCCACATGGTGCCGTGGAGCTGTATAGTAGAAACCCATTGGAGACCTTCAAGGTCAACGGTCAAAGATTGAAGCATTATTGGGGCAAGGATGCAAATGTGGACACCATCAACATTACCCTCTCAGACACGCAATAAAACATGAGGGACTGTCGGGCTAGCGACATTAAACCAAGCGCTACTTGGGAGGCAACCCAAGCTCTAAATTCAATCTTTTATTTACTTTTAAATTTTTAGTTATAGCTTAGTCATTAGAAGGTATACTTGGAGAGTAACAAAATCTCTATAATTGCAGGAACCCCGAGCAGGAGCAGTTAAAAAACAACATTATAGAGCGCGAAGAACAACCCGGCGCCGACTGCGCCAGGCCAGCGCTGTCTGCGCTACCAAATCAGTTTCCCAAGACCACCCGGCGCTGATAGCGCCACAACAGCGCAGACCGCGCCATCAACGTCGGAACCCAGCGTAGATCGCGCCACAGTAGCGCTAACTGAACCAATATACTGCATACCCAGCGCCGACTGCGCCAGGCCAGCGCTGACTGCGCTACATGATCAGTAACTAATCGACCAACAGCGCATGCACGATGCTAACTACGCCAGAACGGGCACTGACTGCGCTGCATGGAAACCCAGCAATTAAAGAGTCACGGGTGAATAGAATAACTCCACCTCTCCACCTCTCTATCCCATCAATACCACTTCTCCACTTCTCCTAATTCTATTGCACTTCCTCTTCCCCATAACTACACATTAACTTACCATTAAACTCCTTCTCCTTTCCAAATTCCAAAACCACTAACCCTTCCAAGTCCCAACTACCACCCACGTTACTTTTCCAGTGATTATATATGCAATTCCTTCATTCTAAACATCTTGACACTACAACACTCAAGAATCACAACCCAATCCTAAATCTAACACTAGTCTTGCACAAAGTGATACAAATCGGGGCTTCGCTTCAAAGAGGTAAACCCAATTTATAAAAGGTATGATAATTCTCTTCATCCCTCACAAAATTTCTGATTTGTACATTCAAGAGTGAGTGGTAAAGCTGAGAATTATGCAAGCAAAAAGAAGGTGAAGAATTTTGCATTGTTTGGGTAACAAAGTTTCATCAACAAAGCAAGTTTGGGGTTATTCTACACTCCGCCCACCAACTGTTTGAGAATAAGCAAGAACCAGATTCGTTAATCACCAAATTGGAAGCAACATGTCGTCGCACAAAAGACAAAGGGCATCGACCTCTTCGACTCGCCCAACATATGACCATACAAAATTTGTGAGCGAGAGGGCTGCAGAGAGATTCCACACGACAATTTGCAAGAAAAACTTGGTGTTAGAAAGGGGATTGAAACCGAATGCGAATTTGGATGGCTATATGGCGTTACAAATTGTAGAACGCAATTGGTTTCAACTAGTAGAGCAACCACTGCCAGCGGCAATCAACATAGTTAAGGAATTTTACGCGAATGCAATTGAACATGTTAATCATGTTGTGATGGTTCGGGAAAAACCGGTAGTGTTTCATGCTGAAGCTATCAATGAATATTTTGGGTTGGAAGAGCCACAGGAAGACCGGTATGAAGATGGATTGCCCAAACTAGATGAGTTGATTGCCCGATTATGTAAACCAGGAACAAAATGGACGATTAAAGCGGGAACGAACGAAAAGATAAGTTTTCCTCACGCAGCACTGAGTAGATATGGAAAGGCATGATATGCATTCATTTGTGCTAGATTAATGCCCACGAGCCATCTAACTGAGGTTACTAAAGCACGGGCCTGATTATTGTATGGAATCGTTCACCATCACTATCATTTGAATAATTCTATTGCTTTTTATAATGTTGATGTGGGGGATTGTATTCAAGAATCTATTGATCGAGCACTACGGGGGAGTACCACAAGGCGGGTTACTGGACGGGTTCCTAATTACCGATTTATGCCGGAAAGCTGGAGTGCAATGGCAACCTAATGAACCAATTCAACAACCATTATCCATAATAGACCATGCAACTATTCAGAGATACGTAGCTTGGGATGGAGCACAGTCTCACCCGCGTGGTGAAGGTTACATCATGATCCGTCCAACCATCATCCTCGGCTAGTGAAGGACCGGAGCAAGAAGAACCCGTTCGCAAGGAACAAGAACATGTCCCAAGGAATCAATTCATGTGGTTGGCTGAGCGGCAAGATTTAATGTATCAGTACAATGCAACCGCATTCAACAAGCTTGCTGAGGCATTTGCTCGTTGTAATCCAAATGCTCAACCAGTCGTTATGCTTACTCCTCCTATCCTGCCAACATATCCTTCTTTGGACGATGACGCGCAATAATGCGGTTTCAGGGAAGTTCTCAAATTTTCTACTTTTGAGCATATATGAAGTAATGAGGGCATTCCTTAATTTAAGTTTGGGGGATTTGTTTTTATTTATTTTAGTTGCATTTATTTTATTTGTATTTGCATGATAGTTTATAGTTTGCATAGTAGTTATATAAAAATTTTTTTTTTGCATGAATCCAGTGGATAATTGGGATATGTTGCTGTTTTTCAGGGCCAATGATGAGGTTGGAATTTGGTGGAAATTGTGCGATACTTAGTAAGGGAACCTTGAAATAAATTTGGGTTATAAGTTGAATCTTTCTACTGCTTGAAACTATTATAAAAGGATTGCACGAACATACCAACTGGTAGATTGATTGCGTTGAATTGATTCATAATAAAGCTCTAAAAGGCATCACTGGTTTAAATATAAGAATAATAAGAATGAGTAGTGAAGACTAGTGTTATACAAGAACTTAAGTTTGGGGGATATGTGGGTTATATAAGCCTATCTAAAAAAAGAGAGTGAATAATACGGGAAAAGTGCAAAATGCCCCCGTGTATGTTAAGCGAGGTATAAATATCCAAGTTGACCCTTTATGATGGTTTGTGTCTAGCTTTGGTTGAATCGAGCTTATTGTTGGATTTCATATATTTATTCTGTTAAGCCTTAGAAGAGGTGTGTTATGTTTTAAATTTGATAGTATGTCAATTTATGTTGTTGGTACAAACACAAACACTATAGTAGTGATATCAGTTTGAGATTCAATGGTTGGCTAGAAATTGTGGATTGGTTTCGTTATGAGGTATTGCTATAGTACATGATTTCTCTGAGGCCTTGTCAGCGATGTGGTATTACTAATTGGATGCTGGATTCAACATTTTAGGATTATTTGCATTGTATTGCATGACATTGTGTTTGCTTGAGGACAAGCAACGTTTAAGTTTGGGGGATTTTGATGAGTAGGTTTTTAAACCACAAATGATGTTTAGTTGGGCTGTTTTTGTGTTGTTTTTATGCATTTTTATGTTACTGTTGATGGGTTTTTCGTTTAATGTAGGAAAAGCAGAGGTGTATTGCGTTTTGAAAGCATAAAAGATTGTGTGAGGAAGTTGCTAATGGCATAGCGCTGGCAGCGCCAGGCGAAAGCTGACTGCGTTGGAATGAGCAACATTCTGCCGAGTGAGAGCTGACTACGCTAGACTGGCGCTGGCAACGCCGGGCTGATTAGACATTCTGTCGAGCAAGCGCTGAGTGCGCTGCGGCAAGGGAAGACGGGCGCTGACTGCACTAGGGCGGTAGAATGCTGTCCAAGAGGAGTTAGATGGAAGTAGTTGGGGAGAATTAGGATTGTTTTGAGTTGTTTTGGATAGGAGGTGGAGGCAAGCTAAGAGAGTATCTAGACAAGAGATGGTCTACAAGTAGAAGGAGGAGGGAGAGAAAACGGAGGACAGACAACTGGGAAAAAAAGAACGAGATCAGAGAATTCAGCTTGGAGGTCTAGAGAAGAGGGAATCACTTCACGAAAATTGCAGGAATCAAATTAAGAGAAGGGTGGTGTTCTATTATTCTTCTTTAATTTTTATTATCTGTGATTGGGTTGATGTCTCTTTTTATTTATTCAGTGGTTAATTTATTTATCATGAATTAATTATCTTTTTAGGCGAGTGATGGATCTTTAAGTGGAACAATGGGTTATTTGCTTTAATTCTCAGTTTAATAATACATTCAACAGTTTATCTATATTGATTTGAGCTTGAATTTGTGAATTTCTTGATTAACAATTCTTTGTGGATTCGAATGGACTCGAGAGAAGATGTTTAAATCTAGACTTAATTGATATATCATGTGTTCATGAATTTTGTGTATAGCAGAATTGTGATGATTGTTAAGGTAGAGATACATTTAACATCGCATGTAATTGTTAGAGGACTTAATCTTAAACTTCTTTTGATTTAATTTGCATAGAGATATTGTGAGTTAATTGACTGGAGTGTTTAGCTCAATTCTGTCTTAATTGTGGATTTGAGTTAATTTGGTATTAATGCACTGAGAGGTGGTTAATGCTACAATCGTGTTCTCGATTAATAAATTGGAATATTGAATTGAACTGGGATAAAAGTGAATTAATCTGAGTGAATCTTAGAATGAAATCACGAGCCTAATTCTCCAAGTACTGTTTGAAAATTGAGTTTTATCTGTGTGAGTTATTAGTGATAGTTAGAGTATTAGTTGTTAAGATTTTATACTCTTTTATTTGTGATAGTTTAATAAAATTCGAATTAGTTAAAAATTGATAGTTGTGAGCTTAAGTTCTTGCTATTTGTCTCTGTGGGAACGATACTCATCTTATCACTTTATTACTTGTTGACCATGTATACTTGCGTGCTGTGCGTATATAGATTTTACCCAACAAGTATTAAACTGATAAAATATAACAACATTAAGTTTAACAGCAGCGGATCAAGCAATCCATTAAAAGAGTCAAGTAGAGAATAGAATCTACTATTTTTTATGATTTAAAAAGTTTTTTCATCACTTTTATCGCTGAGACTCAGCTTAATAAATAAACCACATCATCCTTGCACTACGGCCAAGGATATTTATTAGGGTCACGACCACAAATTCCATGCACTACGGGCCAAGAACATTTGTGTATTCATCAATGGTCATGATCATGCCAACAACTGTCCATCAATGCACTACGGGCCAATGAGGACTTTTATCGCATCATTTGTAACATTACGGTCATGATTACACCGAATAATCCCTGGTCATAATCATACCAAGTCCATCTATGCACTACAGGCCACAGATGACTTTTAAAAAAAATATAAACATGAGGATGATGACAATGATATAAGAATTCAATAAAACAAGTTCAAGAATTAATTTGTCCAAGAACTACTAATGTCCAAATTGTCCACATGATACTGCTTTGTAGAGTAAAATTCAAGAATGATCAGAAGAATATTTCCATGAAAAGATACTGGATGAAGCGCAAATATCAAGGATATTCTACTAATTTCATGGAGTATAGAAGTCAAAACTTTAACCAACTGAGTATAATAAAGAATGCAATAACAACAGAAATCACCATGCATGTGGTACTTCGCATAGACATGTTATTCCAACAGACTAATAATAATAGAACCAGGTCACGCATAATTTGCACCGACAGGATGTTCCAACAGAATAATAAAGACGGAGCCAGGTCCGGTATAAAACACACAGACAGGATGTTCCAACGGAGTAATAATAAAGACGGAACCAGGTCCGGTGTAAAACACACAGATAGGATGTTCCAACGGAATAATAATAAAGACGGAACCAGGTTCGGTGTAAAATACACAGACATGATGTTCCAACAGAATAATAGAAGAATATCACCAAGTATAGGGTAGACCGCGTATACAGGTTATTCCAACAGAATAATAAGAAATGGAATAACAACAGTTCTCTTCATGAATAAGAAAGAATAACACCCCTTACCGTAACAGAAACTGGATATAGGAAAAGAAAAGTAAGTAGCAAAAAGCTTTTCTTCTATCTCTCTATAGTTTCTCTCTCTAGAGTTCAGTGAATTCGTAAGAAAATAATGAAGGAATGAGCTTCTATATATAGGAAAATGGAATGCATAGTAACTAATCCATGAACGGTCCAGATAGATTTACTTTAATCTGACGGCCCATATTTAAAGAAAAATCTTTTAAATAAAATATAATATATTCTATTTATATAAAAAGATATTTACTATGCAAACACTATGCAAAACACTATGCAACACTATGCAAAACACTATGCAACACTATGCATAATAAAATATAATATATTCTATTTATAGAATAACTTTAATAAAGTATTCTGTTTTATATAAAAAGATGTTTCTGTTTTATTACGTTAATAATACGAATAAAACAAAACGTTATTATCGCTATAATAATTCATATTATTAATCGACAATAATTGAATCAAACTGAGCGACTTCTCACATAAATATCAATAATCAATACCGTGTGCTACTATGCAACAACGCGTGTTACTGTAGTTTTACTACCCAGTAGTTCAACAGTATCAACGGTAAAACTTCCGCCGTTATTTTCAATAAAATATTTTTGTCGTTTTCTCAATCCGACGATAATTCCGTTGTGGGGTCCACCAATAATTGTACAGTCGTACGAATATTTTTCGACACAAAGAATATTCCCTGACCAATCGAATATAATATAACAACTTGAATACTTTGTAAAATTTATAAATACTACCCACAACTATAATATTATCTCAAATTCACACCATAATATTAAAAAATTATTTCGAGAAAATTAATTCTTTATTCATAAAATCTGGGGTTTCACAGTCCACGTATTTACGTAACATCGATACGTGAAAAACGTTATGAACACGCGTCATACTTGGCGGTAAAACCAGTCTATATGCCACTGTTCCTATTCGATCGAGAATTTCAAATGGATTAATAAATCGAAGGTTTGAGCTTTCCTCACCTCACCGATTCTCGCTTTTGAAATAACAACTTCTTGCACCTCCTTCTTCAAATTCATCAGCTCCGGTGTGTAGCTTGAACAACTTTAACTTTTTCGATTAAAGTCAATTATACTCATATATCGTCACGTGGGTACCTAGAGTTTTCATCTCCATCTCTATTATTTGTAAATTATACGAAATGAGTCTTTGACAATATCGTACTCGTACTCGTATACGATCTTCTACTCAACACGTCAGCTACCACGTTCGCTTTTCCAGGATGACATGGTCAGAACATGAGCTGAAATGAGTCTCCTCTTGAGTTCTTCGAAGCTCTTCCTTGCTCCATTCGAACTTTGTATCTCTACGAGTCAGTTGCGTTAATGGAATAGCGATTCGAGAATATCCTTTATTGAATCTCCGATAATAACCAACTATGCCTATAATGCTACGTATTTCGATTACCGACTTAGGTTGTTCTCAACTGTGACTCATATCCCAACCTTGGATAGCACGTTACAATGACACCTATCAGTTTACTATCGCACGAATATTGTCCCCTACGGAGAGTCTGGCTTCGGTGCATTCCACAAAGGAAGTCACTAGATAAAGGCTCAGGTACCAAATTCTATAGTTGAATTTTTAACTCCTGAAGTTCAATAGGAGCCATTTGATATGAGATTTTAGAAATGTGTTTTTTACCGGGCTCAAAGTCGATACAAAATTTAATATCAGGCTTTGGGAGTAAGCCAAGAAATTCTTCAGGAAATACGTTAGGAAAAATCAATAACAACAGGAATATTATTCAAATCTGATGTGTCTTTATTCAAATCTATAACATGGACTAAGAAAACTTGACATCCGTAATAAACGAATGACCTCATGGCTTGATATAAAAATGTTTGACTACAATGGTTTGATTGCTTGAATTCGAATAATAGGTTGCTTAGGAATATGAAAACTAACAACCTTACGAAAGTAATCAATTTCGGCAAGATGAGTAGTTAACCTTAAAATCACATCAAAAGCAAATATCTCTATAGAAATAAGGTTAACAGGTAATGTGATAGTGCCAACCTGAATCAAGCAAGATTTCTAAACAACGGATGTAATGAAAGTTTCTCCTAACGGAGTCTCCATAAATAGGTCAAAGTCTAATTTCTCCGTAGTCAAGTTCAAACGTTGAGCGCAAGCAAGAGAGATAAAAGAATGGGTAGAACCGATATCTAGTAAGGTATAAACTTTGCAAGAATTTATAATTAACTAACCCGTGCTAACTTCGTTCGGGTTCCTCGCATTTTGACCAGTCACGACAAACACTCTTCCAGGAACCGTTGACTTTGACTTTTCTGGGACATCCTTTTGAGTCACCATACCCGCTGGACTGGGTTTCGATACCGTACAATCTCGAGCGATATGTCATTCTTTTCCACAATTATAGCATACCTTAAACTGTTGTGGGCAGTTTGGGCTGATATGTCCCCTTTTCTCGCATTTGTAACATACGACCGGTGGTCTTTCTCCTCCCTTGGAACCAGTTGCTACTGGCGCTGACGTCTTCACATGGTCGTTGTTGAATCTCCTCTTTTTAAAATCTCCACTCGACTCGCTTCTTCTATTTTCATGGACACGATTACCACCAGAGTGGTTACCGCCTTTGTCCATATTCTTCTTTCTCCGTTGGTTATCGTTATTCTGATGACTGCTATCTTCGGTATGATCCTGGTTATGGTCCCTTGGTTGAACGTACTGGTTATCTCGCTCTAACAACTGAGCCCTGTTGACAACATCTGAATAGAGAGAAAATTTATGAGAAATGAGATACTGACGTATACCGGGTTTCAAACCTCTCAGAAACATCTGCGTCATACGTTCCTCATTCTCCACCAAATGAGGTGCAAACCTGGATAACTCCGCGAACTTCGCCTCGTACTGGGACACCGTCATGTTGTTTTGTTCTAGTCTAATAAACTCTACCTCTTTCTTATGGCGAATACTTTCAGGAAAGTATTTTTCGTTGAAAAGTTTCTGAAATGTTTCCCATGATATGCTGAGTGCGGCTTGATGTGTACGCTTCACAGACTCCCACCAGTAGTCTGCCTCGCCACAGGAACATAAAGGTGGCGAATGGAACCTTCTGTTCCTCCGTGCATCCCAAGACATCGAATATCTTGGTAATTTATTTGACCCACGTCTCCGCCTTAATCGGATCCGGCTTTCCCCAGATTTCTGGTGGTCCCAACTCTTTGAACTGCTTGGCTGTGACCACCCGTGAATTGCTATCATTTCCTCTGTATTTTGAACACGAGTCTCCCTCGTCTGATTTTGCATGAACTGCAAAAAGCTTCTAAACATCCCCTCATTCATCATCTGCTCAGTAGTGTTGTTCACAGGAGGTACATTGCCAGCCTGTTGTACGTTCTCCTCGTTGGTGAGTACAGGCGTCTCCACGGTCTCATTTCCACTGTTAATATTCTCAATCGACATTCTCAAATACTGTCATAAAATAAGGGTTAATTAAGGAAATCAATATATCACATAATATCCCTATATACTGACCAACTAACAAATAAGCTTAGGTAGGACACACTAGCGAAGGATTTACTCGTCTCTCCCCTCCTAGTTCTATTCCCCGATCTCCGCCAGAGATCATATCCCTAAGCTCTGATTCCAAATGTGACGCCCCCAAAATAGGTATACCTCACCCATTCTGAGTCACCAAATACATGGTACAGAAACAACTACAACTTTATGAATACAATCATAAAAACATGTGAGTTTAAATACAAATATTGTCATCTAGACAATATCCACACGTAAATAAATTCCCATCATAATTATTGATGCATTATTTTACAAAAATGGTGAGGACTACTGAACAACTCTCTCTAGAACTTTCATTCCATACCCCTGACTAGTACTCGCTACATTCTCGCCTCGTGAGAATAAAAATAGAACAAAAAGGAAAAGGGTGAGCTCAACTAGCCTAGTAAAGAACATTACGACTAAGATAATATAGAACAAATTATCATTAGTCCTCAACAGGGAAAAATCTAATAGAATACAATAGACAACAAGTTTTAAATCAATCTTCATGAAGAGAACTGTTGTTATTCCATTTCTTATTATTCTGTTGGAATAACCTGTATACGCGGTCTACCCTATACTTGGAGACATTCTTCTATTATTCTGTTGGAACATCCTATCTGTGTGTTTTACACCGGACCTGGTTCCGTCTTTATTATTATTCCGTTGGAACATCCTGTATGTGTGTTTTACACCGGACCTGGTTCCGTCTTTATTATTCTATTGGAACATCCTATCGGTGCAAATTTTGCCTGACCTGGTTCCGTTATTATTATTCTGTTGGAATAACCTGTCTATGCGAAGTACCGCATGCATGGTGATTTATGTTGTTATTTCATTATTTATTATACTCAGTTGGTTAAAGTTTTGACTTCTATACTCCATGAAATTAGTAGAATATCCTTGATATTTGCGCTTCATCCAGTATCTTTTCATGGAAATATTTTTCTGATCATTCTTGAATTTTTACTCTACAAAGCAGTATCATGTGGACAATTTGGACATTAGTAGTTCTTGGACAAATTAATTCTTGAACTTGTTTTATTGAATTCTTATATCATTGTCATCATCCTCATGTTTATATTTTTTTTTGAAAGTCATCTGTGGCCTGTAGTGCATGGATGGAACTTGGTATGATTATGAACAGGGATTATTCGGTGTAATCATGACCGTAATGTTACAAATAATGCGGTAAAAGTCCTCATTGGCCCGTAGTGCATTGATGGACAGTTGTTGGCATGATCATGATCATTGATGAATATGTGATAATATGTGATGTTAATTAACCCTTGTTTTGTGGCAGTATTTGAAAATGACATCCGAGAATGTTGAGAATAACAATGGAGCACAGGAGACCGTTGAGTCTCCACAGATGAATAATCAGGACAATGTGCAACAGGATGGCGATAATCCTCCTGTAAACAATAACACTGATCAATTGATGAACTGACGGTACGTTTAAGAGCTTTTTAGAATTCATGCATCATCAGGCGAAGACGACTCCTTTTCTTAATACAGGAGGAAACAATGGCAACCCACGGTTGGTCACCGCTAAGCAATTCAAGGAGCTGGGACCACTGGAGTTTTTGGGAAAGCCAGAACCACTTAAGGCGGAGACGTGGTTAAAGCAGATCACCAAGATATTTGATGTCTTGGGATGCTCCGAGGAGCAAATGGTTCCTTTTGCCACCTTTATGTTGCGTGAAGAGGCAGATCACTGGTGAGAATCTGTAAAACGTACCCAGCCTGACGCACTCAAGATGTCTTGGGAGAAGTTCCAAGAGCTGTTCAACGACAAGTACTTTCCCGAAAGTATTCGTCACATGAAGGAGGTGGAGTTTATCAAGTTGGAACAAAATAATATGACCGTGTCGCAATACGAGGCAAAATTTGTGGAGTTATCCCGGTTTGCGTCCCACTTGGTGGATAATGAAGAGAGAATGACGCGATTATTTTTAAGAGGTTTGAAGCCGGAGATACGTCAATATCTTATTTCTCATAAACTGTGTTTGTATTCAGATGTTGTAAATAGGGCTCAGTTGGTGGAGCGCGATAACGAGTCAACCAAACCAAAAGAGAGCAGCCAGGCAAAATGATAATACCGGTGATAACAGTCATCAAAGCGGTGATAATAAGCATAGAGGGAATCAACATGTCAGAAATGATAACCACTTCGGTAATAATCATGGCCAAACTAATAAGAATGGACATTTCAAGAAGAGAAGGTTCAACAATGACGTAAAGACGTCGGTACCAGCACCCGTTTTAAAGGAAGAAGAACGACCACCTATCTTATGCTTTAAATGCGGAGGGGAGGGACACATCAGTCCAAACTACGCGATGCCGTCCAAAGCATGTTATAATTATGGAAGAAAAGGTCATTTAGCCCGATTTTGTCGTTCACCGAAGACAAGTTCAGCTAGGATGGAGGCACCAAAGGCCGTCCCAGAAAAATCAAAGTCGGTAGTTTAGGAGAGAAGGTTTTTTTTGTGACAAGGAACCTGAATAAAATTATGAGGGGTATGTTAGTCATAAACTCTTGTGAAGTCTATACCGTGTTAGATACCGGTTCTACTCACTCTTTTATTTGACCTAGTTATGTTCAATGTTTGAATTTAACTCCAGAGAAGTTAGATTTTGATTTATCTGTTGAAACTCAGCTGGGAGAAACCTTCATTACCTCCACAATTTATAAATCTTGTTCAAATCAACACTTTCACGTTACCTGTCGATCGTATCTCTTTGAAAATACTTACCTTTGATGTGATTTTAGGAATCGATTGGTTAACTACTCATCATGCTTTTCGCCAGGTTGTTAGCTTTTATATTCTTAACCAACCTGTTATGCGAATTCAAGCAACCAAATCACTAAAGTCAATCATGGTCATATCAAGCCATAAGTAAAGAGCCCCGGTCCTTTCATTGTTGACTTCCTTGTGTGGAATGTACCGAAGCCAGACTTTCTGTAGGCGACGCTGTGAATGACGATGGCAAGTTGATAGGTATCAATGTGACGTGTTACCCAAGTCTTGGATGAGGGTCACAGTTTTGAATGATATTTCTATTGATAATAAATTTCCTTACGTATTCTTGAAGACTTCTTAGCCTACCTCTAGAGCGTGAAATCGAATTTTGTATTGACCCCAGTATAAAACCCATTTCTAAAACCCTCAAATATTTCTTCAACTAAAATGAACGTAACATGCGCCAAAGACGTTGGCTCGAGCTATTGAAGATTACGATCGTACCATTCAATACCATCATGGGAAAGTGAACATGGTAGCTGACGCGTTGAGTAGAAGATCGTATGCGTTTATGAGTGCGATATTGTTAACACAAAGACACATTCCGTATGACTTACAAATGATGAAGATAGAGTTAAAGAGTCTAGGAACCCACGTGAAGATAACGAATATACGAGTAGAATTAATCAACTTTAATTGATAAAGTTAAAGCCGCTCAAGCTACACACCCGAAGATGGTGAATGTGAAGAATTAAGAAGGTTCAAGAGGGCGTTATTCTAGAAGCAAGAATCGACGAAGAGAAGAAATCTCAACCCTCGATTTAATTAGGCCCATTTGAAATCCTCGATAAAGTAGGAACTATGGCTTATAGACTCGTTTTACCGCCAAGTATGTCGTATGTTCATAACATTTTTAACGTATCGACGTTACGTAAATATGGGGATGACCCGAACCACATTATTAATTTAGAACCGAACGAGATAGCGGATGATTTAACGTATGAGGAGATACGTGTTAAAATCTCGGATAAGAATGATTATATTCGACACTCAAAGGTTATAACTCAAGGGTTAGAATTTGAAGTGAGGTTAAGGTATCCTCACCTGTTCGGCATACCAGGTACGTACGTAAATTTTAAGGGCGCAATTTCATAAGGAGGGGAGCTTGTGAGACCCCAGATTTTTTTTAATAAAGATTAAATTTTCTCGAAATAATTTTTTAAATATTATGGTATGGATTTGATATAATGTTATAGTTGTGGGTAATATTTACAAATTTTGCAAAGTACACAAGTTGTTATATAATATTCGATTGGTCGGGGAATATTCTTTTTGTCAGAGAATATCCGTACGACTGGTACAATCATTGGTGGACCCCAACAAGCAGAATTATTGTCGGATTGAGAAAATGACAAAAATACTTTATAAAAATAATGGCGGAAGTTTTACCGTTAACTGTTGAACTACCCTGTAGTAAAAGTACAGTAATACGTATGGTTGCATAGTAGCACACGATATTGATTATTGATGCTTACGTGAGAAGTCACTCAGTTATACTCAATTATTGCTACAGTAATTGCTGCATCATATCTCTCATATTATCGATTCGATTATTGTCACAATATCATCTTCATAAAATGTTTTTTATTAAATCAATACTTGATACGACAAAGTTATTCATATTATAAATTACAATATTTACAATGTCTAGAAGTTCTATCAAGGAGAGGTTTGGTCACCTAATTGCGCGCCAATAGGGAGAAATCCTTATTGGAAAGTCCCCTCTTACCTGGGAACGACCTGGTTGATAAATATTGTGAGTTATAATATTAATAATGAATGTTGTTCAGAGTTGAATTTGGAGACGCGGACGTGATATTTGAGTCTGGAACGACGAAATTAGTAAAAATAGTCTATAAACATAAAATTTTTCGGGATTCACTATTTGGTCAAAAAGTCAACAGTTGACTTTTTTGGGAAAAGTCAATCTTCGAAATTTCAAAATTTATATTTTTGATAAAAATAGTTTCATTATGTTGGAATTATTTGTGTTGGTGAAAATTGACATTTATTCCGATGATAATTGATGTCTAGGGGTTATATTGATAAATCGGGTAATTTATCGGATAAATGAGCAATTAATTGCTACTAATTCACATGCTTATATAACTATTTGTTCACATATGTGTACTATTAAATCACATTATTTACTATTAGGGGAGTTGGTGCAAGATCGATAATACTTGCATGACTAAATTAAAAATGGAGGTATAGATGGAGGCACTATACTGAAATTCGTATTTTTCACATGATTATACTATTGATTCACATGATTGAACTATTGATTCACATTATTTACTATTAGGGGAGTTGGAGCAAGATTGATAATACTTGCAGGACTAAATTATAAATGAAAGAAAAGTTGGAGATATTGTATTATAATTTTCGAGCCCCAAAACGTGCAATCATCGAAACTATATTTTTCTATAAATAGAAGCTCATTCTTCCTTCATTTCTCACCAATTCACAAAAGCTTTAGAGCGATTATTATAGAGAGAAATTATAGAGAAAAAGAAGAAGAGAAATATGCTACCTCACTATTCCAGTATCCAGTTTTTTCCAAGGTAGGGAATATTATTTGTTGTATTCGTTGGGAATATTATGTATTTCTTATCTATGAAGAGAACTTATGTTATTCCATTCTTATTATTCTGTTGGAATAACCTGTATACGCGGGCTACCCTATACTTGGTGAAATTCTTATGTTGTTCCATTCTTTATCATTCTGTTAGAACATCCTGTCTGTGCGTTCTACGCCGGACCTAGTTCCTGTCTTTATTATTCTATTGGAATATCTTGTCTGTGTGTTTTACGCCGGACCTGATTCCGTCTTTATTATTCTGTTGGAATATCCTGTCTGTGCATTCTACGCCGGACCTGATTCTGTCTTTATTATTCTGTTGGAATATCCCATCTGTGCGTTCTACGCCGGACCTGATTCTGTATTTATTATTCTGTTGGAATATCCTGTCTATGCGTTTTACGCCGGACCTGATTCTGTCTTTTTTATTTTGTTGGAATATCCTGTCTGTGCGTTTTACGCTGGACCTGATTCCGTTATTTATTATTCTGTTGGAATAACCTGTCTAGTGCGGTCTATCTCATGCCTGGTGATTTCTTTTGTTATTCCATTCCTTATTATACTCAGTTGGTTAAAGTTTTGACTTCTATACTCCATGAAATTAGTGGAATATCCTTGATATTTGCGCTTCATCCAGTATCTTTTCATGAAAATATTCTTCTGAGCATTCTTGAATTTTACTCTACAAATCAGTATCATGTTGACAATTTGGACGTTATTAGATCCTGGATAAAATAATTCTTGAACTTATTTTATTGAATTCTTATATCATTGTCATCATCCCTAATGTTTATATTTTGTTGAAAGTCATCTGTGGCCTATAGTGCATAGATGAACTTGGTATGATTATGACCAGGGATTATTCGGTGTAATCATAACCGTAATGTTACAAATGATATGGTAAAAGTCCTCATTGGCCCGTAGTGCATTGATGGACAGTTGTTAGCATGATCATGACCATTGATGAATACAAAAATATTCTTGGCCCGTAGTGCATGGATAATTGTGGTCGTGATACAAAAGAATATCCTTGGCCGTAGTGCAGGGGTGATTCGGTGATGTGGATTATTTATTAAGCTGAGTCCCAGCGATAAAAGTGTTGAAAAACTTTATAAATCATAAAAGATAGTAGATTTTATTCTCTACTTGACTCTTTTAATGGATTGCTTGTTCCGCTGCAGTTAAACTTGATGGTTGTTATATTGTATCAGTTTAACACTGTTGAAGGCTAACGATAATATATTCTGCATTATCTTAGTTATAATATTTCTTACTGGGCTAGTTGAGCTCACCCTTTTACTTTTATTGTTCTCTTCAGAAAATGAGAACGTAACAGGGACTAGTCGGGGAACGGAGTGACGGACTAGATGATAACATTAGTAGTCCTCACTATTCTGTGAAATAGTGTGATAATAATTGTAATGAGGACTCCTTTTGAGTTTGTATAATCTCTAGTAGATAATATTTGTATTCAAACTCACAGCTTATGTTTTGTCGTATTGTACACGACAATTGTATTATTAAGTTGTATTTTAATTTATATACCATGTAAGTGGCGACCCAAGATGGGTGACGTATACCTAATTTTGGGGGCGTCACAAAAACACTATGCAGACACTATGTATAATAGAATATAATATATTCTATTTATAGAATAACTTTATAAAAGTATTCTGTTTTATATAAAAAGTTTTTCTGTTTTATTACATTAATAATACCAATAAAACAAAACTGAGTGACTTATCACGTAAACATCAATAATCAATACCGTGTGCTAATATCCAACCACGCGTATTACTGTACTTTTACTATCGAGTAGTTCAATAGTTTTAACAGTAAAACTTCCGCCGTTATTCTCATAAAAATATTTTTGTCGTTTTCTCCATCCGACAATAATTCCGTTGCGGGGTCCACCAATGATTGGACCGTCGTACGGATATTCCCCTGACAAAAAGAATATTCCCCGACCAATCGAATATTATATAACAACTTGCGTACTTTGCAAAATTTATAAATATTACCCACAACTATAACATTATATCAAATTCATACCATAATATTCAAAAAAATATTTCGAGAAAATTAAATATTTATTCATAAAATCTGGGGTCTCACAATTTCCCCTCCTTATGGAATTTCGCCCTCGAAATTTACGTACGTACCTGGTATGTCGAAGAGGTGATGGTACCTTGACTTCACTTTAAATTCTAACTCTTGAGGTATAACCTTTGAGCGTTGCATATGATCCTTCTTATCCAAGATGTTAACACGTATCTCCTCATACGTTAAATCTTCTGCTATCTCGTCTGGTTCGAAATTAATATTGTGGTTCGGGTCATCCACATATTTACTGTAACATCGATACGTTAAAAATGTTATGAACACGCGATATACTTGGCTGTAAAACGAGTCTATAGGCCACAGTTCCTACTCGATCGAGGATTTTAAATAGGCCAATTAAATCGAGGGTTGAGATAACGCCTTCTTGAACTTTTTTTTCACATTCATCAGTTTCGGGTGTGTATCTTGACTGACCTTTAACTTTATCGATTACAGTCGATTATACTCGTATATTCGTTATCCTCACGTGAGTCCCTAGAGTCTTTAACTCTATCTCCATCATTTGTAAGTTATACGAAATGGGTCTTTGTGTTAACAACATCACACTCGTAAACGCATACGATCTTCTACTCAACGCGTCAGCTACAACGTTCGCTTTTCCTACGATGATATTGAATGGTACTGATCGTAATCTTCAACAGCTCGAGTCAACGTCTTTGGCGCATGTTACGTTCATTTTAGTTGAAGAAATATTTGTGGGTTTAAGAAATGGGTTTTGTACTGGGGTAAATACAAAATTCGATTTCACGCTCTAGGGTAGGCTAAGAAGTCTGCAAGAATACGTCAGGAAATTTATTAATAATAGAAATATCATTCAAAACTGTGACCCTCATCCAAGACTTGGATAGTACGTCACATTGATACCTATCAACTTGCCATCGTTATTCACAACGTCCCCTACGAAAAGTTTGGCTTCGGTGCATTCCACACAAGGAAGTCACCAGTGAAAGGCTCGTGGCTCTTTACTTATGACTTGATATGACAATGATTGAATTTAGTGGTTTGGTTGCTTGAATTCGCATAACAGGTTGGTTAGAAATATGAAAGCTAACAACCTTATGAAAAGCACGATGAGTAGTTAACCAATCGATTCCTAAAATCACATCAAAGGAAAGTATTTTCAAAGAGATAAGATCGACAGGTAATGTGAAAGTGTCGATTTAAATCAGCAAGATTTATAAACATTGGAGGTAACGAAGGTTTCTACTATCGAAGTTTCAATCAATAAGTCAAAGTCTAATTTCTCTGAAGTTAAATTTAAACATTGAGCGCAAGCAAGAGAGATAAAAGAATGGGTAGAACCGGTATCTAATAAGGTATAGACTTCGCAAGAATTTATAATTAACTAACCAGTGCTAACTTCGTTCGGGTCGCACATTTTTTTTGAGAAGTCACGAAAAACGCTCTTCCTAAAATCACCGACTTTGTTTTGTCCGTATCCGCCTTTGGTACCACCGTACCAGCTGAACTTGACTTCACTATGCGACAAAATCGATCTAAATGACCTTCTCTTCTTGAAATTTCAACTTCTATTATCTTGACCATGATTACCACCGAAGTGGTTACCATTCTTGGCATGATAATTTCCCCCACGATGGTTATCATTGTTCCGATGGCCGTTGCCACAGGTATGATTATTATCGTGTTGTTGGTCGTTCCCTTTTGGTTGAGCTGACTCAACGGTCTCATGTGCTTCATTGCTTATCTCAGCATTTTCATATGCTATTTTCAAATACTGTCACAAAACAAGGGTTAATTAACATATCACATATTATCCCTATACTATGACTGACCAATTAAATACTAAATAAACTTCGGTAGGTCATACTAGCGAAGGAATTCCCTATCTCTCCCCTCCTAGTTCTTGTCTCACATCTCAGCCAAGAATCATATCCCTAAGCTTTGATACCAACTGTGACGCCCCCAAAATAGGTATACATCACCCATCTTGAGTCGCCAGATAGAAGGTACTGAAAACAAATACAACTTAATTATGTTAGTTCCTAGTAGGCACAAGTTATCTAGAAGGGGGGGGGTTGAATAGATATTTGAAAATCTTTTCTATTTTAAACTTGTTCTTAGATAGTGATTAAAACTTAGCGAAATTAGTATTTGTTTTAATCTTCTTTACCAAGCAATGAAGTTATGAGCAAGTAAGGCAGTTATAGTAGATATAGCAGTTATAGCAGGAATGTAAATGACACATCTATTTTTAAGTGGTTCAGAGCACTCAAGGCTCCTAGTCCACTCTTCTACTCAACGAGTAGGATATCCACTAAGTATATCTTTACAATCTTCTGAATCACACAAATTCCTTCTAGACCAGCAGTCTAGGAACTTCTTCTAGTTCACTCTTGAACTGTTCAAGTCCAGTAGACTAGGCTTTCTTACAGTTCACTACGAACTCTTTAAGTCCAGCAGACTTGGTACTCTTCTTCAGTTGATTGATGGTTGTTGTTACGTTCTTGAAGATTGCTACTCAGTTGCTGTGTAAGCACTGGTTCGTTAAGAACTGAGTAGCTGAGCAAGCTTTGCAATATCTCAGATCGTAGAGTTGAGCTTGAGAGAGATGTTCACGTTGTTTGATTAATGCTTGATTTTCACTCTCATCTGTCTGATCTGTATATATGTGATATTGAAAGCTATCCGTTGGATCCATCCGTTGTGGCATTAAATGTATCTGAACTTTCTATACTGTGATGGAGACATTTCTGCACATCTTCTGAATTCTGCATTCTGGCCCACTGACACTGTAGGCTGCTTTCTCACCTACCACCTGAAAAGGTGTTTTGTCCCTCTTACCCATAGTACTATCCTTAGCTTCTTCAATACGCTTCTTTGTTGCATACTAAGGATATTTCATACAATATGAGACTGATGAGTACTGCAGGATCTGGGATCCATTTCTCACTTGTTGAAAACACAGACATTTTCTGACATGAGACAGATGATGCTCTACTATTTGGATCGTGGTGTTCTACGATTTAGATTGTAGTGTCTTTTACATCCTTGCACACTACTGATGCTATTAGTTAAGAGCACTACGATTTCCCTTTATCTTTCGCACACTATGTTCTCTTGCTCGTGTTATTGACTCTACGTTCCCGAGAGCTCACTACGATCGTTGACTTGTAAACTTCATGTTTCCTTCAGCACACTACGATCGTGGAGTTAGCTCAGCAATCGTTGGACCACTCTACGAAATTCGAAGAGTCTCCTTCAAGGCAGGCACACTACGATCTTTAGGCTCTACATTTTCTGCCTTGACTTCTGCAATGTTGATCAAATTGATGTACTATGATTTCTTCAAGCCTAATCTATTACATCTTAAGATCAACCTAACAGTTTTGATCTTTCTATCTATACATTCTTTAACAGAATGATACACGTTGAAATCTTAGATCAACCTAAAAGTTTTGATCTATTACTAAGTCCTTGTACACATATTCATTTAATACCTTACAAATAATCATGAACACATGCATTAAAACATCAAATCATAATATGCATTCTCCCAACAATCTCCCCCTATTTGATGTTGACATAACCGAGGAGATTTGTTGTCATGATTATTAGTGACTAGATGTATTTGCAGGAAATTTAAACATGACTCAGTATTTCAGTGAGCAGTTGAAATTTCTAGAGAATAAGCATGAATTTATTGATGATCAGAAGATATTACAATATAGCATTACATCAATAAAACATTAAACTCTCAATTTATCTCTGTTTTCTTGGTCTCTTCTGTGGAGGAGGATTGTATACTCTTCAGCCCTTCTTTTCCTTTGAGCTTCCTCATTCCTTGCTAACCCTTCCAGCTCGCTTAGACTTAGAACTGGATTCTCTTCATGTCTGTGCATGAATGCAGGATCTCCAATTGGCATTCTTATGCATACCGTAGACACGTCTTATGAGCTAGGAGTTGGCTCCTTATGACTCAGAGGAATAGCTGTTACAATTTACTACTGACCAGGTCGTTGAGTCTGATGATGTCTTGCAGGAGGCTTCGTGATGTATGAGCATGAAATTGACTTCTCCCCTCTTTCTTGAGTTTCATGACCTCTTCTTCTGCCTTGGCCTCCTTGACCTCCTTGACCTTTATTATTCTCCCCCTTTATGTCAGCATCAAGGGTTCGAATATCGGCAGACAGCCAATTAACTCCTTGAACAAGCTCATTCAGTTGGCTTGGGGTTTGAGCAATGTCCTCTCTATTCTCCTTGATCTATTTTTCAGCTCTAGCTTCTTTATTTTGGAGGACTGTCAGAATCATATCATTATGCTTTCTCCTGATTGGCATAAGATTTCTGGAAGTCATAAACAGAAGCTTTCAAGTTGAGAATATTGTCCAGCATAATTTGATGTTGACGATCTTGGTTTTTCTTCATTTCAAGCACAACCTCTCTTTGTTTGGCAGCAACCTGGAAATGGATCTCATCTCTGTCTGATATACTCTTCAGAATCTATTTGATAATTTTCCTTAGCCTCGTAGTGAGCTCAGTATTCATTGTACTAGGGAATTTGTTAGCAGCTTTTATCATTTGA
The DNA here is from genome assembly GCA_020205505.1 of Panax japonicus. NCBI lineage: Eukaryota > Viridiplantae > Streptophyta > Magnoliopsida > Apiales > Araliaceae > Panax > Panax japonicus. The sequence continues at coordinate 28,554,723 of CM035097.1, read as the reverse complement.
TTCAGGCGGATGTTGAGGAGATTAGAGTGGGATTCCAGACTTGCTTCGATAGACTTGATCATTTGCTCAGAGGTTTCTTTTAAGTCATCCTTAGTAGGTAGGCTTGGGAGAGCATTATTTGATTGAGGATTGTCCATTTGAGGGGTTCTTGGTGAAGATTAATCTTGCAAATTGTACAATGCAAGATCAAGACTGAAATAGTCATGTGACTGAGGAGGATGGTATATCAGCTGGAGGGGTTTGGATATCTAGGATAAGTGACTCTACGATTTCAATGTTTGACTCTACAATATGGCTTGAGTCTGGAATCGTAGAGTTGGTGATTTGAGGGAGCAGGGTAAGGTTGACTTCTTCTAGTTCTTCAGTTACAAAATTTTGGGATTCTGCAACTGGAAACTGATTTACTGGGTTGAGAATCACTTCCAGCCATGTAGGAAATTCATAGAAATAGCTAAATGAAGATGATGACAGGTGAATAACTCTAAAACTGGTAGGGATAGTCAATACCTCAGGTTTGTCTTTTGATGAGGAATGGTTGGTAAGCAGCTTTTTGGCGAAGATGACTTTCCCTGGAAATCTATGAGCCAGAACTGAGATTGCTGGATATTCCTTGAAGCTCCAGAACATGTGATCCCATAATTTCAAGATTTGAGCTTGATGGTATGCCATCATGGGTAGGTAAGAAAACATTTGGTTGTACAGATAGCTTCCGTATCCATCTTTCCCTACACCAATAATTTCAAGGTCATCATCATCATCATCATCATCATCATCATCATCATCATCATTTTCTTCCTCTTCTTTGGTTTCTTCTGAAGAATCCATTATCGCAATGGCCTCTGAAAGGTTTGGCATTGGTTCATCTCCATCTTGAGCAAGGACCTCTTCTTCAGCCATTGGGATATTATGAGGCTCCCCCTCACTATGAACATCTTCTTGGAGGTTTAGAAACTCCCCCTCAGCTGGTAAATCTTCTTCTAAGTTCAGAGAGTCCCTTCTAGCTGGAACCTTTTCTTGAGCAGTAGGCTTCTCCCCCTCAGCCGATGTATACTCGATCATGAGAATTTCAGGAATCTCCCCCTCAGCTAGAGCATCTTCTACTAAGTTTACTTGGGATAGTTCTACTTTTGCAGCCACACTCTTGGCTTCCTTCTTTAGTATTTTTTCATTCTCAAGAATATACTTCTTGACCAGCTTTCTCCTTGCTTTGCTGGTTTTAGTCACCACTTCTGGACTCTCTTGAGTCTTTGTTTTGCTACATTGATCAGCCACTCTTCTTGAAGCAGCTTCTTCCATTCTTCCACACTTGGCCTAGTCTCAGAAAACAGCAGAGACTCTACGATCGAAGACACTGTTGGTCTTTTGGACTTATGGACCAGTCTTGTTCTTCTTTAAGATCTGTGAAATAGTGGCTTGATCCTCTTCAACTTCCTTTTGCTGTTGCATGTTCCTTAGCCTCCTTAGAGTCTCTATGTCAGAGGACTCTACATGAATGTTAGTTATAGATCCTTGAGGCTCTTCGACTTGTCTTGCCCTTAGCTTTCTCTTGCCCTTGTTTTTTCTGGCAAGAGCAGAGGGTTCTCCCTTATCTGCTTCTCCTTCTTCTTTAATTTGTTTGACAACAGACATTCCTCCTTAAAAACCTGCTTCCTTTTGTTCCCCAGTTCTCCCACTGGACTCTGTCATCATTCTTACACACTCAGCAGGGTTCCTTTCCCAGTTTTTAAACAACTGCTGTGTCATTCTTCGGTTTGGGTTGATGGCTTCTCCTTCATCATCCCCAATTTTGTCACCCAATGCAGATTGCAGAATGATGCTAATGAATCTCCCATACAGCATCTTCGGAGTACTCTTTGATTTCTTTGAGCTGACGATCCACTTGCCGATCCACTCTAGCAACACAGCACCATAGTTGAGTTGTGTGCCATGAACCAAAATAGACATAAGCTTAAGATGAGCCTCATTTACCGAGTCATGACCTGAGCTCTTGCAGCAGATGCATTTCCCAATAATGTCAGCTAGAAATTCATACCTTTGAATGAACTCCTTCTTTTCGTAACCTTTCACAGAGGGGTTCTTCTTGTGATGCATTTTCTTCAGTCCCTCTTGAAATCTTATGTTGTCTAAAAATGGGCGCCCTTCATTCTTGAAACCTAGGGCCAGATTGACGTCTTCTTCCCTTAGTTTTATTCAACTCCTCTAACTCGTGTAGTGATGGTGTTGTGTTCGTACACACCATTTTTGTAGAACTCCTTCACCAGCTTAGGATAGATGAGCGTATCGGTGGTGAGCGCCTCTTCGAGACCTGCCTTCTTCAGTAAGGCTAAGATCTTGTAAAACTTAGGTGGAGCAGTTTTGAACTCGTTAAAACAGAGTCTGTAGCCGGAAATCACATTAGAAGCAGCCATTGATTCTGTAGTTGAGAAGAGAGATACAACTGAACTTTCTTCTGATTTAGGATTTTGCTTTGAGAGAGTGAGAGAGAGAGAGAGAGAGAGAGAGAGAGAGAGAGAGAGAGAGAGAGAGATAATCTTTTGAACTTCAGATTTCAAAAACACGGTTCTAATTTGTATTTGTAGCTTCCCTCTCTCTTTTTGACTTAGTGGGACAAGTGTCGCCTTTTGCTTGGCTCTACGATTTTGACTGTGCATGAATATACTGATTTGCCCTTTGAGTCTTCAGTGCTGAGATGTCCTTAGGATGACTACGATCATAGAGGTAGTCTTCTGTCGTTGAGTCGGTTCACCATTCATAGAGTCTGTCCTACGATCGTCGAGTCTGTCCGGCAGTCGTTGAGTCTGATCACCATTCGTAGAGTCTGTCCTACGATCGTTGAGTCTGCCCAGATCCTTGTGATGAGTTTTTGACTAGCATTCTTTTTAAGGTGACTTAGGAAGGGCCAACCTCTTGGTGATTCAAGGGTTAGGTTTGTCCCTGAGGCACCTCTTAGAGAGAATGCATTGTTATGAGGCTTGTCATCACAGGATTCACTTTGCTTGTTGGAAGGGCTTTAGGTCATCGTCGAGTCTACACTATGATAGTTGAGTCTTTGCTACGATTGTTGAGGTAGTTGTCTGTTCGGCTCTACGATCGTGAACTTCCTGATCGTGAACTTCCCTTGATCATGTCTACTATTTTGAGTACATCCTTTATATCTGTCATGGTTATCACAATCTAGAGCATACATTTCATGGTTGAAGATTTAGCATGCCTAAGTTCACTTATTAACTTGTTAAATTTGGATTCATCTAGTGGTTTTGTAAAAACATCAGCAAGTTGATTTTCAGTAGGGATATATTGTAAAGATATAGTTCTATTTTGCACATGATCCCTAATAAAGTGATACCTTATTTCTATATGCTTGGTCCTAGAATGCATGACAGGATTATGAGTTATTTCTATGGCACTTATGTTATCACAGTGTATGGGAATAGATTTGAAATCGAACCCATAGTCAGCTAGCTGATTTCTCATCCATAGGATTCTGAGCACAGCAGCTACCAGCAGCAATATATTCAGCTTCTGCAGTTGAGGTAGACACTGAGTTTTGCTTTTTGCTAAACCAGGACACAAGTCTGTTTCCAAGAAGTTGACAGGTGCCACTGGTACTTTTTCTGTCTATTTTGTATCCTGCAAAATCAGCATCTGTGTATCCTATCAGTTCAAATGAGGATTCCTTGGGATACCATAGCCCCAAGTAGGGTGTACCCTTGAGGTACCTGAAGATCCTCTTTACAGCAGACAAATGTAACTCTTTAGGGTTAGCTTGAAATCTAGCACATATGCATGTTGCAAACATTATATCTGGTCTACTGGCAGTTAGATATAAAAGAGAACCTATCATACCTCTGTATTGAGTTATATCAATACATTTACCTTTCTCATCCTTGTAAAGCTTGGTTGCAGGAGCAATTGGTGTTTTCATGGGAGAGGCTGATTCCATGCCATACTTCTTTAGTAAGTCTTTGATGTATTTGGCTTGGTTGATGAATATTCCTTCATCAGTTTGCTTCACTTGCAGTACCAAGGAAGAAATTCAGCTCACCCATCATGCTCATTTCAAAATTTCTCTGCATTAGCTTAGAGAATCTCTTACATAACTTTTCGTCAGTAGAACCAAAGATGATATCATCAACATATATTTGAACTAGTAAGACTTTGTCTTTATGCTTTCTAAGAAATAGTGTGGTATCTACTCTACCTCTAGTGAACCCATTTTCTATTAAGAAGTTAGTCAGTGTTTCATACCATGCTCTAGGTGCTTGTTTAAGACCATATAAAGCTTTATCTAATCTATAGACATAATTGGAAAGAGATGGATTGATGAAACCTGGAGGTTGTTCTACGTAGACTTCTTCTTGAAGCTCTCCATTTAGAAATGCACTCTTGACATCCATCTGGAAGACTTTGAACTTCATGTGGGTAGCAAAGGCAAGAAAGATTCTGATGGCTTCTAGTCTGGCAACAGGTGCAAATGTCTCATCATAGTCGATGCCTTCTTCTTGAGAATAACCCTTTGCCACTAATCTTGTCTTGTTTCTGGTGATGACCCCATCTTCATCCATTTTGTTCCTAAAGACCCACTTGGTTCTTATGACAGGATGACTCTTTGGTCTTGGTACTAATCTCTATACTTTGCTTCGTTCAAATTGGTTGATTTCTTCCTGCATGGCTTCTATCCAACTGGAGTCTTCCATAGCATCCTCCATCTTCTTTGGCTCTATCTGTGACAAGAAGCTTAGATAGAAGCATTCATTCTGAGTCGCAGCTCTTGTTTTAACTCTTGCACTTGGATCTCCAATGATCAGATCCTGAGTATGATCCCTTGCCCATTTGTTCCCTGTTGGGACATCTGTCCTGACGCCTTCCTGTCTTAGGTCTTCAAGGTCTATCTCTTCTTCTTGGAGTGGAGGCTCGTTGTCTTGGATGGACCTCTCTACGATTTCATTATCATGCTCTACGATTTCACTGTCTGGTACTACGATCGTAGTGTTGAGCTCTACGATTGCACTCGTAGTGTCTGCACTATCGGTCATAGTGTCTAGAGGCACTGCTTTGTCTGAGTCAGTTTCATCAAAGATGATGTGTATTGAGACTTCGACATTCAGTGTTTTCTTGTTGAACACCCTGTAAGCTTTGCTGTCTGTGTCATATCCAAGAAAGATCCATTCGTCTGACTTGGGCTAAAATTTTGTCAGATACTGCTTTCTATTGTTGAGAATATAGCATGCACAGCCAAAGACATGGAAATAGCTGACACTTGGCTTCCTTCCTTTCCACAGTTCGTAGGGTGTCCTCTTGATCATAGAGTGAATTAATGATCTGTTCTGTGTGTAGCATGCAGTGTTGACAGCTTCTTCCCAGAAGTATTCAGGCAGACGAGCTGTTGCTAGTAGGGTCCTTCCAGCCTCTATCAGAGTTCTGTTCTTTCTTTCAGCAACTCCATTTTGTTGAGTAGTTCGTGGAGCTGAGAAGTTATGACTGATGCCATTGTCTGAGCAGAACTTGTCTATTTTTGAGAAATCAAATTCTCTTTCATGATCACTCCTTATTGCCTTGATTTTCTCTCCTTTCTCATTCATCACCAGTCTGAACATCTTGATTAATTCGGAGCTCGTTTCATCCTTTGAAGTTAGGAAGAATACCCATGTGAATCTGGTGAATTCGTCGACTACGACTAGAGAGTATCTTTTGCCTCCAAGACTAGGTGTTGGAATTGGTCCAAAAAGATCCATGTGGAGCAGCTGCAAGGGTTTGTCAATGGAGTTGGCAGTCTTGCTCTTGAATGAGCTTCTGGTTTTCTTTCCAAGCTGGCAGGCATTGCATGACCTTTCCTTCACAAAGTTGAACTTGGGTAGGCCAGCTATGAGATCTTTTTATGCCAGTTTGGACATATTTTTGAAGTTTAAGTGAGACAGCCTTCTATGCCATAGCCAGCTCATTTCCTCAGATGCTTTTGCCAGAAAACATATTGTCTCATCAGAGCTTAGTTGACCAAGATCTACTGTGTAGACATTTCCTTTTCTTGTTCCGGTCAGCTTTATGGCAGATGTCTTCAAATCTCTGACTAGGCATTGGTTGTTGAAAAATATTACTTGGTGACCCTTATCGCAGAGTTGGCTAATACTTAGAAGGTTGTGTTGGAGTCCTTCCACATAATCTACTTTGTTGAAAGATACTGCACCATTGCCAGCAGAGCCATATCCTCTTGTCTTGCCCGAGCCGTTATCTCCAAAGATGACTGAGGGACCTTCCTTTTCTACATAGTTGGATAGTAGAGCTTTGTTCCCTGTCATATGCCTCGAGCAACCACTGTCTAGATACCATGTTGAGGTCGTGGAGCTCTTTTCCTGTCAAAACATTTGAACCTTCATTTTGGTACCCATATTTGCAAGGGTCCTTCTTTGTTAGTGCCTTTGGGGACCCAATTTGTCTAATCTTGGGTCTCACATGCATGGAATTATAATAACACTTTGTAGCCCTATGACCTTATTTATTGCATATGAAGCATTTATTATAATGCATGCCTGTGTGCGTGGTGATTCATCTTCCATTTGGACTTGTGTGGTTCCTTAGTTAACCTTCTATTAAACTGATTCTCTTTCTTCCACGTGTCCTTAGGTTTCATAAATAGTGATGAGTGTGCCTTACCTCTACTGTACCTTCCCAGTTGATTCGTAGAGTTGATTTTGTTTGACTCTATGATTCTTCGAGGTTGGTAAGTAGAGATTGGGTTACTCTTTTCCTTGATGAAACCCAGACCAGCGTGAGATCCTTTACTTCTCTGAGTATAACTAGAGACAGTAGAACAAGTTTGAACTGGTTCTTCCAACTGTGAGGATTTCACAAAAGCAATGCCTCTACCAAAACTTGAGACATTACTAGTGCTAGTTTCCATTGTCTTTTCCACACTTAACTCTGAGATGGATTCCCCAAAGCCTAAGCCTGTTCTGTCGAATGTGCTTCTCTGACTAGAGAACAGGCAGTCCATGGATGATGAGGATCTGTTCCATGCAGAGATAATCTTCTCTAGATCCTCAATTTTAGAGGTTAGCTTAGACTCTCTTTGTGCATGATGTGTATTTGTCTGTTTTAAAGTTTCATTCTCAGCTTAAAGCTCGGAGAGAAGATTAGTACTTAGAAGGGTTGTTTCAAGCTCTTCTTGAATTTTCTTCTTCTCCTCTTGAAGAAGTGAATGATCTTTAGACAAAACTCCTAACCACTTCATGTATTGATGTAGGTCAGTGGTTATGCCATGCAAAGCAGTTATTAAGTCACTTATATCTACATCAGGAGAATTAAATTCAAATACCTCATCGATACTCACATCATGTATGTTTAGGCTTTGTTTGTCCTTTGCATGTTTGGCCATTAAGCACATGTTGGCCATATGTGGTTCTTCCTCATCTCCGGAGTCTGCATTTGAGTCATTATCTGAATCACTCCACGATCCTCCGGCAACCAGGCCTTTGTCTCTTTTCTGAGGCCTCTTGGTTCCTTTGTATTCTTTCTTTGCATGAGATTTCTTCTTTAGCTCTTCTTTGATAGGCTTGTTGCAGTTGGAAATGAAATGATCAGGTTTCTTGCAGTTGTAGCATAAATCATTCATTTGTTCCTGGATGATGTAGTTGCTGACTTTCTTTGGCTTACCAGTTCTGCCTTGTCACATGAACCTTCTTAGTCTCTTTACCAGCATAGTAAAGTCATTGTCATCGTCTTCATCATCATCAGAGTCAATCTCGGTGATGACTTTTGATGAACTTTCATTTTCCTTGAGATCAACACCCTTATCCTTTCTTCTTCCTCCTGATAAGGTTTTAGCGCGTTGGGTCAACTCCAGTTCATACGTCAGGAGATTTCCATACAGTTGTTGAACTTTCATCTCATTAAGATTCTTTGATTCTCTTATTGCTGTGGTCTTTGTATCCCACCTGCTTGGTAGGGCTCTCATGAACTTTATGGTTAAATCCTTGTTAGAATAGATCTTCCCATACGCTCGTAGAGAGTTGAGCAGAACGTTGAATCTTTCATAATTGCAGTCACGTTTTCTCCCTGCATATGAGCGAACATTTCATACTGCTGTGTCAGGAGAGACTGCTTGTTCTCTCTGACTTCTTTAGTTCCTTCGTGCATAATCAGCAATGCTTCCCAAACATCCTTAGCTGTTTTGCTGTTTACAACATTTTCAAACAGATCGTCCTCTAAATGTTCTTTGCCTTTTTATCAAGTTGGACAACTCTCTTCTCTGTGTCTGTCCATTCTTCTTTCACTTTTATTTGTACTCTATTTGGATCATCAATGGATGGTGCAAGCTTTGTTGGTATATAGGGCCCATTAAGAACAGTCTCAAATAGATCTTCATCTATTGAGTCCATGTAAGCTTGCATCCTGACTTTCCAGTTAGCAAATTTATCTTTGTTGCACATTGGTGGCTTGCTGCCTCCCCCGGTCCTGGATTCGCTTGGTACGAGTGCCATTTGGATCTACTAAAGCGTGTAAGCTGTAAAATAGAACTTGCTCTGATACCAATTGTTAGTTCCTAGTAGGCACAAGTTATCTAGAAGGGGGGTTGAATATATATTTGAAAATCTTTTCTATTTTAAACTTGTTCTTAGGTAGTGATTAAAACTTAGCAGAATTAGTATTTGTTTTAATCTTATTTACCAAGCAATGAAGTTATGAGCAAGTAAGGAAGTTATAGCAGATATAGCAGTTATAACAAGAATGTAAACGACACAACTGTTTTTAAGTGGTTCAGAGCACTCAAGGCTCCTAGTTCACTCTTCTACTCAATGAGTAGGATATCCACTAAGGAATTCTTTACAATCTTCTGAATCACACAGATTCCTTCTAGACAAGCAGTCTAGGAACTTCTTCTAGTTCACTCTTGAACTCTTCAAGTCCAGCAGACTTGGCTTTCTTACAGTTCACTACGAACTCTTCAAGTCCAGCAGACTTGGTAATCTTCTTCAGTTGATTGATGGTTGTTGTTACGTTCTTAAAGATTGCTACTCAGTTGCTGTGTAAGCACTGGTTCGTTAAGAACTGAGTAACTGAGCAAGCTTTACAATATCTCAGATCGTAGAGTTGAGCTTGAGAGAGATGTTCACGTTGTTTGATTAATGCTTGCTTTTCTCTCTCATATGTCTGATCTGTATATATGTGATGTTGAAAACTATCTGTTGGATCCATCTGTTGTGGCATTAAATGCATCTAAACTTTCTGTACTATGATGGAGATATTTCTGCACTTCTTCTGAATTCTGCATTCTGGCCCACTGACACTGCAGGCTGCTTTCTCACCTACCACCTGAAAAGGTGTTTTGTCCCTCTTACCCATAGTACTATCCTTAGCTTCTTCAATACGCTTCTTTGTTGCATACTAAGGATATTTCAATAATCAATACCGTGTGCTACTATGCAACCACACGTATTACTGCACTTTTACTACCGGGTAGTTCAACAGTTTAACGGTAACACTTGCGCTGTTATTTTTATAAAAAGATAATTCTGTCGTTTTCTAACTACGACAATACTTCCGTTGTGGGGTCCACCAATGATTGTGCCATCGTATGAATATTCCTTGTTAAAACGAATATTCCCTGACCAATCGAATATTATATAACCACTTACTTACTTTGAAAAATTTGTAAATATTACCCACAACTATAACATTATGTCAAATCCACACCATAATATTCAAAAATATATTTCGAGAAAATTATTCTTTATTCATAAAAGTTACAACCTCCCCTTCTTATGAAATTTCGTCCTCGAAATTAAGGTACGTACCTGGTATATCGAAGAGGTGAGGATATCTTAACTTCATCTCAGATTCTAACTCCCAGGTCATTTCTTCCACATCGTGGTTTCTCCACAAAACTTTGACTTGAGGTATAACTTTGGAGCGTAGAATTTGATCATTCTTATCCAAGATTTTAACAGGTAACTCTTCATACATTAAATCTTCCTCTATCTCGTCTGTTTCTAATTCAATAATGTGGTTCGAGTCTTTCGCATATGAACACGAGACATATTTGGAGGTAAGGCGAGTCTATAGGCCACAATTCCAACTTGATCGAGGATTAAAAATGGGCCAATGAATCGAGGGTTGAGCTTTCTTCTATTTCCAAATCTCGTAACTCCCTTCCATGGAGCAACACGTAACAACACATGATCTCCAATATCGAATTCCATGTCCTTTCGATGAAGATCAACATAACTCTTTTGTCGATCTTGTGAGGTTTTTATACGTTATCAGATCATTTGAATCTTTTCCGTAGTCATATTTACCATCTCCGGTCCTAACAACGTTGCTTCACCCACCTCATCCCAACATACTGGAGAACGACATTTTCTTCCATACAACGCCTCAAATGGAGCCATGCCAATACTTGCTTGATAATTGTTGTTGTAGGAAAACTCCACCAATGGTAAGAACTTGTCCCAACTTCCCTTGAAGTCAAAGACACAGAGTCTTAATAGATCTTCAAGAGTTTGAATAGTCCTCTCCGTCTGCCCGTCCGTCTGAGGATGATATACCGAGCTAAATCGTAAATCCGTGCCCATATCTTTTTGCAAACTAACCCAAAATCTTGAAGTGAATCTTGGGTCTCGATCAGAAACTATGGATACTGGCATACCATGCAGTCTTACAATCTCGTTTATGTACATATGAGCAAGACGTTCAAGTGTATAAGTTTCTCGTATAGGTTGAAAATGAGAAGACTTGGTCAATCTATCAACAATGACCCAAATTGCATCTATGCCTTGAGAAACCTTGGGAAGATCAATTGCGAAATCCATAAAAATGTGCTCCCACTTCCATTCTGGAATTTCAAGTGGTTGCAATGGACCTTTTGGTACTTGATGCTCCGCCTTGACTCGTTGACAAGTTAAACACCTTGAGATAAACTCCGCTATCTCTCACTACACCAAAAATGGCCTCTAGTGAAGGACAAATCCTTCACTAGAGGCCCTATATCACTCACAAGTAATTTATTGCGAAGAAATATTTCCTACACACAAGTGCTCGCATTAGACCTCCTCGCAATTGAGTATCATTCGCTAAGTAATAACTAAATGTTTTTTGTGAAGGATATATTGTGAATAACTTTTTTATTCACAAATTATATTTAGTAATGGGATATTGTTATTTTGTGAAAGATTGTTTTGTTCACAAATAATATTTTAAGAAGGACTATTTGAAATTAGTGAATAACTTGATTCCCTCACAAATAATATATTGTGAAGAACAAATTTATTTAATGAAAGAATATTTTCCTTCACTAATTATAAATTGAGAATCTTTCTTCAAATTAATGAGAGAAAAATTCCTTCACAAATTAAAAATTTGTAAATAAAAAATTAATTGATGAATAATCAAAATTCACGATACATTTTGGTACTCCCATGATGGATTGCAAACGGTGTGTTGTGCGCCTCCATTATGATTTTATACTTTAAATCAGGGTTGTTAGGAACACAAAGTCTAGAGTTGACTCTAAGTATTCCTTCTTCATCTATTCTTGCTTCTGGCATATCACCTTCTCATACTTTCTTCCTCATACGTATCAGCTCCAGGTCTGTAGCTTGAGCAACTTTAACTTTATCGATTAAAGTCAATTCTACTCGTATATTCGCCATTATCACATGGGTCCCTGGAGTCTTTAACTCTATCTCCATCCTTTGTAATTCATATAAAATGGGCCTTTATGTTGACAATATTGCACTCGTACCCGCATATGATTTCTACTCAATGTATCAGCTCCTACGTTCGCTTTTCTAGGATGGTATTGAATCGTATGATCGTAATCTCTCAATAACTCAAGCCATCGTCATTGCCACATGCTGAGTTCCTTTTGAGTAAAGAAATATTTGAGGCTTTTATGATCCGTATAGATCTCCAGCTTCTCTCCATACATGTAATGCCTCCAAATCTTAAGCGCAAAAATGACAGCTGCCAACTCTAGATCATAAGTAGGATAATTCCTCTCATATTCTTTCAGTTGTCGTGAGGCATAGGCTATGACTTTCCCATGTTGCATGAGAACACATCCTAACCCTTTGCCTGAAGCATCACTGTAGATGGCAAAATCCCTCCGAGCTAGATGGTATTGTCAGAACAGGTACTGAAATGAGTCTCCTCTTAAGTTCTTGAAAACTCTTCTCACATTCCTCGCTCCAATCGAATTTTGTATCTTTTCGAGTCAGCTAAGTTAATGGAGTAGCGATTCGAGAAAACCCTTCTACGAATCTCCGATAATAACCAGCTAAGCCGAGAAAGCTACGTACTTTGGTCACTGATTTAGGTTTCTCCCAGCTTTGAATTGCTTCAATCTTTGTCGGGTCAACAGATATCCAATGATTTGATATCACGTGCCCAAGGAATGAAACTTCCTCAAACCAGAACTCACATTTCTTCAACTTGGCATATAACTTGTTTTCACGAAGCTTTTGGAGTATCAGCCTCAAGTGTTGCTCATGGTCTTCACGGGTTTTGGAGTATATGAGGATGTCATCAATAAAGACGACCACAAAGTGATCCAAATATTCCTTGAATACTCGGTTCATCATATCCATGAAGGCAACAGGAGCATTAGTTAATCCAAAAGACATGACTAAGAATTCATAATGCCCGTACCGAGTTCTGAAAGCAGTCTTTGGAATGTCATCAGTTTTAATCTTCAACTGATGATATCCGGAACGAAGATCAATCTTTGAAAAGAATTTTGCTCCTTGCAATTGGTCAAACAGGTCATCAATGCGAGGCAACGGGTACTTATTTTTGATGGTGACATGATTCAACTCCTGATAATCAATACAAAGTCGCATACTTCCATCTTTCTTATTCACAAATAGAACATGAGCACCCCAAGGAGACGTACTAGGACAAATGAAACTGATGTCTAACAATTCCTATAGTTGGGTTTTTAACTCCTGAAGTTCAATAGGAGCCATTCGACATAGGGCTTTAGAAATGGGTTTTGTGCTGGGTTCAAGGTCGATACCAAACTTGATTTCACGCCCTGGGGGTAGGCCAGGAAGTTCTTCGGGGAATACGTTAGGAAATTTATTAACAATAGAAATATCATTCAAATCTTATATATTTTTGTTTAAATCTGTGACATGAGCTAAGAAAGCTTGTCCTCCATTTTTCAATAAACGAATAACTTTATGGCTTGAGATGACCGTGATTGATTTTAATGGTTTGGTCGCTTGAATTCGCATAATAGGTTGATTAGGAATATAAAAGCTAATAACCTTACGAAAACAATCAATTTTAGCATGATGAGTAGTTAACCAATCAATTCCTAGAATCACGTCAAATGCAAGTATTTTTAAGGAGATAAGATCGACAAGTAACGTGCGGTTACCGATTTGAATCAAACAAGACTTATAAACAGCGGATGCAATGAAGGTTTCTCCCAACGGAGTTTCAACAGATAAGTCAAAGTCTAATTTCTCTGGAGTCAAATTTAAACGTTGAGCACAAGTAGGAGAAATAAAAGAATGGGTAGAACCGGTATCAAATAAAGTATAGACTTCGCTAGAGTTTATGATAAGCTTACCCGTGATGACCTCATTCGGGTTCCTCACTTTCTGGGAGGTCACGACAAACGCTCTCCCTTGCACTACCGACTTTGACTTTTTTGGGACGACCTTTGGTGCCTCCATCCCAGCTGGACTTGTCTTCGGTGAATGACAAAATCGGGCTAGGTGACCTTCTCTTCCACAATTTTAACATGCTTTGGATTACGTCGTGCACTTTGGACTGATATGTCCCTCCCCTCCTCATTTGAAGCATATGATAGGTGGTCGTTCTCCTTCCTTAACAACGGGTGCTGATGCTGACGTCTTTCCATCATTGTTGAATCTCCTCTTCTTGAAATGTCCATTCTTACTGTCTTGGCCATGATTACCACCGAAGTGGTTACCATTTCTGGCATGTTGATTCCCTCCACGTTTGTTGTCACCGCTTCTATGACTGCCACCACTGGTATTATCATTTTGTCGGCTATTTTCTCTTGGTTGGGTTGACTCGTTATCGCGCTCCAATAATTGAGCCCTATTTACAACATCTGAATACAAACTCAGTTTATAAGAAATTAGATATTGACGTATCTCGGGTTTCAAATCTCTTAGAAACATCCCCGTCATTCTCTCCTCATTATCAACCAAGAGACGCAAACTGGGACAACTCGGCAAACTTAGCTTCGTACTGTGACATGGTCATATTGTTCTGCTCCAACTTGATGAACTCTACCTCTTTCATGTGACGAATACTTTCAGGAAAGTACTTGTCGTTCAATAGTTCTTGGAACTTCTCCCAAGACATTTTCAGTGCGGCAGGTTGAGTACGCTTTACCGATTCCCACCAGTAATCTGCCTCTCCTCGCAATATAAAGGTGGCAAAGGTAAACCTTTGCTCCTCGGAGCATCCCAAGACATCAAATATCTTGGTGATCTGCTTTATCCACGCTTCCGTCTTAAGTGGTTTTGGCTCTCCAATAAACTCCGGTGGTCCACGCTCCTTGAACTGTTTAGCGGTGACCGTCCGAGAGTTTCCAGTGTTTCCACCTACATTTTGGACAGGAGCCGCTCTCGCCTGATGTTTCATGAATTATATAAAGCCTCTGAACATTCTATCGTTCATCATTTGGTCAGTGTTGTTGTTTGCATGAGGATTGTCGCCATCCTGATGCACATTATCCTGATTATTGATATTTGGAGACTCAACAGTCTCCTGTGCTCCATTGCTATTCTCAACATTCTCGGATGTCATTTTCAAATACTGCCACAAAACAAGGGTTAATTGACATGCAACATATTATCCCTATACTCCGACCGACAAATTAAATACCAAATAAACTTAGGTAGGTCATACTAGCGAAGGAATTCCCCATCTCTCCCCTCCTAGTTCTAGTCTCACATCTTAGCCAGGGATCATATCCCTAAGCTTTGATACCAACTGTGACGTCCCCAAAATAGGTATACATCACCAATCTTGAGTCGCCAAATACATGGTATAAAATTCAAATACAACTTAATTATACAATAGTCGTGTAAAATACGACAAAACATAATCTAAGAGTTTTAATAAGAATATTGCCATCTAGACAATATCCACACTCAATGGAGTCCTCGTTACATTTATTGTCACACTATTTTATAGAATAGTGAGGACTACTAAAACAACCATCTGGACCGTCAATTTGTTCCCCGACTAGTCTCGGCTACGTTCTCATTTCCTGAAGAGAACAGTGAAAGAAAGGGTGAGCTCAACTAGCCCAGTAAGAAATATTATGACTAAGATAATATAGAATAATTTATCGTTAGCCTTCAACAATGTTAAACTGATAAAATATAACAAACATCAAGTTTAACTGCAGCGGAGCAAGCAATCCATTAGAAGAGTCAAGTAGAGAATAAAATCTACTATCTTTTATGATTTAAAAGGTTTTTCATCACTTTTATCGCTGAGACTCAGCTTAATAAATAAACCACATCATCCCTGCACTACGGCCAAGGATATTCATTAGTATCACGACCACAAATTATCCATGCACTACGGGCCAAGGATATTCGTGTATTCATCAATGGTTATGATCATACCAATAACTGTCCATCAATGCACTACGACCAATGAGGACTTTTACCACGTCATTTGTAACATTACGGTCATGATTATACCGAATAATTCCTGGTCATAATCATACCAAATTCATCTATGCCCTACATGCCACAGATGACTTTCAACATATTATAAACATGAGGATGATAACAATTATATAGGAATTCAATAAAACAAGTTCAAGGATAAATTTTTAAAGATTTATAATTTAATTTATCCGGAAATCAATAACGTCCAAATTGTCAACATGATACTATTTTGTGGAGTAAAATTTAAGAATGCTCAGAAGAGTATTTCCATGAAAAGATACTAGATGAAGCGCAAATATCAAGGACATTCCACTAATTTCATGGAGTATAGAAGTCAAAACTTTAACCAACTGAGTATAATAGAATATATGAAACCACAAATGGATTTTTGCCCGCCATGCGGTAATCCACGTAGACAGATCATTTCCACGATTTAATAAGGAATGAATACGAAGGATCATTCCCCATGCATGCGGTAATCTACATAGACTGGTTATTCCAACAGAATAATAAAGAATGGAATAACAGAAGAATTCACCAGGCGTTCGTAATCCGCACAAACAGGTTATTCCAACAGAATAATAAAGAATAGAACCAGGTCATGCGTAACCCGCACATACAAGATATTCCAACAGAATAATAAAGAATGGAACCAGGTTATGCGTAATCCTCAGAGAAAGGATATTCCAACGATATAATAAAGAATGGAATAACAACAGAATTCACCAGGCATGCGATAGACCACACAGACAGGTTATTCCAACAGAATAATAAAGAATGGAATAACAACCCTTACGAGTATTGAAAGAAAATAACTCTCTTCATGAATACGAAAAAAATAATACCCCTTACCTTAGAAGAAACTGGATACGGGAATAGTGAGGTAACAGACTTCTCTTCTTCTTTGTGAGACTTAGTGAATTGGTGAGAATGAAAGAAGAATGAGCTTCTATTTATAGGATAATATAGTTTCGATAATTGCACGTTTTGGGGCTCGAAATATTACAGTATAATACCTTCCTCTTTTTCTTCATTTTTAATTTAGTCCTGCAAGTATTATCAAACTTGCACCACCTCCCCTAATAGTAAATAATGTGAATCAATAGTTCTTCATGTGACTTAATAGTATAATCATGTGAAAAAACTAATTATAGTATAGTACCTTCATCTATACCTCCATTTTTAATTTAGTCATGTAATTATTATCAATCTTGCACCACCTCCCCTAATAGTACATGAATGTGAATCAATAATACACACATGAGAACAAATAGTTATAAGCATGTGAAATAATAGCAATTAATTGCTCATTTATCCGATTAATTATCCGATTGGTCAATATAACCTCCAGATATCAATTATTATCGAAATAAATATCGATTTCCACTAACACTAATAATTCCAACACAATGGAACTATCAATTTCATCTTTAATCAACACAAACTTATTCATCATTAATATTATAACTCACAATATTTAACAACCAGGTCGTTTTCAGGAAAGAGGGGGCTTTCCGATAAAGATTTTTCCTTATTGGCGCGCAATTAGGTGACCAAACCTCTCCTTGACAGAACTTCTAGACATTGTCAATATTGCAAATAATAATATGAATAATTTTGTCGTCTCAATTATTGATTTAATAATAATTAATAATATGCAGATGATACTGTGACAATAATTGAATCAATAATATGAGAGATATGATGCAACAATTACTATAACAATAATTGAGTATAACTAAATGACTTCTCACGTAAGCATCGATAATTAATATCGTGTGCTACTATGCAACCACACATATTATTGTACTTTTACTACCGGATAGTTCAACAGTTTAACGGTAACACTTTCGCTGTTATTTTTATAAAAAAGATAATTATGTCATTTTCTAACTACGACAATACTTTCGTTGTGGGGTCCACCAATGATTGTGCCGTCGTACGAATATTCCCTGTTAAAATAAATATTCGCCGACCAATCGAATATTATATAACCACTTGCTTACTTTGCAAAATTTGTAAATATTGCCCACAACTATAACTGTGACAAACGAGATTTTTGTAATTCAATTTTAATATTTATTGGATTAAATAAATATTTTTGATGATTTAATTATTAGATTAAATAATTAATTGATACAATTGTGACAGATTAATTTAATTATATGTGTTATATTTATTAAATTAATGTGGAGAATATTTATTTTTCAAAGTATATAATTATGTGAGTTTATTGAATTAAAAGAATTATTTAATAAGCCTAATATTATTTTATATTTAGTGAGAAAATTAATTATATGACTATGTGAATTAATGAGAAATTATTATATTTATTCAAATTAAATTAAATAATATATTGAGTTATTATATAAATGAGTGTGACATTATTAAACTATGATATATAGGATTTATGAAATTAAATGGTTTTGAGCCATTTTAGGCTTGCCAAACTAGGCCTTAATGGAGGTTGAGTGCAGTTAACCATTACTGGGTAACTGACCACCACTCTGCGCTCAGTTATTTTTATAAAATACGACGTCTTTTATTTTCGTTCTTTGCTAAGTCTAGAAAAGGAAAATTCACAAAGAGAAATTGTGAAGTTGAGAGAAATTGTGAGTGTGTGTGATTGATCTAATAACTGAGAAAGGATCATCAAGGCTCTCTTAGTCTACACTTTATATTCTGGGTAATTCGTTTAACCCAATTTCTATTTTTTTACGATTGTTTAAGTTTTATAAGAAAATGTCTTCACATTTTGTTAAAGTCTTTGTAATTATAAAGGGTATGGATTATGTGTTGATACATGTAATCAGATGTTATCATATCATATTTGATTATATATATTGTATAAACCATATAATCAGTTGCATAAAACATGTCGTATATTGTTGCTACAAAATTACAGAGTATAAAATATGGCAATATGGCCTTACATACTAAATTTGATACGTCTATCATAGGTTATATCATAAATTTATGCTTGTAATGGATTATGTTTATTAAAACGAAGAGACCAAACTTCAAATGAACGGATTCGGTGTTATAACGAACCCGTAGTACTGATTTGCATGTTATGTTTTCAAAACCTTCAAGAACATCAAGAACAATAAAATTACTTGTGTTGATTTTGTTAATTATGTGTTTAAATTATTAAAATCATGCTAGAAGGGTTGAGTAATGATTAGATGTGTATTATAGTGTTTGGGTATGTATAAATTTGTGTAAAAAATAAATTGATTGGAAGATTTGGCCATGTTATGCAATTTTTCGCGAATTGCAGAACTGTTACTGGTTCGCCGCGCCGCGACGCCAGTGTCGTGCCTTAATACCTGCGTCGCAGTGCCAAGAGTCAGGCCGCAGCGCCACTGCGACGCAGCGCCGAGAATAAGTACAACAGTGGCGCCGCAGCTCCACTCTCTAGAATGTTCAGAAACAAAAATTTTAAAGTGTTCAAGTCCATGAATGTGATGTTAACCTAATCTAATGAACATAAAAATATGTTAGAAGTATAATGAGATGTTAAAATAGATGCATAACATGTCAATAATGCATTTTTGTGTGAATTAAATTATTAAACGCATAGTTAACTTATTGTTCATTAAATGTATATTATGTGACAATAAGTGTGGTAATTTGACTAAGTATAGTCATAATTCGAATTAGACAAAAAGAATGAAACTTATGATGACTAGTTACATTATAATTAACTAGAGTTGTGAATGAAAATGGTATGTAGGATTATATCGAAGAACGTGTATAATTAACGTGTAATCTACGCACGAGGCAAGTTTCCTAACCCTACTTGTTATCTTTATTCAAGTTTATAAATCAAGTTCAATTTTTTATATTAAAGATTATCTATCATTTCAAAGTATGATTCTGTTATACAATACTTGCTCAATTGTATACCTCTTAAGATTGTTATTTAATTTAATTATCATTTATTGTTGAACCTTATTAGACTAGAGAACCCTTATTTGATTCGACTAGTCCATAGTTGATGAAAGTTCTAAATTTCAGAACCCTTATTGAATTATCCAAACCAAACTTCATTTGGTGCGAACTCTGATGTCAAACTGAGATGAAAGACCCTATATAGGGATTTCTTATGCGTTAGCGTTAAGATATTGTGCACAATATGGTACTAAGGGCTGACCCCCCTAAGTACGAGTAGAAAAGTCCATAGTCTTATGATTGTTAAAAGTTTCAAGTATAACCCTTAATAACCTAGGACATAGTTCAAGGTCTTATGACCCTCAGAAATCTTTTGAATTCTTGTTATTCATTCTTGATTCAAAAGTTGAGCTTTTATTTCAGAAGTCTTTGATTCACTCGTATGTTATTATATATTGTTATTTCATTTTTATACTTGTGGAAAATCATGCTCACTCTTGCGTAATAATACCATTGCAATTAAGAACGAAAGGTACGATGAGCCTTCTACTAGCAAAGGCAAAGGCAAAGCTAATAAGTGATGAAGACTTGTTATTTAATTTTAAAAATGTTATTGTCAAGACTTGATATTGTTTAAGACTTATTATTTGTTTATGTTTCCGCACAGATGTTTAACGTTAGTTTGACTTGGGATTGTATTTATTATTCAGATGTTGTAACCCCATAAGGGGAGGATTTATTTCTATCTATTGCATGGTTTGCATTTATTATGGGTAGATAGATAGATGATATTTGTACAGTGAACACCAAATCATGTGGAAATTTAAGTACCCGAATTTTGGGGTGTCACAATAACATTATATCAAATCCACACCATAATATTCAAAAATAAATTTCGAGAAAATTATTCTTTATTCATAAAAGTTGGGGTCTTACAACGGTCCAGATGAGAATGATTTTTACGCGGAAGTACACTCATTTTCTCCTGGGCCAAAATCAAATACTTGCTCATTTAATACACATGCATGTATGACTTTAATATATATATATATATATATATATATATATATATATATATATATATAGTACACAGTTATATATTATTTATAATGTTAACTGTGTACTATATATATATATATAACTGTGTACTATATATATATATATATATATATATATATATATATATATATATATATATATTAATAAGTTTGTATGATATATGCATGAAATAAAACATTTTTAGCCCAACTTTGGTTTTGAAAAAGAAATAGGATCTCCTTGCCTTAATTAAATATATGAATCAATTTATTTAACACTTGACATTTAAATTATCAAGGTTAATAAAAATTAATTCAAACAGAAAATAGTTTAGATAAAATAATTAAATATTTAATTAATTACAATATAATTGTTATCATCAAAATATAAAATAAAATTATACCTATCAGACATGATTAAAGTACTAGCATCGGTAGTTTACTTTCTTTGTGATTGTAAACATACCTATTAAATTACTATTTTGCAGAATAAATACCATTAAACTATGTGTTCATGGTCTATATAACCACTCAGCATGATATGAAATTTTTTACTCTTTAGAGTGATGTTTTGGGTAGTTTATGATGATGTGTCTGAAAAAGTATGAACTCTTTGCATACGGGTACAATTTGATATGATTGAATAAAAGTTGTATTCAAAACCTAGTTTTGGTGAATGAAAGGTAAGGAGGGTAGTAGGCTGTAATTTCGAGGACGAAATTCTTAGAAAAATGGGTGAATGTGACAACCCGAGAATTTAGACGATTAATAAAATCTTAAATGATTAATTAAAGGTTCAATAATAAGACCTAGACTTAGAAATAGAATATTGAATAAGAACTCTGTGAAGGATTTGTATGGATTTAAAATTTTTGTGAAGAACTTATATAGTTAATTAAGTGTATGAGTATATATGGTTTTGTGTATTATGAATATATGTGTACAGAATGTGGTTAAGGGTAAATTGTTGATCAGATAAGTTATATCATTGAAAAATCCTAATGTTATACTAAGAACTTTAATGTTTAGTTAAGAAACCCTAACAATTGGTAATAAACCCTAATTCTAGCTTTGAAAACCCTAATTTCAATTTCGGAAATCCTAAACCTCAATCGGGAATTTTTAAACCCTAATTTGGGAACCCTAATGTTAAGTATTAAAACTTAAGTGTTAAAATTTATGGGACATATGTGAAAAGACCAAATTACCCTTTGAATTATAGGGGAAATGACCAAAATACCCTTAATAGGTGTGAAATTACCAAAATGCCCTTTTTACTTAACTTTTAAGTAAAAGATTTTGCCAAATCTTGTGAGTCATCAAAGGGAGATTTTCCATGTGCTTAAAATCTTCCCAATCAGCCAAAATTGCCCCCTAGAAACAATTGTGTCCATGCATTCAAAAATTTAAAAGAATAAAGTAAGAAAATATCTACTTTAGTTCTCATTTAGCCAAGACCCTTCTCTCTCTCTAACTTTCAAAAAATTAGAGAGAAACAAAGTCATAAGTAAGCCAAGATAACCTCTTAGCAAGCCAAGATCAAAATCAAAGAACAGAAATCAAAGATTGAGGCATAAAAGGAATAAACCCTAATTAATCCATGTGAGATCATTAAGATTTTATTTGATTATGTGTTTTGTTGTTTAGATTAGTGTTATAAGATGTTATTTAGTGATCTATGATGATACATCATGGATCCATAACATCTAAGTGCATGAAAATAAAAATTTGTGAAAACAGTCAAAAACCCTAATTTAAGGTCAGACATCCATATGTCAGAGCCTATATATCTCAATCTGTTAGATGTTAGGATGTCTAAGTGTATTATTGATATTTTATGTAATGAGTAGAGTAGATTGGAAGTAGAATCAAGTCCATACCATGACTAAACCTTAAGTTATTCATGGTCAAACATGGTTGACCAAGCACATAATCTGGAATCTGGAAAACCCAGATATGTCTGATAAGGTTTTGCAGGGCTTGGATCTTGCAGTTGTTAAGTAGTTAGGCCATGTAAGTGTATAGCTTTTGTAGTCTGACATATGGACTACCAAACCATGACACTAGAATACCTAGATCACTACCATGATCAAATATATAGTTGGTCAAATATGGGTTGACCAACTACCTGGGTTGAAATTCTGGAAAAACCCAGATTCTTCAAGAACAAGTTTCTGACTGGTCAAGATCTTGCTTTTATGATATTGTTAAGCTACAAAAGTGTATTACTTTTGTACCTTGATATACATACTACATAAATGTGACACTTAAACACATAATCAAAGCCCACAATCCAAGTTATAAAGGCTAGAAAGTGGACCCTTAGAACTGTCTAAGTTTTTGGGCAACCTAGAAACGCAAGAACATCTCTGAAATGATTTTTGATGGCTTATGTGACACCCCCAAATTCGGGTACTTCGATTCCACGGGATTTGGTGTTCACTATACAAATATCATCTATCTATCTACCCATAAATAATGCAAACCATGTAATAGATAGAAATAAAATCTTCCCTTTATAGGGTTACAACATCTGAATCATAAACATAATCCCAGGTTAAACTAACCTTAAACATCTGTGCGGAAATATAAATAATAAGTCTTAAACAACATCATTAACTCAAGTCTAACATAAAAACATCATCAAACAAGTCTTCATCATTTGCTAACTTTGCCCTTGCCTTTACTAGTGGAAGGCTCATCGGTTCTTTTGTTCTTAACTGCAATGTTATTATTAAGCAAGAGTGAGCATTATTGCCCACAAGTATAACAATGAAATAACAGTATAATAACATGCGAGTAAATCAAAGACATCTGAATAAAAGCTCAACTTTTGAATCAAGAATGAATAACAAGAATCAAAAGAATTTTGAGGGTCATAAGACCTTAAACTATGTCCTAGGTTATCAAGGGTTATACTTGCAACCTTTAACAGTCATAAGATTATGGACCTTTCTACTCGTACTTAGGGGGATCAGCCCTTAGTACCATACTGTGCACAATATCTTAACGCTAACGTATAAGTAAATCCCTTTGCAGGGTTTTTCATCTCAGTTTGACATTCGAGTCCGCACTAAAGGAAGTTTGATTTGGATAATTCAATAAGGGTTCTGAAATTTAGAACGTTCATCAACTAAGGACTAGTTGAATCAATAAAGTTCACTATTCTAATAAGGTTCAACAATAATGATATTCGATTTGAATAATAATAATAATAATAATCTCAAGAAGTATACAATAGGACAATTATTGTATAACTGAATCATTCTTTGAAAAGATAATCAATCTTTAATATAACATTTTAACTTGAATAATAGTAATGATAATTTACTCGAGGTAATTAATAAACTTGAACAATAATGACAAGTAGGGTTAGGAAACTTGCCTCGTGCGTAGATTACACTTTAACTAAACTCGTTCTTTGATTTAAATCCAACATATCATTCATATTCACAATACCAGTTAATTATAACTTAACTAATCATCATAAACTCATTCTCTTTGTCTACTTTGATTATTAACTATACTTAGTTAATTTACCATTTTGTCACATAATTCACACGTCATGAATAACAAGCTAATTATGTATTCAATAATTTGATCCACATGCAATTATGTTATTTACATGTTAAACATCTATTTTACATCTAATTATACTTCTAACATGTTTACATGTTCATTACATTAAGTTAACAATACATTGCTAGACTTAACACTTAAAAAATTTCATTTCTGGACCATTCTGCAGAGTGGCGCTGCGGCGCCACGTTTATACTAGGTCTTGGCACTGCGGCGCCATGGCGCTGTGGTCAGACACTTGGCACTGTGGCGCGGTGGCGCTGCGGCGTGGGACTTAAGGCGCTGGACTGGCGCCGCGGCGCGGCGAACCCGGAACTGTTCTGCAATTCGTGAAAATTGTAGAACACAACCAAAAAATTCTAATTAAATTATCACTACATGAATAATTCGTATATAATCTTTACCCAACATTTATAAAGTGATTTTAACCCATTAAAACACATAATCACAGAGTTTAAGAATGCAATTTCACTGACTTTGATGTTCTTGAAGGTTTTGAAAATAAAACATGAAAATTGTCACTACGGATTCGTTATAACACCGAATCCATTTATTTAAACTTTGGTCTATTCGTATCAATATGCATAATAATGTAAGGGTGTAAAATTAAGGGATAATATACGATCAATACATAACATATCACGTATAAGGCCATTAGGCCAAAACCCATACTCTGTAATTTTGTAGAAATCATATACAATGTAATATTATGAAACAGATGATATGGAATCATGCAATATATATATAAAATACGATTTGATACATCTTAACCCATAAATAACTCATAAATATTACTCATTTCTCAATCACAGAGGCTTTACAGAAACTTTGAAAGCCATTTTCTTATAAAAACTTAATGACGTAAAATAGAATTTGGGAAGGAGAATTACCCAGAGTATAATTAATGGAAGATGAATTCCTTCTCAGATGACTCTCACAATCCTCTTAACAACTCTGACTTCTCAACTCTTTTTCTATATTTATCTCTGTTATGCTTTCTAGACTTAGGCAAATAATGAAGAAGAAATAAAAGAATACGTAAACTAAATAATGAACAACTGACGTGTTGGTGGTCAGTTACCCAGTCATGGGTTAACTGGCCCCAACTCCCTTTAGTTCCATGTTTGCCTAGCTAGAATAGGTTTCAAAAACCATTTAATTTAATAAAACTTTATCACATAGTTAATTCATGTCACACCAACTTGCACAATAAATCAAATATCTTATTTAATATAAATAAAATATAATAACTTCTCATAAATTCACATAGTCATATATTTAATTTTCTCATTAATTAATAATGTCAAATTATTAACTCTCTAATTAATAATTAATTTAATTAAAATAACATCATGCTTAATTAAATATTTCATTTAATTCAATAAGCTCAATTAATTACATACTTGAATAATAATTATTCTCCACATTAATTTAATAAATGTAACACATATAATTAAATTAATCTACCACAATTGCATCCAATAATTATTTAATCCAATAATTAAATTATCAAAAAATATTTATTTAATTCAATAAATATTAAAATTAAATTACAAAAATCTCGTTTGTCACATCTTTCCCCCCTTAAAAGGATTTTGTCCCCAGAATCACGACTCAAAAATTCGACTCGTTACATTCTCCCCCTACAAAGATTCTGTCCCCAGAATCATTTACAAATAATTAAATAAATAAATGAGGGTAATTCTTCATTATATTGTCTTCGAGTTCCCACGTAGCTTCTTCAGCGTTGTGGTTCCTCCAAAGTACCTTAACAGAAGGTATAACTTTATTTCTGAGAACTTGTTCTTTTTGGTCGACAATTTGGACAAGAATTTTTTCGTAAGATAAGTCTTTCTCAAAATGCAGGGGTTCGTATTCAATTACATGCTTGTAATCAGCTTTGTAGGGTCGTAACACAGAAACATGGAAGACGTTGTGGACATTCACGAGTGCTGGAGGTAAGGCTGCCTCGTACGCGACTTCTCCGATTTTACGCAATACTTCAAAGGGTCCAATGAATCTTGGGCTCAATTTCCCTTTCTTTCTGAATATGATCTTTCCAATATATGGAGAGACCTTTAAGAAAATATAACTACCTGATTCAAACTTAATATTTTTACGATGTGGATCAACGTATTTCTTCTGTCGATCTTGAGCTGCGACCAGTCGTGCTCAGATCACTTTGACTATTTCTGCTGTTTGCTGTACCAATTCTGGCCCAAGCAATTATTTTTCACCAACTTCATCCCAGTAAAGCGGAGTTCTGCACTTTCTACCGTATAACACTTCATAAGGCGGCATGCCTATACTAGCGTGGTAACTGTTGTTGTAGCCGAACTCCATGAGCGGTAGGTGATCATCCCAATTTCCTTAAGTCCATCACATAGGCTCTTAGGATATCTTCTAATGTCTAAATCATTCTTTCTCTCTGTCTATCTGTCTGAGGGTGATATACTGTACTCATTCGCAATTGCGTACCCATACATTCCTAAAGACGTTTCCAGAAATTCGATGTAAAGCATAGATCTCTATCAGAAATAATTGACACCGGAACTCCGTGCCTTGAAACAATCTCTTATACGTATAACCTCGCCAACTGATCTAAGTTGAATTTGATTTTTATCGGAAGGAAGTGTGCGGATTTCGTCAGTCGGTCAACGATAACCCATACTGCGTCGTAGCCTTTCTGAGTCGTCGGAAGGCCAACCACGAAGTCCATTGTAATATGTTCCCATTTCCATTCTGGGATCTCCAACGGTTGTAGCAATCCACTCGGTCTCTGATGTTCTACTTTCACTTTCTGACAGGTCAGACACTTGGCAACATATTCTGTAACATCACGTTTTAAATTCGGCCACCAGAAATATTGTCGCAGATCTTGATACATCTTGGTACTACCAGGGTGAATCGAATATCATGAACTATGAGCCTTGCTCAAAATATCTTCCCTAATCTCTGAGACTGGTGGTACCGAAATTCTACTCTCAAATCTCAGTATTCCTTCCTTATCCACCTTAAATCTCGGTTCGGTTCCTTCAGATATCTTCTTTGTCACCTTTTTGCATTCATCATCCTGAAGCTGAGCCTCATTTACTTTATCTAGTAGAGTTGTACTAGATTGCATCTGAAATAGCTTCTCATCGATCTTTATAGGATACTTCACTTCCAACTCCAGATTCTCCATTTCTGTAATTAGCTCCTCCTAAGCAGTCAACATCGTCAATTTCTCCCGACCCTTTCTACTTAAGGCGTCGGCAACCACATTTGCCTTACCTGGATGGTATAAAATCTCATAGTCGTAGTCCTTAATTAACTCCAACCACCTTCTTTGACGCATATTCAAATCCTTCTGCGTGAAAATATATTTCAGATTCTTATGGTCCGTATATATTTCACACTTCTCCCCGTAAAGGTAATGCCTCCAAATTTTCAAAGCAAAAACAACTGCAGCTAACTCTAAGTCATGGGTCGGATATCCCTTCTCGTAATCTTTCAATTGTCGTGATGCGTACGCAATGACTTTGTCATTTTGCATCAGCACACAGCCAAGTCCTTTATGCGACGCATCACTATAGACAACAAAATTTCCTGTATTATTCGGAAGAGATAACACAGGTGCCGTACTCAACCTCTTCTTCAATTCTTAAAAGCTTTCCTCACACTTATCCGTCCAAATAAATTTCACAGCTTTCCGAGTTAAATTCATTAGTGGAGTTGCGATTTTGGAAAAGTCTTGAATGAACCTTCTACAATATCCTACTAATCCAAGAAAACTTCTTACTTCTGATGGCGTTCTCGGATAATCCCAGTTAATCACATCTTCTACTTTAGATGGATCTACCGAAATTCCGTTTTTGTCGATCACGTGACTAAGAAATTGTACTCGCTCGATCCAGAATTCGTATTTCAAAAATTTAGCGTACAACTTCTCCCTTCTCAATACTTCCAACATTAACCTCAAATGTTCTTCGTGTTCTTCTTTTGTTTTGGAATATACCAAAATGTCGTCTATAAACACCACCACGAATTTGTCCAAAAACGGCTTGAACACACCATTCATTAGTCCTACAAATGTTGCAGGAGCATTCGTTAGACCAAACGACATTACTAAAAATTCGTAGTGATCGTATCGCATTCTGAACGCTGTCTTTGGTACATCCTCTGTCCTCACCTTCAGTTGATGATAACCGCTTCTCAAGTCTATCTTGGAAAAGTATCTCGCTCCCTTCAATTGATCAAACAGGTCGTTGATCCTCGGTAATGGATATTTGTTCTTAATCGTGACCTTATTCAGTTCTCTGTAGTTAATGCAGAGTCGCATCGATCCATCCTTCTTTTTCACAAACAACACCGGCGCTCCCCACGGCGATACGCTCAGTTGAATGTACTTCTTGTCCAATAATTCTTGTAGTTGTACCATTAATTCCTTCATCTCTACTGGTGCCATTCGGTATGGTGCCTTCGATATTGGAGCAGTTCCGGGCGCCAAATCGATCACGAAATCTACCTCTCTATCTGGTGGAAGTCCTGGAAAATCGTCTGGAAATACGTCGACGAAATCCCTCACAATCGGTATATCTTCTACCTTTGGATTCTCTTTTCGATTGTCAACTATGTAAGCTAAGTATCCTACACAGCCTTGTCTTAACAACTTCCTGGCCTGCATAATCGTCAGACAACTCGCTTGTCTAGGTGACTTCCTACCATAAAACACAACATTTGACAGAGTCATAAGGTTAATACGCTTCTTTTGGCAATCAATTACAGCCCCGTAATTGAATAACCAGTCCATTCCCAAGATAACGTCAAATTCCCCAAGTCGAATAGGGATAAGATCTACGTTCATGATATTACCCTTAATATACACTCTACAGTTCTTATGTACATACTTAACAGGGATTATTTCTCTATTTGCAATTTCTACGTTCATGGGGTAATCCAATTCATTCTTAGGCAAATCTAAATTCTTGGCAAAATCATCGAATATAAAGGAACAAGTAGCACCCGAACCAAATAAAATATAAGCATTAATTTTATTGATCGGAATTATACCTGACACCACATCACGGGATTGAACTGCATCTTGTACTGTTATGTTGAAAGTTCGGGCGGTCGGTCGGTTTTTTGCGGTAGGTCCGGTGATGGTTAAGGCATTTCCACTATTTTTCCCCGGTTTCCTCCTGATCTTGACCCTCCCGATCCCTTCTTGGGATAATCTCTTGCCAGATGGTCCTTCGAACCACAAGTAAAACAAGCACCCTTCTTTGGGTTTGGACAGTTTGGTGCTATGTGGCCTTCCTGACCACAATTGTAGCACACTCTTTTTCCTTTCATACAAACTCCCATATGGGCTTTCCCGCAAGTCGGGTATGCTTCGATTCTTTTCTTCTGATTACCTTGCTGATTCCTTGATGATGAGCTGTCATTCCATCTTTTCTTCTGATTGAAATTTCCACCTCCTGTGCCACTTCCACTGGCCTTGTTATTTCCTCCTCCTTCACTCTTCTTCTTCTTTTGATCTTGATTGTACTTGGTCACCGCATTGCTTCCTCCTTCAGCGAGGATGGCCTTTTCCAGTACTTCAACAAATGTGTTTATCTGAAATATTGAAACTTTACTGTATACCCAAGGCTTTAGTCCTTGTTCGAATCTTCTGGCTTTTCTCTCGTCAGTGTGTACTTGGTACGAGGCGAACCTTTCCAACTCATTGAATTTAGCCGCGTAGTCAGGTACGCTCATGTTTCTCTGCTTCAGTTCTAGAAATTGAACCTCTATTTGGTTCTGTGACCTAGTTAGGGAATACATTTCGAAAAGCATCTCTTTAAATCTCTCCCACGTAATTACACCTTCACCTCCTCGTACTTTGTTTGCTTGCCACCAGTAGCTAGCCTCAGACTTCAACATAAACGTTGCAAAAGCGGTCTTCTGGTCTTCTCTAACCCTAGCAACGTCGAAAACCTTCTCCATTTCCATAACCAATGTTTGAGCCTCGATTGGGTTCATGGAACCTTTGAACTATGGCGGTCCCACTGCCTTGAAGTCTTTAAACGTGGTGTTTGGTGGAGCTTGCGGTTGATTATTCATGGATCCAGTCAGTAAGTTAACCAACTGCTGCACGGGATTAGCGTTGGCATTATTGTTATTATTGGTTGACTCTTCCTGAGCCGGTTGACGTTGTTGTCTTCTCCTTGGCGGCATTTTTTTGTTAAATAAACGCTTATTCGAACTTTATTTATTTCTCTAAATAGTTAAGGCATTACTCAATAATTTAACATACTCATTTAACACATCATCTCAAACAACTTGATATATTTTCATTCAAATCAAAAGTTTTAACATTAAACGATAACATAACTGTTATTTACATCAACTATCCTGGAATAAAGAATCCACATGATTTAAAACATTCAAATATTCTTTCGTTCATAAACACGTCAGAATTTACATCTAAAAACTAATTAAGTTCTTCACATAATTAAACAAATCATACCAGTGTCAGTCTAGGTACTAATTAGCCTTGCTACGCTCCTCTTCTAAGATGCGATACATCGTCTTGCGATCCATCATGTACAATGGTAGTCCTTCGAATTGGATCGGGTACCTCAAAACTCGATCTTAAGTCTCATTCATTGCCTTATTAAGTGTATAGTACGTTTTCCCAATCTTCGCTTTCTTTGCACGACTAGCATCCTCTGCACAATCAGATCGCCGTGATTCTCTTACCTAGCCTTCCTCTGCTATTTTTAGTCTTTCGGAGGTTTCCTTCAGTTCCTTATTCAGTTTCTCTAACTCCTCGGTCTTATCTTCGGTTTGACCCTTCTAATGGACCAAATCCCATTATACATTTCCCAGTCGTGAGTGAAGAGTCGAAATCTCCCTCTCCTTCTGATCTAGAGTAATATGCTGAATAACCGCTCGCTCAGTCAAATCCTGGACCTCGTCTTGTAACTCTACGTTACGGTCGTATAACGTGTCATACATCTCAGCATCAACGGTGTATCGTGGTAACTCCTCTTCCTCCTCTTCCTCTTCCTCAACAAATTCCTCCTCAGGATCAGTCTCAGGTTCATGCTCCTGACCAACAACGGTGATCAATGGAGATGACTCCCTCTGTATCAGCTGCTCCCTAACGACATGAATGTCTCGGGGCTCCTCTTCAGTCGATACTATAGGTACACTAGGTTCTTCCTCCCCAGTTTGACTACCTTCACCAACATTCGACATCCTGACAACAAAATTTTAAGTTTTAGTTACTAAGTCGTATCATCTAACACATACTTTAACACATAAACACATAAGGTCTTTTATTATCTTCAATGAATTACATAAATTCATTTCTTATAACTCGATAAGAGTTTTCCATCACTATATTCTTTCTATAAGGCTACTACCTAAGGTTGTTCCCCCACCTAAGGTTCATAACCTACAGCTCTGATACTAACTTGTGACACCCCCAAATTCGGGTACTTCGATTCCACGAGATTTGATGTTCACTGTACAAATATCATCTATCTATCTACCCATAAATAATGCAAACCATGCAATAGATAGAAATAAAATCTTCCCTTTATAGGGTTACAACATCTGAATCATAAACATAATCCCAGGTTAAACTAACCTTAAACATTTGCTAACTTTATTAACTCAAGTCTAACATAAATACATCATCAAACAAGTCTTCATCATTTGCTAACTTTACCCTTGCCTTTACTAGTGGAAGATTCATCGGTTCTTTCGTTCTTAACTGCAATGTTATTATTAAGCAAGAGTGAGCACTATTGCCCATAAGTATAACAATGAAATAACAGTATAATAACATGCGAGTAAATCAAAGACATCTGAATAAAAGCTCAACTTTTGAATCAAGAATGAATAACAAGAATCAAAAGAATTTTGAGGGTTATAAGACCTTGAACTATGTCCTAGGTTATCAAGGGTTATACTTGAAACCGTTAAAAGTCATAAGACTATGGACCTTTCTACTCATACTTAGGGGGATCAGCCTTTAGTACCATACTGTGCACAATATCTTAATGCTAACGCATAAGTAAATCCCTTTGCAGGGTTGTTCATCTCAGTTTGACATTTGAGTCCGCACCAAAGGAAGTTTGGTTTGGATAATTCAATAAGGGTTCTGAAATTTAGAACGTTCATCAACTAAGGACTAGTTGAATCAATAAAGTTCATTAGTCTAATAAGGTTCAACAATAATGATATTCGATTTGAATAATAATAATCTCAAGAAGTATACAATAGGACAATTATCGTATAACTGAATCATGCTTTGAAAAGATAATCAATCTTTAATATAACATTTTAACATGAATAATAGTAATAATAATTTACTCGAGATAATTAATAAACTTGAACAATAATGATAAGTAGGGTTAGGAAACTTGTCTCGTGCGTAGATTACACTTTAACTAAACTCGTTCTTTGATTTAAATCCTACATATCATTCACATTCACAATACCAGTTAATTATAACTTAACTAATCATCATAAACTCATTCTCTTTGTCTACTTTGGTTATTAACTATACTTAGTTAATTTACCATTTTGTCACATAATTCACACGTCATGAATAACAAGCTAATTATGTATTCAATAATTTGATCCACATGCAATTATGTTATTTACATGTTAAACATCTATTTTAAATCTCATTATACTTCTAACATGTTTACATGTTCATTACATTAAGTTAACAATACATTGCTAGACTTAACACTTTTAAAATTTCATTTCTGGACCATTCTGCAGAGTGGCGCTGCGGCGCCACGGCCGGACATTTGGCGCTACGGCGCGGGACTGGCGCCGCGGCGCGGTGAACCAGAAACTGTTCAGTAATTCGCGAAAATTACATAACACAGCCAAAAAATTTCAAATAAATTATCACTACACAAATTTAACCATACCCACATGTTAGAATTCGTATATAATCCTTACCCAACATTTATAAAGTGATTTTAACCCATTAAAACACATAATCATAGAGTTTAAGCATGCAATTTCACTGACTTTGATGTTCTTGAAGGTTTTGAAAATAAAACATGAAAATTGTCACTACGGATTCGTTATAACACCGAATCCGTTTATTTAAACTTTGGTCTCTTCGTATCAATATGCATAATAATGTAAGGGTGTAAAATTTAGGGATAATATACGATCAATACATAAAATATCACGTATAAGGCCATAAGGCCAAAACCCATACTCTGTAATTTTGTAGAAATCATATACGATGTAATATTATGAAACTGATGATATGGAATCATGCAATATATATATAAAATACGATTTGATACATCTTAACCTATAAATAACTCATAAATATTACACCTTTCTCAATCACAGAGGCTTTACAGAAACTTTGAAAGCCATTTTCTTATAAAAACTTAATGACGTAAAATAGAATTTGGGAAGGAGAATTACCCAGAGTATAATTAATGGAAGATGAATTCCTTCTCAGATGACTCTCACAATCCTCTTAACAACTCTGACTTCTCAACTCTTTCTCTGTATTTCTCTCTGTTATGCTTTCTAGACTTAGGCAAATAATGAAGAAGAAATAAAAGAATACGTAAACTAAATAATGAACAACTGACGTGTTGGTGGTCAGTTACCCAGTCATGGGTTAACTGGCCCCAACTCCCTTCAGTTCCATGTTTGCCTAGCTAGAATAGGTTTTAAAAATCATTTAATTTAATAAAACTTTATCACATAGTTAATTCATGTCACACCCACTTGCACAATAAATCAAATATCTCATTTAATATAAATAAAATATAATAACTTCTCATAAATTCACATAGTCATAATATCAAGAAACAAAAACAACGTAGTTGGAATGGTGTCAATTGATTAAGAAACAAAGATTTGGCAATCGAATTCGCTAAACATGTCAAAACATGAAAGTTTAGTATGAACATGTGTTTTGGGTCAAGATTTAGGCTAGTTAGTGTTTCTATAAATTATTATAATTCTAGTATGTTGTAGTTCTATGAACTACGGATCCATAGAATCGAAAACGGACTAATTTGGATGTGTATAACTCAAGTTATGAAGATTAGTAGGAGAAAAGGGTCAAAAAATCGCAAAAACTGTAATATGGACGAAGCCGAGCATAGGCGCGGTGCCTAGGAGCGCAGGCGCACCGCTGGGCACTGCTAACTGGTGCAGGAACATTGGATTGTGAAGGATTTTGGCGCGCCCGCGCCCATAGTGTGTCAGGTGTGACTGTTTTGACCTGTTTTAGTAAAATAGCCATAACGTTTTCATACAAACTCCGATTAAGGCGATTCAAGATGATCCGGAACTAGGACGAATAGACCTACAACTTTAATTTTTTAAGTTTGTCATTTTGAGGTCTTTAGAAGGGGTGAAAATGGTCATCTTTAGGACTATTGTGTTTTCGGGGGCAATCGGAGGCCGTCGGGCATGCACGTATACACGTGTAGTGGTTTTGACGATAAAAAAATGTTTTTCTAAGTTATAAAATATGAATATTATGAAGTATAATGATGCTTAACATTAATAAATGATATATTAGATAAGTTGTTTATGCATAATAAGCACACACAAGAGAGACAAATTGGGCGTGTGACGAATAAACGCCGAAACACCGTGATAATTGTTAATGAACGTAAAGAGTGTTTTTAGTCAAATGAAATGAATATTATAAGATATGAAATGGGTTTAATATAAAATCAATAATGATTCCTAGCAATACTTAAAGACTTGAATAAACTTCGAGTATAAAATATAGTGAGATATAAGTCAAAAGTTAGCACAATCAAATTGAACATTGTATATTGATTAATAAGAAGGGTTATGGAAGGTAGAGTAAAGTTTACATTACAACTATTATGCGTTGCTATGTGACTAATAGTTGATGTGCATGATTATATAATTGTGTAGGGCTCGTGAAGTACAGATAACTGTAAGCTGTTAAACTGTTATTGGTAAACAATGATCAAGGCAAGTCTTTAAGTTTTTATTTGCTATGTGAACTTGATGATGAACTGTTTTTAAATCTTTATTGCAAATAGCATGGTGTGTTATATATATGTTGAAAGTATTAAATGTTTAAGTCAATTTATGACTACGTTGACTGGGTAATGAATGTTGATTGAGTAAGGAACTCAATCTTTATACTTATTATATGAAATTCAGTATGTATGTTATGTTAGTTTAATGTGTATGAGATTATTATGTGTTACATGATGCATAAAAACTGTTAGATTTTGTTGGGCTATCGAGCTCAACCTTGCAAATAACTACTTTTGCAGGTTAAAGATTCAAGGTAAAGTTATGTGCTACCTGAAAGACATGAATCATATGTGATACTTGAAGATTTATACATTTTGGCTGAGTTATTATTATTTAAACCATGTTTAAGGTTCCGAATAATGTATTAATATTGAATTATAATGTCATTTTATGATGTAATTATTTTATTTTCGTACGTGATTGATGTTTAAGGTTAAACAACCTGGAAAGACTTTTTGATTAATGATGTAACCCTTTTAAAGGGTGGATTTATGATTTAATTTTATTTTATTTGGGTAGTTAGATATGATTGAATGGAAAGTGAACACCAAATCTTGTGGGAATGAAGTACCTGGATTTGGGGGTGTCACAAGTTGGTATCAAAGCTGCAGGTTATAAACCTTAGGTAGGAGTACATTGGCATATGCAACGCCCCAGAAAAATTAGATTTTTGAGAATTAAATTTTTATTTGATTATGTGGATTAAATAAATTTAATTGATTATTTATGGGGGTAAGCTATTTGAAGGCCGTTCTATGACCTAGACATATCAGAATGTCGTAGTATTTTGGCTATGCGATAGAATTAAAGCGTTTGAATTTCCAAGACGAAAATAAAAGCTTTTCGAGAAATTTTCTAAAAAACACTATTCACACATTTCTGTTCGGGAATTATTTTTGAACTTTCGAGAAATACGTAACGAAAGAATATTGAGGTGATATGGAATATTCAATAATATTTCAGTTATATCAAACGTAGTTTTT
This sequence comes from Panax japonicus, assembly GCA_020205505.1. NCBI lineage: Eukaryota > Viridiplantae > Streptophyta > Magnoliopsida > Apiales > Araliaceae > Panax > Panax japonicus. Next base: position 28,518,516 of record CM035097.1, on the reverse strand, counting down.
TGCCTGCAGACTTAATATCTAATGGTTAGGGAAAGTGATTTTCGAGAAGGAATTTAAATGTGTATAATGAATTAAAACGATGATCGTATAATACATATGTATTGTACTAGGTAATATATACGAGTATGATAGGAGATATTATACGAGTATGTATTAATGATGGTATGTCGTATATGATGAATAAATATATGAGTTAGAATACGATATTAATACGTAGACAAAACTTTATAAGGCTTTCAGCCATATGTAATGGATTTGTTGAATTGTGTAGGAAATTGTATTGTCCAATGGGAATTATGATAAGGCACAAATGTAGGAATGGTTAATCCAATGTAAATTAATGAACAAGCCCAAGTGTTTGTTGAATTACAAGCCTAATGTATAAGTTAAATTAATTAAGTTAAAGGCCTAAAGTAAGAACCAATGGGTTGTGGAATGGTTTAAACCCATGGGGCAAACCATGGATGACCGAAAATGGTGAACAAGTAAAGTAACTTAATGGCCAAGTGTTGTGGTGGCCAAGTAAAGTAACTTAAGGGCTAAGTGTTGTGATGGCCAAATAATTAAAGTGAGGAGCAAGTTTACTTGATGGTTAAGCTTGGAATAGTAAGGAGGTGGATGGCTTTTTGACCATTATACCCTAACTTAACAAGTCCTATAAATAACAAGCTTAGAATTTCATTTGTTGGTTGTTTTCAATTGATCCAAACATTATAAATGCTTATTTTCTTGAGAGAAAAAGCTAGAAAGGTAGCATTTGTTAATTCAAGAAGCAAGAAGAAGATTAAGGTTAAGCAAGTGAACTTCAAGGGTAAGCAATCTTAAACCATGATTCTATTTCTCTTCCATTGTTAGAGAAGTGGGTAGTGGTAGAACATGTATGCTAAGGAATGATAAGAATGATTAATTACTGGACTTAAGCCGTATATGTCATGAATAAGCTATTCGTAATCATATAATCTATGAACTAAAGAAGAAATTGTAAGATTTGTGTCATGTCTACATTAATGAAGTTAGTATGATAACAAGAAGCAAGAGTAATGGTTAGAAGTCATGAACTATCATAAGTCATGAGAAAAGAATTTATAAGTAATTTATATTTTTATAAGTTACAAACTCGCAAAGAACAACTAATAACTTATCATGATTATAAGTTAATGAAGTAAGTATGTTAAAATGTTAATATAACGGAATGAATCCATTTGAAACGAAGAACAAATCTTAAGTAACGAAGTTTTGCCAGAATTCATACGATTGGACGATAATCGTCGAATTCGTGAAATTCTCGGAATGGAAGTCAAATTTTGATATTGAACTCGGGAACGTTGGTTTTCAATGGAGACAAGTCTTATTTGGTATTATAGAGTTGCATACTCGAAAATGACCGGATTCTGACTTAGAACGAAGAAACGAATGAACGTTCATGAACATTTATCATTTTTCGTTAAAAATGGACTAATAGGTGAATTTGTAGTTAACGAAGTCAAATAGATAAAATTCTTGCATGAACACGTAGGGTATGTGATTTGTGAACCGTAGTCTTTTGAACGAGCCAATTCGGACTTATAACGAAGAAGTTATGAGCCGGAGAGTTTCACAAAGTAGAAAAACTGTCTAAGTTTTTTGGTGCACAGAGCTGGCACCGCGGCACCAGCCCAAGGCCAAATAAGTGGTGCTGCAGCACCGAGCATGGTCGGATGAAGCTGTAACCTACTGGAGAGCCACGTCGCAGTGCAATCCATAACGAAGGGACTCGAGCCGCAGTGCCGAGTCCGGGTTTTTGTCCTAATATATGGCGCCACAGCGCGACATAGAGAAGAGAAGTTGGCGCTGCAGCGCCAACACTAGGTTTTGTACAGTAATGAAGGCTTATGAAGATAGAAAGAATCTGATTGTTTATTAATGAACTAACAACTAAAAATGGAATTATTTAAAATGTTTAAACCTTAAGTAATACACTAAAGGTTGAAATAAAGATTAATTAAATACAAGTTATTAATGCTGAAGCGAGGAATGATAATAAGACGTAAAGGCAGATAAGTACTTAAAACGAGTTTCGTTAAGTAAGTAAGTATGATTAAGAATACGAAAGGAAAGATAGTTAATTGATAATGAATTAATTAACTTAACATAGAATTTTTCGGTGATGGCAATAACGTTGCGAGTTACAACTAAATGTTGATGAATACTACGTGAACGCGAACGATATATAATAAGTGTACTTAATCATTGACGATCGAGTTTCGATTAATAATGTAAGAACGTTAGTAAGCCGTGAGGAAGGATGATTAACTTGAATCGAGTTTTATTAATGAAATGATTTCAATTAACTTATAGAAAGGAAATAAGTTGGTAAGAATGATGTAAACTTTAACAGCAAGCCGGAACCAATAATAACAAATCTAATGCATGATTAGATTGAGAAGAAGGGTAAGATTTATTAGGAACCATATATGTTCATTCATGACCTAATGTGGTATGTTATGTGGTTATGTGTTATAGAGACCGTAAAGACTCAAAAGGAAAAGTAATTATACTGTAGCAGACGCTGAAGGCAAGTATTCTAACCCTTGTTCCAATTCAATCTGGACAAACTTTGTGATTCATGTATTTTTATGCATGAGTTAATGTTTGATGAAGTCAAAGTCAATTCCTTCGGCTAGACTTACGATATGTTATAATCTCTCAAGTATTGACAAGGATTTATCAAACTAATATTGTTGTGGTTTTCAAATGGAGACTGAGTATGCTAAATTGTTTTGTCGTCAAACAACAGGCACGTGAGGTTGCAACAACTTAAACGTATACACGTTTAATGAATGTAGTGTTGATCAACATAGAGTACTATAGGCTGATCACCTAGAAGTGCTCGTAAGCTATGCAGGACTTACGGACTTAGTGTCGGGTTGTCCTTTTCAAAGAAATTATGAAATGCTCATGGTCTTAGACCAGAATTGATGTTTTACTGAATATTATCATTGTAAAATGTTTTGAAGGAAAAGAAATGCTATTTTGAATTATTGATAGTACTTCGTAACTATTATCCAGTTATTGAAGATACCCGATTCCTATGTTTCAAGCATTTTGTTTAAAAGAAATTATTGTACTTGCTTAGCTTGTTATGCTCATTCTTGCTTGAACCATATGAATGCATCTAAGACTGAGTGGACCGAAGGATTCGACAAGGATAAAGGGAAGGATAAGATGAACTCGTAGCTTACTTATGTAATAGTATAGGTTTGTAATGATAATATTTGATATTATGACAAGAACAAATGTAACGGTTATAAAGAACTTGGGGAATGGTAATATTGTTTTGGAATATATATAGACATATTAGTTCTTTTGAGGTATTGCAATTGAATGTTTGTGTGACTTGTAGCACCGTGTAGCACCATATGCCGGGTTGGAAAAGACCCAGATTTAGGGGCGTAACAGGTTGGTATCAAATCATTAGGTTATAAAACTTAAGGGGGGAAGAACCTTAGGCTAATAACCTCGTTAAGGAAGGAAAAGTCCGAATGAATTAAAACTTGAGCTTTACTTAAGTCGAATGAGTTATTAAGGTATTGAGGAAACTCAGTACCGAAAGATTTAAAAGATGGAAAGTAACTCTAAATAAATTAAATATGATTTGTGCTTATACTATGGTGTGTTATGTACTAATCAACATATGTGTTATTGTAGGATGTCGATCGATAGCTTGATGTATAGAGATATACATGCAATGAGCAAAAAAATTATGAACAGAGTGGAGCCTGTACCTAGTCCAGTGGCGGAGGTACCAATAGTGATTATAGAGGAGTCGGAGATAATGTAGTACTTTTCTGAGGAGAACTACTCTGAGGGAGATATGGATATAGCATCATACCTTAATATGATGAGCGATATGGGGGAAGGAGTGGAGGTAACATGAGTTTATAAAGTGGTACCTACACTAGAGTCATCACCTCCAGATGCAATGAGAGCATTGAATCTGGAAGCGCTTGACAGGAATGTGCAACTGGGTACAATTGTACAGAATAAGAATGAAGAGATTAGTGCTCTTTATACAACGAAGGACTCTACAGAAGAAGATTTTGAGTCAGAGCATGATGAGAAGGTGCTTATGATAAATAAGGCTTGGGATTATATGAACGAGGTAATAGAGCTTCGTAAGGAACTAGAGGAAAAGGACCAGAAGATAGCACGGATGTCTTACATCCATGAGAGTGCTCATAAGGATTTCAAGCTGAAAGTTGCTTGTTATTCCATTGAGTCGGGACAAACTCGACATATGATTAGTCGGGATATTGTAGCTAGGATTGCGAATGAGAAACAAGAGGATGCTGTTATGCATTATTAGAAGTCTAGAGTTATAAATATGTGTGTAGTGACGTAAAACCCTCTTTTGTATAAAAGGGTAGTCTTTTTGTAAAATCTCAACTTTTGTGAACTACAATTGCGGGATAGAGATGTAATAGCTTTTGGGCTATGAAAGCAAATCGTAAATAGTTTCAAACTATAAAGAAGCATATGAATATAATGTAGTTTTCATGTAATATGCTTTGTTACGGTATGAGTTGTTATGTGGCGAATAATAACGAAGTAAGTATATAGATAATAATGAAATTTTAATTAGTAATTAGAAAATACCGCCATGGAGGATGGAGATTAAGTTCTTAGAACTTAAACTAGTGGACATGACGGTTCCCCAGTACGCGGCCAAATTCAATGAATTGGCAAGGTTTGTTTCACAACAAGTGGACACTGAGGAGAGGAAGTATCGTATGTTTGAGCAGGGCCTGAAACCCTGGCCCTATAGTAGGATTTTGGTGTTTCAGATTGTTTCCTATGGGACCATTCTGGAGAAGTTGATTATAGCAGAGGGTGGTAGTGAGGCGTTCACTCAATACCACAAAGAGAGAGGAAGAAGAAGAGCAATGGAGAGGGAGGAACCAAGGCAGAGACTGCCAGTATGCCAAAAAGAAAGAATTTTAACTCTGAAAATACTGGAGTGGGACAGGGGGATCCTAAGCATAAGATCAAAGCGTGTAAGACAGGTGGAAAGACTCATCCAGGAGTCTGTCTGAAATTGATTATAAGTACCTTTAAACATTAAGGTAGAAGAGGAGGAAATAACTTTAGTTAATTATATTCGTGGAAATTGTTTCATGAATAATGAAGGTAAACAAGTGTGGATAGATAAGCGCTGATAATGTTGAGAGAATTTGAAGTAATTCTCGGTATGAATGGGTTGATTCGTCATAGAACTTTAATAAATTGTTAGAATAAAAGTATGAATCTTTGGATTTATCAAAAAACCCAAGGTAGTAAAATTACGGTAATAAATCACCGAAACTTTCTTGTTGTCTAACCTTGACGCAAGTTAGGAGGATGTTAAGGAAGAGGTTGAGTCGTTACGGTTGCATATCGACTATCGTAATAGGAGTAAGTTAGCAGTTAAGAATAAATACCTACGGCCCAGGATCGATGATTTATTTGATCAGTTGAAGAGGGCAAAGAATTTGTTTCTAAGATAGATTTACGTACGGGGTATAGTCGGTTGAAAGTAAGGAAGAAGGAGGAGGTACCTAAGATGACATTTAGAACTCGTTATAGTTATGACAAGTTTCTAGTTATGTAATTTGGGTTGACTAATGTACGGAAGCTAGATTTTCTGTAAGAGGCACCAAGCAAGTCGGTGGTAAACAAATAGGCTCTCTTGTGAGGTGTTATGGTTGAAATACCATTAGCGTCACAGAGTGTTCAAATAATATTTGGATGAGGGTGTCGTAATGATCATTGGTAATATTCTAGTCTAATTCATGACGTCAGAAGATCACGCTGAACATTTGAAGATAGTGTGAGAAACACTACAGAGGGAGAAGTTGGAAATGAAATTCACTAAGTGTGAATTTTAGCTTAAAAGATATACAGATATGTTATTCATAAGTATGTTGGGAATGAGAAGTGAGAAAATAATTTTCAGGAACTAAAAAGGAAGGTTAAGTGAGGCACCTGTATTATTTTTATCAGATAATATGGGGAATTTTGTAGTGTATCTCGATGTTTCGCATAGATGACGAGGTTGCGTGCTCATGTAGCATGGCAAAGTCATTGTGTATGCATCACGTCAGTTAAAGGATTATAAGGAGGTTTATCCTACTTATGATCAATAATTGGTAGCTATAGTTTTTGAATTAAAAATCTGAAGATAGTATATATACGGGGAGAAGTGTGAGATATACACGGACTCTAGGAGTCTAAAATATATCTTCACACAAAAGTAGTTGAATATGAGGTAGAGAATGTAATTAGAATGGATAAGAGATTACGATGGTGATATGTTATATCATTCCAGGAAAGGTAAACGTAGCAGCCGACGCGTTAAGTAGGAAGGGTAGGGGAAGCTATCGATGTTAACAACTCAGAATGAGTTAATAACGAAGATGGAAAGAACAGAGTTAGAAGTTAAATTACAGAATGAAGCGGTAGAAATGTTATTCACAAGATAGACTTAATCCACAAAAATGAAACGAGTTAAGTAAGTACAACTAAGTAACAAGGAGTACAAGCGAATGAAGAAGAGGATGCAGGATGAAGAGAAGATCAAGTATAATTTTTTTTTTGGAGTAGGAATTTGAGTTCCAAATATTTACGAGTTAAAAGGACTAATAAAATTAAGATAGTGTAATATGTTAATAAGTGTTTAACTTCCAACTCAAATTAATGATAGGAAGGAACAAGTTCTGTGAAATGAGATAATACCTTCGGTGAAGGTGAATGCGAGGAACCACAATGCCGAAGAAACATTGTGGGAACTCGAGATTAAAATGAAGAAAACTTTTTCTCATTTGTTTATATAATTATTAGCGAGATTTTGGGGACAAAATCCTTATAAGGGGGAAGAGTGTAACACCCCAGAAAAATCGGATTTTTGAGAATTAAATTTTTATTTGATTATGTGGATTAAATGAATTTAATTGATTATTTATGGGAGTAAGATATTTTGAAGGTTGTTCTATGACCTAGACATATCAGAATGTCATAGTATTTTGGCTGCGTGATAGAATTAAAGTGTTTGAATTTCCAAGAAGAAAATAAAAGTTTTCTAATTTTTTTTTCGAAAACACTATTCACGCATTTCTGCTCGGGAATTATTTTTGAACTTCCAAGAAATACGTAACGATAGAATATTGAGATGAGATGAAATATTTAATAATATTTCAGTTATGGCAAACACAGTTTTTTGCCTGCGGACTTAAAATTTAATGGTTAGGGAAAGTGATTTTTGAGAAGGAATTTAAATGTGTATAATGAATTAAAGCGATGATCGTATAATACGTATGTATTTTACGAGGTAATATATACGAGTATGATACGAGGTGTTATACGAGTATGTATGAATGATGGTATGTCGTATATGATGAATAAGTATATGATTTAGACTACAAGATTAATACGTAGACAATACTTTATAAGGCTTTAAACCACATGTAATGGATTTATTGAATTGTGTAGGAAATTGTATTGTCCAATGGGAATTATGATAAGGCCCAAATGTAGGAATGGTTAAGTCCAATGTAAATTAATGAACAAGCCCAAGTGTTTGTTTAATTACAAGCCCAATGTATAAGTTAAATTAATTAAGTTAAAGGCCCAAAGTAAGAACCAATGGGTTGTGGGATGGTTTAAACCCATGGGGTAAACCATAGATGACCCAAAGTGGTGAGCTAGTAAAGTAACTTAATGGCTAAGTGTTGTGGTGGCCAAGTAAAGTAACTTAAGGGCTAAGTGTTGTGATGGCCAAGTAATTAAAGTGAGGAGCAAGTTTACTTGATGGTTAAGCTTGGAATAGTAAGGAGGTGGATGGCTTTTTGACCATTATACCCTAACTTAGCAAGTCCTATAAATATCAAGCTTAGAATTCATTTGTTGGTTATTTTCAATTGATCCTAACATTATAAGTGCTTATTTTCTTGAGAGAAAAAGCTAGAAAGGTAGCCTATGTTAATTCAAGAAGCAAGAAGAAGATTAAGGTTAAACAAGTGAACTTCAAGGGTATGCAATCTTAAACCATTATTCTCTTTCTCTTTCATTGTTAGAGAAGTGGGTAGTGGTAGAACATATATGCTAAGGAGTGATAAGAATGATTAATTAGTGGACTTAAGCCCTATAAGTCATGAATAAGCGAATCGTAATCATATAAGGTATGAACGAAAGAAGAACTTGTAAGATTTGTGTCATGTCTACATTAATGAAGTTAGTATGACAAAAATAAGCAAGAGTAATGGTTAGAAGTCATGAACTATCATAAGTCATAAGAAAAGAATTCATAAGTAATTTATATTTTTATATGTTACAAACTCGCAAAGAACAAGTAATAACTTATTATGATTATAAGTTAATGAAGTAAGTATGTTAAGATGTTAGTATGACGGAATGAATCCATTTGAAACGAAGAACAAATCTTAAGTAACAAAGTTTTGCCGGAATTCACACGATTAGACGATAATCATCGAATTTGTGAAATTCTCGGAATGGAAGTCGAATTTTTATATTGAACTCGGGAACGTTAGTTTTCAATGGTGACAAGTCTTATTTGGTATTATAGAGTTGCGAACTAAAAAAATGACCAGATTCTGACTTAGAACGAAGAAAAGAGCGTTGAACGTTCACGAACGTTTATCGTTTTTGTTAAAAATGGACTAATAGGTGAATTTGTAGTTAATGAAGTCAAATAGAGAAAATTCTTACATGAACACGTAAAGTATATGATTTGTGAACCGTAAGCTCTTGAACGAGCCAATTCAGACTTATAACGAATAAGTTACGAGCCCGGGTGTTTCGCAAAGTAGAAAAACTGTCTAAGTTTTCTGGTGCACAAAGCTGACGCTGTGGCGCCAGCCCAAGGCCAAATAGGTCACGCCCCAGAGCCGAGCATGGTCGGATGAAGCTTTAACCTACTGAAGAGTCACGCCGCAGCGCGACCCGTAACGAAGGGACTCGCGCCGCAGCGCCGAGTCTGGGTTTTTGTCCTAATATATGGCACCGCAACGCGGCATAGAGAAGAGAAGTTGGTGCCGCAGCGCCAACACTAGGTTTTGTACAATAATGAAGGCTTATGAAGATAGAAAGAAGCTGATTATTTGTTAATGAACTAACAACTAAAAAGGGCATTGTTTAAAATGTTTAAACGTTAAGTAATACACTAAAGGTTGAAATAAGGATTAATTAAATACAAGTTATTAATACTGAAGCGAGGAATGATAATAAGCCGTAAAGGCAGATAAGTACTTGAAACGAGTTTCGTTAAGTAAGTATGATTAAGAATCCGAAAGGAAAGATAGTTAATTGTTTTTTGAATTAATTAACTTAACATAACATTTTTCAGTGATGGCAATAACGTTGCGAGTTACAACTAAATGTTGATGAATATTACGTGAGCGTGAACGGTATGTAATAAGTGTACTTAATCATTGATGATCGAGTTTCGATTAATAACGTAAGAACGTTAGTAAGCCGTGAGGAAGGATGATTAACTTGAACCGAGTTGTATTAATGAAATGATTTTAATTAAATTATAAAAAGGAAAGAAGTTGGTAAGAACGATGTAAACTTTAACGGCAAGCCAGAACCAATAATAACAAATCTAATGCATGATTAGATTGAGAAGAAGGGTAAGATTTATTAGGAACCATGTATGTTCATTCATGACCTAATGTGGTATGTTATGTGGTTATGTGTTGTAGAGACCGTACAGACTCAAAAGGAAAAGTTATTATACTGTAGCAGACGCTGAAGGCAAGTATTCTACCCCTTGTTCCAGTTCAATCTGGACAAGCTTTGTGATTCATGTATTCTGACGCATGAGTTAATGTCTGATGAAGTCAAAGCCAATTCTTTCGGCTAGACTTACGATATGTTATAATCTCTTAAGTATTGACAAGGATTTACCAAACTAATATTGTTGTGATTTTCAAAAGGAGACTGAGTATGCTAAATTGTTTTGTCTTTAAACGACAAACACGTGAGGTTGCCACAACTTAAACATATACACTTTTAATGAATGTAGTGTTGATCATCTATTCTGAGTCGCCAAATACATGGTAAAAAATTCAAATACAACTTAATTATACAACAGTCGTGTAAAATACGACTAAACATATGCTGTGAGTTTTAATACAAATATTGTTATCTAGACAATACACAAAGTCAATGGGGTCCTCATTATATTTATTATCACACTATTTCATAGAATAGTGAGGACTACTAATGCTATTATCTGGACCATCACTCTGTTCCCCGACTAGTCCCTACTATGTTCTCATTTCCTAAAGAGAACAATGAAAGTAAAAGGGAGAGCTCAACTAGCCCAGTAAGAAATATTATGACTAAGATAATGCAGAATAAATTATCATTAGCCTTCAACAGTGTTAAACTGATAAAATATAACAAACATCAAGTTTAACTGCAGCGGAACAAGTAATCCATTAGAAGAGTTAAGTAGAGAATAAAATCTACTATCTTCTATGATTTAAAATGTTTTTCATGATTTTTATCGCTGAGACTTAGCTTAATAAATAATCCACATCATCCTTGCACTACGGCCAAAGATATTCATTAGTATCACGACCACAAATTGTCCATGCACTACGGGCCAAGGATATTCGTGTATTCATCAATAGTCATGATCATGCCAAAACTGTCCAATAATGCACTACGCGTTAATGAGGACTTTTTTCACATCATTTGTAACATTACGGTCATGATTACATCGAATAATCCCTGATCATAATCATAGCAAGTCCATCTATGCACTACAGGCCACATATGACTTTCAACATAATATAAACATGAGGATGATGACAATGATATAAGAATTCAATAAAGAAGTTCAAGAATTAATTTATCCAGGGACTAATAATTTCTAAATTGTCAACATGATACTTATTTGTAGAGTAACACTCAAGAATGCTCAGAAGAATATTTCCATGAAAAGATACTGGATGAAGTGCAAATGTCAATGATATTCCACTAATTTCATGGAGTATAGAAGTAAAAACTTTAAACAACTGAGTATAATAAAGAATGGAATAAGAAAAGAAATCACCAGGCATGCGATAGACCGCACAGACAGGTTATTCCAACAGAATAATAAATAATGGAGCCAGGTCATGCGTAAATGCACCGACATGATATTCCAACAGAATAATAAATAATGGAACCAGGTCATGCGTAAACGCACCGACAGGATATTCCAACAAAATAATAAATAATGGAACCAAGTAATGCGTAAACGCACAGACATGATGTTCCAACAGAATAATAAACAACGGAATAACAGAAGAATTTCACCAAGTATAGGGTATCGCACGTATACATGTTATTCCAATAGAATAATAAAGAATGGAATAACAAAAGAATTTCACCAATAAGAAAGAAGGAATACCCCTAACGAGTACAACAAATAATATCCCTTACCGTAAAAGAGGAGTATTTTGACTGGTAGGGCGAGGATATACTCAAAGAAAAATTGCACTACACTCAAAGCTTTCTTAAACTCTAAAGGAATACGCTCAAGATTATAGAAGAAGAACACTCTATAGTTTCTCTCTCTAGAGTTTCAGTGAATTCGTAAGAAATAATGAATGAATGAGCTTCTATTTATAGAAGAATGGACTGCATAGTAACTAATTCATGAACGGTCCAGATTGATTTACTTTAAACGGACGGTCCATATTAGTTTACAATAAAATATAATATACTCTATTTATAATCTAATAAAATGAATAACTTTATAAAAGATTTTACTATGCAAAATTTAAGACCCCAACTTTTTGAATAAAGATGAATTTTCTATAAATATCATTTTTGAATATTATGGAGTAAATTTGATATAATGTTATAGTTGTGGGTAATATTTATAAATTTTGCAAAGTACGCAAGTTGTATATAATATTCGATTGGTCTGGGAATATTCATTTTAACAGGGAATATTCGTACAACAACACAATCATTGGTGGACCCCACAACGAAATTATTGTCAGATTGAGAAAACGACAAAAAATATTTTATTGAAAATAACGGCGAAAGTTATTCGTTTTATTAGATTATAAATAGAATATATTATATTTTATTTAAAAGATTTTGCTTTAAATATGGACCGTCAGATTAAAGTAAATTAATTTGGACCGTTCATGAGTTAGTTACTATGAAGTCCATTTTTTTATAAATAGAAGCTCATTCCTTCATTATTTCTTACGAATTCACTGAACCTCTAGAGAGATAAACTATAGAGAGAAAGAAGAAAAGCATTCTGCTACTTCACTACTTATATATCTAGTACTCTTCTTCTTAAGGTAGGGGGTATTATTTCTTTTGTATTCATGAAGAGAACTTCTGTTATTCCATTCTTTATTATTTTGTTGGAATAACATGTATACGTGGACTTTCCTATACTTGGTGAAATTCTCCTGTTATTCAATTCTTTATTATTCTGTTGGAATGTCCTGTCTGTGCGTTTTACGTCGGACCTGGTTCCGTCTTTACTATTCTGTTGGAACATCCTGTTGGTGCGTATTACGCTTAACCTGGTTCCGTTATTTAGTATTCTGTTGGAATAACATGTCTATGCGAAGTACCGCATGCATGGTGATTTTTGTTGTTATTCTATTCGTTATTATTCTCTTGGAACATCCTGTCGGTGCGAATTTTGCCTGACCTGGTTCCGTTATTATTATTCTGTTGGAATAACCTGTTTATGCAAAGTACCGCATGCATGATGATTTCTTTTGTTATTCCATTATTTATTATACTCAGTTGGTTAAAATTTTGACTTCTATACTCCATGAAATTAGTGGAATATCCTTGATATTTGCACTTCATCCAGTATCTTTTCATGGAAATATTCTTCTGAGCATTCTTGAATTCTACTCTACAAAGAAGTATCATGTTGACAATTTGGACGTTATTAGTTCCTGAATAACTTAATTTTTGAACTTGTTTTATTGAATTCTTATATCGTTGTCATCATCCTCATGTTTATATTTTTTAAAGTCATCTGTGGCCTGTAGTGCATAGATAGACTTGGTATGATTATGACCAGGGATTATTCGGTGTAATCATGACCGTAATGTTACAAATGATGTGGTAAAAGTCCTCAATGGCCCGTAGTGCATTGATGGATAGTTGTTGGCATGATCATGACCATTAATGAATACACAAATATTCTTGGCCCGTAGTGCATGGATAATTGTGGTCGTGATACTAAAGAATATTCTTGGCCGTAGTGCAGGGGTGATTCGATGATGTGGATTATTTATTAAGATGAGTCCCAGCGATAAAAGTGATAAAAAACCTTTTAAATCATAGAAGATAGTAGATTTTATTCTCTACTTGACTCTTTTAATGGATTACTTGTTCCATTGCAGTTAAACTTGATGTTTATTATATTGTATTAGTTTAACACTGTTTAAGGCTAATGATAATTTATTTTGCATTATCTTAGTCATAATATTTCTTACTGGGCTAGTTGAGCTCACCCTTTCTTTCACTGTTCTCTTCAGGAAATGAGAATATAGCTAGGACGAGTCGGGGTACGGAGTGATGGACCAGATGATAGTATTAGTAGTCCTCACTATTCTGTTAAATAGTGTGATAATAAATGTAATGAGGACCCCATTGAGTTTGTATATTGTCTAGATGACAATATTTGTATTAAAACTCACAACATATGTTTAGTCGTATTTTACACGACTGTTATATAATTAAGTTGTATTTGAATTTTGTACCATGTATTTGGCGACTCAAGATGGGTGATGTATACCTATTTTGGGGGCGTCATAGTTGGTATCAAAGCTTAGAGATATGATCCCTGGCTAAGATGTGAGAATAAAACTAGGAGGGGAGAGACGGGGAATTCCTTCGCTAGTATGTCCTACCTAAGTTTTTTTTTGTATTTAATTGGTAGGTCAGAATATATGGAAAATATTTTACATGTTAATTAACTTTTGTTTTGTGGCAGTATCTGAAAATGACATCCGAGAATGTTGAGAATAACAATGGAGCACAGACGATCGTTGATTCACCACATTTCAATAATCAGGATAATGTGCATCAAGAAGGCGACAATCCTCATGCAAACAATAACACTAACCAAATGATGAATGATGGAATGTTCAGAGGCTTTATGCAATTAATTCAACATCAGGCGAGAGCGGCTCCTATCCAAAATATAGGTGGAAACACTTGAAACTTTCGGACGGTCACCGCTAAACAGTTTAAGGAGCTGGGACCATCGGAGTTTATTGGAGAGCCAAAACCACCAAGATATTTGATGTTTTAGGATGCTCCAAGGAGCAAAAGGTTTCCTTTACCGCCTTTATGTTGCGAGGAGAGGCAGATTACTCGTGGGAATCGATAAAGCGTACTTAACCTGCCACATTGAAAATGTCTTGGGAAAAGTTCCAAGAACTATTCAACGAGAAGTACTTTCCCGAAAGTATTCGTCACATGAATGAGGTGGAGTTCATCAAGTTGGAGCAGAATAACATGGTCGTGTCGCAGTACG